>CM066992.1:34322500-35522500 GCA_033977485.1 Hydrangea macrophylla
GGTGCGACGTCAATGGGGACCTCAATTCCAGCCAAGGCATTTAACACGGCCTGTCTATGCTTGTAGGATGTCACCATGATGTCCCATATTGAGAGGTGTGCTTGAGTTTTCTTTAACTGCTTTATCAATTCATTGTCCTCTTTGATGATCTCATCCATTTTTCCCTTTCCCTTATCTTTGATTGGTCCTTTCTCGATGGTGACAGGCTATAGAGGCTGATAATGACGGCTCGACCTAGTCAGATGATCCATCTCAGTAGGAGTAGGTCCTTCTACAGTCCTATCTTCTTTAAACCAATCACAATCCATTCCCATAAATGGTTTCTCTGGCTCGTTTCAGATGAAGGCATCACTTTCTTTGTTGGGATCATACCATTTGAGGTCTACCGCCCCTAGATCATGTTCTTCTAGGAAGAACAAATCTTATTCATCATCTAGCTGCTGCTGCTATTCATCATCCTCTCCTTCGATCAGGTGAATTCCCTCAAACTCTGGGATGTCAATGAGGGGTAAGGGGTGCCCTAAGGGGGTGATATAGGCGATGGGATTGAAGGATATGGGGTCAGATTCGATGAGACTGATATTTTGGTGGTTTGGAAGGGGGTTTTGGATAACATGGGGCTGCTTTGGTGGTGGCTCAATGATATTCTGGTCAATGAGGTCTTGGATGTCTTGGCGGAGGTGCATGCAATCATCGGTATTATGGCCAGGGGCTTGGTGATAGGTGCAATGTTTGGACATGTCACAGCTTGGTGGTGGCAGGGTATTTCGAGGTTGGACCAGT
Source organism: Hydrangea macrophylla (assembly GCA_033977485.1). NCBI lineage: Eukaryota > Viridiplantae > Streptophyta > Magnoliopsida > Cornales > Hydrangeaceae > Hydrangea > Hydrangea macrophylla. The sequence continues at coordinate 34,323,284 of CM066992.1, forward strand.
TGGAGGTGGCCCTTTTTGAGGAGGTGGTCTAAGGCTGAGGACAGGGAGATTTCTAGCTTGGCAAAATTGTGAGGAGGCTTCTTCTAGAAAGGGTGATTGGAGGAGTTTGCTTGGTTGGAGGGTTGGTACAGCCTAGGAGGGTATGCCATAGGTTGACTGCTAAGGGCATTGACATCCGGAGGATTGCGAGAGAAGTTGGGCCTTTTTGATTGACTTGGAGGCTTTTCTTTCTTAATCTTCCCTTCCCTGATTGCATCTTTAATTCAAGACCCAACTTCAAATAATTCTTCAAAGGTGGAGATGGATTGATAGGATAATTTCTCATGGTAAAGCGGCTACAAATTTCGGATTAGCATTCTAACTTGTTCCTTCTCAACTGCCCGGTGGGTTATTTGGGCCACTTTATTCCTCAATCTGCTTAGGAAAGCAGTGAAGGATTCATTGTTGTTTTGTCAAGTAGTTTCCAAATCTCTGGTTATGACATCCAGCTCTTGATTGTAAGAATAGTGATCGACGAATACCCGAACAATGTCTTCTACTGCCTGAGTTTTGGAAGCTTCCAAGGTAAGGAACCATGATAGTGCAAACTTTGCGAGGGTTTATGGGAACAACATTGGAATGTGCTCATGAGTGCAACCCATTGACTGGAAGATGCTCATACACAGCTTCACATGGCTTTTTGGATTCTCGGTTCCATCAAAACGATCAATGGCGGGCATCTCAAAGTTTTCTGGCAGTTTTAGCTTAATAGGCTCAAAAAGCCCCTCTAGGTCTAGCATGTAGTCATCAACCCCCTTGCTCTTTCTTAATACACTTTCCAGCTTGTCGACTTTATCCATTTTCTCTTGGAGCTTTTTTTCATATACTGCGGCTGCTGCTGTTTCAGTTCTTCTATGAACTTCAAAACTTGGGCCACGCTGTCGGACTGCTGGCTTATGGTTGCTCCTAACTCGGTAACCTTGTTTTCTAATTCTTCCTGGTTCATGCCGAAATAGCTTGCTGGGCTGGTCCTGACCAAATAATTATCTAAATTTCTAACCCAAGACGAGGATCCCAGCTGGTGACTTTGGGAATCTATAGTGGCCTACAGATTTGAGAGAATTGTATCAGATTCTGACAGTGATGACTCTAGACAGACAATGATAGTGATGTTAACAAACGTGGACTGACTTGTGTACAAATTGACATGAAACAGTGTGTGCGGACTGATAGGGAAGGTGCATGCATATGAGACAAGCATACGGATGCAAGCCCTAATCTACATGATGCTCCTATTTCTAACAGATAGCAGTTAAACAAGTAAGGTCCTAGCTATACAGAGTATGCTAACCTTACTTTCCAGTATGATCACCAGGGGATAACAGGGATAACTAGGATGTTTTGAGAAGTTTGGGCAGAGTTTGTGGGAAAAACAGAGATTTGGAAGATTCGGAGGAATTTCCAGAAGTTATGGGAGTTTCTAGGAGAAATAGGGATTTTTGGTTGATTCGGATTGAAGTTCTGGGAAAGCAGGTATATTTAACCTTACTTTCTAGTATGATCACCAGGGGATAATAGGGATTTTTGGGATATTTTGAGAAGTTTGGGAAGAGTTTGTGGGAGAAACAGAGATTTGGAAGATTCGGAGGAATTTTTAAAAGTTATGGGAGTTTCTAGGAGAAATAGGGATTTTTGGTTGATTTGGATTGAACTTCTGGGAAAACATGCATATTTTGGTGAGTTGGATAGAGTTTTTTGGGAGAAATAAGTATATTAGAGTTTCTGGGAGAAACTGAGATTTCTGGGTAATTTAGGGGATTTGGGCAGAGTTTCTAGGAGAAATTGGTATATTTGGGAAATCTGGGAGATTTAGACAGAGTTTCTGGGAGAAATTGGTATATTTGAAAAATCTGGGAGATTTAGACAGAGTTTTTGGGAGAAACTGGTATATCTGAAAAATCTGGGAGATTTAGACAGAGTTTCTGGGAAAACTGGGTTTTGGGAATTTCTGGGAAATTTAGGTAGGGTTTCCGGGAGAAATTGGTATACTTGGAAATTTCTAGGAAATTTAGACAAAGTTTCTGGGAGAAACTGGGATATCCGGATGAGTTGGGCAGGCGTATATGACAGGAGCATGTGATGAAGGTGATCATACTGTCTAGAAAGTTTTCATACTCCTATGTCTTAGGACCAACAAACAAGGTTTGCGGTGTATATCTTTGTGATCATAGAGGAGACATCCTTATCATGGTGCCTAGGCAAGTCGACTCAATGTGATCACATGTGAGTGATTGCCTTGGGAATCATAAGAAAGAGGTTCTGCCTAGTGCCACATAAGCATCTACACTGCACAGGTTATCCCGTCAGGGCATACAATAGTGATATCATATTGTCCTATCTGAAAAGAAAAATCAACAGTCCTATGGAAGGTTCTACAGGAATCTATATGCAAAGGCTGGGTTTAGTCAATGAGGGTCCGTTGATGAGAGTTCCAATACATTGTCAGAGAAACAGTACGGAAGTTTTTACTCTTTTTGATATACCTTGGAAGGTACAGTATCAACGGTGACTTGTGTACAAGCACAGCAAGACCTAAACAATGTCAGCGCCGCATTTCAGACACAATCAGAAGTGGAAATGCAGAAGTGCAATGCAGTGAACCAGACACAGTAAAAAGATGATTTTAAGGATGCTTCTTATTAGTCAAACTTCTATATTATTTTGTTTTGAAAATAAAAAATCCCCAGCAGAGTCACCAGATTGTGGACACGCGGAATCAATTATCCACTCTTTCAGTTTGTTTGAAATTGATTTGGATCAAAAAAAGGAAGGTCTGTTGAAAACAGATATAGAGTCACCACTTGGTCTTTAAGAAACCAAGAAACCTAATTTTGACTCACCTAAATGGATAAAGGGCACCAGCCCTTCATAACCAAAGAACTTGGCTCGGGATTTTGGTACGAGAGAGGAAGGAACCTTTGTCACGACTAAAACACCCTCAACTCGCCCCGTCTCTCGACGGGCCTCAATTAGCATCCAAAAAATCATCTTATACTATGTTTGGTTCGACAATTAATATTATGATAGTATATTACATCACATAAGAATCTTGAAATGGATGATCAAAAGATAAGATATCATTCATAAGATCTAAGCCAAATACTACACAATGTAAAGGTGAAAGATCACACAAACAAACATTGGAAAAAACGTCTACTCACATATCGAGTAATCAAGTTTTCCTAATCTAAGGGGACATTGATTGTTCTTGAAACAAATAATCAAATAAATCAAAATACGCTTAGCAAGCTAGTATGAAGCATGTAATCTTTGAGAAAAGAAGATCTCTCAATCCCCAGAACGGATGAGAAAGGAAGATTAGATCGAGGGAGAGCATGAATGTGTGATCAAGTGTTAGGGATATATACTAAAAGCCATGCTTTATGTAGTTGATTTATTATTCATTTAATAAAATCAGTTAATCCATTTTTTTATGAGAATCTGTGTGGGCAATGTTTGTATTATATTATTTATTTAATATTATGCATGTGTGTCTCTCATTCTATATAGTAGGTGGTTTGGTGTGTAGAGTTCGGCTTACATACAGAAGATCAGAGCATCAGATATTATAGAATGTAAGATTTTGGTTTACAGTCTTAGATGGGATTGGACACACCATCGGTAGGACTGCAGCATGGTGTTGTAGTAGGTTTGTCTTGACTACGGAAAACGGTTTAGTTTTAACTCACTATGCTGGTACACTTTGTGTATTAAACGGGACTGACTTGGGGTAATTATCTTTATACTGACTTATAAGATAATTAATACCTCATGGCTATTATGAGTGCTTATGCTCTAAATCCTAAGTTAATTTGTAGACACGTACATTTGATATTTACACTTTGATCCCCAAAAGGGTGAGATCCTTAAATGGGTCAATATCTCATTAGATTGGGTGGCAATATTAATTGTGTGGTGGATATTAATTAATGATGGAATCCATGTCTCAATTTTGGGATTGATGATATCCCCTTGAGAAAGCTTATAAGTTTTGATTATGTCAAACCCTGCAGGTGGATTTTGTATCCGACATATCAGATAAGTTAAGCAGAGGATCTCAAGGAATTTTAAGAAATTAATTAAATATGATTGTCAGTAATTATATTTAATTAATGGATATCTGTAATCTTAACATGGGGAGATAATAAGCATTTAATAACATGGAGCTCGAAATATATTTTTGAGATAAGGGTAGGAGTGCAATTATAATTCTTTAGTGGTATGAATTATAATTTATGGAAATAGGAATCTGATTCAGTTTTAATTAGGGTTTCCTAATTCCATAAGGAAGCCTATTCCTTATTGACTTCTTATGGTCCCTATCGTAGCCTATATATATGCTGCTTTGGCTCTCTCATCAGCTAGCGTTTTTCTATATAGAGAATTATAACTCGGAATAGAAAAGAGAGTGAAAAAGAGGGAGAGAAGAAAACAGAAAGGATTTCGAAAGAGCCCACACTCAGTTCGATATTCTGGCAGCGGAGGAATACGGTAGAAGATCGTGAGCTGTTATCGAGCCTCTGTTCTCGATTCGTCTACTACAACAATCCGTTTTTGCAGTTCAAGGTAATCCTAGTTCCGCCCTTGTAGAGTTATTATAGATTTCATCAAATTTTTGCAGTACCAACTTATACACACTGTCAACGGATTCCGCGAGCTGACCGGGCAGCTCGACCCCCGTTGCGTAGTGGCGACATAGAGCTAATCGGGTTCAATGAAGATTTCTTCACAAGAGTTGCAGCTTGACCATAATAGTGGGATTCTTATTCTATTGTGGTTTCCTTATTTATGTGTGATTGAATGATTATTATTGTTTCATGTTTAATGAATAGGACAACATGGATAATTATTCCTAGACCTATTTCAGATGTCTAGCTGCATGTTTAATTTATATTAATTTAAAATGATGGACAACTACATGTGTATTTAGAAATAAAATTAATTCCATAATTTGAAAACATAAGCACTTATTTTCTAAAATCATGAGAATAGAATAATTTTATTATCTACACATGTGGGTTTCACAAGTAAGGATGAATTAATCCTTGTCAAGTATTCCATTATTCTTTATTAATTAAATTAAAAGTTTTTCTAAAAAATTATAACTCTCAAATTTTTTTTAAAATTCTAAGTGGGAGAGGGAATTTATCAAGTATAAATCCCATGGTCTCCATCACTGGTTTGTAGATGATATGATTAATTTTGTGTGATGGCTCTAGTGTCATCCTCCCTATCGGATGTAGTTGATCATGGAATTATCAGTACAAACTTCTTTAAAAGAATGTTTTGGGTGATTGTTGGTGTGGGTCACCTCTCCATCAGAGGTGTTCCTCATGGAACTCTTGACCTAGAATTAAGTGATGGTATACACTTAGCTATAAATAATAATATCCTCTCCATCTGAGTCACTGTCATTATTTATAGGACCAAAGCAAGTCAGCAGTTTAATTTTATTAGGCAAAGTATATTGCCTGGATAGTAAAATTAAAAGGCAATTGTATCTGAACAAGTGATGGATAGTATATGGCTTCCCATCGAGTCATACTATTCGCGGTGTATCAGGTTGCTGGCGAATTCCTTTCAAATATGGTAGAGGGAACCAATATTTTCAACTCGAATCCATAGTAATTTTTGCCCAAACGCAATTATTTATGTTATGTGATTCTCAGGCTTTTAAATGGGTACTTTCAATCCACTTGCTGTTATACTTAAAGAAAATAAACTTACTGGACCAAATTATATAGACTGGAAAATGAATTTGGATATTGTGTTAACTGCTGAAGAGTACAAGTTTATGCTTACTGAAGAATGTCCTGAGCAACCTGGTGAGAGGGCAACCGCTGAGGAAACCCAGGCTCACAAGAAATGGGTCAAGGCTGATGAGATGGCGCGGTGTTACATTTTGGCATCCATGTCAAATGTGTTGCAACATCAGCATCAGTTAATGGCCAGCGCCTATGACATGATGGAGAGCCTCCGAGAGATGTTCGGGGATCAAAGTCGTGCTGCTAGGCAGGTTGCCATGAAAGACTTGATGAACACAACCATAGCTGAGGGGACGCCTGTAAGGGATCATGTTCTTAAGATGATATCTCTTCTTAATGAACTAGAGATCCTTGGAGCTACAATCGACGGGGAAACCCAGGTCGATATCGTACTCCAGTCACTGCCAGAGTCTTTTAAGCAATTCCGCCTCAATTAAAACATGAATAAATTTAAAAATACTTTGGCGGAGCTGCTTAAAGAACTCCAGGCAGCTGAGGGTCTCAACAGAAAGTTAGGGAGTGCTCTTGTGTTTGAGAAAGGTTCTGCTTCAAAGCCGAAAAGGCAAGAAGAAAATGAAAAAGGCTCAAAAGAAGGTCGCAGGTCCTCCGCCAATCCAAAGGCCACGAGGACAACCGGGAAAGCCTAAAGACAAATTTTTTGTTTGCAAGCAGCCAGGACACTGGAAGAAGCAATGTCCAGTTTATCTCGCCAGACAGAACAATCAAGGTAAATCTCATTTACTAGTTGTTGAATCGTGTTTAGCAGTCCGATCTACCGGTACTTGGTGTGTAGATACGGGAGCCACTGATCATGTATGCAATTCTTTGCAGGGGTTCCAGGGAACCAGGCAGCTCAGTGATGGATAGATTTATCTATATATGGGAAATGCTATGAGAGTAGCAGCAGTTGCAGTAGGAGATCTACATCTTAGTTTTGGTAGAGATAGAATTTTAATATTAAGAAATTATTTTTATGTACCTTCTATTAGAAGGAATTTAGTTTCAGTTTCTAGTTTAGTAAAGAATGGATATTCAGTTCATTTTAATAAAGTAGTAGTTATTAAAGAAAATAAACGTCTTATTTGTTCTGGTCAATTGGTGGATGATCTTTATATTATAAATCCTATCTCTCCTATACTGCAACTTAATGAATTGAATAACACAAATAGTTTGCCATTTAAGAAAAAAGAACCTTCGAGGATGAACCAAACGCATCTTTGGCACTTACGCCTTGGTCATATTAATTTGAAAAGGATTCAAAGACTGGTTCAAAATGGGCCATTAGGCTCATTGGAAGTGGAGGCACTTCCAGTTTGTGAATCCTGCTTGGAAGGTAAAATGAATAAGAGGCCATTCTCGGCCAACGGCTATAGAGCAAAAGAGCCGTTGGAACTGGTTCACTCTGATTTGTGTGGTCCTATGACTGTCCAAGCAAGAGGGGATTTGAGTACTTTGTCACTTTCATCGATGATTACTCAAGGTATGGGTACATTTATTTGATGCGGTGTAAGTCTGAATGCTTTGAGAAATTCAAAGACTTCAAGGCTGAAACGGAGAAGCGTCTAGGTAAATGTATCAAGACACTACGATCTGATTGTGGTGGAGAGTACCTCTTGGGAGAGTTTAGGGAATACTTATTGGAGCAAGGGATTACATCCCAATTGTCTGCACCCCATATGCCTCAGCAGAACGGTGTAGCAGAAAGAAGGAACAGGACTCTCATGGACATGGTAAGATCTATGATGAGTTACTCAGATTTACCAATTTCCTATTAGGGACACGTATTAGAGACAGCTGCATACATTCTAAACTTGGTACCATCTAAGTCAGTACCTACTACTCCCACAAAATTGTGGACTGGGCGAAAGCCTAGTCTGCGGTATATTCGGATCTGGGATAGTCCAGCACATGTGCTAAAAGGGAACACAGAAAAGTTGGAATCAAGAACAGAAGTATGTGATGTTGTCAGAATCAAGATGTAAAAAGTATGCTTTTATTTATGCTTTACTTTTCTAAAGATTTGCAGTGTGGAAGTAAAGGTCGAACCCACAGAGATTGATTACTACAGCTCTTAATTTTAAAACCTAAGTCTAATTAATTAGGAAAAACGGATTTGATTTGGTTTGAATTAAACTAAATAACAATAAAAATAAATCTAAACTATGAAAGCAATTAAAGTTGTTTTAAATAATATTTAAGGGAACCTAGGATTGCAAATCCACCACTAGCTTCATAATAGGAATATTTATGAATTACTTTAGCTTATTACGTTGGATGAATATGGGGAATTGTAGCTACAAGCCCAATTCCTCTGACAAGAAGATAATCATGGTTCAAGCACCAACATAATCCATCTTCGGGTAGCACGAATTATCTCACACTAAACTAGGGTTGTGATCTAATCCGCCTAACCTAGGCATGGACTATTCGGATACTTGATAGCACGAATCAATAAAGCACCATCACATGTAAACAACCTAAACAAGCACAGCAAGAATAGATCGTTGAGCACATCACAGTCAAAATAGATCTAAGACAAGAATAAATTCTGAAAGCAATGATTTAATCAATAGAAGTACGATTTATATTATAAAAATCCTCTAAACATGTGACTGTCATCCATACATAATAAATCTAAAATAAAAACATAAATAAAACCCTATTACTCGTCTAGGGCTTCATTGAAACCCTAGATCTATGATCTAGCCGTCCATGGAAGTAGTAGATGGCAAGAGGTTGATGGAGGAGGCCATGGAAACCCTTGGTCTTCTTCTTCTTCTCCTTGCTTCCCTCCCTTCAATGGCTGGAAGTATGGTTGTAGAATGTGTGTATAATAATTGCCAACCCTCTAATTGAAGTAAAATAATGTATATATAGATTTACAACAAGTTTTGGAAGCCTTTACAACTCGAAACGGACTGAAACTGATGTAATTTACAATCTGGACGTCATTCTGCAGTTTCGTTTGCACAGGAGTCTTCAGTACACTGAAATACGCAACATTGATTTTTCCACATATCGCGCGAGCGGGTCGCGCGAGCGCGACACTTGGACCTTCGCGCGCGCGGATCGCGCGAGCGATTCTGGGGTTCTCGCGCGAGCGGATCGCGCGAGCGATTCTCGGATTTCGCGGGCGCGGGTCGCTCGCGCGACTTGGCTTTTTCAGCTTTTTCAACTATGCTTTTTCACCCTGTTTAGCCTGGTTTAGTTGATTTCTTCCAAATCCTGTCAGAAAATAGAAAATGAAGTAAAAATACACAAAAACAGGATAAAAAGTACTAACAAATGTGAATTAAGGCGTATAATTAGGATTAGTTCTCTCCCGATCACACCCCCAAACCTACATTTTGCTAGTCCTCGAGCAAAACTAAAATAAAAACTACTAATAAAAATCTATTCCATTTTCGTATGGATCACGATTGCATTTAGCATATGCAACAAGCCTTTTAAACCCCTAGGTGTCCCTAGTCGGACGAGTGAAGTCTCGTGAGGGTTCTCGTCAACAAGTTACCCACAACCATCTTTATTAACTTAGAAATTTTAAAAAAAATTATTAAAAACAAAAAGCATAATATTCAATACTCCTTATTATACAACAAAGATCTGAAATAGGATAACGAACATAAAGAAATAGAATCAAACGTTTACCTACATCATGAAAAACAATTCTCAAGCACATGCATCGTATAAATCAATAGAGTTCCTCATACAATTGCACGTGTGTGATATAGTAGTCAAATGAACACGCGCATGTCATGAACATGGAATATACCTCGGATAACTGTCCAACTATGCTTCAACTACGAATCTCACAATGAATTACACTCTAAAATGAAACACTCTGAAACAGGTGTAATTTTTCTAAACTATGTGAGCAAAGGAAATATGTTTTCAAAACGAGAAATGCTCACATATGACTCGAAAAAGACGCACGACACGAAAGAACAGTAGTCTCATGGATATGATGCCAACAATCAAGAAAAATTAATCATGACCATGTTTAATCCCCCTCCCATCGTTTTTATATCCAAACCATATTTTCTAGGATCAAAAAGGACTTTTCAAAGGTTGTAATGTGGCTCAGGCAATGAAAAATGATAGAAAGGGTTAATTGGGTAGGTTTACGAATGGCATTGTAAGGCATGTTCGATCTCTTTCATTCTTCTTCTACAAACTTTCATCTTTTCTTTCTCTTCATTCCTTTTCATTCATTTTTCTTCTTTTCTTTCATTTTTTTCTTCAACCTTCTCTTCTTTATTTTGTTTTCTTTTTCCGTTTTCTTTTCTTGCTTCTCAAATGATTATTCATCGAATACCAAGCAACTACCCCAATAGCATCTTATTTTCTTCTTCTCAATCAACACATCGCCTTAATACTACTAAAAGTTGATCACTCTTCCAGTGGTATACTCCAAGTTGATCAAGTTGGAGCTTTGTCTCTTAATGAGAATGGGAAGAGCCGCAATTTTAATTCATCATTATTTAGGTTTTGTATTTTCAAAGTAGAGCATATACCCTGAAAATCCCCTAAGTGTTGGTAAGGGTCTTCATTTAGACGGCCATGGAAGGAAGGTAGTAGCGAGATCGTAGACGACTTAATCTCAAAGTGAGATGCCGTCGCCTCCGGTAATTCGATACCGGCTTGTGGCGTGTAAGTAGTAGGAATAAAATAATTTATAAGTGGAGGTGGTGGCGGTATATTAGGATTATTCATATTAGCTCCGTTGTTAGTTTGGTTGTTGTCGTTATTATTTCCAATGTCTGCCATTTTAATTGGTTCTATGTTATTAAAGCGTGGTTTCTTTGGTTTTTGAAGAGTACTACGTATTTCAGATTCAAGTAAAGACGTTGGTTTTGGTGTCAAATCGTCGTCTATTACAAACCTAGTTCCAAAAGTTAAGTTTGAAGACTTGTTAAGTCTTAATGTACGTTCAAGTTCAGAATCAAAAGATTTTAATTCCGGTTTATTTGAATGTGTACCCAACATAAACTAAAACAAAAGACAAGAAATTAAAAACAAAGACTGACTCAACTAAAAAAACAAATAGCAAGCAATCACGCAAATAAGATGACAATCAAGCACACAGTACTACTATGATGCATGAATATTATCCTGTAATGCAATGACCGCGTCAAGCCCAGCGCCCCGGGTTTCCTAGCTAATGCAGTGCAATTAACCTTAAACTAATGCAAATAGTGCGTCACAGCGCCCTGACTTACAGCGGTTTAAAGCGAATTCCACAAGAAGCAATTTATTTTATTTTATTTATATTATTTGCGTAAGCTCCTTTGATGTAATTAGCTGCTCCACTCGGAAACGTTGACTACAAAATAAAAGAAAAAGTTAGTAACTCAAAACAAAAACAGAAAATAAGAAAAATAAAAAACTAATCTAATATTTACGAATTAACTAAACTAAGATTATAAAACTAAAGGTAGTAATGCAATCCCCGGCAACGGCGCCAAAAATTGATGTTGTCAGAATCAAGATGTAAAAAGTATGCTTTTATTTATGCTTTACTTTTCTAAAGATTTGCAGTGTGGAAGTAAAGGTCGAACCCACAGAGATTGATTACTACAGCTCTTAATTTTAAAACCTAAGTCTAATTAATTAGGAAAAACGGATTTGATTTGGTTTGAATTAAACTAAATAACAATAAAAATAAATCTAAACTATGAAAGCAATTAAAGTTGTTTTAAATAATATTTAAGGGAACCTAGGATTGCAAATCCACCACTAGCTTCATAATAGGAATATTTATGAATTACTTTAGCTTATTACGTTGGATGAATATGGGGAATTGTAGCTACAAGCCCAATTCCTCCGACAAGAAGATAATCATGGTTCAAGCACCAACATAATCCATCTTCGGGTAGCACGAATTATCTCACACTAAACTAGGGTTGTTATCTAATCCGCCTAACCTAGGCATGGATTATTCGGATACTTGATAGCACGAATCAATAAATCACCATCACATGTAAACAACCTAAACAAGCACAGCAAGAATAGATCGTTGAGCACATCACAGTCAAAATAGATCTAAGACAAGAATAAATTCTGAAAGCAATGATTTAATCAATAGAAGTACGATTTATATTATAAAAATCCTCTAAACATGTGACTGTCATCCATACATAATAAATCTAAAATAAAAACATAAATAAAACTCTATTACTCGTCTAGGGCTTCATTGAAACCCTAGATCTATGATCTAGCCGTCCATGGAAGTAGTAGATGGCAAGAGGTTGATGGAGGAGGCCATGGAAACCCTTGGTCTTCTTCTTCTTCTCCTTGCTTCCCTCCCTTCAATGGCTGGAAGTATGGTTGTAGAATGTGTGTATAATAATTGCCAACCCTCTAATTGAAGTAAAATAATGTATATATAGATTTACAACAAGTTTTGGAAGCCTTTACAACTCGAAACGGACTGAAACTGATGTAATTTACAATCTGGACGTCATTCTACAGTTTCGTTTGCACAGGAGTCTTCAGTACACTGAAATACGCAACATTGATTTTTCCACATATCGCGCGAGCGCGACACTTGGACCTTCGCGAGCGCGGATCGCGCGAGCGATTCTGGGGTTCTCGCGCGAGCGGATCGCGCGAGCGATTCTCGGATTTCGCGAGCGCGGGTCGCTCGCGCGACTTGGCTTTTTCAGCTTTTTCAACTATGCTTTTTCACCCTGTTTAGCCTGGTTTAGTTGATTTCTTCCAAATCCTGTCAGAAAATAGAAAACGAAGTAAAAATACACAAAAATAGGATAAAAAGTACTAACAAATGTGAATTAAGGCGTATAATTAGGATTAGTTCTCTCCCGATCAGTATGTTTCTTTGTTGGGTATCCAAGAGGAACTAAAGGTGGTCTGTTTTATAGTCCTAAGGATCAGAAGGTTATTGTTAGCACCAATGCCACATTCGTAGAAGAGGACTATGTTATGGACCACAAGCCCAGAAGTCGTATTGTTATAGAGGAAATGAGAGGAGAGACACCGAGACATACTTCTTCGATACCAACGGTACGAGAAGAAACACCACAAGAAAGAGTTATCGATATTCCATTACCACGTCGTAGTGGGAGGATTATCGAAACTCGTGTAGATCCCAACCAACCATTAACACGCAGGTTCCTGAACCAGTACAACGTGTAGATAATGGTGTATTAGGTTCAGAATCTTCACAATGAAATATCAGTGATGCACAGACACGGGTTGTGCCTCGTCGTAGTGGGAGGGTTATTATTCAACCTGACCGGTATATGTTCTTGGGAGAGTCTTATGACCGGGTCCCTGATGAACAAGGTACCGACCCTTGTAACTACAATGAAGCACTCCAAGATAAAGATGGAGTCCATGTACTCTAATCAAGTCTGGGATCTTGTAGAACCACCCAATGAAATAAAACCCATTAGATGCAAGTGGATCTATAAGAAGAAGAGAGGAGCAGACGGTAAGGTGGAAACCTTTAAAGCAAGGCTTGTTGGGAAAGGGTTCACTCAAAAAGAAGGAATCGATTATGAGGAAACTTTTTCACTAGTGGCAATGCTGAAGTCTATCCGGATTCTCTTATCCATTGCTGCACATTTCGATTACGAAATTTGGCAAATGGATGTCAAGACAGCATTTTTAAATGGGAATCTTGACGAGTGCATCTATATGATGCAACCAGATGGGTTCATTGCGAAGGGCCAAGAACACATGTTGTGCAAACTTAAGAAGTCCATTTATGGACTTAAGCAGGCATCTAAGTCTTGGAATATCCGCTTTGATCAATCAATCAAGTCTTTTGGTTTTGATCAATGTGCGGATGAATCTTGTGTGTACAAGAAACTTGATGGAAGAGTGGTGGTTTTCTTAGTAGTATATGTGGATGATATCTTGCTAATCGGAAACGATGTAGGGGTATTATCTTCTGTAAGGGTATGGTTATCCAGTCAATTTGATATGAAGGACTTGGGAGAAGCCGGTCACATCCTAGGGATCAAGCTTATGCGAGATCGCAAGAATAGGATGTTGGGCTTGTCACAAGGCACTTATATTGACAATATTCTTGCAAGGTTTAGCATGCAAGATTCCAAGAAGGGATTCCTTCCTTTCAGACATGGAATTACTCTATCTAAGGATCAGTGTCCTAAGACACCTGATGAGATAGAGAAGATGAAGGCAGTTCCTTATGCCTCGGCAGTAGGAAGCCTAATGTATGCTATGCTATGTACTAGACCTGACATCTGCTTTGCTGTTGGCATGGTTAGTAGATATCAGTCTAATCCAGGGCAAGAACATTAGACTGCGGTGAAAAATATTCTTAAGTACCTGAAAAGGACTCGAGACTATATGTTAGTTTACCAAGTAGACAGTCTTGTACCCATTGGGTACACAGATTCTGATTTCATGTCAGATAGGGATTCCAAAAAGTCTACCTCAGGATATGTGTTTACCCTAGGAGGTGGAGCCATTACTTGGAGGAGTATCAAGCAGTCATGTATTGCTGATTCCACCATGGAAGCCGAGTATGTGGCTGCTTCGGAAGCCGCTAAGGAGGCTGTTTGGCTCAGAAACTTCCTTATGGATCTAAGAGTAGTACCTACGGTATAATCGGCTATTACCCTTTATCGCGATAATAGCAGAGCGGTTGCTAACTCAAATGAACCAAGGGCCCATAAGAAGGGAAAACACATTGAGCGTAAGTATCACCTGATACGAGAGATCGTGCAAAGAGGTGATGTTGAAGTGACCAAGATAGCATCAGCAAATAACCTGGCAGATCCTTTCACCAAGAGCTTACCGGCCAAGACTTTTGACAGTCATGTAGATGGGATAGGAGTGAGGTGTGTCGCATCATGGCTTTGAGTCTAAGTGGGAGATTGTTAGGGATATATACTAAAAGCCATGCTTTATGTAGTTGATTTATTATTCATTTAATAAAATTAGTTAATCCATTTTTTTATGAGAATCTGTGTTGGCAATGTTTGTATTATATTATTTATTTAATATTATGCATGTGTGTCTCTCATTCTATATAGTAGGTGGTTTGGTGTGTAGAGTTCGGCTTACATACGGAAGATCAGGCCATCAGATATTATAGAATGTAAGATTTTGGTTTACAGTCTTAGATGGGATTGGACACACCATCGGTAGGACTGCAGCATGGTGTTGTAGTAGGTTTGTCTTGACTACGGAAAACGGTAAAGTTTTAACTCACTATGCTGGTACACTTTGTGTATTAAACGGGACTGACTTGGGGTAATTATCTTTATACTGACTTATAAGATAATTATTACCTCATGGCTATTATGAGTGCTTATGCTCTAAATCCTAAGTTAATTTGTAGACACGTACATTTGATATTTACACTTTGATCCCCAAAAGGGTGAGATCCTTAAATGGGTCAATATCTCATTGGATTGGGTGGCAATATTAATTGTGTGGTGGATATTAATTAATGATGGAATCCATGTCTCAATTTTGGGATTGATGATATCCCCTTGAGAAAGCTTATAAGTTTTGATTATGTCAAACCCTGCAGGTGGATTTTGTATCCGACATACTCCCTCCGTCCCATAATAAGTGTCCACTTCCATTTTGCACATTGTTTAAGAAAGTTGTATTATATTAGTTTTTTGGGTTCATTAAATGGCCACTTTCCAATTTTACCCTTAGATGTGATGGGTGTTTGACTTTTTGCTTGTTTTGAGACCACAAATAAATGCTACTTTGTCTTTATTATAAGGGTAGTTTTGGAAAATAAATAAAAGCTATATGCCAATTTAGGAAGTGGACACTTATTGTGGGACATCCAAAAAAGAAAATGTGAACACTTATTATGGGACGGAGGGAGTATCAGATAAGTTAAGCAGAGGATCTAAAGGAATTTTAAGAAATTAATTAAATATGATTGTCAGTAATTATATTTAATTAATGGATATCTGTAATCTTAACATGGGGAGATAATAAGCATTTAATAACATGGAGCTCGAAATATATTTTTGAGATAAGGGTAGGAGTGCAATTATAATTCTTTAGTGGTATGAATTATAATTTATGGAAATAGGAATCTGATTCAGTTTTAATTAGGGTTTCCTAATTCCATAAGGAAGCCTATTCCTTATTGACTTCTTATGGTCCCTATCGTAGCCTATATATATGCTGCTTTGGCTCTCTCATCAGCTAGCGTTTTTCTATATAGAGAATTATAACTCGGAATAGAAAAGAGAGTGAAAAAGAGGGAGAGAAGAAAACAGAAAGGATTTCGAAAGAGCCCACACTCAGTTCGATATTCTGGCAGCGGAGGAATACTGTAGAAGATCGTGAGCTATTATCGAGCCTGTGTTCTCGATTCGTCTACTACAGCAATCCGTTTTTGCAGTTCAAGGTAATCCTAGTTCCGCCCTTGTAGAGTTATTATAGATTTCATGAAATTTTTGCAGTACCAACTTATACACACTGTCAACGGATTCTGGGAACGCAGTTTCCTAACATCAAGTTCATTCCTTATAATCTTCTTAGATTAGGAGTCACAAAAACCCCAAATCTTGCATGGATGCAATGTATGATCCTAAAATGTGCAAAGGTTGTAGTGTGTTTGTGTACATGGACTTTCTAAAGTGGCTTAGAAGTCTAGAGTATGCATGAATGCATGAAGGAAGTTATCATAAGATATGTACAAATGTAGTATGGACTACTTCCTAAGATATGAACTAATTTGGAGTGCATGTGAGCATCAAATCAAAGTCTGAAAGTAAAAGTATACTTGCTGTGAATAGTGGACAGAATAGTGAGTTGATCTTGTGAAATTAGAAAAGTGAGGTTAGAATGTTTTTAATGCATGATTTTTTATGGAGATCAGCCTTATTATGTCTAGAACACATAACAAAAAAGCCAATCTTCAATAACTATTGTAGATTGAGAGAAATCGTATCAACAATAGAGGTTACTCAGAAACAGAGTATGTACTGTCGACTGAAATGTTGAAAAATCTTAGAAAATGAAAACAAAACATATAGAGGCCCATATTATACAAAAAGTTCCCTAAGACACTGAACTTCAAGGGAAAAATGAGTTGGGACCACTCCTTTTGGAAACGTTTTCTGAAAAATAAGTTGAAAGTCAACCTAACTGCCGTGACAGCAAAAGTAGCATGTTTGGGTCCAAATGGACCCCTTTCAAGTGTTTCCAAGTCAAACCAAAAATCATGGGTGTTCTCCAACAAGTTGGGAAGACTTTCCAAGTAGTCTTGTATTCATATATTGAGTATTGAACTCAGGAAAATTCTTTGAAGTTAAGTAGCTCACTATTTTGAAGATTTTTGAGGAAACGAAGTTTATTCCTAAGAATCCAAATATTGGGGGTTTTAGAAGGGCTTTGAAATAGGGTTTTGAAAGTATATTTTCAACACTTAAAGAGGATTAAAACCACTTATAATATCAACCTCTAATTGTGGATATTGCAATTTTCCTTACCCACGACATTTTTATTTAAAACCCTTTTCAAATTCAAAACACAAACGAGTCGCCAGTTAATTTTTTTAGGAGAAATTAAGAAACCGTTTTAAAGCAAACTGGTCTTTTTTTAGAAACCAGAGATTAACAAGGTCCGGAGATTATGGAATGAGAGACAAAGGAGTCCTACGGACTAAAACACCCTCTCTCATCCTATCTCGCGATAGGCCTCTACTCATCATCCTTTCAATCAAATTATTAATCTAAGCATGCCCTCAACTAATACATAGATATAAATATACATCACACAAGCATGTTGAAAAGGTACAAAATTACAAATGACAAAATATCATCCAAAAATCAAATAGTTCAATTAGCAAGCAATATGATATGCAAATAAGGAACTAGGAAACTTACTCGAGATGCAGTTGTGAATATTTAAACGTGCAATGTATGCATAAGCTGAGATCCTAATAAGAGAGTCTCTAATACACATATATACACATAAGGCAAAATTTTAATTCTACAGTGTCGCACATAGGGTCGAAAAATCAGTAAATCAAAGGATAATTAAGCTAAGAGAGAGTCAAAAGACCATACCTCATCGGCACTACAAAACAAGGGTTAGTCCACATGAAACATGAGCATAAAGATAGATGACAATCCTAGACGTGTAGCTTAGATCTATCAAATGTAGTTAAATCTAAAGCAAATGAATCCTAAGTATAAACATCAAGCCACATGGATGAATGTATACATGAACAAGAGTAAATTATGAAGTATTCATTAATTTGGGTCACTTAAACTTTGAGTTCAACCTTAACTAATCATTATTGAAACATGTTTTAAGCCTTAACTCATGAAAATACCATTTGAGCCATTATTTACAAAATTTACCAAATCTGTCACAAAATTCTAAAAATTTCAGAGAGCAGACCCGTACTTTAAGAATTTGAAAAGCATACTTCCAATGGTTTGATCTTAATTATTGTTGGTCACAAGGTACCTTTATGAGTCTAGTTTCTAACCCAAAAAGAAAATCAAAGTTCCAACAGTTAGATCTCTGGGAATCAAACAAACACTAGACATCGCTCAGGAATTTCCGACTCTCTGTCCAGAAATTTTATATGATTTTCTAAAATAGTAAAGAATCTAAAAGGCTCTAATCCTTTTAGGGGGCCTTATTAACACATTAAACTTCATGAAAAAATTTATTTGGGGTCATCAACACTTGATTAGGGTTAGGATTTACTCATTCCAAATGCTCTGAAACTCTGGACAGATTGTTGTTGTTTCCCAAAACTCATGACCAAACCACTCTTAACCATAGGATCTCATTAACACAAAAATTATAGTGGTAGAACTTTGAGTTATAAACGCTTTCCCATTGGTTTTATTCAGTTCCAGCGGTTTGATGTTTAACTAAAAATCTTTGATGAAAAGTGGTTGATGAACTCACTGCATCTTTTGTCTAGTTTCGGTTTTACTTACTAATCTTAACTACCAAGCCATTAAACTTGGCTTTAGTTAAACTAATTCTTCTACCATTTGATGGTCATGGAAGACTAATGACTCCTATAGTTGATAGACTTCAATGAAGTATGAAGGAACTTCATAAAGTCCTTGGATAACAAGAGCAAACCATGGAAATGGATTTGAACTTGTCAACCAAACATGCTAATTATCAACTCTAATCTTCTTATAAACCATGAACTTATAAGAAGACTAAGAAGTTTCAAGTCAAGAGATTCAAATGAGACATTGAAAGTCTCATAAATCCCATGAGATGAATACAATCAAAAAGTAGAGACTCAAAGTTCAAACGTTAGCCAAGTTAATCATGTATTTAAAGAATGATTTAGTCTAGAGTCTACCTCTAAATATCCTTAACTTAGTGATTTGGAGGATTTCCACAAGTTAACCAAGCTCTTCAACTCTAACTCATACACAAACTTCTTCTTCAATTCACAAAAGCAACTCTTAAGTATATTTAGAAACTTTTCTAGAGGAAGAAGAAGGATCAAGATAAGGTTAGGAGATTCAAAAAGCTCATACCTGTGTAATGGGATATTCACCCTTCTCATATAGACAATTTTTAAGAGGGTATTTGTCACGCCCCGACGTAGCATAAATAAGGAAAGCGTTTAATTTCCATTATGGACCCGTAGGTCGCGACAGTTTGAAGGATCGATTCCGTCCCAAACGTCAAACAACAAAACATAATAATCAGAGTAAAGCAATCAAGGCTTACAAAAATTTTCTATCTTATTACATCTTATAAACCGGGGTCAACTAAGGCACAGACCGCCTTGAAAATAAAATAATAACTTAGAGTCTGTTACAGTCATCCTTAAAACAAAATAGTTCATAACTTAAAACAGATAAACTTAAAACATATAATAAACAGTTTCTCGTCCCAACAGCAGCCATTCTTAATTAGCATAATCGTATGATTCCTCCGGATTGTAACCTGAAAAGCCTGAACACGAATGTCCAGGACGCATCAACGTCGTCAGCTTCAAGAAGCTGGTAAGTATTAAAAACATGACTTTGAATGTAAAACATACCAACTTACCTTTTTCCAATTCCCATTTAAATCCACAAGTTTATAATTGAAGTAAGGAGCTCATTTAGAAAACATTCTCAACATTATTTAAAGAGGGTAAATTTACGCAGATGGGACCGTGTATGAGGACAATGCACCACACTCATCTTGCCGACTCTTTTCTCTTGACAGCCACAACAACCCACTATCCTACTCCTGGTATCTTTGAAACACTCAAACAGCCACACTTTAGCAACGGGGCGCCAGGGAGTGTCCAGTTTGCCTCACACTTTGGTCCGGGGTACCAGGGAGTGTCCAATGCCTCACACTTTGAATACCCTAACCGCCATGCAAATACCGGGGCGACCCCTCACACAGTATCCAGACTCGAGTTATCAGGGAGTGTCCGTAGGCCACACTTTAGCACTACCACGGGTGCCAGGGAGTGTCCGAGTTCGGCTTCACACACTTTAACGCTTCCATGGGCGTCAGGGAGTGTCCATATTTGCCACCGTCGCATTTCAAAGATACCCTCTTCCACAATCTCAACCACAACCACAACCACGACCACAACCACAAACTCATACTCAACCACAATCACAACCACGACCACAAACACAAACTCATACTCTTACCACACCACCATTACTCTTTTCCACACAGACTGACACCCCTATGCATGTACCACTGACCCACATGAATGGTATGCACTTAAACAAAAATGCTGAATTAAAGGAACAACACGCGTACGGGGATTAATGAGTCATACTACAATATTTTAATCATTCAAACATAACCAAATAGAGTTCTGATTAACCAAGTTTCCCAAACAGAACCTCAACAGTATATAAATTTCATCCAAACAGTCCCTTAACAGAAGAACAGACAAAAACAGAAACTGCAATACCTCGCGCGCGCGGGCCGCTCGCGCGAAGGGTCACTCGCGCGGGCCGCTCGCGCGATAAGCCCATTTTCCTTTTATTAATAAACTTTTCTGTCTGCCTGAGGAAAGCAAGGTCGCGCGCGCGGATCGCTCGCACGAAGGGGTTCTCGCGCGACCCTCGCTCGCGCGACCAGCCAATTTTCAATTATATATATATAAACTCTTACGTCTGCCTGGGAAAGCCTACCTCGCGCGCGCGGGCCGCTCGCGCGGGCCGCTCGCGCGATACTCGCGCGCGCGATCGTGGCGCGAGATGAAGCTGAGGCTTCATCTTCTCCGCAGAAACTGCTCTGGTTCAGTAAAACAGGGGTCTTTTTGACCCATTTTCAATTCTGTAAGTATGTATATCATGTTATATATGGATCTCTTCCTTTTTAAACAAGGATGAAGAATCTATGATTAATTTAACATAATTCTAACTATAACTCTCCAATTTTATGATAAACTAAAACATGTCAAAATCTATTTTCTTATATACTTTTCCATATGAACAAATTAGGCTTTAAAACTTCAAACATGGCATGTAGGATGTATAATCTATCATATTCATCTCTAAAAACGAATTTAGATTAAGGTTTGAAAATCTTGATTTCAAGCTATGAATTTTCATACGTAGGATCAACAATGGTGTATTACAAAATTAAACAAAACACAAAGTAAATAGACATGTAATTACATTCTTAGTGAGTTAGTAATACTCACTGAGTTCAAGAATGAAGAGGTTGTTGAGAAAGAATAAGCAAATAAGAAACCAATTTCAAGCTTGGCTATGGTGGAGAGCTTTCTCTTTCTACAAATTCTGAAGAACTCTCTATACTCTCACTGAAACTCTCTATGTTTCTCTGTGTGCAGAATGTGTGAGTGCAGTATATATAGCAAATGCACTTGATGAACTTGGTGGCCAAGTCTTGTGTGCTATACTCAACAAAATCAATTTGGTATTTAAATCTTGATTTGGTTATCAATTATACAAGCTGGAGAATATACACAGATGCATACATACGTGAATGTATATAAATCAACTGTAGAAGGATTGAAAGGGTGTTATAGGTTAGTAGGGGTCAAATTGGGTTGTTTGGGAAAAACAACTTATGACCTTAGGAATACATACATACACTAAGCATTCCCAAACAAGGCACAAGACAATGATGAGTTGCCATAATTGGAAATAAAGCAAATGTCCAAATCGGTCACTTCCAAAATCTGTGGAAGTTAAACACAACATGGACAGTTTTGAACATAAACTGGTATTTTCGGGGCGCGGTGGTCACCACAAAAATACAGGAATTTCATTTTAACGTAAGAATTGATTTTCTGGTTTTATAAAAATACTGATTGAGTCAATAGAAGTTATTTTCACCGTTTTGAAATACAGATTTTGAAATCCATACTGGTATCACTAACTTTATAAAAATTACAATTTAACCCCAACAACATTCTTAGCTTGCAATAAATCAAGGAATAAAATTTAGAATATGAGAAATGAAATTTAAATGAAGCAGTCAATACCCAATGAAATTAAATATACAATGCATTTGCCAATTAAATATGAAAATGAATTTTAAATTAAATGGAAATGCAGGTTATTACAGTATTTCAGTCATTTTATAGTAAAAACCCTGATCCCGTACGTCCTTTTGTAGGTACAAAACATGCTATATTACAGCTGTATTATAA
Organism: Hydrangea macrophylla; assembly: GCA_033977485.1. Taxonomy (NCBI): domain Eukaryota; kingdom Viridiplantae; phylum Streptophyta; class Magnoliopsida; order Cornales; family Hydrangeaceae; genus Hydrangea; species Hydrangea macrophylla. The sequence goes on from CM066992.1 coordinate 34,345,694, forward strand.
AAAATGCGGCACTCGCTGGAGATGGAAGCGGCACTCGGTGAGTTCCGGAATGGCACTTGATGAATGTCGTCGCGGCATTCATTGATTGCCACATCGGCATTCAGAGAATACCGCGGACAACTCCAGGGACTACAGTTTTTTAAATTTTACGGCGTTTGAAGGAAATTGGCGGCAGTCACTAACTGTCGTTGCTGCACTTACTAACTGCAAAACGGAAATCAGAGTGCACCGCACCGGCAACCTGAGAGTGCCGCAAAAGTATGCCATGTGTTGTTTTCTCTATTTTATCTTTTTCTTTCTCTTTTCTTCCTTATCTTTGTTTTTATTTGAATTGAAGAGCCTTTTAAAGAGCTTAAATTACCTTTGGAAGCCCTAAGTTAGTCGGACATTGACATCATTGGATCTCAAAGGTAATACTCCCCTTTTTTCGACGATTGTTCAAAATTGGGGTGTCTACAGTTTGTCCTTCTTCGACAAAGCTTGTGGAGCAACGTGTGTCAAAAATGAATGTCGAAGCATATGTGAAGAGAAGCCTTTGACCAAACTATTGGATCCGAGTAAAACAAAATGCGTTGCAAAAAGAAAATGGGCGCTGTGGACACGCGGGATCGCTCATCCACTTCTTTGTTTGAGATTTGAAATTGAAAAGGAAATTGGTCTGTTGAAAACAGATACAGAGTCGCCACTTGGTCTTTAAGGAACCAAGAAACCTAATTTTGACTCACCCAAATGGATAAAGGGCACCGGCCCTTCATAACCAAAGAACTTGGCTCGGGATTTTGGTACGAGAGAGGAAGGAGCCTTTGTCGCGACTAAGACACCCTCAACTCGCCCTGTCTTTCGACGGGCCTCAATTAGCATCCAAATAATCATCTTATACTATGTATGGTTCGACAATTAATACTATGATAGTATATTACATCACATAAGGAAATTTGAAATGGAAAATCAAAAGATAAGATATCATTCATAAGATCTAAGCCAAATATCATACAATGTAAAGTGAAAGATCACACAAATAAACCTAGGAAAAATCGTCTAATCATGTATCAAATAATCAAGACTTCCTAATCTAAAGGGGGGCATGAATTGTTATTGAAACAAATAATCAAAGAAATCAAAATATGCTTAGCAAGCTAGTATGATGCATGTTATTCTTTGAGAAAAGAAGATCTCTCAATCCCCGCGACGGATGAGAAAGAAGGATTAGATCGAGGGGAAGCATGAACGTGTGATGAAATTCATTCCTTATAATCTTCTTAGATTAGGAGTTACAAAAACCCCAAATCTTGCATGAATGCAATGTATGTATCTAGAACGTGCTAAGGTTGTAGTGTGCCTTGTGTTCATGGATTCCTAGAATGACTTAGAAGTCTAGAATGTGTATGAATAAATGAATGAAATCAATGTGGGATATATAAAAATGTAGTATTAACTAATTCCTAAGACATGAGCAAATTTGGAGTGCATGTAAGCATCAAATCAAAGAATGAAAGTTAAAATGTGCTTGCTGTGAATAGTGGATAGAACAGTAACATGATCTTTTGGAAATTGAAAAGAAGGGTTTGAAATGTTTTCAATGCATGATTTTTTTTATGGAGATCTTCCTTATTGTGCCTAGAACACAACCCAAAAAGCCAATCTTTAATAACTATCACAGATTGAGAGAAATCATATAAACAATAGAGGTCACTCAGAAATAGAGTCCGTACTGTCGACTGAAATGTTGAAAAATCTTAGAAAATGAAATCAAATGATCTAGAGGCCCATTTTATACAGAACGTTCCCTAAGATATTGAAGTTTAAGGAAACAATAAGTTAGGACCACCCCTTGTGGAATGGATTTCTGAAAAAGAGGTTGAAAGTAGACCAAGCTGCTGTGACAGCAAAAACAGAATATCTAGAGAGAATGTTTGCGCAAGAATGGACCCTTTTCAAGTGCTTCCAAGTCAAGCCAAAAATCATGGATGTTCTATAATGAGTTAGAAAGACTTTCCAAGTGGTCTTGCATTCATACATTGAGTATTGAACTCAAAACAATTCCTTGAAGTTAAATGACTCACTGTTTTGATAGTTTTGAGAAACACAAGTTTATTTCTTGAAATCAAAATGAGGAGTTTAAAAGGGGGGTTTTGAAATGGGGGGGTTTTGAAAGTATACTTCCAGAACTTGGATGAATATTCTAACCACTTTGAATATCAATTCCTAACTCATTTCAAGAACTTCCCAAGTATTTGCTAAACATAGTTTTATTTGGAAACCAAACTCAAGAATCTATGGGTGTATGATACATGAAAGGATAGATGATACATGATATGATATAGCATGCTAAAAGTGGTAAAGAACATGTGCATGGGATATGGGTTCATCTAGATACAAGAGAGTGTTGCATCAAAGTGTGAAAGTCACAAAAGTGAAATGCTGTGAATAGTGGACAGACTGTATGCATTACTTTATAACATTATAATGGGAGGTCAAACATGCCTAGGAAAATGTGGGAAAAATCCGAGATCATCCTTATTGTGTCTAGAAAATAACCCAAAAAGCCAAATCTCAATAGCTATCACAGATTAAAAGAAATAAATCAGAATGTACACATGACTCAGAAACAAAAGCTGCACTATTGACTGATTGTGTATGATTTTTCATAAATCAAAGCAAGGGTTTATGATGACCCATTATATACCAAACGTTTCCTAAGACACCCAAGTTTCATAAAAAAAAATATAAAAGATACATGTACAGTAACCAAAACATCCAGAATAAGTGCAAAACGTCAGGTAAACATTCTGTGAGAACAGAGGCAAATTATGAATATGAACTTCTTACATCCAAAAATAATACTTTCACATCTCTATAATTGATGGGAAAAAATGGAGACAAACTATGATGTCTTAGGAAGATTTTCTAAGTGGTTTCATCATCATAACTCAAGTATTTAATTCAAAACAAATCTTTGAATCTGAACAGCTCACTATTTTGGATCATTCTTGAAGAAAATGGATTTGGATTTTGAAATAGAGTTTGAGTTCTTGATTGGGGGTTTTGAAATATATGTTCAAAGCATGAAATTAAACTCTTGAGATGACCATGTGACCACTTAGAACCTCATCCAACCTTGAATCATCAAAGAACTCCCAATATTATTTGCACAAACATGGTTTTGTTTGAGAATATATATGACTTCAAGAATACATATGAATGTATTGAAGGTAGAATCATCATCCATCAAACATGTCTATGAGGTCAAGAGCTACTATCCATAAGGATTCACTCTCCTCAAACAACATGTCATCTAGATGATGATGAACAACTAAATAATCAAAGAAAAGTCAAAAAGAAATGAGGTTAAGAGAGAGATGAACATCAAATTAAACAAGCATTCAAATAGCAATCAATAGTTGATAATCATTGAGATATTGGACTTGTAGCTTGGTGTTTCACTCATATATGGAGACATTTGGACATGGAAGTAGCTTCCTATCTCATGGATGCTCAAGAATGGTGGTTGAAAGAAATGTTTGGATGATTGAAGTTTTGATAGCAAACTCAAGTAAAAAAGAAAACTCACTTTGATGGATGAAAATAGAAGAAGAAGACTACTTCTTCTCTTTCTCTCTCTATATTTCTCTAGAATTTCTTCCTAAGCTCTCTCTAAGCTTCCATGTCTCTCCCCTAAATGGAAGTAAATGGCTTATTTTATAGGCAAATGAGGGATGGTAAATGGAATTTTAAAAAGTATAAAAAGGTCTCCCATTGGTCCAAAATAAATTGGGAACCAAAACTACGTCGTTTTGATTTCTAATTAATCAAATTGGACCCCAATTCAAAATTACAAAAATGGACTGTTCTGGGGGAGAGTGCCGCGGCGGCACTGGGCCTGTGCCGCGGCGGCAGTGAGCCAGTGCCGTGGCGGCACTGCTCCTCCTTCGTCCAGATAATGTTGTTTAGGCCCCCAGAGGTTCCGGTATTCACGAAAAGGCCCTATTTCGTCCGAAATTCACAGAAAATACGTATGAACTCCAAACTGAGGTTGTGATATACCATTGGAAAGGTATTGGAGTCTATTTCCTATAAAAAAAATGTTTCGAAGTCAGGTCACTTTGAAAAGTTTTGCGGTATTTGCGATAAAAGCTGATTTGATCGCCTTTTCCACCTTCGAAAATTCATAATAAATTCATTTTAAATCAAGAAATTATGTGCGATATACCGTTGGAAAGCTATTGACCTCTAGTATCCATGAAAAATGTTTGAAAAATGATACGGCACTCCTGTTCTAAAGTCAAATTTTGGTCAAACTGGTCAAGCTTGGGATTCCCGGGAAGTTCTAGAAACCTCTGGGAGCTCACAGGAGCCGACGTTTTCGCTCGATTTTCTTTTAAAACTCATTTTAATACTTTCCACATGATCTAAAATGATTCCGGCAAATTTGGACGTTTTCGGTCAAACTTGATCAAACTTGGTCAAACCTTGGTCAAACCTGGTCAAATCGTGGTCAAACTGGTCAACGGGGACTTTCCGGGAACTTCAGGGACTTCTGGGGGTCTTTGGGAGCTGACGATTTCATCTGATTTTACTTAAAAACTCATTTTTTTACTTTTCTTACAACATAGCATGTTTCCAGAACTTTTGGACCAAATTTGGGAGTTTTTGGGCTTTCAGGGGCATTTTGGTCATTCTGAGCATTTTGAGAAATATAGCTAACGTCCAGGAGTTCTTTTGAGTCTTTTTCGATCATTGTGAACCACCAAGCTATGGGTCTCCTAAATCTGATAGCCGACAAAATGGGGTGTCTACAGGCGCGCGGCCAAGTTCTAGTCGGTCGTGCTCAACGATGAGCTGCCTACATATCCACTCAGGAATTAGACCAAGATGTAGTTCGGGAAAGGATCAAACACACAAACAAAGGTAGCCAAATGGATGAATGCACCTATCCTATCGTGATACGTGTGCTTATGCAAATGATGGTGGTCAGTGCAATTTCATGCTCTACAAATGACATGGTTCAAGATCAACCATTCCGGCGTACCTAGATGCAGTCTATATTCTATGTTATCTAATGTTCATGGTTGACTCAACTTAAAGATGAGTTGCTATTAGAATTTCAAGTTCCTACAACCCCCAGGTTGATGCTTTGTGAGCATACAGACGAGTACAATTGACTGGGCGGCGCTTCGCGACTTAGGCCCCGGTGTCAATGCATGTTTGCTCTAATAATCCGCAGTCCTTCGGCCTCGTCGAATATGTTTTCTCTGAAAGAAATCCACACTCCTTCTGCCTCATCGGATATGTTTGCTCTGTTTCATGTATTTATTGTATGATGTGTGGTGCGGAAGCCAGAGAAGATTCTTGGAGACTGACTAACGTAAATCTGTTACAGGGACCGAGAATGCAAATCTGTTGCAAGGATGAAGAATATAAATCTATTATACTCCCAAAATCAGGACGAATGCAAATTCGTTGCAAGGACCTAGAATATAAATCTGTTATATTCTCAAAAGCGGGGCCAACACAAATCTACTGCGTGGATCGAGAATATAAATCCGTTATACTCCTAAAAGCAGGCCAATGCAAATCTGTTCTGAGAACTGAGAATATAAATCTGTTATATTCTCAAAATCGGGGCCAACGCAAATCTATTGCGAGGACCGAGAATATAAATCCGTTATACTCCCAAAGACGGGGCCAACGCAAATCTGTTGTGAGGACCGAGAATATAAATCTGTTACATTCTCAAAATTTAAGAGTAAAACATATTCAGATTATTCTTAAGTCAAACAAGCTCAAATTCTTTTCAATTTTCCAAATCAGGAGTCAGTTATATATACTCAAACTCTTTTCAATTTTCCAAATTAGGAGTCAGTTAGACTTAAATTCTTTTCAATTTTTCAAAATCGGACTCAAAGAATTCAAAAGTTCCTGAAACAGGGGTCAAATTGATCCGAAACAAACCGAATTCTGACACCGAGAGCCAATCGAGCCTAAAGAATTTTAATTTCACAAAAACAAAATCGGGGGTTATTTGGTCTTAGGAAATCACTCTCGGGGACCAAAAGAAGGGCAATTTTTGGGGTTCCAATTTCAATTTTCAAGACTCAATTTGAATTTTGGGGGGAAAATAAAATATCTTTTAACCGCCTCAAACGCGGTACACGCTTAATTTTGCGGCAGTCCATGACTATCGTGTGGCACTTGCGAAGTGCCGTTGCGGCACTCAGCAAGTTCCGTTGGCACTTCACTAACTGCCGTGCACAAATATCGAGTGTCGCTTAAGTGGGCAAAATGCTTATACGCTTGGTTTCAATTCACTTTCCCTCATTCCTCATGAATCTTCCCAACAGAAATCCCTCTGGAGATTTTTCTCTTTTCTCTTGCATTGATCTAAAGGATCTGCAAGTCAGTTCCTCTCGATCAGAATCTCAGAATTCTCTTTATTTTTGTTGTTTTCTTGAATTCTTTCGAAGGTTTAACTCTCAGTTCACTCTCTTTTTCACAGATCATTTTGATATGGCGAGTGGTTCAGGTACCAGAAAGAAGGCCAAGTATGTGCCACACATCATCCTGACCATACATTCTTGCTCTGGGATTCGGACAATCACCTATCTACCAGGGCCTTTCAATGAGGTATACACGCCTCCTCTAGTTCCTTTTCTTGTGATTCTTCTTCCTTGTAAACTTTATGAATGCAATGCACAATTAACACAACTTTACATGCCTTCTTATGAATGCAAATGCTATGCTTGTAGAATTTTCGAGTGTTTCAATTGCATCGGTGCTTATCCATTTATTTTTATCGTCCCTATTATTTTCTTTTCCATTTTTTTCAAGACTTATGAATGCAATGCATTTTAATCGAAGCTTTATACATTCCCTCATGGATACGACTACTATGCTTATGAATTTTTTTGAGCATTCCAAGCACTCTTTTATTCATTTAAATTCGATTTGAATACTTTTGAACCTATATTTCTTTTAAACCTTATGTTTTCTCAAGAATGTGGACATTAAACTTTGTGAAATCTCTCAAGTACTTTAAATGTTTTCCTCTTCACCCTTTCTTTATTCATTCATCCTTTATTATCACTCCTTTTTTTAATTATTTTTTATTATTATTATTTTCATTTCCTTTTACTTTCTTTTTTCTTTCACCTGTTTATTTACTGACACTGCATCTTGTGATTATTGCAGCTTCAGCCCAGTGTGCTGAAGGGGCATGGCAGCTTGGCCCATGGCTTTGCTTGGTATGAGGAGCTGAGCGGGACCGTGTGGGGTTACATTGATGCGGCGGGCTTTGGACAATTCATCAAACTCTTGACAAAGAGTTCCAACGACCTGCGATAGATTCATGCTCTCTTCGAGCGGTGGAAGGATACCACCAACACATTTCACTTATCGTTTAGGGAGATGACCATGAACCCACTAGATTTTACCATGATCATAGGGATCCCCTTCGGGGGAGAGTGCCTCTGCTACCTTGATACGGTGTCAGAGTGGGATCAGGTGTTGTCGCTACTGAGAGTCATTCCTGTCACGCCCCGACGTAGCATAAATAAGGAAAGCGTTTAATTTCCTTTATGGACCCGTAGGTCGCGACAGTTTGAAGGATCGATTCCGTCCCAAACGTCAAACAACAAAACATAATAATCAGAGTAAAGCAATCAAGACTTACAAAAATTTTCTATCTTATTACATCTTATAAACCGGGGTCAACTAAGGCACAGACCGCCTTGAAAATAAAATAATAACTTAGAGTCTGTTACAGTCATCCTTAAAACAAAACAGTTTAAAACTCAAACAAATAAATTTAAAGCATATAATAAACAGTTTCTTTATTCCAACAGCAGCCACCTCAATTAGCGTAGTCATATGTTTCCTCCTGGTTAAAACCTGAAAAGCCTGAACACGAATGTCCAGGACGCATCAACGTCGTCAGCTTCAAGAAGCTGGTGAGTATTAAAAACATGACTTTGAATGTAAAGCATACCCATTTATCTTTTTCCATTATTAAATTACGGAAAGAATTTATTTTATAAAACAACAAGGAATATAATAAAAGTCTTTCATTCATAAATACAGATACTCGTGAAATGAGACAATGCACCACACTCATCTCGCCGACTCTTTTCTCTCGACATCCACAACAACCCACTATCCTACTCCTGGTATCTTTGAAACACTCAGATAGCCACACTTTAGCAACGGGGCGCCAGGGAGTGTCCAGTTTGCCTCACACTTTGGTCCGGGGTACCAGGGAGTGTCCAATGCCTCACACTTTGAATACCCTAACCGCCATGCAAATACAGGGGCAACCCCTCACACAGTATCCAGACTCGAGTTATCAGGGAGTGTCCGTAGGCCACACTTTAGCACTACCATGGGTGCCAGGGAGTGTCCGAGTTCGGCTTCACACACTTTAACGCTTCCATGGGCGTCAGGGAGTGTCCTTATTTGCCACCGTCGCATTTCAAAGATACCCTCTTCCACAAACTCTACCACAACCACAACCACAACCACGACCACAAACTCATACTCAACCACAACCACAACCACAACCACAAACACAAACTCATACTCTTACCACACTACCATTACTCTTTTCCACACAGACTGACACCCCTATGCATGTACCACTGACCCACATGAATGGTATGCACTTAAACAAAAATGCTGAATTAAGAAACAACACGCGTACGGGGATTAATGAGTCATACTACAATGTTTTAATCATTGAAACATAACCAAATAGAGTTCTGATTAACCAAGTTTCCCAAACAGAACCTCAACAGTATATAAATTTCATCCAAACAGTCCCTTAACAGAAAAACAGACAAAAACAGAAACTGCAATACCTCGCGCGCGCGGGCCGCTCGCGCGAAGAGTCGCTCGCGCGGGCCGCTCGCGCGGGCCGCTCGCGCGATAAGCCCATTTTTCCTTTTATTAATAAACTTTTCTGTCTGCCTGAGGAAAGCAAGGTCGCGCGCGCGGATCGCTCGCGCGAAGGGGTTCTCGCGCGACCCTCGCTCGCGCGACCAGCCAATTTTCAATTAAATAAAAATAAACTCTTACGTCTGCCCTGGGAAGCATACCTCGCGCGCGCGGGCCGCTCGCGCGAGGGGTCGCTCGCGCGGGCCGCTCGCACGATTCTCGCGCGCGCGATCGTGGCGCGAGATGAAGCTGAGGCTTCGTCTTCTTCGCAGAAACTGCTCTGTTTCAGCTTAAGGGGTCCAAAATGACCCATTTTGGAATTCTAAAGTATATAGGACATATAATATATGATTCTCTTCGGTTTTTCACAAGGATTAAGAATCTAAAGTCAATTTAACACCATTTGATTCATAGCTCTCTAATTTTAGGAAAAACTAAAACGTGTCAAAACTTAATTCCTAATATACTTTCTTATATGAACGAATTGGGTTCTAAAACTTCAAACATGGCATGTATGATGTATAATCTTCCATATTCATCTCTAAAAACGAAATATGATTGAGTTTGGAAAATGGTGATTTTTGAAGCTCAAGCTTCCATGGACGAATTTAGCAATGGTGCTTCATTTATACATACACATGCTCAGTAAATAAGTATAGAATTACATTGGGAGTGAGTTAATAATACTCACTGTGATAAGGAGGTGTGTGATTGTTGAGAAAGATAAGCACAAAAATAAAATACTCCAAGCTTGGCTATGGTGATTGAAGCTTCCTCTCTCTATATAATTTCTGTATTAACTCTCTGAGTTTTCTCTGAAACTTTCTAATTTTTCAGAATTATGTGTGTGCTGAAAGTGATATGTGTGGTGTATATTGGATGTATATATAGAGCTCCCAATGCTTGGGCTCCAAGAAGATCCTAATTCACTCAACATTTGGTTTAGATTATCTACTAAACTAAATACTCAGCACATAAATCTGATATACACACAATGCATATACGTAGATAATTCTTCAGATGATGAAGAGGCAATATAGAGTAGTAGGGGTTAATTTGTATGTGTTTGGGAATTTTAGCTTATGGTCACAACAATACACACACACACAAGCATTGCCAAACAAGACCTAAGCCAATGATCACTTGCCATAAATGGCAAGTAAAGTGTATGTCCAATCACACTTTACATCACTTCCAAAAATCTGGGGAAGTTTAGTACAGCGCAGACAGTTTTGGACATAAACTGGTATTTTTGGGGCGCGATGGTCACCACAAAAATACGGGAAATTCATTTTAACTAAAGAATTGATTTTCTGGTTTTATAAAAATACTGATTGAGTCAATAGAAGTTATTTTCACCGTTTTGAAATACAGATTTTGAAATCCATACTGGTATCACTAACTTTATAAAAATTACATTTTAACCCCAACAACATTCTTAGCTTGCAATAAATCAAGGAATAAAATTTAGAATATGAGAAATGAAATTTAAATGAAGCAGTCAATACCCAATGAAATTAAATATACAATGCATTTGCCAATTAAATATGAAAATGAATTTTAAATTAAATGGAAATGCAGGTTATTACAATTCCTGAGGAGACTATGGTCACGGCCAAATGATTTATGGATACATTTAAGGGCCAGCAGGGTTTCACGGACGAGCAAATGGCCCGAGGCTTCATCATGTACTTGCTGGGGTGTTCTCTGCTGAGCACGAGGGAGGAACAGATTTTTGTGGCACTGGTAGGGTCATTGGAGCACATGGGACAGATCTGCTATTAGGACTGGGCTGGTGCAGGATTAGCCATCCTGTACAAGCATATAGGGGACATTTCCCAAGATCGCTCATGCTCCACCGGCGGCTTTTGGAGGGCTTGGGAGGTACATCTCTCCTTTTGTTAATTCTTACTTTGAAATCAAGCCTTGAATTCTTTCAATTTCCTTATTTATGTACACTGAGACTTATGTTCTTCTTTCTTTCTTGCAGATTTGGTCTCACGAGTATCTACAGATGATGTTGCCTGAGACGCGACGGGCAGATGACCTCATCATGCCCCCGGGACTGAGATGGGTGAAGGAGCGGGTTAGGCGAAAGATCGGGGCTCATGACTTTATTTCGTTCAGGAACTTCCTGACGAACCTACGAGAGCTGCACGTTCGATGGCAGCCTTAGCTCGACGTGCTTCCCACCATTTCCCAGGGGATGCGACAGTCGGCCGGGTATGACCCACAGAGGATATTGCTGGACGGTCGAGACGCTCAGGCGTGGTATCTGGGGGAGAGGGTGACCAGGCAATCGCTGGCGACTCCTTCATTCTATGTGCCATGTCCTCCACCCAAGTCCATGAGAGCTACATATACCCTCCAGGGTTCAGTGTTTATAGTCACCTTAGCTGGGCTCTCCATTCAGGATTTTCTAGAGCCCCCCGATGGGTACGAGGCCTTTTGTTCTGCCAATCTAATGCGGAACTTCCCTCTGATGGAAATGACTCGGGAAAATTTTTGTTAACTTTCAAATCTTCCTTTTAGTTCTTCATCACACATATATATTCTTTCATTGAATTCACTTCCCTTTCTTGCAGCCTGTTCTTGCCGCGACTCGGGCTCCAGCCCTACCACCTTGGGATTAAAGCCTCCGGACAGTCTCTTATTGCGAGCAGGTTATGACCACAGTCCCCCGATTCCAGGCAGGCGCTCCCACTATTCCACTCTGGTATGACAATGTCCCGCGGGACTATACAGAGGAGGGCTTGCTCTATGCTCAAAGTGTGGGAGAGTGGATCTATGGTCGAGAGTGGAGGGTAATCCCTGAAACTTTTTTAAAAAAATAAAAAATGCCATTCTCATTCTGATATTCTAACCTTTTTTACTGATTCAGGCTGATGAGACGCGGGTGAACGCGGAGGTTCAGGCGAGGCCCAGGATAAACTAATACTACCCTTATTTTCATTTTTTAGCACAATTAGATTAGACTATTCATTCTTTCTTTTATTCAGGATGACGAGGTCCGGGCGCTATCCTTGCGAGTAAGGGAGCTCGAGCAGCTATTCCAGTAGTTCAGGATAGATCCTAGCGGAGACCATGGGGGTGTCAGGCGAGGCGACAGTAGAGGTGGTGGTAGTAGGGGGGTAGAGGCGGAGACAGAGGTGGAGGCAGCAGTGGTGACGGATGTGGTGGGAACGGTACAGAGTCAGAGGAGGAGCCTCTCAGACGCGTCACACGCCAGACTCGAGGCTGGGGCCGGGGATGACCTCGCTCTTCCTTTTTTATTTATGAGTGCTTTGGGGAGGATATATGACTGTATGCATATATACTTACTTTATTTCTGATGACGGCTCCTGGATAGTCGAGCTAGGATGGGCATCTCTTATTACTTTTACTATGACTGTTTTTACCTTTTTCTGATTTTTATTACTGCTAATCATATGTGTGACCATGGCTTGGTCCTTTCTTTCCTGTTTATTATTTTTTTCTCTTGTATGGATGAATGAATGAATGAATGTGACCATAGCTTGGTCTTGTTGTACATGATGCATGATGCGCACGTTTATTATTTTTATTCAGTTTTCTGTTTGTAGGTGGGCTGAAAGCATTACAAACAATTCCTGGCCAAAATATAGCTCATCGCGGCACTCGGTTAGGCCTGAAGGCACTCAATTAATGCCGCAACGGCAGTTAGTGAATGCCATACGATATTTACGGACTACCGCACGACAATTCATCAGGTGCCGGTCTACTTTATCAAGTGCCGCCCGGTATTCTGGGCAGAACTACTCCTATTTATAGCCCCCTTTAATCAACACTCTGCAAAAATACTCTTTTCCTGCCTTCACTTCCTTCTCAAATAGCCCCCATTAGTTCCCAAATCCTCTTTCCGTGGATGGATGCTCTCTCTGGCATCGACATGCTCAACTTCGAGTGTTTTAGACTGAATGACCTCTTCTCTTTCTGACGGATGATTTTGAACAAAGGTTTACTTTAAGCTGCTATTCAGTATTAGGATCCCTCACTCCATGTCTTCCGCTTCGGCTCACAGGAGGTCTATCCCTTGTTCGAGGAGTTCAGTGCCATTTTCACACTGATCCTTCTGCTGAGTTGACAGCTCCCTTAGTTCAAGTCGTTTATGTTCAAGATTTGGTCGCTCTTCTCCAAACATCTCGAAACACAGCGGGCTCTTTTGTTCGTGATAGATAAATTGATTTTGAGTGCCTTTCCTCTGTTTATGGCCCCATGGGGGACCCTTATGATGGTGGAAATCAGATCATTCGGCATAGCGCACTATCAGTAGCTATGCTCTCTTACTTCTTCTTTTAGTCATCTTCTGATGTTCTTATTCCCATCGCTCATGGTCTGCGGGAGATAAAGAGTGCCATTATGTTGATCCTTGGCAAAACCTTGATAGGTTTGGACCGTGCCCACACTGCTGAGGCTATGTTATCTGTGGGAGTGCCTTTTGTCCTATAAATTTGGCTCATGGAGCGTCTAGACCTCTTTATACACCCATCGCACCATTGTGGGTCCCTTCCCTATGATCGTATGGAGATCCATCACTTGTTTCATTTTGCTGATGCCTAGTTTGGTTGGCTTCAGGGTCTTTCTTTCGGTGATATCTGCTGGGTCTGCCTGTGGTGGATTTACCATTCCGTTGCAGTACGGCTTCCCGGGCGATCTGGCATCTGGCTGTCTGGTTTGCATGCTACCACTTTCTATATTCCTGGCTAGGTGGTCCGCCAGTATGGACTTTTCCAAGACGTTACTGAGGACATTACTGTAGACTTTATGAGGAGGTCAATCATGCGCCCTTCGATTGTGAAGGCTTTTACCGAGGCTTGGTATAACAGGGTGCCAGCTCTCTTCTGGAGGGTTCCTGCATTGGTCGAGCCTACTACCGAGTAACTTCTTCAGATCTAGATTTTGGTCCAGAGATAGACTTCGTAGACATACATGAACGAAAGTAAAAATGACAGGACAAAGCTTTATTTTACAAAATTTCAGACAAGTCCTGCCTATCCTTTACGCTTTTGAATGTGATTTTCTTTTCCTTTTTTTTTTCAAAGAGTGTTCTTGTCATTAAGAAATGTTCTAGTATGTTCAATCAAAGTGTTCACTCTTCCGATTAATCTTTTCATGAAAATTCTCCTTTTAATGTCTTTTTTTGGCTCTCTATCACTTTTCTTTAAATCTTGCCTAAGGTTTTAATCATTCTATACCATGAATTTCCGTTTGTTCTTTTATAGTACTTTTATTAATAATCAAGAGATCTAGAGACAGGTTTAAGGCATTATCTGGGTTCCTCAGCTCAGTAAATGAAGTTTTCCCCTAGTTTTGGGGCTTCGATGTGATTCTAGGCAAACGCAAGTTTGCCCCTAGTTTAGCATAGGGATTTTTTGGGTTCTTCAAGGACCGAAGGCTTTTGAGAGTCCGCCTACTTATCTCCGAGTGGGTATCAGGTCCGCAGTAGTTCGGTTTAAGGCTTGACGGAAGGTGCCGCTCGGGCAGTTTTATTAATGACCAAACTGAGCAGGTTGCCTACGTATCCCCGAGTGGGAATCAGGTCAAGCGTAGTTCATCGATGTAGGAGGCTTTGAAAGAAATGGCTTCAAGTAAAATATTTCTTGAGGCGATCGAGGTTAATCGGTTGCTTAAATTCAACCCCATCCAGGTCCATAAGATAAGCAACCCCTCTAGAGAGGAGAGTCTTAATGATGTATGGTCCAACCCAGTTGGGTTTGAATTTTCCTCTGGGGTCATAAACGGGCACTTTCAGTTCTTTGAGGACAAGGTCACCTTCAGCGAGCTTCCTTGGGCGAACCATTTTGTTGAAAGCGCGAGCTATCCTCTTTTGACATCCTTGAGTATGGTTTATAGCAGCTAGCCTTTTCTCATTGAGCAACATCAATTCTTCGTACCTTCCCCAGATCCATTTTAGTTCGGTTACTTCACACTCTGCTAGAACCCGAAGAGATGGTATTTCTACTTTAATCGGGAGGACGACTTCCATCCTGTAAACCAAAGAATATGGTGTGGCTCCCATAGAGGTTCTTACGGAGGTCTGGTATCCCCACAGTGCAAATAGTAGTTTCTCGTGCCAATCGTTGTATGTATCTATTGTTTTTCCCAAGATTGCTTTGACATTCTTATTTGCTACTTCTACTGCCCCATTCGTATGTGGTCTATACGGGGATGACTGATGACGGGTGATCTTGTACTTTTCTAAGAGTGGGATGACTTCCCCTTGGAAGTGACTGCCATGATCTGAAATAAACTCATTTAGAACCCCGTATCAGCAGATTATGTTTTTCTCGATAAAGTTTACCACATCCTTAGCTTTCAGAGTTGCATATGACGCAGCTTCTACCCACTTAGTGAAGTAATCGATGGCTACAATTATGTATCAGTGTCCATTAGAGGCCTTAAGAACTATTTCGCCGATGATATCGATGCCTTAAACAGAAAATGGCAGGGGAGTGGTCATGCTATAGAGCTGAGATGGTGGGGTGTGCATTAGATTCGCATGGATCTGACACTTATGGCATCTTCTAACATACTCATAGCAGTCCTTGTCCAAGGTTGTCCAGTAATAACCTTGTCGAATTATCTTCTTTGCCAACATATGCCCGTTCATGTGGGGCCCATAAACTCCCTCGTGTATCTCCTCCATCATTCTCTTGGCCTCCTTCCCGTACAAGCATTCCAAATTATACCCGGTATACGACTTTTTCCACAATTTGTCCGCATAGATCATGAATTAATTGGAGAACCTTCGGATTGCCTTCTTGTCCTTCTCTGAGGCTTCCTTGGGGTATTCTCCTTCTTTAATGAACTTCCAAACATCCTTGTACCAAGGTGCTTCTCATTCCTCTTCTAGGGCTGCGATCATCTTAAATGACGGTTGGTTCCTTGTTTCTATGGATAGCGGGATCATAGTGACTCTTGAAGGGATTTGTATCATTGAGGCTAAGGTTGCTAAGGAATCATCAAATTGGTTCTCTTCTCAGGGAGGTAATAGAATGATATCTCCTTGAACTACACCTTCAAACTCTCCAGATAATCGTGGTAGGGTCTTAATTTCTCATTCTTCACCCTCCAATCACCCTGAACTTGAGATATGATCAAATTAGAGTCCCCGAAAACATCGATCTTCTCAACTTTAAAGGCCAACGCCGCTTCCATTCCAATTATGCACACCTCATATTCTGCCGTGTTGTTGGTTGAGTTATACTTAAGCTTAACGGGTAAAGGGGTTGGAGTCCTGTCTGGTGTTACAAGGATGATTCCAACCCCGTAGCCCAGCTGGTTGGCTGCTCCATCAAAGTACATTTTCCACAAGTTTTCCTCTATCCCCATCACCCCTTCATCTGGAAATCAAAACTCACCTCTTTCTCCAGATTCTATGACTTCCTTTCACGGATTTGGAAGTGACATACTTGATGTCGAATTCAGCCAACATCATGGTCCACTAGGAGATTCAACTAGTTAAAACAAGTTTTTCAAATAGGTATTTTAGTGGGTCCATCGAGAGATCTAGATTACAGGAAAGGCTAACATATAATGCCTAAGACGACGGGTACACCAGACTAGGGCCTAACATGCTTTCTCTAAGGGTGAGTATTTCAGCTCGTATCCGGTCATCCTCTTGCTCAAATAAAAATGGCTCTTTCCATGTGCCCCTCTTCTCCTTCTTGGGCCAACATGCACCCCATCAAATCTTCAGACACAGACAGGTACAACAGTAAAGGTCTTCCGGGTAAGGGTGATGATGAGACAGGCAGGTTTTGAAGGTAGGTTTTGACCTTTTCGAAGGCTTGTTGGCATAAGGTATCCCATTCGAACTTCTCTCCTTTTCTAAGCAGCTTAAATAAAGGGTCACAGGTTAGGGTGAGTTTTGAGATGAAGCAGCTTATAAACTGTATTCTACCTAGAAATCCCCTTAACTCCTTCTCATTCTTTGGTAGTTGCATTTCCACTATGGCTTTTATTTTGGTCGGGTCCACCTCTATTCCCCTCTGAGTGATGAGAAACCCCAACAACTTTCTAGTAGTGACTCCGAAGGTGCACTTCTGAGGGTTTAGCCTCATTCTAAATTCTCTTAACCTTTCGAAGAACTTTCTCAATGCATCCAAGTGTCCTTTCCTCTCCTTAGATTTCACAATCATATCGTCTACATACACCTCTACTTCATTATGGATCATGTCATGTAGTAACGTCATAGCGGCCCGCTGGTAAGTTACGTATGCATTTTTTAGCCCAAACGGCATCACCCTATAGCAGTATGTGCCCCACTGTGTGATGAAAGTGGTTTTCTCCCTATCCTCGGGCGCCATTAGAATCTGGTTAAACCCTGAGAACCCATCCATAAAAGATAGGAGTTCATGTCCCGCTGTATAGTCCACTAACACGTCAATGTGAGGTAAAGGGAAATCGTCCTTAGGGATGGCTTTGTTCATATCTCGGAAGTCGACATAGACCCTAACACGACCGTCCTTTTTCGGGACCGGCACTATATTGGCGATCCACTCTGGGTACTCGATGACCATCAAGAATCCGGCTCTAAATTGGTTTTCAACTTCTTCTTTGACTTTGAGTGCCCATTCAAGCCTCATTCGCCTCAATTTTTGTTTTACAGGTTTTGAATTGGGAAAGAGGGGGATACAATGTTGGACTATTTTTGGATTGATACCTGGCATATCGCTGTAAGACCATGCAAATACATCTTTGAATTCATTTAATAGATTGATTAATTCTTTGCTTTCTTCTTTGCTAAGTGTAGAGCCAATAAAAATATTTTGAGGATTATCTTCATTTCCTAGATTAATCGTTAGAGTGTTCTTAACGATTTTACATGCATATTCTTTTTCTTTTTCGATTAATTTTTGCAATTCATTTGATATTTCATGATCATCACATTCAATAAGCGCATTTGAGTAGGCAGAATTAATCATACTTTCATTGATCTTCCATCTCTTCTTTTTTCCGTCTCTTCTTCTTGTACCAAACCCTCAGCATGCTCTTTTCTGGCCTTGTCTTCCACGACCCCTTCTTGGCCCATTCCATCGGTTTTTGTGCTTTCCCGCACAATAGATTCTTCATGATTGAGCCATCCAGCGCACCAATCCAATCTTTAGCAGTAGCTGACTTCACGGGCACCCGTAGATATGGATCTTGATACTCAGAGAATTCGTAGGGGAAGAAGATCTCAAACCCTGGCTTCAAACAATTATCTCTTTGATCCACCCATGGTTCTGGGAAGCCACAAAAGGGAAAATCCTCTCCCTTCTTAACAAAGTATCCATTGAGCGTCTTCTGGTAAGGGTCCAATGCATGGTTCATCAATTGCCTTCTTCTTCTCTCTCAGTTCTTTCTTGGATGGTTGATAGCCCAAACCATGAGTGTGAGTCTGGGTAGGGATTCTTGGAAACTCTGGTAGACCTTGATGATTTTTACCCAACCCCATGCCTGGGAAGAAACCCATCTTTTTCATAATCCCAGCGACCAACGGACTTGCGTACTGATCGAAATACAACGGCAAAAATTCTCTCGGCTTCTCTTCTTCCAACATGTTAATAAACTCGAACCCTCCCAGACTTGTCTCCTCTTTCTGAAATTGCACCTCTAAAACTAGCGCGCTTGATGAAGTTTCAAACGGACGGACCCAACTGTCCCCAAGAATATCACGGACCTTGCCTCCCCAAACACATTTGACTTTCTGATGAACTGTAGACGGTATGGCACCTAGACTGTCCAACCATGGCCTTCCCAGTAGCAAATTGAAAGAAGTAGGGATATCAATGACCTAAAATTCGAATTCTTTTTCCACAGGCCCAACAGCAAGATGAAGGAGAATTATTCCCATGACCTCTGAGTGTTGTCATATGCTCTCACCTTCTGCTCAAATGGTATTAATGTTGATTCATCCAAACCCATGCGCTTAGCTGTTCGGAATGGACACACGTTTAGAGTAGACTCATTGTCAACAAGACAAGCAGGTACGGTATTCCCCAAGCATTCTATAATGACGTATAGCGGTTTATTGTGAACAGGCCCTCCCACAGGTAGGTCATCGATCGAGAAGGTAATAGCCAAAGTCAGAGTTCTATCAATCATTCCCACGATGTCTTTAGGTGCTGTGTCGATAGAAACATCAGATTGGTTCAAAGCAACCAGAACTGCCTGCCAGTGATGTTTGGAAGCGATCAACAAACCCCAGATGGTGATGTTAGCCTGAGTTTTCCTCATTTGCTTCAAAACCCTATCTTCTTCCTTCTCCTCATTCATCTTCCCTTTTCCCTTATCCAATTCCCTCCTCAGGTGATCTTTCTCTAGCTCATGTGGTTTAAAGTGTCTGCCTGACCGGGTTAGGTGACTGACCTCTTCCTTTGCCCACAGATTGTCGATCTCGAAAATAACTTTCAAACTTTCTTTCTCTACTTCTTCTCCATCGCTCTCATACCATAGGCCATCCCCTACCTGATCCACATCAGTGTTGCTAGTCTTTTGGACCCACCAGTCTGATTACCTTATCATTCCTTCCTCACATCTTCTTGATTGATTCTCTAGAGTACAAATTATCGAATCCCCCGGCATCTGATAGGGCTTCCTTGGTGTCCTAGCTTTAGTGATTAGCGTAGATGGATTGAAGGTATGCTATTCTATCCCTAAGAAATAAAGGCCTTGCGACGGTGGTACAGCATGATGATTTGGCAGCGGATTCCTAGTAACATTGGGAGTTTTGACAAGCGGCTCGGATATCACCTTGTTATCAATGAGGTCCTGAATTTTATGTCTCAACCTCGTGCACCGATCCGTAGAGTGACCCTTTTGTTGGTGAAATTTGCAATAGAGGTCTTCCCGGAAGGTTGGTAGAACCAGACTTAGTAAAGGTCGAGGCTCCAAAGGGTGGAGATGCCCTTTCGCCACTAGCCTATCAAGGGTGATTGACAGTGATACCCCCAATTCTGAAAATTTCCTTGGCTATTTGTCCACTCCTTGCCTTGGTGCTATGTCGAACTTTCTCTCTAGTCCACTTAATGCCTTGACATCGGTGGGGCCAGAGTGAACCCCCGAATGTCCCCCATTCGACCCATAATTTGGCCTCCTATATCAATTCAGATGTTCCTCCTTCTTGATTATCCCTTCTTGGATCGCATCCTCTATCCTTGTTCCTACGTCAAAAACCTCAACAAAGGTGTTGATTGACTGGAATCTCATTTTCCCTTGGTAAACAGGCTAAAGGTTCTTTATTAACATTCAGATCTGGTCTTTCTCGAACGGCCTCTGTACCATCTTAGCTGCTTTTCCCCTCCACCTACTAAAATACTCAACAAATGACTCCTTGTTTCCCTACCTAGTGGTCTCAAAATCTTGGACTATGACATCCAAGTCCTCATTGTACTCATACTGTGCCACAAATGCTTTGATCACCTCTTCCCAAATTCGGGTTTTGCTTGGTTCAAGTGTGAGATACCAAGACAGAGCAGCCCCGGTTAAAGTCTACTGAAATAAGACAGCCATCATGGTAGTGCTCAGCCCATTTGGTTGGAAAGCCCCGAAAGACATTCTTACATGACTGCGAGGATTCCCTGTCCCATCAAATTTGTCAAAGACTGGCATTTTGAATCCTCAAGGCAGTGTTTCACGGACTCTATCGTACATCCCTTCTAATTCCATCAGATAAGTGTCGACCCCTTGAACCTTACGCATTACCCTTTTTAGCTTCTCGATCTTTTCGGTCAGTATCCTCTCTTTGTCAGTCTTTTCCCATTCCACCCTTTCCCTATCTACTCTAGGAACCTTGACTCTTGGTATTTTTGGGTCATCGTACCAGCCTTCTTCCCTGACGGGCAGATCGTTGAATGGTGGATTTACAACCGGTGGTGGGCGTGCTATTGCTTCTATCATGACCATCATTCAGTTCATATTCTCAGCCTGTCGCCTCATCTGTTCCGCTTGTTATTCTACTAGTGTCCTTAACTCTGCTACTTCCCCATCATTTCTTTGTCACTTTCCCTTCTTACTAGCCTTAATGTGGGACCTCTAAACCAGACCGTACACGAACTTGATGTTATTTTTGCCCTACAAAGGAATTTTAATGATTTTCAAAAACTTTTGTTATTTTTATTATTTCAATTTAAAAAAAGACACTTTGGTAAAACCTTTTTATAAATGGTTCATATGTCACATGGATGCAATGCATGTGTGCGTGTGTGCCTACTCTATATGCAAAAGAAAGAAAATTCTAATCCTAGCAAATAGACACATAAGCATATAAAATCCTTATTCATGTCAAATGCGCTAATTTTACCTCTCTTTGTGATCCTTATTACCCCCTTCAGAAATCATTTGGAAAGTATTTCTTGGACGATAAAATATTTTGAAGACAATTCTCGAAAATTTCTTTTGAGAACGAGGATGTCAAACATTCTTTAACAAAGGTGATTGGATTGTAATTTTTGCTTCGAAATTCATTTTGAAAAGCATTTCTCCAAAAATAATTCCCAAGTTTTTATTTTTGAAGATAATCATGTGAAGAAACAAAGATTAGCTTGGAGCTTTAATCTAGAAATTGTGATTTTTCGAAGAAAAAAAACCTTGGGGTAAAGATGTCAAAATATCTCGTTTGTTTACAAAGATGGATTTAAAATTCTTTTGGTATAAGGATTATATGATCAGATTATTACCGTACTTTTCATGAATTTGGGTACATACAAAGTCAATAATGCTTAACTAAACATGATATAAGAGGTGTAATCTCATAATCAAGGTTCGGCATATTCTCAAATGTCATAGGACATAAAGAGGATTTGCTAAAAGGTGATTAAGAGGTTAAACGTCCTATATCAAGTAAGCATTGTCATCATCTCAAGTAATCCCTTTCGGTCATACAAAACTCCCTAGTATATAATCTTAATCAAGAATTTATTTCTTAAGATTTGAAAGGTTCTATAGAAACTACAATGCAAAAGCTGGGTTTTGGTCAAACAAGGGACCCTTGACACACACTCGATAGGATGCTTTATATACCAACACATGGTACGAGATCAAGGGTGGTCACACAGTCCCATGATAACTTGACCGATCGCGTTGCCCCGAGCCTCCAAGGTCATAGTTCCGTGTAATCGACTGGCGAGACATGTAAGTGCAATGCAACGGGCACACAAAAATTAATTAATTCGATTAAAAGAATGCTTTCAAGTCTAATCCTCGAGTGAACCCAAAATCAAAAAAATTCTGGTCAGCGAAACCAGAGATTCTGGGTTCAATCCCCAGCAGAGTCGCCGGATTATGGATATTGCAATTTTCTTACCCACAGTATTTTTATTTAAAACCCTTTTCAAATTCAAAATACAAACGAGTCACCACTTAATTTTTTTAGGAGAAATTAAGAAACCGTTTTAAAGCAACCTGATTTTTTTGAGAAACTAGAGATTAACTAGGTCCGAGGATTATGGAATGAGAGAGGAAGGAGTTCTACGGACTAAAACACCCTCTCTTATCCTATCTCGTGATAGGCCTCTACTCATCATCCTTTTAATCAAATTATTAATCTAAGCATGCCCTCAACTAATACATAGATATAAATATACATCACACAAGCATGTTGAAAAGGTGCAAAATTGCAAATGACAAAATATCATCCAAAAATTAAATAGTTCAATTAGCAAGCAATATGATATGCAAATAAAGAACTAGGAAACTTACCCGGGATCTAGTTGTGAATATTTAAATGTGCAATGCATGAACAAACTGAGATCCTAATAAGAGAGCCTCTAATACACATATATACACATAAGGCAAATTTTTAATTCTACGGTGTCGCACATGGGGTTGAAAAGTCAATAAAATTAAAGGATAATTAAGCTAAGGGAGAGTCAAAAGATCATACCTCATCGGTGCTACAAAACAAGGGTTAGTCCACATGATACATGAGACATAAAGTTATTAGATGACAATCCTAGACTTGTAGCTTAGATCTATCAAATGTAGTTAAATCTAAAGCAAACGAATCCTAAGTATAAACATCAAGCCACATGGATGAATGTATACATGAACAAGAGT
Organism: Hydrangea macrophylla; assembly: GCA_033977485.1. Taxonomy (NCBI): domain Eukaryota; kingdom Viridiplantae; phylum Streptophyta; class Magnoliopsida; order Cornales; family Hydrangeaceae; genus Hydrangea; species Hydrangea macrophylla. The sequence continues at coordinate 34,368,677 of CM066992.1, forward strand.
ACATTATGAAGCATTCATTAATTTGGGTCACTTAAACTTTGAGTTCAAGCTTAAATACTCATTATTGAAACATGGTTAAGCCTTAACTCATGAAAATACCATTTGAGCCATTATTTACACAATTTACCAAACCTGTCACAAAATTCTAAATATTCCAGAGAGCAGACCCGGGCTTTAAGAATTTGAAAAGCATACTTCCAATGGTTTGATCTTAATGATTTTTGGTTAAAAAGTACCTTTATGAGTCTAGTTTCTAACCCAAAAAGAAAATCAAAGTTCCAACGGTTAGATCTCTAGGAATCAAACAAACACTAGACATTGCTCAGGAATTTCCAACTCTCTGACCAGAAATTTTGTATGATTTTCTAAAAATAGTAAAAAATCTGAAAGTCTCTAATCCTTTTAGGGGGCCTTATTAACACATTAAACTTCATGAAAAAATTATTTGGGGTCATCAACACTTGAATAAGGTTACGATTTACTCATTCTAATAGGGTATTGATGTTCTGAAACTCTGGACAGATTGTTGTTGTTTCCCAAAACTCATAACCAAACCACTCTTAACCATGGGGCCTCATTAACACAAAAATTACAGTGGTAGAACTTTGAGTTATAGACACTTTCCCATTGGTTTTATTCAGTTCCAGCGGTTTGATGTTTAACTAAAAATCTTTGATGAAAAGTGATTGATGAACTCACTGCATCTTTTGTCTAGTTTTGGTTTTACTTACTAATCTTAACTACCAAGCCATTAAACTTGGCTTTAGTTAAACTAATTCTTCTACCATTTGATGGTCATGGAAGACTAATGACTCCTATAGTTGATAGACTTCAATGAAGTATGAAGGAACTTCATAAAGTCCTTGGATGACAAGAGCAAACCATGGAAATGGATTTGAACTTGTCAACCAAACATGCTAATTATCAACTCTAATCTTCTTATAAACCATGCACTTATAAGAAGACTAAGAAGTTTCAAGTCAAGAGATTCAAATGAGACATTGAAAGTCTCATAAATCCCATGAGATGAATACAATAAAAAAGTAGAGACTCAAAGTTCAAACGTTAGCCAAGTTAATCATATATTTAAAGAATGATTTAGTCTAGAGTCTACCTCTAAATATCCTCAACTTAGTAATTTGGAGGATTTCCATAAGTTAACCAAGCTCTTCAACTCTAACTCACACACAAACTTCTTCTTCAATTTACAAAAGCAACTCTTAAGTATATTTAGAAAATTTTCTAGAGGAGGAAGAAGATCAAGATAAAGTTGGAAGATTCAAAAAGCTCATACCCTTGTAATGGGATATTCACCCTTGTATATGGGCAATTTTTAAGAGGGTATTTCAATCATTTCACTGTAAAAACCCTGATCCCGTACGTTCTTTTGTAGGTACAAAACGTGCTATATTATAACTATATTCTGAAAAACGCGAAACTCGCTGGAGATGGAAGCGGCACTCGGTGAGTGCCGGAACGGCACTTGATGAATGCCGTCACAGCATTCATTGATTTCTGCACCGGCATTCAAAGAATGCCCGGATAACTCCAGGGACTGATGTTTCTTAAATTTTGCGACATTTGAAGAAAATTGGCGACAGTCACTAACTGCTGTTGCGGCACTTACTGACTGCCGAACGGCAATCAGAGAGTGTCGCACCGGCAACCCGTGAGTGCCGCGGAAGTATGCCATGTACCGTTTTCTCTATTCTCTCTTTTTCTTTCTTTTTTCTTCCATCTCTTTGTTTTTTGTTTGAATTGAAGAGCCTTTTGAAGAGCTTGAATTGCCTTTGGAAGTCCTAAGTTAGTCGGACATTGTCATCATTGGATCTTAGAGGTGATACTCCCCTTTTTTCAACGTTTGGTCAAAATTGGGGTGTCTACACTAATTCATTTAGAGAACCTCCAAGATTATTGGAAAGGTTTGTTTTATTTTGGAAACAACCTCAAGAATACATAGGAATGTATTGGGGTTATAATCATCATCTATCAAACATGTTTTTGATGGTCAAGAGCTACTATCTATTAGGATTCACTCACCTCAAACTTCATGTCATCATCTAGATGATGATAAACTAGGAAGTAAATAAGAAAGATCAAAAGAAATGGGGTAAGAGGAGATGAACAAATATATGAACAAGCAAATAGATAGCAATCAATAGATGATATTCATGATGATTTTGGACTTGTAGATTGATGTTTCACTCATATATGGTGACTTTGGACATGGAAGAAGCTTCCTATCTCATAAATGCTCACAAAAATGGTGGGTGGATGTATTGAATGTGAAGTAAATGGGAGTGATGAGGTAGAAAATAAAGTTTAGAACTCACTTTTTAATTGAAAAATCAAAGAAGGAAGCTTCTTTTCTGTCTATTCTAACCTTATCTCTACGTATTTTCTCTCTAAAACTTTTCTAAGCTTTCATTTTCCACCCCATAAATGAAAAGTCAAGGGGGGTTTATATAGGCCAATTTGGGGTGGTTTTGGGATTTAAAGAGTGCTCCCATTGGCTCCAAATGTCTGTGAACAAGGAACTACGTCGTTTTGGTTTTCAATTAATCAAAATGGACCCCCAAAAAAAATTACAAAAATAGACAGTTCTGGGGGAGAGTGTCGCGCGGCACTACTCCTCCTTCGTACAGATAATGCTGTTTAGGCCCCCAGAGGTTCTGGTATCCGCAAAAAGGCCCTATTTCGTCCAAAATTTACAGAAAATGCATACAAACTCCAAACTGAGGTTGTGATATATCGTTGGAAAGGTAATGGAGTCTAATTTACATAAAAAAATAGTTCTGAGATAGATCACTTTGAAAAGTTTTGCGATATTCGCGATAAAAGCCGATTTGATCGCCTTTTTCACCTTCGAAAATTCATAATGAATTCATTTAAATCCAAAAAATATGTACGATATACCGTTGGAAAGCTATTGACTGCTAGTATCCATGAAAAATGTTTGAAAAATGATACGGCACTCCAGTTTTAAAGTCAATTTTTAGGTCAAATCGGTCAAACCGGGATTTCCAAGAAGTTCTGGGAACCTCTGGGAGTTCTCAAGAGCTGACGTTTTCGTCCAATTTTCTTTTTTAACTCATTTTAATACTTTTTTCATGATCTAGAATGATTTCGGAACTTTTGGGTGAATTCAAATGATTTCGGTCAAACCTTGGTCAAAATAGTCAATGGGGACTTTTTGGGAACTTCCGAGACTTCCGGGGGTCTCTGGGAGCTGACGATTTCATCTGATTTTACTTCAAAACTCATTTTACCACTTTTCTTATGATGTTGTATGTTTCCAGAGCTTTCGGTCCAAATCTGGGAGTTTTTGGGCTTTCAGGGGTATTTTGGTCATTCTGAGCCACTTGAGAGATAGAACTAACTTCTAGGAGTCCTTTTTTAGTCTTTTTCGATCATTGTGAACCACCAAGATATGGGTCTCCTAAATCTGATAGCCGACAAAATGGGGTGTCTACACTTAGAAGGTTGTAATATATCATAAAACTCTTTTTGGTTATGTTGTAACAAATCCGAACTCATGGATTCGTGTTTTGAATGCTTAACTTGTCAAACTTGGATTTTTGGAGAAATGTAATAGAACTTTTATGTTTTAACCCAAACAAGCCTTAGCTTGTTCCTGTTGGGAATATGCCCTCAAACCAGTTAGTTGGACAATGGAAAATCATAATGTATTTATGCATGTTAGTTCATGAGATGAATATTAGACTGGAATCCTTAAACAACATTGTATGTGGTTCATTTGTGTATGTGATTACACATGTGAGATATGAATCACAAATCCTTGTTATTTCAAATAAGTCACAGTGGATGATAAGTCTGGATAACTTATCAGGTATACACTGTAGCATGATTAACGTCTACGGGGTAGAATGATGAATCTCATTCATAAGAGTCTTTGACTCTTGGTTAATATGCTAGTGCACTCGGTGCATTGACGGACCTGAGTTAAACCTATTGACACCTAAACGCTGTCACCGTCAATAGGAACTCAAAACTTGTATAGGGATACATGTCCTTAATCCTGAGACAGTTATGGACGCAAGTTGTATGCTTGGTTGCTTTGACTTACCAATCAGTGAGGTCTTGCAAGATCAACACCTGGGTATCTTGGGTAAATCAAGTATGCAACGTTGGGAACATATATTGTCAAGATGGAATTCTACCCTCTTCAATAAAACGAAGAGTAAGTATTCCCTCGAGAATGTCACTAGGAGTGATTACTGAGAGCTGGCCAGCCTTGTCAACAAAGTGTTATTGTTGACATGTTTAGTAATCCAAGAGTAGTGAATGATACTTGAGGAATATAAGATGTACTATCTATTGGGTCGACAGTATCTTAAGACATACATCCCAATGATAGATACGAATACTGCCTGGTAGAGGGATATGCGTATCATATTATACAAGTCTAGTAATCACTTATGTATGTGTGATTATGTTCTTATGCACTGGAGTGCAATTATCATTTTATAGTGGCATTAATGATAATTGATTAATTATTGATTCCTTAGTCAAGAGTACTGACTAGATGGAATAATAATTAATCGGAGCCAGTAATTAAGAACCTAGGAGGTCCCACTCTTAGCTCCGCCAGAATGCTTGGAAAGGCAAATGAGAATGCTGTCAAGACTGGTTCGATCGATCGAAGTTGTTTCGATCGATTGAAGTCTAGACAGGTTCGATCGATCGAACGAGGTTCGATCGATCGACAGTTCGATCGATCGAAGTCACTTCGATCGATTGAAAGTAAGGTCGGTTCTGGGAATCTATAAATAGGGCAGCTTCGTCCAGAAATAAAAGATCATCGTTTTTAACGTACCAGTTGCTGCAGAACCTGTTTAGAGTTCCCAAACCTTCCCTATTCTCACTATTAGGGTTCCCACCAACCCTAGCCACTCTGGGAGCATTCGAGGAGACATAAGGGTGAAGATTTCCTAGAGGTTGCTGCTGCACACACAAGGAGAAGGACAAAAATCAGAATTGGGTTCAAGACCTAAGGTATAGAATCTTCTCCATCTTGTTATGTGCATCTATGGAGTTAATAAGTAGTAGATCCAAGGCTACCAATAAAAGTTTTGAACTTTGTTTTCCGCTGCGCGTTTAGATTTAATTTTAAACCTGTTTTTCCTACAATTGGTATCAGAGCCTCGCTTGTTTGGATCTATAGATGCGTTTTGGAACACTAGTTTTGATTTGCATGTTAAATTTAGGACTGTTTTCAAAACTGCATCGTCACAGATCCGTTTCTGCAGTGTTTATGCAGCAGAATACAAATCTGTGATTGCATTGGATGCAAGGTGGGTTCGATCGATCGAAGTAGTCTCGATCGATCGAACATCATCTGTTCTCAAGCGTTCGAACTAGTTTCGATCGATCGAACTTTGGTTCTGTTCGATCGATCGAATGTTGGTCGATCGATCGAGACTGCTCTTTTGTCCAGGTGTTCAGTTTACAGATTTAAAGGTTTTAAAACATTTACTTTAAATTTTTATTTATTCTATAAGTTTTTCAAAACATTCTGTGAAACTGAAAGTTCAATCGATTGAACTATGTTCAATCGATCGAAGGTTCAATCGATCGAACCTTTTCGATCGATCGAAGTGTGACAGAGCAGTGATGCTGTTTTAAGTTCTAATTCAGTATGTAAAGAGTTTATATACTGTGTGAATCAATTAGGGGTTCCAATGGTACATATATTTGTTATATATATGCGTGGTTGTGCGTGTGACTAACCCTTTTGCAGCAAGCTTAGTCCGCTATCTCCCATGGCACCAAGACTTTTAAATTTTGTATTTAATTGTTGGTTTGGATTTAAGGCTTATGTAAAGGGCGCTGCGACTTCAATCCTATGAAAAGGAAAGTCGCACCGGTTTCCCTAGCCTTTTATTTTATTGTTGTTATTTCTATTTCTAGATAAATTGTAAGCTTCCAGAGAAGTATAGGACCAATGTAATAGAATTAGAAAATCCATGAAGATGGAGGAGCAAGCCGTTGTCCATGAAGATGGAGTTGGAGGCAATCAAACCAAGAAGAAGGTTCTATGGAGATAGAGTCATGGGAGATAGAGGCATTGTTGAATGCTTTTATTTCATTTTAGTTTTTGTTTTATGTGCTTAGTTGTGATTGGAATTTTATATATTGTTACTACTTGCATGCACGTAAAACAGGTTTTCTAAAATGAAATTCAAAAACCTTTTTTCAACACATTAGCAAACACTTGATGTTTATGGGCAATGTGAAGAAATTTTTTTTTTCAAATTGAAAAATTCCTATTAGTTCATTGTAAGTATGAGAATTACTCTGTGTCACCCAGCCATGGGTGATCATTCCATACGGAGGGTATTTCTTATTGATTACTAGATATGAACTTCTTATAAAAATCTAGTGGGAGAGGGACTTATTTTATAACTCCCACGGTCTTCCATAAACGGTTCATTGTAAGGTGGGTAGTATATTCTGTGTCACCCAGCCATGGGTGATCATTCCATACGGAGGATAGACTATTCATTGGTTACTAGATATGAACTTCCTTTGGATAGAATCAATGAGACGCGTTAGAGGGTGACCACTACACTGAGGCACTACTTGAGGCGGTTGTCATTGGATTCTAGTTAATGGTAAACACTAGCTAAGCTATGGGTAAGGGATTCCACACGGAGCATTATCCAGAAACTTAGAGACCAAAAGTTCAGGAGTCATGAATTGTTTTGTAAGAGTTGCATGACATTCATGATGGGTTTCCCAATCAGGCTATGAGGTTATGATCACCACACGGAGACTTAATTTCATAGGCTTGACATCCTGAAGACAATTAATGAGTTGGTTAAGGGAATTCCAATGTATCATATAAATTGTCATATTCATGATTTCCATATTGTAATTCTGTTACATTATTTGTATTTCAGATTCATAATGTCTAGCCCACTTGCTATAACCATGATCCAGAATAAGCTAATTGGAAATAACTACGTTGAATGGAAACTGGAACTGGATGAATTGTTAACTGCTAATGGATGTAAATACGTTCTTACCATTCCCTGTCCACCTATTCCATACCATGACACCCCAACTGATCTTGCGGATCAATATTGGCAGTGGATAAGATTTGATGGTATAGCTCGCTCTAGCATCTTAGACTCTTTGTCTGATGTGTTGAAGCAGCAACATCAACCTTTGAACACTGCCCGTGCTATAATATTGAACCTCGAGGAGATGTTTGGGGAACTGAGACGTACTGCAAGGCTTAGAGCCTTGGAGTTAGTCATGGACACCAGAATGTTGGAAGGAACTTCAATAAGAGAGCATGTTTTTAAAATGATTACTTATTTCAAAGTAATGGAAGTTCTTGGTTCCGACATTGATGGTGAGACTCAAGTTGACATAATCTTGCATTCGTTGCCTTCATCATTCACTCAATTTAAAAAGGTTTTTAAAATGAGTAAAACAGTTTTTTCAACAAGTGAGTTGATGAGCTCTCTTGAGGCAACGATGGATATAGTCAAAGAGGAGTCAAATGTTCAGAACATTGGAATGGCTTCATCTTCTGGAACTAAGCCTAAGAGCATAAGTTCAGAGAAGAAGAAGGCAAGACTTGGAAAGGGAAAGGCTGGTGCCGTGCCAAAAGGAAAGTGTTTCCATTGTGGCATGAGAGGGCATTGGAAAAGGAACTGTGTGGAATACTTGACTGCCAAAAGGCAAGGTACGATCCTTTCACTAGTTTTTGAAGTAAGTTGAAAAACTGATACTTCAACTACTATGAGCACTAATTCTATATTTTCTAAATTATATCTGTAATTGTTGCAGGGAATTGGAAAATAAGAATGTGCAGTGATTAGAAGATCTTGATTGCCTTTTGGGATCTGATGCAAGAGTTGCTATTAGATTAATAGTTTTATATTGTAATAAAACTTTGGAGTTATTAGATGGATTTCAGTTTTGAATTAATGAATAATATTTATTCTTTTGATTTTGGTACTGAAATTCTTGATTAAAAGAAAGCGTTCTTTTATGTGATCTAAATAACTTGTCAACCAAGTATCTCACCAATTTACTCTTGTTTCTCATATATTATCTAATGTAGTATTTAAATGACTCGTGGGTATTTTACCATCTAAAAGGATAGCACCCTCAACTAATTCTATGACTTTTGGTTTTGAGGTTAGATCATATTTAATCTAAATAGGATAAATGGGGAGTAAAGGATAGGATCCTAAACTCTTTCGGTTGCTAAGACCATTGCCTATTTGTCAATCCTATTTAGAGAGTAAATGTGATCAGATCATGTTAATCTAAATTAGGATAAATGGGGAGTAAAGGATTGGATCCTAAAACTTTTTTGGTTGTTGAAACCACTACCTGTTTGTCAATCCTATTTAGAGGCTAATATGATCAGGTGACTTTTCTTTTGAAAATCACACGACCAAGGACTTATTAGAATTAGGACATACTCATGTATGTAGGGCAATAAACATTAGAGTTGAAAAGTAGTTTCGACTACTTTGGATACTGATATACATTTACTTATTGCATCTTCATCCTCAATTTTGAAGAAATTCAAAAGTTTTGGAATGAAGAGTAATTGGTAAAAGAATATCATTACCTTTTGATTTGATCAAAATGGTGAGTATCTATCTAATGTATTTATTGTCCAAAGGAGATAAGAATGAGATTCTTTCTCGACAGTCTACACCTAGTGCGCCTCCACGGGATGGTGTAGCAGGTAGAAGGAACTATCTTCTTTTAGATATGACTGGGTCATGGGATGAGTTATTTAGAATTACTACTATTCCTTGTTTTTCTCGATAGAACTACAATGTACATACTTGGATCTTATTCAAAAGCAAATCTTTTCGATAGACATCCCCAAAGTTGTGAAAAGAATGTGACTTCTTTCTCATGGTAACTTTGGATAAGGATGTCTAGCACTTTGGTGTAAAGAAATGATGAGCCTTTTGAATCTAGATTAGAAGTATAATACTTTTGTAGTGTTTCCAAAGAAAGAAAAAGTTGGTTGGAGACCAAATTTTGCAAAGGAAAGATAATATAAAAGAGTAAAGTAATTTATATCTTAAAGCAATTTATAAATCATCTAGAACTAAAATCTACTAGCTCTTCATCCGTTCCTACATCGGTACTTCATTGCAGTGGGAGAATTCTCAACATTGTTGAAATTCCCTGGTGCATTGAAGTTTTGTGATAAGGAAGCTCTGGTATGTGATTTGCATAAGTCTATGGACTAAAGCAATCATCCAGAGATAAGGACATCTGTTTTGACATATTGGTCAAAATACTTTGGATTCATCTAAAGTGTGGATGTAGCTTAAGTGGATGAAAGGATCCTTGCGCAAAGGAAGTGTGGTGGTGATTATGGTTCCATATATTGATGACATCTTTATCATTGCGATATGTTAAAGTAGTATCATCAATGATTAAGGTTGAGTTTCTACAGTATACTTGATATTTATGATCTCGGTGAGGCGAGCTATAATCTTATGATTTTTGCTCATTCAAGATCAGAAAGTTAAGATAATGAGATTGTCTCAAACTTCTATATCAGAAAGTTGCTGGCTAGATTCAACGTGGAACGTTTCGATAAAGGTTTTTCACCTTTGAACATAACCTATTGCTCTTTCAAGATTTGTATCTTGGGATACAAGATGAAAGAGATCACATGAAAGGTATATCATAAGCCTTCGCTATTGATAAACTTTGTATGTGATGTTAGGTATGGATATCAGTTATACCGTTGAGGTTGTTCACAGATATCAGTCCAAATGAATGTTCAGTTTTCTGAACTATCATAAAGTATATATTCTCTAGGGCTTGAGAAAGAACTAGCGGATATATGCAGGGTGATGGTGTTTTGGACAATGTTCAAATTAGCTTTACTGGATACATGTCATGTGACGTCTTTTGTCTAGGGATATAGTATAACATGAAGATGTTTTACTATGGATTGTTTCAGTCGATGATCATCAGTCCCTATGCAAAACCTTACGGGTTAAGGATTTTGACAAGTCACAGAGACTATGCTAGTGTTAGTACTAACGCTATATGGTTATGAGTGCAAGTGGGAGTTTGTTGGGAATATGCCCTCAAACCAGTTAGTTGGACAATGGAAAATCATAATGTATTTATGCATGTTAGTTCATGAGATGAATATTAGACTGGAATCCTTAAACAACATTGTATGTGGTTCATTTGTGTATGTGATTACACATGTGAGATATGAATCACAAATCCTTGTTATTTCAAATAAGTCACAGTGGATGATAAGTCTGGATAACTTATCAGGTATACACTGTAGCATGATTAACGTCTACGGGGTAGAATGATGAATCTCATTCATAAGAGTCTTTGACTCTTGGTTAATATGCTAGTGCACTCGGTGCATTGACGGACCTGAGTTAAACCTATTGACACCTAAACGCTGTCACCGTCAATAGGAACTCAAAACTTGTATAGGGATACATGTCCTTAATCCTGAGACAGTTATGGACGCAAGTTGTATGCTTGGTTGCTTTGACTTACCAATCAGTGAGGTCTTGCAAGATCAACACCTGGGTATCTTGGGTAAATCAATTATGCAACGTTGGGAACATATATTGTCAAGATGGAATTCTACCCTCTTCAATAAAACGAAGAGTAAGTATTCCCTCGAGAATGTCACTAGGAGTGATTACTGAGAGCTGGCCAGCCTTGTCAACAAAGTGTTATTGTTGACATGTTTAGTAATCCAAGAGTAGTGAATGATACTTGAGGAATATAAGATGTACTATCTATTGGGTCGACAGTATCTTAAGACATACATCCCAATGATAGATACGAATACTGCCTGGTAGAGGGACATGCGTATCATATTATACAAGTCTAGTAATCACTTATGTATGTGTGATTATGTTCTTATGCACTGGAGTGCAATTATCATTTTATAGTGGCATTAATGATAATTGATTAATTATTGATTCCTTAGTCAAGAGTACTGACTAGATGGAATAATAATTAATCGGAGCCAGTAATTAAGAACCTAGGAGGTCCCACTCTTAGCTCCGCCAGAATGCTTGGAAAGGCAAATGAGAATGCTGTCAAGACTGGTTCGATCGATCGAAGTTGTTTCGATCGATTGAAGTCTAGACAGGTTCGATCGATCGAACGAGGTTCGATCGATCGACAGTTCGATCGATCGAAGTCACTTCGATCGATTGAAAGTAAGGTCGGTTCTGGGAATCTATAAATAGGGCAGCTTCGTCCAGAAATAAAAGATCATCGTTTTTAACGTACCAGTTGCTGCAGAACCTGTTTAGAGTTCCCAAACCTTCCCTATTCTCACTATTAGGGTTCCCACCAACCCTAGCCACTCTGGGAGCATTCGAGGAGACATAAGGGTGAAGATTTCCTAGAGGTTGCTGCTGCACACACAAGGAGAAGGACAAAAATCAGAATTGGGTTCAAGACCTAAGGTATAGAATCTTCTCCATCTTGTTATGCGCATCTATGGAGTTAATAAGTAGTAGATCCAAGGCTACCAATAAAAGTTTTGAACTTTGTTTTCCGCTGCGCGTTTAGATTTAATTTTAAACCTGTTTTTCCTACAGTTCCGTTATTATTACTTTCATAGATTATCATGTCTTAACGATGTTCTTGAAAGCGTAGCATAGATGGTGAAGTTTAAAATAATGTAAACATGTTTGGTGGAATGATAGGAGTGAAGGTTGTTTGATCCTTAGCAAAATCCTTGCCACAAAATCCTACAGCTTGGGCAAGATTCTGCTTAAGGGTCATTCGACTGGTCGAAGGGGGTCGTTTGACCGGTCGAAATGACCCCTACAAGGAATCTTTTTATACACCTTTCGGATATTATTTAAATATTTGGGTTGGTTCTTAGGGTTTCTTTGGGACTCCTTTTAACATATAATCATCCGATTCAAAATGTAATTACGTTTTCAATTTTATACGGATTTTACAACTTAGAGGGTAATGTTTCCTAAAGTTTTAAATACTCAAGGTTAATTTAAAGTTCTTTTCCACTGCGTATAGTTATTTAATGATTGGTTGAGCCTTGGTGGTATGCCATGTGTCCTATTTCCACCCATAATAGGATGGGTCATGGCAATCAAAAATGCATCTAGGACATTTGTGTGATATAGTGGCACTCAAAGGGACTTAGCCCGGAAGTTATGTTTTCCCTCTAGACTTCCCGGACTTCGTTCTCTTACCCCGGTTGTCCTTTTGGGCCTGTGATGTACCGTTGGAAAGGTATGGAAGTCTAGTTTAAGATTTTTTTAGGTTTTATTCAAAAATAGTTTGTAGATTTTTAGTTATTGTCAAAAGAGTGAGGCTGACTCCAAGAATAAGCAAACTTGTGAGGTCGAGAAAATTCTCCTAGGCAATTTTTGGCCAATATGAGAGATTGGGTCACAAATTTAAGGTATTTTAGAAATATTTTGTAAAGAGAGTTCTCAAGATCCCAACACAAGGTCTGAATTTTAATCGATATAAGGCGATTTTTCATCATTTCATGTGAAAAAGCTATCCTAACTTGGGTTTTTGTTTCTAGATTGTGTTTGTAATGTACCTAAGTTTTCCTAAAAGTTATTCTAACATATCTAGGAGATTGCAGTGCTTCACGGAGTTTTGCTTCATAACTGATAAATCCTTATTCCAGTCGTCGGGTTGTTCTTGAGATGTCGAATGGACGAACCAAAATAAGATGTCTACAAGGTGTTGCATATCTCCCTTCCTTTTAAGAAGTTTGTTCCCAAACTTTTCTTACCTTAAGAATCAAACAAGTAATGATACTTTTCTCTGATCTCTTCTTCTCACTCCTAAGTCGACTCATCTACTAAATGATTATGCCAAAGTACTATAACTAGATGAATAACTTTGGTTCTCAATACTTGATCTTTCTTGTCTAAGATTCGAATTAGATGTTCAACATAAGTCAAATCTTTCTGAACTGTCAATGGTTTCGGTACAATGATATGACTCGAATCCGATATATTACACCGAAGCATTGAAACGTAAAGTCCATTATAGACATTCATAAACTTTTGTGGCAATTCTAACATATAAGCAACCCGACCAACTCTATTCAAAATCAGAAAAGGTCCTACATATCTCGGATTCAATTTGAACTTATCTCATTTACCAAACCATGTTATGCCTTTCAAATATGATACTTTTAAGTAAACATAATCACATACCTCGAATTTCAACGGTCTTCTACCAGTATACACATAACTTTTATAGCGACTTTGTGCTATTTGCAACCGCTGTTGAATCAATTTAATCTTATCGGTAGTGAATTGCAGAATCTCAAGCCCCATAAGTTGCCTTTCCCCAATGACCTCTTCTATGATAATTAAAGTTAAACTACTTTCACTCCCTTGTGGTACATTATATTACACAAATCTCCTATGAGTATTATAGTTGAGTAACATATGTCCCTTACTGTTAATTAACCTCTAATTGATTGTTATTTTTATTGTTAATATTTTTTAAAATGACTTTCTCCTTAATAAAGTCATTAAAATATCAATGTAAGATTTTTTTAATACATATATAAAAGCATAATTATTTTCTTACGAAGAACCTGTCACTCCATAATTATAACACCCATATGTGTGTCGTTGCATTTCATTACATTGTCATACATGATAATGTGATGTGATATGCATTTGTGGCATATGTGTGAGTGAGTTTTGACTCATGAGTCGATTTGGGTATCTGTGTAAGAGAACCCTCTAAAACTGTGTGAAATGAGTGTTTTGATGTTGTGACGTCTCTCCGAGATTGAGACAATCATTGTGAAATACCCTAAATACTTATCTGAAAATAAATGTTTACCTGTGTATTTCATTATCTATATTATTATCTGGTTTAGATTATGTTTCTGTTGTTAATTTTAGTATCTTTGTGAGGACGAATTAACACGCTACATAATTGGTAGGCTAATTAGTGAATTCGTAAAATCATGTGAAATCGCATTTTAGCAACCAAACGGAACTTAGACGAAAACTTTTATACTTTTTAGTCTTCACTCGTGACAAATGAATTAGGCGTGTAAGAAATTTCGGAGAATAATTAAGAGTTTTGAGAACTCTTGGGGAGTTAAACTCAATTTCTGAGAGTTGTGCCTATATATAGAAAGAGATGAGTTATTTTCATTTTTTTTTTTACAAAAGTTTCAACCTAAAAGTTAGAGAGGCCAAAAAGGGAGATTTTTTAGCTTTGATCTTCATGACACCAAACAACGACCATTCGTCCGTTAGTTTTCAACCAAAATCATATATTTGAACTCCTAAAGGTAAGAGCTTCGTTTTGATATCCACTAGGACTTGTTTGGCTAAGATTTCTGAAAACTCGTTTTCTAGAATTTTCATAAAAAGTTGATAATCAGACATTTTGATCAATAGGAATTATACTAGACGGACTTCTGCACGATCTTTGTACTCGGGTTTTCTTTGGAACGAATTTTAGAAGTGTTAATCGGAGGTCAGTGATTCAACTATGTGTTTCAGAATGATTTCTTGATATGTATTCATGTTTGGTATGAAAAGCATGTGTTAGTTCATAGATATATATTGTGTAGTTCATATTGGACAACGATATTGATAAGTAGGCCCAATTGTAGGGTGGAATGTTTTGATTATGTCGAAAGCACGGTGAAATGTATTTGAGCATGTTTAATTGCTATTTGGGTCAAAGGAGCATGTGGTACCAAGCCATTTTGTGGAGCCATTATAAGCATAAGGTCACATGTTTGAAAAAAAGAAATGTGAGTTTTACCTTGTCACGTGGACTTATTGGCGAGGAGTCGCGAACTAGAAGTGTGGAACGTACAGTTAAGACTTCGGATACTAGTATGAAATGTAGAGAGTGTGAATGCGAGCATGTTTATCATTCATGTGCATTGTTGTTTTATTCATTAACCTTTAGCTTAAATGAATCAAAAAATGTGTGGTTATTCAAATAACCATATCAGCTGTTAATGCCGACGAGGAATCGGAAAAGTGATCACGGGGTTTTGGGAGTGCATTTAGAAGACGAATGAGCATGGTTATCCCGTAGTTTTGGAAATATAAATCCTGTGTTATGAATTTCATGATGTGTAATCGATGTTTAATTTAGTATCTTAGAATGAATTTGTGATGTTGTAGTAGACAGTAACCTCTTGTAATTATATTTTGATAATGCTAAAATCCAGTTAGGATCACTTTGGAATGAGTTTGGAGTGTGTGCTTGGTCCCTGGTTGAATTCAAAAAAAATTTAAACTTGGAATTTGCAGCATGTGCTGCTACAATGAAACCAGTCGACTGGTTTATGAAAACCGTCGACCGGACCTTTGTTGAGCAATTCACTGCATCATTTTTGTGAGAAATAGTCGATTGGGTCCCCGACATAGTCGACTGGGTCATGTTTTAGAATCAGATCTTTCTACTTGGACTAGACTTCAGTCGACTGGACGTATCAGTCGACTGATAATTTTTCACCCCAGTGGACTGAACCCGGGGATCAATCAACTAGACAAGGTGCTGAGATTTTGAGCTCTCTGTATCTTGCATTTTCAGTCGAACGGACCTCTAATCAGTCGACTGGATTGCTAGTTTTAAAATGGCTTGTTTTCTTTTCCACGGCGTGTTCTTAAACTAATTCTTTTGGGAAGCTTTAATTGAATTGGCGAGCCTTGATGGCGTGCCACGAGCTTCGGTTCCACTATTGTGGTACCGGGCTGTGACAATAATGTTCTGACTTAATTTATAATTTGAAAAGGGAGTTGTTATTCCCTCTCCAAAATTGAACCAATACACTCTATGGTATTACTGACATATCATGCAGTCAATGTATTTCATGGAGTGCATTGGATCATACATGGAGTGTGAATAGCAATACTCTTTGAAAAATAGTAATTTTCAGAAGTAAAGCGATTTTCAATGATAATGTAATTTGAATCTCAAATGCTTCGATGGATATACCACCGGGTTATGATATGTGAAACCACTACCACATGTATTAAAATTTTGCTGTGTCTGGTAGGAGGGATGAAAGAAGTATCCCTAGAGAAAGGACGGGAGTACTACCTCCTCTTGTTTAGTTAAGCAAGAAGAAAGTGAGTAAGGAAAGAATGAAATATTGCATATTTTAAAATGGCATTTTTTGTAAGGACAAAAAAGTTAAAGATAATAAAGTCTTTTTTCTCTCCTAATCCGTTCACTTTCGAATGGATTAAAATTTATGGCTTCGAAGGAAAATAGCATTCCTCCCCTCTTTCCTTCTATTCTCTCTTCCACCTTACTAAACAAGTAATTTTAACATCTTCTGTCCTCTCTTCCATCCTCCCCTCTCCTTCCTTCCCCTCTTACCTGAACCCAAACATAGCATAAAGCATTTTAAAATATAAATTTGAAAAGCATACATTACTCTATTTTCACAGTTACAATCCATTGGGTAAATTAAGTTTGATATCCAAACGTTGTAATTATGGTAGAAAATCGCCCATCTTCAATTTAACATTACATCTCAGTCCACTTTCAACAATGTTAAAAGGTATAAATACTTTCACAAATACTTATAAATATATTCTCTCTCTTGGGTGATATTGTGGTGTTTGGATAATTTCACTAAACCTCAGAGTACCATCCAAGAGAGAGATAGAGTGTATTTGTAAGTATTTGTGTAAATTTTTTGTACCCGTCAACTTTTAATTTCATTCTTGTACAAGTCCTGCTTTTTTGACCGTTAAGGATTCCAAAGTCCTCCAAAGTCAAATTTTAGACCCTCAATGTCATGTACAAAGCTCAAATCCTCCATGCTTCCTTAGTGAAGAATGGCCTTCTCTACAATGTCTATCAATGTAACCTCCTTCTTCAACACTACATCAAATCCAAAGCCTTGTTTGATGCTCACAAGCTTCTTCACTTCATACCCAACCCCAATGTTGTCTCTTACAACACCATTTTATCAGGTTTCTTCAAGTCTAGCTTTGTCAACAAAGCACTCAAACTGTTCAATTCATCACCATTAAAGGACTGTCAATCATGGAATATAGTCATTTCTGGTTTTGCCCAGAACCAGAGATTGGAACAAGCTTTGACCCATTTCGTTAAAATGCGAAATAGTTTAATTAGGCCTGATAATTTTACGTATGCAATCGTGATAACTTGTTGTGATTTGGGTTTTGGACAACAAGTTCATGCGGAGATTATTAAGGTCTGTTTGGATTGGGATAAATTTCTATGCACCAATCTTCTCAAGTTGTATGCAGAAATGGGTGATATGGACTCTGCGAGGAACGTGTTTGATGGAATGACTGAGAGAGATTTGGTTACATGGAATGCTTTGATTTCTTGTTATTCTAAGTATGGGATTGGTAATGAGAGTATGGAATTGTTTCAACAACTTGGTAGAGAAGGGATTTTAGCTGATGGGTATACTTATGCTACACTTTTGAATGAATTTGCTTCCCGGTTGAAGGTTTTTGAAGCAATGCAAGTTCATTCATTGGTTGTACATAGTGGGTTATGTTTGGAACGATTTATAAGCAACTCTTTGATACATTTGTATTCTAAATGTGGTTTTGTTTCCTCGGCTTTTCAATTGTTCTGGGAGATGACTGATCAAGATGTCGTATCTTGGACAGCAATAATTTCTGGGTTTTCAAATTGTGGACATTTGAGAAAAGCAATGTGGGTGTTTCATGAAATGCGTTTAGCAGAAGTGGATCCTAACTCTTTCACTTTTGGGGCTTTGATAAGTGCTTGTTCAATGTCCAGTGCACTACAAAAGGGTAAACAATTTCATGGCCTTATTCTGAAATTTGGGTTAGAATCTAATATTATTGTGGGAAGTGCAGTTGTTGATATGTATTCAAAGTGCGGGGAAGTTGATGATGCAATGAGAGTGTTTCAGAGCATGCCCGAGAGAGACATTGTTTCATGGAATGGAATCATATGTGGGTATGCTCAGAATGGTGAATCTATGAAAGCCTTGAAGTTGTACGATGAGATGGTGCAATCAAAACCAGCCGATGTTTCTCCAAACGATGTCACTTTCGTTGGTGTACTCGGTGCGTGTAGTCAAAGTGGTTTGATAAAAGAGGGGTACAAGTACTTCAATGAGATGATTTTCAAGTATGCAATTAAGCCCAAAAAGGAACATTATACATGTATGGTTGATTTGTTAGGACGAGTGGGGTTATTGAATGAGGCTGAGGATATTATGACAAACTTACCGTTTAAGCCTGATTTTGTGATGTGGGGTGCTTTGTTAGGAGCTTGCAAATTACACGGGAATATACAAATGGCAACACATATTGCAGAGCGTCTGTACAAAGATGAACCAAGGAACTCTTCAAACTATGTGTTGCTTGCAAATACGTACATACATATAGATGGGTGGCGTGAAGTGCTGGAAGTTAGGGAAGCTATGGAGGCAAGAGGGGTTCAAAAGACAGCGGGTTGCAGCTGGGTCGAGATTGGAAGTTGTCTGCACTCTTTTATTTCAGGTGATAAGTTACATCCTCATATTGAAGCTATTATTGAAACCTTAGAAAGATTTTATCTTCAAACAGATAAAGGGTTTGTACATGAGTTGAATTCTGTTCAGTCAATAAATCAAGATGGATATACATTTTAAACACATCTGATCAATTTCTTCATTGCTCTTTATGCTTTTTCATGGCTGGTTTGCAAGTCTCATGAATTTGAATGGACCTCCTTACAATTTATGAAGCATTTTACTGCATAAAATTCATTTTCCTGAGTGAAGCCATTTAAGAAAATGTCAGTTGTGTAAAATGTTATTCTCAAATTTTAAGTGTATAACTTTGAGAAAACTAGTTTCCAATTGTCCTCATAAACAAAGTCTAGATGACGTGGCCTTTTTTTTTTTTTTTTTTTTTTTTTGGGTCTTAGAATGCTTTACAATCCGCGAATAACCACAATCAACTTCGAAGTGCACGCAAATAAACCATTATCATATTTTTTTTCCCTCACATTTTCTGTTTTTCCCCCCAATTTAGAGCCCAGTGAAGTGGTGTGCCAATCACTTCCCTCACAACCACCTCTATAAGTTATTCACAACCTACCATGTTAATCCATCTTCAGCAAATGAGTTTCACCGGCTCATTTTATGTTGATTAATTAATACTCAAGCTTGTAGATGTCGCAAATAACATCAAATCCTTGTTGTTTTTGACCCAGATATTGGAATTTGTAGAAAACTGGTTATATACTATAAAATTATTCAGGAACAACGGACGATTCAAATGGATTATTACATTCTAGAGGAAATTAAGGAACATATTTTTATCCAAATTATGCTTCCATGTGGCAGTGGAGCCACCTGAATTTATATGAAAGTTGTTATAGGTCTCACTTTGGATACAGATTTGGAAATCACAGTATTGATGTCTGCCTTAACGCTTTTAAAGATGATCTTTCGCTTTCTGTGTCGAGTCCACACCATCTACTTACCAGAACCATATCTGCAAACTCTCATGTTCCAAATGCAATATATATATATATATATATATGCAGCCAGAGTTCCAAAGTTTCAATTCGGCTCAAGAGAGCCAATCTAGGCTATCTTGCCCCATTCTTCTTTCAGAAGCATTGGCAAGCAAATAGATATTTTTTATTTTATTTTATATATTTTTTTTTTGGTGGCCATGAAGGCTTTGTTTGATTTACGGATTAATTGAAAGAAAATAAAAGAGAAAGGAAAACAAGAAGGCAAACTAGTTCCTTGTGTTTTCCTTCTAGCTTTAAATAACATTAGAAGTTAAAAGTTTTCAAAAGATTGTTGTAACTTGAGAAAAAGAGGACAGTGACTCACAAAATTCAAAATTTCTTATGTATTTCCTACTACATTTTCATTTTCTGTTCATTCCATTTTTCTCACTATTTTTCTTCATAACCAAACAAAGGATAATGTTTTCCTTGGTTTTTTCCCGCACTAAATTCATAAATGAAGAAAAAAAAAATGAAGGAAAAAAAAACAGGGCGGACAAGTACACGGCACGATACTCCTGCTCTACAGAGTCTGAAAAGGTTTCAATCCAAACCAATTATAAATCAGCACTAAGACAGACACTAATGGAAATTTTGGTATCAGCGAAGCTAACACAGAAATAAATGTCACGCTTTTATTGATATCAAGTAGGAAAATTGTCTAGGAAGAAAAAAAAAAGGTGGAATATAATGGTTCAAGCAAGTAGTTGCATTGGAACACTTCTTAATGGGCAATCCAAATAAGTGTCTTTCTCTTTAGGTAAGAAGATAAGGGAAATTACTTCAGCCAGATAGGAGATGGATTTGCCTTCTGTTGAGGATATCAAATAGAAGTCATTCAACCTAACATTACCAAGAGTAATGCTATGCTTCCCAAATTTGCTGCCATGTGGCAGAGGGACCACATTGAATACAGTGGGAGCGCCTAAATTTTCCTTGGAACTTGTTTTGGAAGATCCCACTGCCACATATTTTGGGAAGCAAATTTGGGACTCGTAGCATTGCCAAAGCACACAAAGTCATGTCTGTAACTTCTCACCAGGATCAGATTCAGTTGCTCCTTGTACAATGTGCTATCTCATGGGGGCTGAATTCTTCTGGAAACATGGCTCCACCAGTTTCTTGTACTTCCCATTTTCCACAAAGATTCTTTCGAATACGAATCACCTACTCATATACATACATGTAGGACTGGAAGTGCCAAAAGACAATATATATGTGTATTTAACAAGAGACTTTATATCTTTTTATTGCACTGGACAAATTGCAGGTGTTCATACCCAGTGTTCAAGCATTGGTAGAATTTCCAAAATAATTCAGCTTTTGGTTTCGATAGCATGCCACAGAGACAAAAACTAGAAGAAGAGCAGACAAATAATAGCAATGATGAATATAACATCTAAATACATACCAACATAGAAACATAACCCCCAGTTAAACATTTATGCAGTGAATGTTCAGTCATCATATGTGCTTGGCAATCTTGAGAACTAGATCTGTCAATGCCGTAGTTTGAGTTAAAAGCAAACGAAGACTCATAGGTCAAAATAATGAATTACAGTATATAATTTGATTAAGCAGTGTATAACATGTATTGATCATGAGAGCAGCTCTCAAAAAGAGCTTTAGCCTAGGAGCAATGTCCAAAGAGAGCTTACCCAGAGAAGCAGGATAACCAATTTCCAACATCATCAAGTAGGTGAAATAGCAGACTGTTTGGGTTATACAATCACTGGTTTTAATATAAAAAGAAAGAAGATCCAGTTCAATAGTTTTCAACTGCTTTTCGTTTAAAAGAATCCGTGTCCAACTTAAAAATAGTTCAAGAACTGCTGCTTTACCAAACTAGTACCAAACTAATATAATATTGGTTTCCATAAAAACCAAATAAAAGTGGGATTTAGTATGATCCCGTAGTCCCTATACTAAGTGATGCAAACTAAACTAATGACAAGGAATTGACTTCAGAATTAAATTCGGCGGATCGTCTACAGATTTATATAAGTGTGGGATCAAGCAAGTGTGGTCCACCTGTAGGAGGATTTGTATGATTGTATCACCACACACACACACACACACACACACACACACAAAGATATGGCTCAAGGATGCATCAATTTTAAGGTGATATGTTAATCCACTCCTAGAGAATTTACAATTTCTTCTCTGTTGGTTCCTTTGTATAAAAAGAAAACATCATTGTTACTTGAAAAGGATGAAAATAAAAGCACTGATTGAATATTGAAAACATAATGTACTGTTATTAATCATAAAACTTAGTTACAACACAGATAATAACTCTGAAAAGAAAGTTATCAAAAGAGAATTGATCTAGCGGGGAAAAAATTTTTTAAAAAGTAAACAAAAAATTCTCCTGATGAACCATCAAGAATATCTTGTTATTTGCTCGAGTGTCTCAGAGAACACATGAGGACATACAGAAGTTACCAACGAATCCCATATACAAAATTCTGGTGTCTTTCCTTGGCTAACCATCTCCTCCAACCACATAACTGCTTCATAATGTCTACCCGTTGAGCAAAGCCCATAAATAAGTGCACTGAGAGTCTCAACTCTAGGCCAATATTCTCTACTTAACATTTCGTTGGAAATCCTACTCGCTTCAGCAAATCTACCATCACAACATAGCCCATCCACTATAGCGGCATAAGTCTCCTTATTAGGAACACAACCAACCTTTCTCACCATCTTCTCCAAATACCCAACAGCCAAATTTGATTTTCTTATATCACAAAGACCTTTAATTATGATATTATATAATCTAACTGTTGGAACACAATTCGACTCCACCATTTCGCCTTCAATTACCTTCATTGCTTCATCGACCCTACTTTCCCTACATAATGCAGCTATCTTAGCTTCGTAAGTGAAAAGTGATGGTCTAAAACCTCTATCATTCATTTCATCGAGCACCTTGTTAGCCTCATCAATCTTACCTTCAGTGTAAAACCCAATAGCCATTGCACTGTAACTATCCAAACTAGGAACCATGCCTTTGATTAAAGCGTCATTAATCAAAACCTTAGCCCTCTGTACATCTACAACGTTATGAAACGAGTAAAGATCGAGTTGCTTGTGGCACCGCTTCGGAGATTTCATTCCTTTCCTCAAGATCTTACTGAGAATGTCCAGAGCCTCTTCCACGTGTCCATTATCGCATAAAGCATCTAAGAGAATTCTATAAATTACTACGTCCTCACCACTACCCTTTTGAGAGATCTTCCAAAACATAGAGTACAGCAAATGGGTGGCCTCATTTAACCTTCCTTCTTCACACAAACCTCTCATTATAATTCGATAAGTTTCCCTATCTGGATGGCAACACTGATAGTTCATTTCTTGGAAGATCTCCAAAGCAAGCTCAGAACGATTACTCTGACAAAGAGCATCTATAAGCAAATTCAAGGAACGAGTCCGAGACTTCACTTCCCATCCATAAGAACTCTCTAAGAAAAGACGATGAACAGTATCTAACTTAGAGTCTTTCACCATTATCTGCAACAGGGTGTTGAAAGACTCGGTCCAATTCACGCAATTGAACTCTGAAAGATTTCTAAATAGAGAGGTCGCTTCATCGAGCAATCCAGCTTCTGCATATATCTTGATTGCTCCCGTGAAGACTGAATCTCTACACTCACAAGAATCCTCTTTCATTTGATCAATCAATTCTCTCATCTGAATCACACAGCCTGAGCTACCAAGGATGTCAATCATCGTAGCATAGACAGGTCCATTGTGACGGTAATTGGGGTATCTAGGTTTTGCTTCATTAAATATTTGAAGAGCAGATAATGGATTTTTCTGCTTCCGTATAAGCTGAATAAGGTGTGTAGGTGTCAGAAGCCTTGGCCACGTAACATTCATGCTGTAAACCGTCTAATCTACCATCAAAACAAGATGGATATCAACCATTTGAGTACAAATATAAGCATTTATTAGGAGGTAAAAATCAAAGTCTTTCTTATACTAATTTTGAGCAGACTTGCAATATATATCCATGCAACAGTTTGCGAGTGGTATAGACAACCATAGTGAGTGACCTCAAGAACATAATCAATGGCAAGAAGTAACACGGAGACCTTAATGAACTAGACAATGATGGTTCTGACTATTTAATTTGAGGTACGGACACAAATCAAAAAATAATAATAATAATAAAAAGAGTTTCTAAGACAAAGTATATAGGACCCATTAGCAGCACATTCCACGTATTAGATTGTATTAGCTACCTAAAATTTTCAGTTCACATCATAGCAGAGAATTTTGTCTAATGCACGAAAGCAAGGAAATGTTGAATTTTGCTCTGTTCATTCCAAACAAAGTAAGATTTCATATGTAAATAGGCATCATTCATAGCAGAATCTGCAACTACGTTCATATTTTCTTTTTCTACAAACAGAAACCTAATGTCTGTCATCAAAAACAGTGAAACCTACTCATCTAAACTTCCGAGAACTATAAATTACGCTTCAATAGTTTAGGACCTAGTAACTAATACAAAAAGTTCATTGTTTATTATAGGAGTGAGCTATGTAGCACAGACACCTCACTTTGGGTTTCTTGTCGGTGTCGGGCATGTTTCCGACAATATCAGTCACCGGAAACTCCCCAACTCATGTTGGACACACACAAAAACGTGTCTTAAGTTTTTTTGATAACGGACACACGCCGGACACATATTGGACACAAGACCGACATGGCTGGACATAGGAATGGACAAGTGACACGACAAGATATTGTATAAGTAATACTAGGGAAATAAAATTCTATTCATCGTATCCAAGTCGTGCATGTATCCTACATTTTGAGGATTCGACGAGTCGCTCCTTTTATTGATGGTATGCCTATTTCCTAGACATCTGTATGTGCAGAATTCAATTCTTGATGTACAATAGGCCAATCCCTTGAATAACATTTGATGTTATGCTTTTTTATTTATCAAATATTATGAATTATGTCTTCTATTTTAAATTGAATTTGTTTCTGCATTTATTTTGATAATTCTCTTTCTTTTTCCCTTCTTCATATATCTTCCTTTCCAAACTTTTGTCCATAAGCGATGGTCTTCTTTTTATGTCCAGCAATCGAGGCTTGCAGAATTGGGGAACATGTTTCTTTTTTGGGTTAATTACACGGACCTCTCCTCTGTATTGCAAAATTACACAGACCTCCCCTCTAGCATGAATTTACTATTTTACCCTTACTTTGTTTACCATTTTACTGAATTACACACCTCTCTCTCTCTCTCTCTCTCTCTCTCTCTCTCTCTCTCTCTCTCTCTCTCTCTCTCTCTCTCTCTATTGTGTGTGTCTGTGTGTGTATATATATATATAGATATACAAGTATATACATAATATATGGACATACATATATATACATATATGAATATGAATTTGTTCAAAAAATAAAGAATTTAAACCCAAAATCAATTTGTTCCAAAAACTAATTTGCTTCAAAAACTAATTTGTTCCTAAGATTTAAACCCAAAATCAATTTGTTCCAAAAGCCTAAGATCTAACATTCTAAACCCAAAATACCAAATCCACCACAGAGATGTATACAAGTATCTATGTATATATGTATTCAATGGCTATATGTATACGACTATGTATGTATATATATGGTGTGTGTATGTATATATGTATGTATGTATGTATGTGTGTGTGTATGCATGGTCTGTATATGGTGTATATGAATGTGTGCATGTATATATGTATATACAGTAGAGAGGGAGAGAGAGAAGGTTTTTTTTTTAATATATATATAACTACGGGTATTTTCGGCATTAGCAAATTAAGAAGGGAGGTCTCTGTAAATTTTGCAATCTAGAGGGGAAGTGTGTGTAATGCAAATCCAAACCTCAAGGGAGGTCTCTGTAATTTTCCAATATAGAGGGAGGTCAGTGTAATTTTGCCAAACCTCAGTGGAGGTCCATGTAATTAACCCATCTTTTTTTGTTATGTTGATAAATTAATGATCTTGTTGCGATTTATGCATTTTTATGCTAAATTCAATTGAACTAATGGTAGATATAGAGGGAAGGTCCGTGTAATTAACCCTACTTTTTTGAGAAATTGTGTGTCCACTTGTCACTGTCGAGTCATATTTGTGCCCCATGTCCATGTCCGTGCTTCATAGGGAGTGAGGATGTGAACCATTGCATTTGCAGTTGAATACAAATGTATTCATAGCATATTTCTTACACACTAAAAAATCTATAGCCACCATATATGTCACTGCCTGGTAGGATTCCGAATCAGGTTTTTATAGCATTTGTGTTTTCTACCATCTCACTGGTTTTCTTATCTGTAACTACTACATCGCTAGTTCTTAAATTAAGTTGATCATTGAGGTTTTCAAAGTCTTAGTTTTGTGTATGAAGCATTAATTTGTCATTATCGGATTAAGTTTCCAAAATGTAAGTTTAAGGTTCTTGGTCTAGGTGATCTATCAAACAAAAGTTTTAAGTTTGCATTCTTCAGTTTTTATGATGATGTCTTTTGATACTCTTGGTGCCTAGTTTTAGTATATGGGAACCAATTGTTGAAATCAGTATGGTGATCCCATTCCTTCATATTAGATCCGAGCTGTAAGGCATAATCCAACTGAAATACAAAGGAATGGGGATGAGGGAAAAAGTTAATACCTGAAATAATAGAGCAAGTTGCAGCTATTGCAAAAGAAAAGGTGATAACTGCTAAGAGCAATCTGAACTGTTGAACCAATCTAGTTCTAAATTGCTCTGGAAATAACATATTGACTTGGCAATGGAACTCTAAGAAGACTTTTTTATAGCAAGAATAATATCAAAAAATAAAATTAGAAAAAAGGTGCTTCGAAAATGAAAAGTTTTACCACTTAAAATTGTAACTGAAAAATCAGAGTCAGAACCAGTGGTGGTCCATTCTTGTGAACTCCAGGAATGCTAAGTGACTTCTGATTCCTATAAACCAAATAAGGCCTTAGGTTAAGGGTCTTAGGTTTTAATTTAGTTTTTTGTTTCTAAACTTATGGCGGTCAAGGACTTAGGCCCCTTTTGATAAAACTGAAAATTAAGTATTGAAAATTATGAAATGCAATTTTAGTACTGAAAAGTTTAAGCTATTGAATTTGCAGTTCTGAAAGCAAAGTTTCCAATACTGAAATAAACCGCATTCAGTAGAACGTTTTTACTTAATGTTTTCAATAGGTTTTTGGCTGCTTTTTCACTGAAGTGCTACATTATCAAATGCACGAATTTATTATTTTTTTTTAAATAATAAAATTTAAGGTGGCGTTTGATAACTACTTCGCTTTTCTGTTTTCATTTTTTCAGTTTTTGTGTTTGAAGTTTTTGTATTCAGTTTTAAAAAAACAAATACAGAGAATGCTTTTGGTTAACTTATTTATGTTTTTGGAGAAGGGAAAAAAAAAAAAACTTTGTTTGGTGGCAAAATTTTATGACCAACATTATCTCACGATAACGTATATATATATATATATATTCAAACTCCATACACCATCTCAAGGTCTGATTACTATTGTTTTTTAAAAATGTCAAAGATCTCAAGGTCTGATTAAACAAATAAAAAAGCAGGTTGTCACTTTAATTCTCTCCAATTGACTTAAATAACTGGAAATAGTGAACCTCCTTGAATTGAACATTGGAATCATATGATATATAACCGAGTATACGTATATCTATATCACTATATAAATTCAACAGAAATTTCACAAATCATTTCAGGGTATTGGGCATTTGGGAACCAAGCTGATGAGATTCCAAATCTAAACCACATAAAATCCACATACACGAATTTCCTTTTCTCAGAAACATGGACAAGCAAACCAAAAAACCCAATCTCAGCCATACCCAAAACACAAAAAAGGGAAACAATAAAAGGAATATCTCCGAGCACCTTCAAATTGGTGACTGGTTTGGTATGATAACAAACCCCTGGAATCCCAATATCTATACAAGAACAAGAGAAGAGAAGAACAAGTCAATTATACAACAAATGCTAGTTATTTCAAAAACTTGCAATTGGTGGGATTCGAAGAGGGGTCTGTTTTAAGTGGAGTTTAAAAACGAGTGTTTTGGTCTGCCGAAAATGGTTTCCATTTTTCTGAAAGTAACTTTTTTGGGTTTCCAATGTTGGCCCAAAATCTGGAATGGTTTTTAGTTAAAACAAAAATAAAAGATGGTTACCAAACATGAGTTTGTTGCCGTTTTAGAAAAAACTGAAAACAAACGCACAAAAAAGCAGAAAACGAAATGGTTAACAAACAGGCCCTTTAGTTTTGGGATTTTACCAAGTCACTTACGGTTTTTAGATTCCTTTTTTGGTCTCTGAGGTTTACAGGAAATATGGATGGTGCATTTTTCTTTTCTTCTTCTATTTGCTGGTTTTATTTTCTTTTTTTCTTTGTGAGTTGTTCTAATAGATACGGGTGGTTAGTGGCTTTCTAAAACCAGATATCAGGGGATTTGGAAAAAAGCTAAGAGCATCTTCAATGGGCTAGGCATCATCAAAATGCCTAGTGAAATTCCAAAAAGTCATCACCAATCAATGGGCTAGGCATTTGACTAGGAAAAATGCCTCAGCAGGAAAATTCTCAGGTAAAATGCCTATTGTTTTTGCATTAGGCCAAAATGTTTTGTAAAGGATTGAGCTGTAGTAGTAAACAATAATAAAATAATGGATGGACACTGTTCTAAAAATCGCTAGGCGGTAGGCGGACGGTGGAGGGAGGCCTAGCGCCTAGGGGCATAGACGGAGGCCTAGGCGGGGACTAGGCGAAAAAGTAATTTTTAAAACAAAATTAATTATATAGAGACAACAAAACTCACATTATCAACAAACTAAATTTCTAATTCATATCATCAAACCGGCCGAAACTTTTTGTTATCGTAGTTGATAGAAACGGAAACCCCCCACCAGGAATCACGAAATTCCAGCGCTGCTTCGCACGAAATGAAGTCGTTTCGGGGGTGTGTGTGTGTGTGTGTTTCGTCCAATGTTTCCAAGGAAACGAGAGTAATCATGTTCAGAGAGAGAACCATCCCATGTGAAAACAACTGAAAAGTAAGTGGGTGTTTCAAATTTCAATCAATTTGGAATCAATCAAAAAACAAATAAATGAAAATAGGGGAAAACCAGAGAGATATTGATTCTCTGAAAGAAAAAAAAATGATGAAATTGATTTTGCAGGTTGGTTATAAATCACTTACCTGGTTGAGGAGTCTCTTCTCCAACAGTCTTCGTCCGATCTGGACTAGAGTTTCGCTTGCAGTCGCCACTCTTCTTCTTCTTCTTGGCCTTCTCGCCTAGGTTCCTGCCATTTAGCTAAGCTGCTGGTTGGTCTCTCTCTCGAGTCTCCTCACTTCGTAATAGAGTTGTATTAAAGTGGTAATAGTTGGGCTCACTCACCATTTGAGTGGATTGAGAAAATGTTTAAGAGAGTAAATTTAATTTGGAGGGAAGTGGTTAGGGATGGCAACGGGACGGGTATGGGACGGGTACCTCATACCCCGCCTCCGCCTCCGCTTCAGTAAACTCTCCTCCGCCCCCATCTCGCTCTGCATAGTGCTTTCTCCGCCCCCGCCCCCGCCCCCGTCCCGCCCCGCCCCGATTATGTTTTTTTTTTTTTGGTACACAAATTAAAAAAGCAATTTTTTTAATGCATTTTTTTCTCTAATAGTGCAGTTTTTTTTAACTTACCCAATTAGTTCCCTAATAGTGCAGTTTTTTTTTTTAAATGGTAATACACATAACTATTGAAGGGTAAAAATATAAATACAAGTATATTCGGGGCGAGGGCGGGTTTTTTGACCCGACCCCGACCCCGACCCCGACCCGACCCCGACCCGGGTTGTGAAAATCTCCCCCATACCCGCCCCTAATCCTATTAAGCCCCCCTCATACCCTACCTATTAGGGGCGGGGCGGGGCGGGGCGGGGAACCCGGAAAACCCACCCCATTGCCATCCCTAGAAGTGGGAAATTTATAAGTACTTAAGTAGTTTGTTGAGTATAGGAAAGTCAAAAGTAATTTCTTAGGTATTAATTATTATTTTATTATTTTGACAGTTTTGTTTTTGTATGTGAGTTTTTTCTATAAAAGATAGTCCCTCTGTTCTAAATTGTTTGGTATTTTTGAAAAATCTAACTTTTTAACAGTCCGTGTGGTATGATTGTAAAATAGAATAGAATTGAATTGAATTGAACAGAA
Source organism: Hydrangea macrophylla (assembly GCA_033977485.1). Lineage (NCBI taxonomy): Eukaryota > Viridiplantae > Streptophyta > Magnoliopsida > Cornales > Hydrangeaceae > Hydrangea > Hydrangea macrophylla. The sequence continues at coordinate 34,398,436 of CM066992.1, forward strand.
TAGAATTGAATTGAACAGAATAGAATTGATTTGCAATTCTAATTTTCCTTTTGGTTTAAAACATAAATGAAAATAATAGAATTGAAATGATTCTTGCTATTTCCTAAAATACCCAAACTGAGCTTAACATTATCCAAACAAAACCGAAGACACAGACGCAGAAGACGAAGACGACGAAGACGAAGAAGAAGAAGAAGAAGAAGAAGAGAGAGATCAGAGACTGTGTGTGTAGATATATATGTAACCTGTTTATATATGTATATATAGAAATCTGTGTGTGTGTGTGTATATAGAAATCTGTGTGTGTGTGTATATATAGAAATCTGTGTGTGTATATATATATGTAACCTGTTTATATATGTATATATAGAAATCTGTGTGTGTATATGTATATATATACACAGACGAGAGAGAGATCAGAGAGAGAGAGAATACCTGATCGCAGGAGAGGGAAGAAGACGATGAGGAAGAAGACGATGAACACGAGGGCAGTTTGGGAAAAGCAAAGAACCCAAATCAATTCTTGCCAAATCCGACCATTTTTGGTCGGATTTGTAAACAGCCCAAAACAAGAATTGGGTAGAATTCAAAATGAATTCATTTCTTGTTTTGTATCATACCAAACACAAGAATTCCACAAAATAGAATTGCAAATGAATTCTATTCTAGTTTGTGGCATACCAAACAGACTGTAAGGGAACACAATGATTGTATTTTTGTCAAACTTTTATACTCTAACTTTCTAAGTTTGCCCCTCATAAATGCTTTTAGATTAGTTAGAGGTGTGAAAAAAGGAAGGCAAAATAATAAAAATTCAAAATTTATTGTGTTGACTTTTCAACAAAGACTAATATTATGAGACAACCAAAAATAGAAAGAGTGTCCAACAATTTAGGACGGAGGGAATATCATAATGGTATTTTTGTAAATATGTTTTTAGGTAAAATATTTGTGGTATAGATTAGAGTTTTATTTAATTAAGGGAAATCTTAACATGTGTCCTAAGGGCACATCATGTTAAGGAGCTTAAAGTAGTAAAAAAAAATACGTGGAGAATCCACACTAATGAAAAGTTAGGTTTGAATCTCAATTATTTAATTTTATTTCTGACTATTTTTAATTCCTTAACATATGTTCTTATGTTAATAGAACACTTTAATTAATTATGTATCTCATATATATTAATTGGTTTATTATTTACATTAGGGTGAAATGTATTTTACACCCTCAAACTATACCATGTTTTGCACTTTGGTCCCCAAACTATCATTTTTTGCATTTTGGTCCCTCAACTATTATTTTGTGACAGTTTGCCCCCCCCCCCCCCCCCCCCCCCCATCACTTTTAGTGATGAAAAAGTCACTTTTTAGTGACACCAAAAGTGACGCTGAAAGTGATGGGGGGGAGGCAAACTATCACAAAATGATAGTTGAGGGATCCAAAATGCAAAAAATGATAGTTTAGGGACCAAAGTGCAAAATATGGTATAGTTTGAGGGTGCAAAATATATTTAACCCTTTATATTAAAATGTTTTAGCTTATGAGGCAGTTTGAATAGAGTTGCTGCAGCAGGAGAGGAATTCTGCCCACATACCATTTGACCTGTCGAAGATACCCCATCATTGTAGATATAATCCTATGTGGTAGGGTGCACATACATCCAAGTTGATAACATTCTTTTCTTTTCTTTTCTTTTTCCTCATAAAATCCAAGAACCAAACATAGGCTAAATTGAACATTTCTCCATTTCACTCTAGGGAAAGACTTGATTTTAGGTAGTAGCATTAAATCAAGTATTGTCTTACAAGTTCATTTCAGTTTAATTTTATTTTTCTCATTCCAAAAAGGGATAACTAGCGTTAAATCCCTAGTTCTGAACTTAGGAGTCTGCAGGACCTTAAAAATTTTTAGTTTTGTGAAAAGTCCCTGCTTACATATACTTTTGTGAATTTGTGAAATTTCACAAAACTACTTTTGTTAAATTCGTAGTTTTGTGAAATTTTAAAATATAAGTAGGGATGGCAATGAGGCGGGTTTTTGGGGTTCCCCGCCTCCACCCCGCCCCTAATATAGAGCGGGTATGGGGTGTGTTCAAACAGGGTAGGGGCGGTCATGGGATTAATTTTTGATACCCGAGTCGGGTTCGCGGCGAGGGTAGATTTTCCCGAACCCACCCTGATTATATTGTTATTTACATAAATACCCTTCTTTATTATGATATTACCTAAAATGCCTTAGGTATAAATACTTAAGTTTAGGGCTTTCCCCCTTATTTGGCCTCATTACTCAGTCATCAATTGGAAGAGAGAAAGAGAGAGAGAGAGAGAGAGAGAGAGAGAGAGAGAGAAGAAGAAGAAGAAGAAGAAGAAGAAAAAGAAGAAGAAATTGCGAGATCCACAATCTGTCCGTTGTTCATGATTCAAGTTGTGTGGGTATATATAGATATGGATCTCAATGTGTGTGTATAGATATAGATGTGTGTGTATGTGTATATATATAGAGAGAGATCTGGGGGTATAAAGTTCTTCATCATTGTTCATCTTCTTATTTGTAAGCTATAACACACATATTTATATTTGGTTACAAATACTGAACATATGAAGATTTTTCTTTGTTTCATCTACAGGTATCTGATTGGATTTTTTTTTTTTTTTTTGCATTGATGGGTTCTCTAATTTGATCAATTGACCTTTGGTGCAGTTTCAATGCTTTGCTTTTTTTTTAATTTCACTTTCAGGGAAAAAAAATTCTGGGATGGGGCGGGACGGGGACGGGTTTTTGATTACGGGTCGGGGTCGTGGGGGGGAGGGGGGACATGCATCCCCTCGGGGCGGGGCAGGGGAAGAGTTTATACAATCGGCGCGGGATCGGGGTATGGGACGCGGGTATGGGCACCTCGTCCCATACCCGCCCTGTTGTCATCCCTAAATATAAGTGCAGTGTACAAATATAAGTGCAGAGCTTTTAACTAAAGTGGTTTTTTTGTTAGATCTATGACTATACAAGAATCATAAACTGTCCTTATCACTAACTAGCCCTTATAAAATTACTTCTTCATACTTAAATTTATAATGATCGATCATTGATAAATTTAACAAATTAAATATCTTACTAAATTTAACGTCTTCAAAAAAATATATATAATTTAATTCTGGTTGTAGGAATGAATGTCTTCAAAAAAATAAAGAAGGCATTTTACAATCAATTGAAAAGAAGAAGAAGAAGAAGAAGAAGAAGAAGAAGAAGAAGCGAGAATAGAATATGGGTTGGAAGCACAAGGAGCAATTGGAGATAATCGGAACTATGCTCAATGTAATTACTGTCATAAAATAATGAAGGATAGCAGTGTGTCACATTTGAAGCAACACTTTGATAGCTTCATTTGCTGCTCAACAACTTGGGTGTCATCGATGAGATTATGAGAGGCTTAGGACTAATTATGAGGCATGGTTTCCTGCTTACATAAGTTGGATTGAATAGTGCTGATACGAATAAAATTATGCGCTCTAAATGCTACAACCAAGTATAGGTAATCGTTCAAGTAATATATTTTCTAGTTAGCCTAGGTCAAACCCAAGGGAGAGATGTGATTTAAATCGATTAATTTTCACTTAAATTATAAGCTTAAAAAGGTAAAGAAAAGATGATTTTTTTTAATGAATGATTCAACTATTTTACATATAAGTAGAACTATGAATTCATGAAAGCTATTAAGATTATTAAATAATTAGAAATGCTATTATATTAATGAAGTGAACTTAGTAAATGAAACTACTAATTAATTATGACTATATTTGGACTTCTAGAGTGATTCAACTAAGTAAATTAACTAATTACGAATTAATTAAAACAGCGAATTTAATTAAAAGACTTCTAAGTATGAGAAAAACGTTAGGAAATTACAAATCCATGGTAACCACCTTAACTTCTATGCCTACGAAAAGATACAGCACTCCCAATTATCCAAAGTCATGCCTCTAGTGTATAGGTTCAATTAAAATAATAAAATACCCTTTGACTGGTGTAAAGATATAGAACTAGTTCAATTTAGCCTTTTTAATGAAGTACAGACAGATTGTTTATGAGCATGATTCATGCATGGTGAGAATTAGTCTATAGTGCTTGAAAATAAATTAACTAAACTAAAACTATGAAGCAAGTTTATAAACTGTTGAAAATCTAAGTCGAGAATCATTAACGTCATGCTCGTTAATATTGTTCATATTAGAGAACATAAAATCCTATGAATATCCACCTAAACATTCATTGATCCTTGGATTTAGGGCTGCCCATTAAAAACACGCATGGAAATCAAGTTGTTTACCGTTTCATTGCTCTTCCCTAACTAAAGATTTAGCCTAGCTTAGTGAAATTGAATCTAATCATTATATTAATGGAAAGTATGATAAAAATCAATCACAAAACAGATCTGGAATATAAAATCTAAGTAAAAACTAAGAAAAACCTAAATTTAATGAATATGAATACTTGCATTGAAAAATCTCCAAACTAGGGCTTAAAATCCACAATCAATTGCTTGAATCCAAAACTAGGGTTTGAGGAACCCTAGGATCTCCTAAGCTACTCTAAAACTCGTATATAATATGTGTTGTGTCATTGTTCTACGAACTATCTAGTATATATAGGTATAGGAGTTTTAAATCCGAAAATCTCTGCTTCCCGCATTTCTGAAGAGCGCGACCGGTCATGGGTATGTTTTGGGACCGGTCCTGCCCTTTTGTTGGGACTGGTCCTGGCTATTTTTCAGGATCTTCTTCCTTTTATTATTCTAATCAACGTTCTCTTCATCACCGTCATTCACTTCATTTTCCTTAGGCCGTTTTATTCTATAAAACAACACACCTATGCAAAAATTAGTAGTAATGCCTCAATTATGTGCTTGTATTAAAATAAGCATAAGTATTTATAATTAGGGATTAAAACACATTTAATTCATCTGATTAGCGCTTTCGGATATGCAATATCTGTCACTTGTCACACCCCCTAACTGGCTCATTGCTAGTTCCTAGTAATGAAATGAACTGATGCAACGCGAAAATTAACCTACAAATATAAATAAGAACAGAAAATAACATAAAATAAAACCTAACTCATTTTCGCAGGAATCGCGGTTGCATTTAGCATATGCAACAAGCCTTAAAACCCCTAGGTGTCCCTAGTAGGATGAGTTGTCTCGTGAGGGTTTACATCAAAGCTACCCACAAACTTCTTAATCATGATCATTATATATGCCTTTCATTCTCAAATTCCAAGCACATAAGTGTGAAACACTTCACAATATCCCTATCGTACTTTAAGCGACACACAATGTGTACCCATGCAGCTCACCTATCATATGAATCATTAAAATATATCCTTTTTGCTAAGCTTCACATGTGTGTGTGCATGGACAACAAAAATGCTCAGTATTGCTTCAAGTTTTATTTCCCATAGCAATCTTTAAAACTTATGACTTCAGCTCAAATCTCACCAGAAGAGCGACCCATCACTGAAAATCCTTTTCTTATCTTCATTTCAAAACTTAGCTACTTGGAATCTATAGGTCTTTATTAAAGGATAGAGACCGAGAGTGAAGATGAAAGAGGTTCTAGAATAGTTTACAAGCATATGACTCGTAGTTCCTTTTCAACTTCTCCAAGAGCTCTTTTTTTTCTTTTTTGGTATGTGTCCCTTCCTTATATATTTTCCTCTTCTTTTCATCCGCATCACCATTATCGACTCCAATTACTCATCACATGCTTGTCATATTTAAGCTATAAAGAACCACGAGCAACTTATAGTTCAATGATCGAATGAAAAGAACGTTGCTTGTCATTATATATATATATATATATTTATCTTTTTATGTAAAGATGATCATCAACGACTACATTATTTATAAGAGACAAGTAACACGAATAGAACCCAAAAAAAAAAATTTGCAGCCTATTTCATATCCTGAGTAACCTAGTTTATCCATTTAAGTTGTCCAAGAATTTTAATTTTGATAGGTCCTGAACATTCTCGTCTAGTGATCCATCAATGTGAAGAAATAATGTGGCTTATCAACGAGACATAGTTCAAGAATAAATTGATTAAATATACACATATCCCTCTGGAAAGAAACAATTAGCACAAAAAAAAACCTCCCAATGGGTTATTAGCCTTGATTGCATGTCTCTAAATTACTCTAGGTTATTTATAACAAGAAGTTTCTACTTAACATAAAGTTGTCCATCGTGCTTATATTTTGTGAGTTTTAACAAACACAACATATTCCATAATTTAGATGATAAACAAGCTGAAATAACATACCATGTGCACTAAAAAAAACTATGAATATTATGAGTATAACGCAAGCATGTTTCAGAGATGGAGATTTTATAAACACATACAAGATCATGTCATGTTTTTTTTAAAATATGTATATCTAAAGTCCATCCCCCCAACTTAATTTTGCATTGTCCTCAATGTAAAAGACACGAAAATTGAAAGAAAGGAAAGATATCACCTGGAATGCGCGTGAAATCTGGGTTGATAGCTTGTGCTTATTCAATTTCAACTGAGATTCAAAGAAAAATTTCTAGACATTTGAAAACGTTAGATCAATCACACGCAAGAAAGAAATCTTCCAGTAATAGGCCGTCATCAATCATATCACTAAAACTAACCAAAATAAGCAAAAAGATAAGTTAAAATATAAATACATCATAATTACAACATGTCCAGAAATCAATCCATCACCACCAAACTATCCAAAATATACATTTCAATCACCAAACATGAATAGCAGTCCAAAAATGAATAAGATAGAAGGGATAGCCTAATCCTAACTAACAGCCTCCTCCTCAGATGTCTCTATAATGGTAGGCACATCAGGAGCTCGGCCTGCATGTCTAGCAGAAGGAGGTCGCCCGACTCGTGAAGAGCCAGCAACCTTAAATCTGCCTGCAGCATCAATATCATCAATAGTCTCCTCGGGCTGCTCCTCGTCCTCCTCTTCTTCTCCCTCTCCTTCTTCCTCTTCATTCTCTTCTTCTTCCTCCAATTTAGACAGCTGGATGTTGAAGTTTGCAGCTATCGCCCTCACACCCCTCATCAAGTTATCATGTCCCTCCCATAAGTCTTTCATCTCCTGATTTAATCAAGCCAAGACAACTTCCAACGTATTCTCCACTCTTTTCAGTGGTTTTTTTGCCTTGAGCCTAGGTCAAGAGGCAGGCACGCCACCCTTTTTTCTCTTTTTGGTTTGCCTCTCAGATCGATTTATAGAGGCTTCAATAATAACCTCTTTCCTTTTAGGGCCTTCTACAAGATCCTCAGGTAAAACATGAACATGGGCGAACAAACAGACAGAATGGACTGCCCAAGCACTCATCAACGCTCGGTTCGAGACCGAGGTAAAAACAGGCTCTCGTAGATAATCTATGAAACACCGGGAAAGATATACAAGGCGGTTGGTTCCTACGGCAAAGATTACCCTAGCTTTCTACATTTTCATCCATTCTAGGTGGGTACTAAAGAAGAGGCAATTACATATTGTCAAGTACAACCCTAGGTAGTCAGATCTTTACTATAGAGCCTATCCATTACCTTTTTAATTGTACCCCTATAAGTGTGGAGACAATGAAGTCGTCTAAAACATTTGGTACAGAGGAGTCCCATAGTGGGCAGAAGTACGAGGTGAGAAGGGGAACTCCTATAGATTGGGAGATTGTAGTGGGTGTGAGATCAAATGGGGTGTGACGGACATATCCGCGATAAACAAACGGTTCAGCCGTCCATTTGATTAGGGAAGCGGAGGCTAACCGGACTAATGTGACATTCAATTTTTTTACTCTCTCTATATAGTCTAACCAACCCTGTATTTGTAATCTGGCAAGGAAGAACGGAGGATACACCGATGAGTAGGTGGAATCGATATGTCGCTCAATTGCAACGACCCTATTTTTGAAATATTTGTCGTACCATGCCTGGTCTTCTTCATTTCTGAACTCATGTTGTCACGCCCTGGAACAGGAAAAATAGAGAAAAATAAATATCCTTTTTGGGTCCATAGGAAATGATGGATGAATGTCACTAATTATCCACACCACACAGTACTAGTCCAAAAATAAGAACAGTAATATAACTAACTGAACACAGAAAATTCAATAGTTCTATCTGTTACAAAAATCAGAGTTGGTCCACAGGAACATAATAGGTCTGGAGACAACATATGCCCAAGTACCTATTAACTAACAAAGTTCAACAGTAATATAAAACTAAATATAAATCTTTATCTCTAGCTGGTGTAAGGGTAGTCGTCAGCGTAGTAATCTTCTCTGGTATAACTGACATTAGTGGAGCCACCCTCTGCATATCCCCCTCAAGGTAGTAGCCGTCGTCATAAGCTCCATCACATGTATTATTAAGAACATGGTAGTCTAAATGGGGAATGTCCAAGCAATAACGGCCGTCAACTTACTAAGAGCTAAGTGAATAGAAACTCATAGGGTACCAGTTATAAGAAGTAAAACAAATTTATGAAGACACGAGTTAAGTTCTACTATGATAATATCTTTTCCCTTTTTACTCAACGGCGGCAATCAACCCTTATCGTCTTGTTACTCGAAGATCTATATTCCACATAGCCTTGACTAGATGAACAAACTCCATCATTTAACTCTAGGGATACACCCTTACGCTGTCCATCGCTTTTAAGAGCATATTCACAGCTCATCGCATGTCATGGACTCCACGTCTGTCCGTCCCTAGCGTTTAAGAACGTATGCATAGCTCACCGCATTTCAGGGACATAACATTTCAAACAAGGTATATCGATCTATTGCCACGACTTAGTGCTATCTACTAGAGATCCGAGCTCACCGCCTTTTAAGAACATATTAACAGCTCACCGGCTTTTAAGAGTGTAAAATGAATCATCTGGTCTATCTTAGTACTACTTGGTCTAGCTCACCGCTTTTAAGAGCGTATGCACAGCTCATCGCTTTTAAGAGTATATCATGACCAATCGTCCATGTACCATTCCCAGAACTTACCATACCTACATAATAATCATTACTTATCCTTATTTTTTTATTAACCCTGATCAACCCATAATCGCATAATAGAAGTCCAAATTGAAAATTAAACAACCTAACCCTATATATAATAAGCCAAAGAAACAATCCATGTTCTGTAAAGTTCAATTGAAATGGTTTCAATTGATTAAAACCATTTCAATCGATTGAGAAAAGAAATGTTCAAGCGATCGAAGTCTATTCGATGATTGAACCTTCGATCAATCGCTCGAGAGTCGTCTTCTCTAGAGGTTCTGAACAGTGAATGTCCAGAGGTGTTAGGGCATGTTTGGGTACATTTACTCACATCGAAAACTCATAAAACATTATATAAAATGTACCAAGTGAGTTTAGAACTCACCAAACTTGTTAAGGGCGTGTTTGGCAAGCTTGAGCTTCAATGGCCTCCAATGGTGGCCTCTCTTCTTCTCTGTCCCTGTCTCTCTCTCTGTTTCCTTCTCTTCTTATTCTCCTCTTCTCGTCTGTCTGTCTGTCTATCTCTCTCTCTCTCTCTCTCTCTCTCTCTGACTTAGTGTATATATATGATATGTGTGTTATATACCCACAATCTCTCTCTAAGATCTCTTAGTTCAGCAACCATATCCCACACATGAACATAAGGTATATATAGGAGAGGAAAAATACAGGTGGCCAGGTTTGCATGAAACCTGGAATCTTGATGATTACAAGTTCGATCGATTGAGACTCGTTCATTCGATCAATCGAAAGTAGATCGATCAGTTTGATCGATTGAAGTAGGGACCATGTCATAAATTCATGTCGGTAAGGTTTCGATTGCTTGAACATAGTTCGATCGATTAAGGAAAGAAATTCTCGATCACTCAAAATAACTTCGATCTATTGAAAGTGAAACTTCAGATATGATCAAAGGAAGTATATTAAATCTCTCTGTATTATACAGTTACTAAAAATACAGGGTATTACATCATCCACCACTCATTAAAAGATTTTGTCCTCAAAATTGAAAACAAACAAGGACTAAGAAACTTCTCCCGCATCTCCGACTCTAGCTCCCATAAAGCTTTTCCTTGGTCATGATGTTTCCACTGAATCTTTATTAACGAGATCTCCTTATTTCTGAGCTTCTTGATTCTATGATCTAGGATCTGCACCGGTCCTTCATTGAATGTAACATTATCATTGACTTCAATATCCTCGAAGTTGATCTCGTGCACTGGGTTGTGAGTACACTTCCATAGCATACTAATGTGGAAAATGTTGTGCACTCCCAACATCTTCGGCAGTAATGGGACACAACCTTCCTAACACATTCTAGAATCTCAAACGATCTGATGAATCGGGGTGATAGCTTGCCTCTCCTCTGTCCAAATCTGATGATGCCTCAAACATGTGAAAACCTTGAGTAGCACGTGGTCTCCAATGACAAACTCCAAGTCTTTGTGTTGCTTGTCAGCATAACTCTTGTGTCAGATCTGAGCTGCCTTCATCTTCTTACGTACAATCTGGATCTTCTCACTGGTTTCTCGTACCATTTCTGGCCCAAGAAGTTGAGTCTCTCTGACTTCGGCCCAACATAGCGGTGATCGGCAAGGTCTTCCGTATAAAGCTTCAAACGGCACCATCCCTATACTCGTATGGCAACTATTGTTGTAGCCGAACTAGATCAACGGCAGGTACGTCTCCCAAGAACTCTCAAAATCAATGATGCAAGCATTTAACATATCTTCCATCACTTTATTGACTCATTCTATCTGTTTGTCAATCTGCAAATGAAAGGCTGAACTCAAGTTTAGTGTTGTTTCCATTGCTGTTTGGAGACTCTTCTGAAATTCTGCAGTAAAGTGCGAATCTCAATCTGACACAATTGAAACCGGTACACCGTGTAACCGTATAATGTGTTGGATAAACATTCGGCTCAAATGTTACACTGGATACATCATAGTGTAGGTAATGAAATGTGTTGTCTTCGTAAGTTAATCCACGATTACCCAAATGGCGTTGTGGTTCTGCTGCGACTTCGGTAAACCTAATACAAAATCCGTGGTTATGTGTTCCCATTTTCATTGGGGAATCGGTAACGGTTGTAGAAGTCCAGTTGGTTTCTAATGTTTTGCCTTCACTTGCTTATAAGTAAGACATTGAGATACATACTCAGCTACCTCTCGCTTCATTCCTTTTCACCAGAAATTCCTCATAAATCCTTGTACATCTTTTACCTCTAGGATGAATAGTCATCCGTGACTTATGTGCTTCATCCAAAATTTCTTTCTGGAGATTTTCTTTGTCAGGTACACAAAGTCTACCTTTACATCGTAAGGCTCCATCTATACCAATACTCCAGACTTCTGGTTCCTTGGCTGAGATCTTGGCCAACCATAACTTCAAATCTTTTATTGTCTATTGAGCGCTATGATACAGCTAATCAAGGTTAGCTGTACTATCAGGCATCCAAAATGTTGTCCTTCCATTGGTTCCACTGGCTGAAGATTAAATTCAGCTAAAACTTCAGATGCTTTCCATTCTCAAGTTAGTAATGCAGCGATCACTAGCTAAGGTTTATGACTCAAAGCATCTGTTATGACACTTGCTTTACCTGGATAGTATTGTAATGAAAAGTCATAGTCCTTGAGCAACTCCACCCATCTTCGTTGTCTCATGTTCAACTCTTTATGAGAGAATAGATACTCTTAGCTATTATAATCAGAAAACAGGTCAAACTTTCTCTCTGTAGAGATAGTGTCTCCAAATCTTTAATGCAAACGCTATTGCTGCGAATTCCAAAGCATGCGTAGGATAGTTCTTCTTATGTACCTTCAACTGTCTGGCCCCATATGCAATGACATTCCCATCTTGCAAAAGTACACAACCAAGTCCTTGGTACGATGCATAACTATAAATAACATACCTTTTTACACTCTTAGGTATCGCAAGTATTGGCGCAGAAGTTAATCTTTCCTTTAACTCTTGAAATGCATCCTCATGCTTGTCTGTCCATTCATACTTCATCTCCTTCCTTGTCAAATTCGTCAATGGCCCTACTATCTTGGAAAATCCTTCTACAAATCTCCTATAATGTCCTGTTAGGTTGAGGAAACTTCTGACTTCCGTCGCAATAGTTGGTCTGTTCCAGCTTAAGACTGCATCAATCTTAGATGAGTCTATAGAGATACCATCTTGAGATATAACATGTCCCAAGAATTTGACCTCTTGTAGCCAAAATTCACATTTGCTAAACTTTGCATACAACTTGCTATCTCTGAGTATCTGCAAAGCAATCTATAAGTGTTCCTTGTGATCCTCCTTTGTCTTTGAGTAGAACAATATGTCATCGATGAATACTATAATGAATTGATCCAGATATGGTCTGAATACTCCATTCATCAAGTCCATGAATACTAATGGCGCATTCATCAATCCAAAAGGCATAACTAGAAACTCATAATGCCCGTATCTCATCCTGAACGCAGTCTTCATTATATCTTCCGGTCGAACTAAAAGTTGATGATATCCCAAACACAGATCAATCTTTGAAAATATCTTTACTCCTTGTAACTGGTCGAATAGATTGTCTGTCCGAGGAAGTGGATATATATTCTTAATCGTTACCTTGTTCAACTCTCTATGGTTTATGCAGATTCGAAGTGTACCATCCTTCTTCTTCACGAATAGAATTGGTGCTTCCCAAGGTGACGTGCTCAAGCGAACAAAACCTAGATCTTCAAGCTCCTGAACTTGCTTCTTCAATTCCAAAATCTCAATTGGTGCCATCCTATATGGAGTCTTAGATATCGACAATGTGCCGGGTATTAGTTCCACACAAAAGTCTATTTTTCTTTTTTGGTAGAAGCCCTTTAATATAATGGAATATATCTTGAAAGTCTTGTACGGTAGGAATCTGATCCATCATAAGTTCCGTACTCATACTCCCAATTGTAGCTAAACAACTCGTGAGGAATAGGTCACTTGTTGACTGACACTAAAATTTGATCGCTGGTCGTCCTTGTATTGGAAATACAATCGCCCTAGTAGGGCAGTCCAAATTGGCCCTATACTCATTCAACCAATCCATTCCTAGGATAACGTCAAACTCTGACATCGATAGAACTACTAAGTCTGCTGGAAGATTCTAATCTTCTAGAGTTAGTGGACAATCATTGCACAACTTAACAGTCATTCCCAACGGTGATGCAGCATTAAGTGTCGGTTCAAGTGTCTGGGTTCTAAACCTAGCTAAAGCACAATTTTAATAGCAATAAACGAACGTGCGGCTCTAGTATCGAATAAGCTTTAACTAGACTATGAAAGAGTACAAGCGTACCTTCTAGGTGCTGCTGTTCATCAGCATTAAAGCCTACTTCCCCTGGGATTATAGCATTCATCCTTGTCTGATCTGGGGGTCCTTGTATTCCTTGAACTGGTGCCCCATAGTATCTTCCTCCTGGTGCATGGCAATCCTTGCTCAAGTGCCCTGGCTTATTGCAATTGTGGCAGATGATGCATGGCCTGCAGTTAAGTCTAAGGATGGTACAGTTCCTTGCAATATGTTCCAGCTTTCCACAGTTAAAACATCATCTGTCATTTGGTGGCAGAGTTGTAAGCAGTGCTTGAGGTTGTGGTCCTTATTGTTGATATGGCTGGGGTCGAAGATAACACTACTGGGGCTTCCTAGTTCCTTCCCATGTTCTTTTGTTGCCTTAAAATTTACCTGAGGTCACCACCCTTGGGTAATCCTTGGTGGCTGGGTCTGGAAATTCTTCTGTTGAAAATTTCTCGATGGTTGTGGTCAATTCGTCTGCGGTCATTGTACTGGATATGCATCCTCTCTAGACTTACAGCAAGTCTGACTAGTCCTTTAAAACTCTGGTTCAGGTGAACAATCATCATTTGGAAAAGATGGGGGTTCAGGCCCTGGTGAAATCTTTTCACCTTATTTAGCGGGGTATTGATCATATGGGGAGTGAACCTCGACAATCGTTCAAACTGCATGGTGTATTCCCATACCATCCATCCTCCTTGGACCAGTCTCATAAAGTTCTTTACCTATTGATCCTTTTCATCTTTCGAAAGTTATTTCTTAAGAAATCTTCCCTTGAATGTTTCCTAAGGCATCGCTCTTGCAACGTTCATCCCTACAGTGCCTCGCTCAGCCTCCCACAAATCTGCAGCAGCATAGGTGAGCTGGAACGTAGCAAGACTTCGCTTCTCTTGTTCACTACATTCTAATGCTTCAAAGATCAACTCCATTTCTCTTATCCATTGCTCAGCTTTCCATGGTTCTATTAACCCATCAAACTTTTCAGGACGTAATCCACGAAAATTTGCTAGTAATTTATCTTCGATTTATCTCTGCTGAAATGGTGCAGCTGGGGGTTGGACGGGTTATTGATTGGTAGCATGGTTGTAGGTATCACCTACATGTTCCATCCTCTGTATAAAAGCTTCAAAAACTTCGGATTGGTCCATTCGCTTGATGGTTTCTCAAGGGTCCTACCATAATATGTTAGGGATGTATACCTACAAGATACCTATCGATTAGCTGAAAGTCTTTGCGGAGAAACAAAATCAAGATAGAGCGATAAACAACAAGAACTAACAGTTCTACTAATCAGCAGATAACACTCCAACATGCCATCAATATCAAAAGTACTGATCATATATATATATATATATATATATCAAAAGATGTACCAAATAGTACACACTAGTCAAACCATGTACCATATGGGACATGAGCAAATACAGTGCTAAGGTCAACTATACATAATATTACTACTAGTGGCATCTATCTATACAATAAAAGCTATGGTCTAATAGCTATCTCTCAAGCTCCCAAAAATTATATGGACAACATGTCCTGATATACAACTGGCAAACACTAAACTCTGCAGATCCTGACTCAAAAGTCATCAGTATCTGATCATACTAGTAGTGCCTCATCCTCTCCGGCGACTCTGGAATGGGTACCTCGGGTACTGGTGACGGTGGTGCTACTGTTGGTGCTACCTCAATAGGTCCTTCAAGAATGGATCATAACTCTATAATGTCTTTCTCCAACTTACTCTGAATCAAATGAAGAATCTCCTGAAAAATATCCCTACCAATCCTCGTAGAATGATAAGCATCCATATGCATCTCTATAGGGTAAGTCTTCCCGTTCACATAAAGAGCCTTCCACATATCCTCCTCTAGGTACTGACTAGTTGTCTGGCGTATGCGCTCATAGTAGAACTCTGGGTCAGCTGGCACCACGGTATCCCCGTGAATCACGTGTCCTCTATAGGCATCAGTCACAAACTTATGGAACTCTGGATCCATGATGCTACCCTGCAAAGGAAACTATCTATCGTTAGGAAGACGAACTTATCTTAAACTCATATCTCATATCAGGGATCTTAAAATACTAGTACCAGAGGATGTGAAATCGTTAGTGAACAAAAGTATCACAACCTAGAGCTCTGGTACCAAAAATCTTGTCACGCCCTAGAACAACAAAATAGAGAAAAATAAATTTTCTTTTTGGGTCCATAGGGAATGACAAGTAAATATCACTAATTATCCACACCACACAGTGCTAGTCCAATAACAAGAACAATAATATAACTAACTAAACACAAAAAATTCAACAGTTCTATTTGTTACAAAAATCAAAGTTGGTCCACAGAAACATAACAAGATTGGAGACAACATATGCCCAAGTACCCGTTAACTAACAAAGTTCAACAGTAATATAAAGCTAAATATAAATCTTCATCTATAGCTGGAATAAGGGTAGTCGTCAGCGTAGTAATCTTCTTTGGCATAACCGGCATCAGTGGGGCCACCCTCTGTATATCCCCTTTCAGGGTAGTAGCCGCCGTCATAAGCTCCATAACCTGCTTTGTTAAGAACATAGTAGTTTGGACGGGGAATGTCCAAGCAATAACGGCCGTCAGCTTATTGAGAGCTGAGTGAATAGAAACTCACAGGGTACCAGTTATAAAAAGTAAAACAAATTTATGAAGATACGAGTTAAGTTCTACTATGATAATATCTTTCCCTTTTTTACTCAACGACGGTTATCAACCCTAGTCATCTTATTACTCAAAATCTATATTCTACATACCCTTAATTGGATGAACAAACTCCATTATTTAAACCTAGGGATACATGCTTATTTCGTCCATCACTTTTTAGAGTATATTCACAGCTCACCGCATGTTATGGACCAAGTCAGTTTGTCCCTAGCTTTTAATAACGTGAGCACAGCTCACCGCATTTCAAGGACATAACATTTTGAATAAGGTATATCGATCTATTTCCACGACTCGACGCTATCTACTAAAAATTCCAGCTCACCGCCTTTTAAGAACATATTAACAGCTCATTGCCTTTTAAGAGTGTATCATGAATCATCTGGTCTATCTTAGGACTACTTGGTCCAGCTCACCGTCGCCTTTTAAGAACATATTAACAGTTCACCGACTTTTAAGAGCATATCATGAATCATCTGGTTTATCTTAGGACTACTTGGTCCAACTCATCACTTTTAAGAGCATATGCACAACTCACCACTTTTAAGAGCATATCATAACCAAATGTTCGTCCACGTACAATTCCTAGTTTTTACCAAACCAACCTAAGTTTCATTCTAACATTGACAGATGACTATTCCCATTTATGGCCTGACTACTTTGAGTAAAATGAATAGATATCGAACTCATACATGAATCGTCTAGTATCTAATAGCATCACATTAGTCCATTAGTCTTAATCATTACTTATCTTTATTGTCTTATTGTCATGACCCATCCCACTACGCGTGGAAATAGGACACGTGGCACGCCACCAAGGCTCATCCAAACATCCTCTAACGATACGCAGCGGAAAGAACTTTAAAACAACCCTGAGTATTTTAAAACTTTAGGGAACATTACCCTTTGAATTGAAATTTCCTTGAAATCAGAGTTATAAAAAGTTTTGGCCAAGTGGAAACACACTCAAAAGAATCAGTTTTTAAAAATAGAGGTTCAGTCGACTGTGCCTAGGGTCCAGTCGACTGTGCCTAGCAGAAACCAAAACCCTAAATTCTTAACGGAGGTCCAGTTGACTGATCAGGGAACCCAGTCGACTGCACTGGTTACTATTTGGATCAGTAGCTAGAATCTACAGTAGTTCAGTCGACTGATCAAAGGTCCCCAGTCGATTGTGTTAAGCAGAACCAAAATACAACATTTTCAAAAGGGGTCCAGTCGATTGAGTTATGGTACAGTCGACTGGTTTTGCCATTAATAGAAGCAGTAGCCAAAAATCAACAGTGTTCAGTCGACTGATAAAGGGTCCAGTCGGCTGTTTCCATTACTATTCACTTTCAGTGTCTCAATCCCACGAGATCCAGTCGACTGATCCAGAGTCCAGTCAACTGCTCCCCTACTGGGCAGCCCTGTTGTGAAAATTAACCACTCATGCTTCTCTATACCAACAACAATCACAGCCGTAACTCAAATACAACATTTAAACATAACCACAGACGTTCTATTACAAGATTTCAATACTACGAAACTAATTCATAGTTCTATTACAACAAATTATTACAATTCTCAATCCTTACACAAGTTTTAGGATTTAAAACAAAAACATATACAAAGGTGATTTCCCCGGCGTTCCTCGGCCTCACTCAACACGCTTCTTCTTGTCTTTCTTCTTACCTGCAATGGAGTACATCTCCACTGATCAGCTATATGCTGAGCGTACAATTCTAAATGTATGCTTATATGATAATTCATGGTTTAAGCATCTAAACCACATAGAAATAGTCTCTAGGGTGAGTGGTATGCATTCATCCGATCGATGCCGTAGGAGGCCCACCTCTCCCACGCATCTCGTACACTGGTTGGGCTTTCCTCCATACCAGGTACCGTGTCCTGGTTGGGCCCACCTCCAATCCAGACACAACCACAATTCCAATTCCATTTCAATCACAACCATAATCCTCAAGGTTCGAGGAGCTTACCCCGGATGAATTTGCACCAAACTCCCCTTTGACCCAAGTAGACACATAACATGCTCACATAAACAGTTATACGTGCTTTTCATGTAATTTCACGTGCATAATTAACGGGCCTAATTAATACATGAATTTCGCCCGGATCCAAGAATATCAAAGTTGATGTTCAAAACATGAAAATCCATATATTTCATAGATCTAGAATTCATACCTCGTGCGATTCTCTTCAAACTTTGAAGTATCATCTAGGGGGCTAATCAAACGTCGGATTTCAAATTTGGGACGATTCCTACAAGTTTTACTGGGTTTTCTCCAAAAGTCTAGAATTAAGATTTTTACAAAAATTGGCCAAATAGGGCCTAAGTGGTATCAAAATGAAGATCTTACCTTCACGAGTTCAAATCTTGAATTTGGTGAAAATCTGACAGACGAAAGGTCGCCGATCGTCGTCGCAAAGCCCGTGGCAACAAATCCCCTTCTCTCTCCTCTCTCTAGATATTTTTGGAAAGTTTGGATGAGAATGAATCTCATCCACCACAATTTATAGAAAAACTTTCTGGGAATTACGTTTACCTCCCCGCAAGTTTCTCAAAACTTCTCATTAACCCATGAAACTTTACACACATCCATCTTATGCCTTTACGAGTGAAAATTATAAATTCCAAAAGTTTCCGACTAAATCTCGTTTGGGTCCAAAACTTACGTCCAAAAACTAAGTTATGTGAAATCTCTACACAACCTACCTTTTATATCACGATCACTCATGTTCTCACCATAATTTTCAAAATGATATAACAATATCAAAATTACCAGAATTTACTAAACACAGGTAAAATTACTATTCATAAAAATACCAGATAAGTCAAATAACATTTAAGTCACATAAATGCCATTAACTCATGCCCATGCAATATGATATACCACGTTCCCGTGTCCTCACTGACACTTCACCATTGACTCACAGTCAACTCTACCTCAGATTATTAATAAACATTAATAAGCGACAAAATCTCAAATATGAAATGATAAACCATGGAATTCTGGAACGGGTGTGACACTTATTAACCCTAATCAACCTATAATCACATAATAGAAGTCCGAATCAAAAATTGAACAACCGAACCCCATATATAATAAGCCAAAGAAAAAATCCATGTTCTGCAAAGTTCGATCGATTAAAACCATTTTAATCGATTGAGAAAAGAAATGTTCAAGTGATCGAAGTATGTTCGATCGATTGAACCTTCGATTGATTGAACTCAGTTCAATCGCTCGAGAGTCATCTTCTCCAAAGGTTCTAAACAGTGAATGTCCAGAGGTGTTAGGGCATGTTTGGGTACATTTATTCACATCAAAAACTCGTAAAACATCATATAAAATTTACCAAGTGAGTTTAGAACTCATCGAAATTGTTCAGGGCGCGTTTGGCAAGCTTGAGCTTCAATGGCCTCCAATGGTGGCCTTTCTCTTTTTCTATCCCTGTCTCTCTCTCTGTCTCCTTTTCTTCTTCTCCTCCTCTTCTCGTCTGTCTCTCTATATCTCTCTGACTAAGCATATATATATGATATATGTGTGAATATATATATATATGTATATATATATATCCACAAGCCCACAATCTCTCTCTAAGATCTCTTGGTTCAGCAACCACATCCTACACACGAATATAAGGTATATATAGGATAGGGGAAAGTGCAGGTGGCTGGGCTTGCGTGAAACTTGGAAACCTAATGATTACAAGTTTGATCAATTGAGACTCGTTCGATCGATCGATCGATCGAAAGCAGATCAGCTAGTTTGATCGATTGAAAAAAAGGTTTGATCGATTGAAGTAGGGACCACATCATAAATTCATGTCGATAGAGTTTCGATCGCTTGAACATAGTTTGATCGATTGAGGAAAGAAATATTCGATCGCTCGAAATAACTTTGATCGATTGAAAGTGAAATTTCAGATATGATCAAGGGAAGTATATAAAATCTCTCTGTATTAAATAGTTACTGAAAATGCAGGGTATTACATATATGCTAAGGGTGGATCGGGAATTGTTGCATTGACGGGCTTTTCTTTATCTCGAGCCGGCATAGTACCCATTACAAAGGAGATCTGGACAATAGAAAAGACAGAAAAATAGAAAAGGAAATGAAAACAAAAAGAAACTGCTCTGAGTTAGGCATGACTGGTCCTGCCCAAATAGCGGGACCAGTCCTGGTCTAGGGTTTGCAGAATCGAGGTCGTCGAGGCCATTTCTACCAATTTTGTTTATGAAATCAGTTGGTAAAAAAAACAAGAATAATGACCCTAGACCATTTCATTATGGATTAGCATGAACAATTTAGAAAGGATTGAAATCAAACATGAGTTTTCTTACCTAAGATACAAGGGGATAGCAAATCGAAGGTGAACAAATGCTATCTTTGCCCCTACACTCCTTGATCTGACCGTAGTGTCAAAATCTCAATCCAATCCTCCCTTGATATGATTTTCAAGTTGAGGGACACAAGGGAACTGAGTTGCCTTTCACTCTCTCTCTCTCTCTCTCTCGGCTTTACAATTTTTGAAAATATGAAATGGCACACTTAGGTTGTACGTATATATATTAAAAATCTACAAAGCAGGACCGGTCCTAATAGTGTTTTACGACCGGTCATGCATGTGTTTCAGGACCGGTCATGGTCGCGACTGGTCCTGACCATGTTTTGGGACCGGTCCTGGTCACTTTTGACAGAATCCTTTATTTCAGCAGTTTAAAATTTTAGAACTATAGTTAACAGCCACAATCAAATTACACTAAATATTTAGAATCATAATGTACTCATTTTATTCATATATTCATAAAAGTTCTATCCAATCATTAACTCCAAAATCCCTTTAGGTACAATCCATTCCTAACGTTGAGCCAAAAAGAAAACAAAAAAAAAAAAAACAATGAACGAAAGTTAAAACTTAAAATAATACAATGACTTACTAGTACTAAAAATTCCTACTTACTTCTCCTAAATTCTCATAGTATCACAGTATGTCTTCTTGACACATCCAGGTACTCATGTAAAAATTTTAAAAAATTATGTAAATTCCTATATAAAATGTAAAGTCATGTGTAAAGTTTCTCTATTATCCACAAATTCTATTTCTTCCATCTTCCAACTCCATGCCTAAGCATTTCTTCCCCCAACTAAAACCAAGATGTCCTCATCGATAGCTTAAGGAAGCCAACGACTACATGCCTAGGGCTGAAAGATAAAAATGAAAAAGAGATGCCCCCCACAGTGAAGATATGCAATGATAAAAATGAAGAGCAGCCCTCAACTACATGGGGAGGAAGTGGTGGAACACCAGCAACTCTAGATAGAAGAACACATCTGCCAATCCCAGTCGGGATGAAACTATGGATCGAAAGGTGCAAAATCTAAATAGTCCATAGGTCCATCGAATAGAGCAAAGAACTCCACAATATCCTCAACTAGCCAATCCGGATGTCCAATGAGGTGGCGAACTGCCTCGGGAATACCAGGTAGCAAGTCATGGACTGTGGGGTCATCATCATACATGGGGTCATCTCAGGGGATTACATTGGTGTCCTCCGAAGTAGCATAGGAAATTGAAGAATTGGTGCTCCCAGAAGTACTGTGTAACCAGACTGCTATCCAGCGGGTAGGATGGAGTAGAAACAACACATAGCGGAGAGATCATATCACGTGCATAGATAGTGGACTCTAGGTCAGGGCCACATTCTGAAATCTCCTACTAGATCAACTCATCCAATACACCTGGCATCAACAGCAAAGGCTCCCTCTCCGAACAAGGAACAAAGTCATCTAGTAGTGGCCCAAGATTGTCAAAACGACTGTCATCACTACCAACTAAGTAAATGCTCCTTACAGTAGGAGAACCAGGAGGAGTAAGTGGCTCCATAATAGGTTGCCTATCTCGAGTAGGGGATGCAATCCTCGATCTAAAAATGATAGCTCTGTGATTAAGCTGATGGGGTACAAAAATGGGTGAAAAAAGGAACATATACTGTAACCTGCAGTTTGATACCACAATCAACTAGAAATCTCGGGAGATAGTAAAACTATGCGTAAAGTAAATAAACAGAAAGACTAAAGTAATTACTATACTATTATACAACAGTTGAGATGTTACTAATGCTTTTACGATTGACCATAGTCAGGGTCATCTAATTGGATTGACTCAAACTCTGGTTCAAATCCTTCTAAGGACTACTTCAATCGATGTCCATTTACTTTAAAAACTTCATTAGTTGTTGGATTATCAATTTTAACTATGCCATATGGGAATACGTTTTTAACTATGTAAGGGCCATTCCATCTTGATTTTAGTTTTCCAAAGGAAAAGATGTAATCGTGAATCATATAATAAAACTTTTTGCCTGGGTGTGAAACGCTTTCGTAGAAGATTTTTATTGTGATAAACCTTAGTGCGCGCTTGGTTTATTTTTGCATTTTCATACGCATCATTTCTTATTTCTTCTAGCTTACTCAGTTGTAACTTCCTCAACATGCCGCCTTCTTGGATATCATAATTTAGGGATCTAACCGCCCAATATGCTTTATGTTCTAACTCAACGGGTAAGTGGTATGCTTTCCCATATACTAGCCTATAGGGAGACATTCCTAAATTGGTTTTAAAGGTTGTCCTATATGCCCAAAGAGCATCAAAAAGATGTGAAGACCAATCTTTTCAGTTAGCATTTACAAATTTTTCTAGAATATGTTTTATCTCCCTATTAGCAATCTCTACTTGCCCATTCGTTTGAGGGTGATATGCGCCAAACACTTTATGGGTGACACCGTATTTTTTCATTACAATGTCAAATGGTTTATTACAGAATGTGATCCTTGATCACTAATTATTGCTCTTGGGGTACTGAACCTTGAAAAAAATATTTTTTTAATGAATCCAATGACGGTGTTGTGATCATTCCTCCTAGTGGTGTTGCCTCCACCCATTTTGAAACATATTCTACAGCTAGTAAAATATAATCGAATTGGAAGGATGGGGAAAAAGGACCCATGAAGTCAATTCCCCAACAGTAAAAAATTTCTATAGTAATAATTGACGTTAAAGGTTCTTGGTTCTATCTTGATAAGCTTCCTACCATTTGACAACACGCATATGTTTTACAAAATAAATATGAATCTTTAAATAAAGAAGGCAATAAAGACCACTTTGTAAAACTTTATGGCGGTTTTCTTAGCTGAAAATGTCCTCCACAATGAGCAGAGTGACTAAAATGTAGCACTTGTTGGATTTCTTCATTTGGCACACATTTTTGTATTACCTGATCGACACAGTATTTAAATAAATAAGGTTCATCAAAATAAAGATGTTTTGCTATCGCCAAAAACCATTTCTTATCAGGGGAGGACTAGTGACTTAGGAGCTTTCTGGTTACCAGATAATTAATAATGTCAGCATACCACGGTAATGCAGTAGCCACCAACAGTTGTTCATCGGGAAATGATTCTTTAATTGGTAAGGAATCTTGCACACACTTATCCTCAAATGTCAATCTAGACAAGTGATTAGCCACAACATTTTCAACCCCCCCCCCCTTTTTATTTTTTATTTTTTTATTTATTTTTATCTTTAATAGTAATATCAAATTCTTGCAAGAGTAGAATCCATCTTATTAGGCGTGGTTTTGTATCCTTTTTAGATAACAAGTATTTTATGGCTGCATGGTCAGTAAAACAAGCTATAGGTGACCCTATTAAATACGATCTAAATTTGTCTAATGCAAAAACCACCACAAGCAATTCCTTTTCTGTGGTCGAATAATTCATTTGAGCTCCATCTAATGTTTTACTTGCGTAATTGCTTGATGAAAGATGTGTAACCTCTTAATCACTTTTGAGCAATCCCTCTTCATATCCCATGACATTTGGGGAACATTCCTAATCTTGATTATTAGATTACATCTCTTATATCCTGTTAGCTAAGCATCATTGATCTTGTATGTATTCGAATTCATGAAAAGTGCGATAATTACCCAATCATGTGATACTCCTATCCAAGAATTCAAAGTTCATTGTTAATGACAGATTTTGATTATTCATCATCTTTTATCCAAAAATGTTTTGAAAAAATCACTCTTTTAAAGAAAAGGTCCAAGGTTTACCTTTTAATCAAGTAAAGTTGAAACCTAATCATCTTTTATTGAGAAATGTATTCACATCCTCATTTTCAAATGAAATATTCCAAAATTCTTGAGAATTGTTTTGGAAAGATCTCATCATCTAAAGAAATGCTTTTCAAATAAATTTTGAAAAATTTTAAATACCCAACCTTTGATAGGATTGCAATGAGAAGTGAAATTGGCACATTTGACATGAGTGAGGATTTTATATGCTTATGTGTCTATTGTTTGGGCTAGAATTTTCCTTTCTTTCGCATATAGAGTAGGCACACATGCACATATGCATTACATCTGTGTGACATATGAACCATTCATAAAAAGTTTTACCAGGTATCTTTCAAAATTATGATAAAAAGAAATAACAAAAAGTTTTTGAAAGTCATTAAAAATTCTTTTATAGGGCAAAAATAGCATCGAGTTTGGGCTCGGTCTGGTTTAGAGGTCCCACGGCAAGGCTAGTAAGAAGGGAAAGAAACATTGATATGGCAGACGAAAGGAATGATAGGGAAGTAGTAGAATTAAGGACACTAGTAGAACAACAAGCAGAACAAATGAGGCTACATGCTGAGAATATAAACCGCATGATGGTCAAGATAGAAGCAATAGCACATTCGCCACCAGTTGCAAATCCACCAAACATTGATCTGCCTATTAGGGAAGAAGGTTGGTATGATGACCCAGAGATGCCAAGGGCCGAGGTTCCTAGAGCAGAAAGGGAAAAGGTGTAAAGGGAAAAGATTGACAAAGAGAGGATAATGACCGAGAAGATAGAGAAACTAGAAAGGGTGATGCGCAAGGCTCATGGGGTCAATACTTACCTGATGGAGTTAGAAGGCTTGTACGATGGGGTCAGTGAGATGCTGCCTGTCAGTTTTAAAATGCCAGTTTTTGACAAGTTCGATGGGACAGGGAATCCTCGTAGCCATATGAGGATGTGTATTGGGGCCTTCCAGCCTAGCGAATTGAGTACCACCATGATGGCTGTCCTATTTCAACAGACTCTAACTGGGGCTGCTCTATCCTGGTATCTCACACTCGAACCGAGCAAGACTAGGGTCTGGGAGGAGGTGATCAAATCATTTATGGCACAGTATGAGTACAACCAAGACTTGGATGTCACCGTCCGAGATTTGGAAACCACCAAACAAGGGAACAAAGAATCATTTGCTGAATATCTGAGTAGATGGAGGGGAAAGGCAGCTAAGATGGTACAGAGGCTATCTGAGAAAGATCAAATCCAAATGTTAATGAAGAAACTTCAGCCCGTTTACTAAGAAAAGATGAGGTTTCAGTCAATCAACACCTTCGCTGAGGTTTTTGATGTGGGAACGAGGATAGAGGATGCAATCTAAGAAGGGGTAATCAAGAAGGAAGATGTCACGCCCCGGAGCAGCATAAATAGAGAAAAATAAATTTCCTTTATGGGTCCATAGGGAATGACGGGTGAATAACCGCATTGTCATCTACTCAAACCAATAAACACCACGATAGGGAGGATGCTATTCATAGAACATATCTTATTAACATTAATCAGAGGCTATAGCGGAAACTATAAAAGGTATGGAAGCAACAGATGCCCAAGTACCAATTATAAAAGTCTACTAAAACTATTGCAACAGCTGGCTTATAGTCTCAGGCCTATAACAATAATAACAACAGATATAAACTAACTATTACAAGCAGCACGTCTTCTTCTCCAAGCCTTCAGCTCCAAGACCGGCAGAACATCAGTCTCTCGTCCTCAAGTCCTGCGAAGCTCTAGACATTGGAATGTCCAGGGCACAAACGCCATCAGCTTTGGATACAAAGCTGAGTGAGTACACTAAACAACACTCCTCACCGTTATTGTTCAGCATCTTAAAATGCGGTTAATCTCTTAACAATGGCGTCACTCACGGACATAGCAAAGGTCTCATTAAACTGTACATTAATTCAGGGATAGCAGGAAACATATTAAGTAATGACAAGGATAAAGATCATAGTGTAAATATCTCATCACGTATTCATCAAAACCATGCATGCAACCCATGCATCCATCCCATGCATATACCTTTACGTCGGGACGCTGAATCCACGACTGAACATTTATCTTATCATATCCATACTCATATTCATATTTCTATCCATCTCTGTATCCATACGTTGATACCATAATCCAAATCCGTATCCATACATAGATACCATAATACCAATCGGAATCACCCGACTAGGCAGTAGGTCCTACAATCCCTTGATAGGGTTACCGGTCGTCTACACGGTACCACCTATCTGTAAACGATGGAAGCGGCACAACGGACGTCTTCTACGCTGTGTATATTCTCACTGGTCGGCTACACGGTGAAAATAAATTAGGGCACTAGCCGTACGTAATCGTCAACGGTACACTGGACGTCTTCAACAGTGCATACGCATTACCGGACGTCTTCAACAGCAAGAGGCGTACTAGGAACTCTAACCGTCCCACGTCCACCCGACTCGTCAGCCGTTGATCCCATGGATCCAAAGTACACATATCTCATATTCCACATAAGTCACATGTCCCATTTCTCATCAGCTTCTCTTGCCTCTTCACATCACTATCCCATGCATGCTGACACATGTTGTGAAATGCTCATATACTAAGTATAGGAAATGCCACATGCTCTGTATTAATCATATCTACTAATTATTGATTATTAACATACAGTTGTGTTCCGTTCTACTATTCAGTTTGACAATAACATATGACAGTTAAACAATTCATCTCATATCGACAGATAACATAGGATAATTCATCTCGTAATATCAATGATAATTGCATATAAGTCTAGTCCTGACATAGTACTTATAAATCTTATCCACACAGCGCAATAACCCATATGGTACAACTATTAACAAGTCTGATATATCACAAATATAAGACAACATACAGATAACATTCTGCTCATATCCAATCGATTGAACAAACATGTCAATCGATTGGAAACAATATCAATCGATTGGACAAAATACCAATCGATTGACATATCAATCGATTGGAACCCATGGCAATCGATTGGGAAATCATCCAATCGATTGGATCCAATGGCAATCGATTGAACTCTGTTTTCTTCCTCAAAACTGCTGGTTTTTATTATAAAAACGTTGGGGATTCTCTTCTCTTTATAAACGTTATTAAACACATACAAACATCTCAAAAACACTTCCTTGAGTGAGTTAATGAAACT
This sequence comes from Hydrangea macrophylla, assembly GCA_033977485.1. Lineage (NCBI taxonomy): Eukaryota > Viridiplantae > Streptophyta > Magnoliopsida > Cornales > Hydrangeaceae > Hydrangea > Hydrangea macrophylla. Next base: position 34,425,833 of record CM066992.1, read on the forward strand.
CACCTTATCCCAGCATTCCGTTGACGGCGTCCCGAGCTCCGCGGCGGTGGCTATGGTGAATTCTCTCTCTCTCTTTCTTCTCTGCCCTTCTCTCCTTCTCTCTGTACTCCTCTTCTCTTCATTCTTCTTCTTCTTCTTCTCTTCTCTTCCTCTCTAACCCAAGAGTGTGTGTGTATATATATATAATATATATGTATATGTGTATATATATGAGAGTATATATATATCTCTCTCTCCCAAACACACACACAAGCAAACATATATATGTATAAGGGGAGGGGTATATATAGGGAGGGGAAAACTATCACAACCACACAAAACCAACGAGGTGGACAACTCCAGCTACTCTCAATCGATTGGTACCAGGTGCCAATCGATTGGGGTTAGGTCAGCAGGATACCAATTGATTGGTAAAACATCCAATTGATTGACATATCAATCGATTGGGATTCATGCCAATCGATTGGACACACAACCTCACCAAAGGCTAAGAAAGGTACTAGGGATCTATACCTAAAAATATGGGGTATTACAGAAGAATAACCAGATCGATATAGAAGGCCAAACTATGGAACAGATAGAGGACATTCAGTGGGTCACTCTGGCCCTACTGATGTCAATGCGTTGAGTCGACCAGAGAGAAAACTTGATATAGCACCGAGAAGAGGAGGGGACAAACAACCGAGGAAGTTTTCAGATCTAGGGGTATCACTGTCCACTGCTCTTGATAGGCTGATGGCAAAAGGGCATCTTCGCCCATTGGAATCTTGACCTTTATCGAGTCTGCTTCTGCCAAGTTTTTGGGAGGATCTCTATTACAAATTTTACCAACAAAAGGGTCACTCTACGGATCGGTGCACAAGGTTGAGGCATGAAATTCAGGACCTCATTGATAACAAGGTAATATCTGAGCCGCATGTCAAAGCTCCAAATATTATTAGGAATCCACTACTGAATCATCATGTTATACCACCGCCACAAAGGCCTTTATTTCTTGGGGATAGAAGAGACAACCTTCGATCCATCTAGGCTAATCACCAAGGTTGAGACACCAAGGAAGCCTTATCAACTACCAGAAGAATTGATAATTTGCACTCTGGGGAATCAGCCAGGAGGATATGGAGAGGGAATGTCAAGGCAAGCGGATTGGTGGGTTCAGGAGACTAACAGTATCGATGTGGGTCAAGTGAAAGATGACCTGTGGTATATGAGTGACGAGGAAATGGGAATAGAAAATGAAAATATGAAAGATGTTTCAGAAGTCGACAATTTATGGGCAAAGGAAGAAATCAGTCATCTAACCCTTTCAGGCAGACACTTTAAATTGCATGAGCTAGAAAAAGATCACCGGGGAGGGAATTAGATAAAGGAAAGGGAAAATGAACGAAGATGAAGAAGAAGACAGGGTTTTGAAGCAAATGAAGAAGACTCAGGCCAATATCACTATATGGGTGATGTTGATCGCTTCTAAATGCCACAGGTAGGTAGTCTTGGATGCTTTGAACCAGCCCGATGTTTCTATCGACACAGCACCAGAAGACCTCGTGGGAATGATCAGCAAAAGTCTAACTCTGGCCATCACCTTCTCCTCAGATGACATACCGCCCGGGGGCCTGTTTATAATAAATCACTATACGTCACTGTGAAATGCTTAGGGAATACCGTACCCTCCTATCTTGTTGACAACGGGTATGCTCTAAACAGGTGTCCATTTTGAACGGCTAAGCGAATGGGTCTGGATGAATCAACCTTTATACCGTTAGAGCAGAAGGTAAGAGCGTATGACAACACTCAGAGAATAATCATGGGTATAATTCTTCTCTGCCTCATTGTCAGGTCTTTGGAAGAAGAAGCTGAATCTTAGGTCATTGACATACCTTCTTCTTTCAACCTGTTGTTGGGAAGGCCGTGGATGGACAGTCTGGGTGCCATACCATCGACGATCCATCAGAAGGTCAAGTGCGTCTGGAAGAACAAAGTCTGTGATATCCTTGGGGATAGTTGGGTCCGTTTGTCTGAAGCTTCCTCAAGTGCACCAGTTCTAGAGGTACAGCTATAAGAAGAAGAGACGAGTCTGGGAGGGTTTGAGTTTATTAACATGTTGGAGGAGGCAAAGCCAAAGGAGTTCCTGCCGCTCTACTTTGATCAGTATGCAAGCCCGCTGGTCGTAGGGATTATGAAGAAGATGGGTTTCTTTTCGGGCATGGGACTAGGAAAGAATCTTCAAGGTCTATCAGAGTTTCCAAAGATCCCCACGCAGACTCATACTCATGGTCTAGGTTATCAACCATCAAAGAAAGAACTGAAGGAAAAGAAGAAGGCAGCTGACGCACCGTTGGTCCCGTACCAGAAAATGCTGGACAGGTACTTTATGAAGGAAGGAAAGGATTTTCCCTTTTGTGGCTTCCCAGAACTATGGGTAGATCAGAAGGATAATCGCTTAAAGCCAGGTTTGAGATCTTCTTCCCCCATGAATTCTCCAAGTATGAAGATCCATACATGCAGATCCCTGTGAAATCTGCTACTGCTAAAGACTAGATTGGTGCGCTGGATGGCCCGATCATAAAAAACATGTTGGGCAAAGAAAGTACAAAAGATGAGGGAATGGGCCAAAAGGGGGTCGTGGAAGGTGAGGTCGAAAAAGAATATGCCAAGGGTACGGTGGAAGAAGTACAAGAAGAAGACGAAGGGAACAACAAGGAAGAATATGGGGAAGTAGTGATAGGAGAAGAAGCCAAGATGGGAATAAGGAATCTGCCAAGCTTCCACACTGTGGAACTCAAGAAGGGGGTCAACAAAGAATGGGTCTTTGAGTCTAGTGATAGATATCCCCCTTCCCTAGAGTCTGTAATGGCCCAAATGAGGCGTCTTACTATTGCTATGTCTGTTGTAATCACCCTGAACAAAATCAATGATAATATGACTAATTTTGCCTACTCGAATGCGCTCAATGAATGTAATGAATGTGATGACCACGAAATACCAATTAAATTGCAAAGATTAATTGAAAAAGAAAATGAATTTGCATGTAAAATCATTGAGGACACTCTAACGATTAATCTAGGAAATGAAGATAATCCTCAAAATATTTTTATTGGCTCTACACTTAATAATGAAGAAAGCAAAGAATTGATCAAACTATTAAATGAATTCAAACATGTTTTTGCATGGTCTTATAGTGATATACCAGGTATCGATCCAGAAATAGTCCAGCACCATATCCCCCTTTTTCCCAACTCAAAATCAGTAAAACAGAAATTGAGGCGAATGAGGCCTAAATGGGCACTTAAGGTTAAAGAAGAAGTTGAAAAGCAATTGAAAGCTGGATTCTTGATGGTCACCTAGTATCCGGAGTAGATTGCCAATATCGTGCTGATTCCGAAAAGGATGGTCGTGTTAGGGTTTGTGTTGATTTCCGGGACTTGAACAAAGCCAGCTTTAAGGAAGATTTCCCCTTACCTCACATTGATGTGTTAGTGGACAATACCGCGGGGCATGAACTTTTATTTTTCATGGATGGGTTCTCAGGTTATAATCAGATTCTCATGGCGCCTGAAGATAGAGAGAAAACCACTTTCATCATACCTTGGGGTACATACTGCTATAAGGTGATGCCGTTTGGGCTCAAGAATGCAGGGGCAACGTACCAGGGGACCGCCACTACATTGCTGCATAATACGATCCACAAGGAGGTAGAAGTGTATGTTAGCCTTGAATTTATTTAAGGCATTATTTTTGTTTTGTTTTGATGATGACAAATCTAGTGATAATTGTGTTAAGTTACCAACTACTCCAAAAGCTTAAGCTGTTAGAGAATGGGCCCAACAATGTATATCAAGCTTCAACACCCTCCCTCACGTGCAACCCCGACTTGCACGTGGAGAGAAAACAAACCAAACTCCATCATATTGGAAACAAATAACAAAGTGCAAATATGCACAACAAAGCGGGGATGGAGAGTCGAACCCAGGACCTCCCACAAACAAGGCTCTGATACCATGTTAAGTTACCAACTACTCCAAAAGCTTAAGCTGTTAGAGAATGGGCCCAACAATGTATATCAAGCTTCAACAAATTGCATACTTTCATTGGTTCTATTTTAATCAATTATCATGTCATTTTTATTATATTAATCTCTTGATTCATGTACTTAAATGTTCTAACATTGTTTGAGATCATGAGATAGCATGTGGTGAAGTCCAAGAGTGAGGGAGCTCAACAAGGATCAAGCTTGAAGACTTGAAGATTTTTTCAATTGGTAAGGAATTAGATCTTAAGTTTTATATGGTTGGAAAGATATTTGAATCTAGTTTCCGAATCTTCAAACGGATCGCGAATACGAGTTTTGTAGAGGGAGTTATGGCCGTTTTAGTAAAGAGGTGTTAGTCTGCCAAAAACTGCTTAAAATCAGTCGACTGATTTTTTAAGGGTCCAGTCGACTGGATTGTAACATCAGTCGACTGATTGAACTTTTCAGCCAACTGGAAAGCTCTGAAATTGCCTCTTCACTGCTATAAACTTCCCAGTCGACTGAACCCTCGATCCAGTCGACTGGACTGCACTGAATACACTAACGGCTAGTTTTTAAAGGGGCTTTTAATTACCAAACTTGCCACCAACGGCTATAATCTTTCTTGGCCTATAAATACATGTTTTCCCACACCATTTTATGTTGATCAATCCATTGGAAAACATCTATTTAAATCACACAACTTGTTGATTTCTAATCATTCATATTTGAGCCCTAGTTGTGTGAATTTATCAATTTGCTCTAGTTCTTAACTTGTATTTCTTTGAGAGTAAATTGTAGTGAGCTTTTATTTGTATCATCTACTCAACAAGGAGTTATTGTGTGAGCTTAAATTTGTATTATCCACTCTAGAGAGAGAGAGCTCAATTTGTACCCAATCAATTGTAAAGGTTGAGGGTTAGTAACCCTTGTGTGCAAAGAAGAGGTGTTCTTCTTTGGGAGAGATTGAAGGCTCTTGTAATGGTTTGGTGCACACTCGTAAGTGCTCCGGGAACAGTTTGGTCTACACCCGTGAAGTAGATCGGATTAAAGGAATCCTCAAGAGGTGTTCTTGAGGGGTGGACGTAGGCCGCGGGGTGCGATTGTCGAACCACTTGAAAAATTGGTTTGCAAGTTTCTCTTCCCTTCTCTCTTTACATAATTGCTTGTGATTGTGTTTAATTTGATATTAATTTTGAAAAGGTTAAAATTCCGCTAAAACCTTATTCACCCCCCCTCTAAGGTTTCCACATTTGGGCCAACAATTGGTATCAAAGCTTAGGCTCTTCTATTTTCAAAAGTTTTTGAAAAATTTGAGTTAAGATCCAAATGGAAACCACCACTTCTCGCATCTCATATAGTGAGGGTCAATCGGCAAATAGACCACCATGTTTTAATGGATCAAATTATGCTTATTGGAAAAATAGAATGAGAATCTATATGATTTCTCAAGATTTTGATTTATGGAAAATAGTGGTCAAAGGGCCTCATCTTCCTACAAACATTGAAAATGGTATTTCTATTTCAAAAACGGAAGATGAGTATAATGATGCCGATAAGAAACTCATTAAAATGAATGCAATGGCAATGAATTTATTATATTGCGGTTTAGACCCAAATGAATACAATAGAATTTCATCTTGCGAATCCGCAAAAGAAATTTGGGATAAACTTGAAGTGACTCATGAGGGAACAAGCCAAGTCAAAAAGTCAAAAATTAATTTGCTTGTTCAATCTTATGAAATGTTCAAAATGTTGCCTTTTGAGTCTATTGGTGATATGTCTACCCATTTTACAACTATCATCAATAGCTTAAAAAATCTTGGTAAAGTTTATGCTAATGAAGAAACTGTTGAGAAAATTCTTAGGGCTTTACCAAAGAAATGGAAACTGAAGGTCACGGCTATCCGAGATGCAAAAGATTTGACAAACTTGTCAATTGAACAACTCATGGGATCACTCATTACCCATGAAATGGAGGTAGCCGTGTTTGTCGAAGAAGACAAGAAAAAGGAGATCAAAAGAGGAGACATCGCCTTGAAGTCCTCAAGCTCAAAGAAAAACGGAAAAGATCATGAGAGTGATGAGGATGAAGAAATGGCTTTGATCACCCAAAAATTCGCAAAGTTTCTAAAGAAAGAAAAATTGGGAAAGAAGCTTACTAAAGATGAACAACGCAAGAAGAAGGCAATGAAGGCCACTCAAAGTAGCTACGAGAGTGAATCATCGGGCGACGACTCAAATGAAGATGAGATCGTCAATCTTTGCCTCATGGCAATCGAAAATGGGGTAACCTCTACTTCTTGCTCTTTAAATGACTCCAATGATTTTCAAAATGTTGAGTCAAGTTCTATGGAAACAAAATTTCAAGAAGGTTATTGCATTACAACTCCTCCATCATTGAAAGATCATAAGTATGATAATCGGAAGAGGAGAATAAAAATTTATTTTATATCACTTGACATAAATCTTTGGAACATTGTCAAAAATGGTTTTTCTTCTAAACCAAAGATTGAATGGAATGAAAGTGATCAAAATAACTTTCTATTGAATCTTAGAGCTATGAAAATTCTATATAATTCTTTGGATGATAATTCATATAATAGAATTCGTTCATGCTCTAGTGCAAATGAAATTTGGTTATGTTTAGAAAATTTTCACATTACTACTAACCAAATTTGTTAAGAAGAAAGAGTGTGCCTATTTGCCAATGAAGAAGATGATAAGAATGAGAAAATGGCAAAAGATGCCACTTGGGATGATGATGACTCATCCGATGACGACTCATGTGACCAAGTAGGTGCACAAGAGAATTTGGTAAACTCTAATCCTCCCTCTATTGTTGAATCTCCTAACTATAATGAGCTTCAATGTGCTTTTGAGGAGTTACATGAGGAAATGGAGAATTTGGGATCTAAATATATAACTCTTAAAAAGAATTTTTCCAAACTATCAAATGAGTTAAATATTTTGAAATCCCAAAATGAATCTTTGAAGATTGAAAATGAAAAACATGTTTTAAGAGCACAATCTTCAAATGAGCTTGAAAAAGAAAATTTGGAGTTGAAAAAGCAATTAGATGAGTTAAAATCTCAAAATGAAATTTTGAGAAAAGAAAAGCTTGTTTCAACCAATCAACCTTCAAGTGAACTTATTGAAAAAGAAAAGGTTGAGTTGAGAAAGGAGGTGGATGATTTGACTAAAACTTTGGCAAAATTCACACAAGGTGAACAAAATTTGAATATGCTTTTGGGAAAGCAAAAATGTGTGTTTGACAAAGCCGGTTTGGGATTTAATCCCACATACAAGGAAAAGAAGTACAAAAACTTCTTCGTAAAATCCACATCCTCTACTTCAAATTCTCAAAATGCTCACAAGAATTTCTTTGTCAAGACATCAATCTCAAATGAGACCCTTCCCCATGTAACTTGTCATTATTACATGAAAAAGGGGCATGTTAATTACAAATGTTCATTTCGAAAGAAAATTAACATGGTTTGGGTTGTGAAGGGATCCTCTCCTACCTTCTCGGCAAATGTTGCATCCAAGAGGTGCTTGGACAATGGTTAAATCTCTCACCTTAAGCCTAGTAGGAGTAGAGTAGATTAAATTATTTTGATATTTCTCTTGTTTTTGGTAGCATGCTAATCATGTTTGATTTATCACATTAACTTGCTTTGATTATGAAATCATGCTTGCTTTTCGAATGACACGTTCTTTTGATATTCATAGCTATCCCATCCTCCTAAGGAGATAATGCATAATATTGATCCTATAATTGGTATTCATTCGTATATGCATATGTTGAGGGGGAACATATTATTATTTTAGTTTGCTTGATTTCTTGGTATCATGATATTATGCTCACTTTAGTTACTTTTGGTATCATATTTTGGCAATTTGGTATCTTATTGCTTCCATGATTTGTTTACTTGAGTTTTCCTTGGTATCATATGGTTGCATATCTTGAGGGGGAACTTTTTAGTTCCAACCCCTAATCTTTTTGCTGTTGTCAAAAAGGGGGAAATGATATAGAGATATGAAAATGATATAGATATGAAAATGATAGAGTTTTTTTTAATGGGAAAATGATAGACCTTTAAAAAAGGGGGAATGTTTTTAGAAAGTTATCATTCTTGGACTCATACTTTGGAATTCTTGTTACTTTGAATGATAACATGAAAATGACACTTATTGTGCTTTAATTGCTATATCTCTATTGCATATTTTGACATCATCAAAAAGGGGGAAATTGTTAGCCTTGAATTTATTTAAGGCATTATTTTTGTTTTGTTTTGATGATGACAAATCTAGTGATAATTGCATACTTTCATTGGTTCTATTTTAATCAATTATCATGTCATCTTCATTATATTAATCTCTTGATTCATGTACTTAAATGTTCTAACATTGTTTGAGATCATGAGATAGCATGTGGTGAAGTCCAAGAGTGAGGGAGCTCAACAAGGATCAAGCTTGAAGACTTGAAGATTTTTTCATCCTTGGTTGAAGACTAGGATTTATATGTAAGCATTTTGATCAATCACTCATAGGGCTCAAGTAACCTTAATTGGACTTTAGGATCCTTGCACTCACACTTTAAAATACTTTCAAGGACCTAAACATACTTAGACCACTCATTTAAATTCATTTCACAAAAGCTTTCAAGTGGCTAAGTCAAAAGAAAGTACCTTTGCGCAGATAGGTCAACTTTAAATGCAATCCTGATCCAATTGGTAAGGAATTAGATCTTGAGTTTTATATGGTTGGAAAGATATTTGAATCTAGTTTCCGAATCTTCAAACAGATCGCAAATACGAGTTTTGTAGAGGGAGTTATGGGCGTTTTAGTAAAGAGGTGTCAGTCTGCTAAAAATTGCTTAAAACCAGTCGACTGATTTTTTAAGGGTCCAGTCGACTGGATTGTAACATCAGTCGACTGATTTAACTTTTCAGCCGACTGGACAGCTCTGAAATTGCCTCTTCACTGCTATAAACTTCCCAGTCGACTGAACCCTCGATCCAGTCGACTGGACTGCGCTGAATACACTAACGGCTAGTTTTTAAAGGGGCTTTTAATTACCAAACTTGCCACCAACGGCTATAATCTTTCTTGGCCTATAAATTCATGTTTTCCCACACCATTTTATGTTGATCAATCCATTGGAAAACATCTATTTAAATCACACAACTTGTTAATTTCTAATCATTCATATTTGAGCCCTAGTTGTGTGAATTTATCAATTTGCTCTAGTTCTTAACTTATATTTCTTTGAGAGTAAATTGTAGTGAGCTTTTATTTGTATCATCTACTCAACAAGGAGTTATTGTGTGAGCTTAAATTTGTATTATCCACTCTAGAGAGAGAGAGCTCAATTTGTACCCAATCAATTGTAAAGGTTGAGGGTTAGTAACCCTTGTGTGCAAAGAAGAGGTGTTCTTCTTTGGGAGAGATTGAAGGCTCTTGTAACGGTTTGGTGCACACCCGTAAGTGCTTCGGGAACGGTTTGGTCTACACCCGTGAAGTAGATTGGATTAAAGGAATCCTCAAGAGGTGTTCTTGAGGGGTGGACGTAGGCCGCGGGGTGCGATTGCCAAACCACTTGAAAAATTGGTTTGCAAGTTTCTCTTCCCTTCTCTCTTTACATAATTGCTTGTGATTGTGTTTAATTTGATATTAATTTTGAAAAGGTTAAAATTCCGCTAAAACCTTATTCACCTACCCTCTAAGGTTTCCACATTTGGGCCAACAGTGTATGTAGATGATATGATTGTGAAATCTAAGGAAAGGAAAGGACACATGGAGGCATTGAGAAAGTTCTTCGGGAGGTTGAGAGAATTCAGAATGAGGCTGAACCGTAAAAAGTGCACCTTCGGAGTCACCACCGGAAAGCTGTTAGGATTCCTTATCACTTAGAGGGGGATAGAGGTTGACCTGACCAAAATAAAGGCTATAGTTAAAATACAGCCACCAAAGAATGAGAAAAAATTAAGGGGGGTTTTAGGAAGAATACAGTTCATAAGCTACTTTATCTCAAAACTTACCCTAATATGTGACCCGCTGTTTAAGCTGCTTAGGAAAGGAGAGAAGTTTGAGTGGAATACCCTATGCCAACAAGCCTTCGATAAGATCAAAACCTATCTCCAAAATCCACCTGTCCTATCACCACCCTTACCAGGAAAGCCTTTATTGATATACCTTTCTGTGTTTGAAGATTCGATTTGGTATATGTTGGCCCAAGAAGGAGAAGAGGGGCATGCAAAAAAAGCCATTTATTATTTGAGCAAAAGGATGACCGGATACGAGCTGAAATATTCACCCTTAGAGAAAGCCTGTTGGGCCCTAGTCTAGAGTACCCGTCGCCTTAGGCACTACATGTTTGCCTTTCCTGTAACCCTAATCTCCCAAAATGAACCCACTTAAATACCTATTTGAAAAACCCGCTTTAACGAGTAGAATTTTTTGATGGACCATGATGCTGGCTGAATTCGACATCAAGTATGTCACTTCCAAATCCATGAAAAGAAGAGCTATCGCCGAATACCTAGCCGACCTTGTAATAGAATCTGGAGAAAAGGGTGAGTTTCAATTTCTAGATGAAGGAGTGATGGGGATAGAGGAGAACTTATGGAAAATGTATTTTGATGGGACAGCTGACCAACTAGGCAATGGGGTTGGAATCATCCTTGTAGCACCCGACGGAACCCCTACCCTTTAGTCATCAAGCTTAAGTTAACTTAACCAATAACATGGCGCAGTACGAAGCCTCTATAGTGGGGATGGAAGCAGCACTGGCCTTAAAAGTTGAGAGAATCGATGTTTTCAGGGATTCCAACTTAATCATATCCCAAGTACGAGGTGATTGGAGGGTGAAGCATGAAAAGTTGAGGCCTTACCACAATTATCTAGAGAGTTTGAAGGTGCAATTTAAAAGGATATCATTCTACTACCTTCCCCGTGAAGAAAATCAGTTGGTTGATTCCCTAGCAACTTTAGCCTCGATGATACAAATCCCCTTCGGAGTCACCATGATCCCGCTGTCCATAGAGATAAGGAGCCAACCTTCATTTAAGATGATTGCAACCCTAGAGGATGAAGGAGAAGTGCCTTAGTACGAGGATGTTTGGAATTTCATTAAGGAGGAAAAGTACCCCAAAGGAGCTTCAGAAAAGGACAAAAAGGCGATTCGAAGATTTTCTACCCAATTCGTGATCTATGCCGATAAGCTGTGGAAGAAGTCATATACTGGGTATAATTTAGAGTGTTTATATGGAAGGGAGACTAAGAGAATGATGGAGGAAATACACGAAGGAGTTTGTGGACCCCACATGAACGGGCATATGTTGGAAAAGAAGATAATTCGATAAGGGTATTACTGGATGATCCTAGATAGAGACTATTGTGAGTACGTCAGAAGGTGTCACAAGTGCCAGATCCATGCAAATCTGATGCATACCCTGCCTTTCCAACTCTATAGCATGACCACGCCTTGGCCATTTTTTGTGTGGGGTATTGATATTATTGGAAAAATAGTTCCAAAGGCCTCCAATGGACATCGTTACATAATTGTGGCAATCGATTATTTCACTAAATGGGTGGAAGTTGCGTCATACGCAACTCTGAAGGCTAAAGATGTGGTGAGCTTTATAGAGAAGAACATAATTTGCAGATATAGGGTCCTAAATGTGTTTATTTCATATCACAGCAGTCATTTCTAAGGAGAAGTCATCCTACTCCTAGAGAAATACAAGATAACGCATCATCAGTCATCCCCGTATAGGCCATAAACGAATGGGGTAGTGGAAGCAGTAAATTAGAATGTCAAAGCAATCTTGGGGAAAATGACAGATACGTAGAAGGATTGGCACGAGAAACTACCGTTTGCACTATGGGGATACCGGACATAACCTCTACAAGAGTTACACCATATTCTTTGGTTTATGGGATGGAGGTTTTCCTTACAATTGAGGTAAAAATACCGTCTTTACGGGTTTTGGCAGAGTGTGAAGTAACCAAACTAGAATGGATCCGAGGAAGGTATGAGGAGTAGATGTTGCTCAATGAGAAGAGGTTGGCTATGATAAATCATACTCGGGGATATCATAAAAGGATAGCTCATGCTTTCAACAAAAAGGTCCGCCCAAGGAAGCTTACTGAGGGTGACCTGGCCCTCAAAGAACTGAAAGTGCCTGTTTATGACCCCAGAGGAAAGTTCAAACCCAACTGGGTTGGGCTATACATCATTAAGACCTTCCTTTTTGGAGGAGCTGTCTATCTTGTGGACTTGGACGGGGTTGAATTTAAGCAACTGATTAACCTCGGTTGCCTCAAGAAATACTTTGCTTGAAACCATTTCTTTCAAAACCTCTTACCTTGATGAACTACGCTTGACCTAATTCCCACTAGGGGATATGTAGGCAACCTGCTCGGTTCAGTCATTGAAAATTTCCCAAGTGGCACCTTCCGTCAAACCTTAAACCGAACTACTATGGACCTGATACCCACTCGGGGATAAGTAGCCAGGCTCTCGAAAGCCTTCGATCCATGAAAAACCCAAAGAAAATCCCTATGCTAAACTAGGGGCAAACTCGCGTTTGCCCCGGAACCACTTCAAAGCCTCATAACTAGGGGCAAACTTCGTTTGCTGAACCGAAGAACCCAGATAATACCCTAAACCCATCTCTGGATCCCCTAGCTATCAAAATAAGTGCTATAAAGGAACGAATGAGAATTCATGATATAGAAAGATTAAAACTCTAAGCAAAACTCAAAGCAAGGTAATGAAGAGCAAAGAAAAGACATTAAGAAATGAGGATTCTTCATAACCTAAGGATAGATCAAAAGAGTGAATACATTGATTGAACATAAATAGAAAATTTTCTAAACATAAAAATTCTTTGGAAAATTAGAAAATCACATTCAAAAGCGCAGGAAAAGTAGGCAGGACTTGTCAAATGTTTTGTAAAATAAAGCTCCGTCCTGTTTTGCTTTCATCTATATATGTCTACGGAGTCTGTCTCTCGAAAGGTACTCAGTAGTAGGAATAACTGAAGCCGGAATCCTCCAAAAGGGAGTGGCTAGCCTATCATGCCAGGCCTCAGCAAAAACTCTCACAGTGGAAGGACACATGACTGAACTCCTCGTAAAATCTACAGTAATGTCCATAATAACATCTTAGAGAAGTCTGTACTGACGAACCACTTGGCTAGGAACATCAAACGTGGTAGCATGCAAGCCAGGTAACCAGATACCAGGTCGCCCCAGAAGTCATATAACAACTGAACGGTAAGACCACTGCGGGCAGATCCAGCAGATGTCAACAAGAGAAAGGCCTTGGAGCCAATCGAGCCAAGCGTCGGTAGAGTGGAATAAATGGTGAGTTTCCATACGGTCATAGGGAAGTGGCCTTCGAAGGTGTGAAGGTTGTATGAGAGATCAAGGCACTCCATGAGCCAAAACCTATAAGACAAAAGTTACTCCCGAGGATAACATGACCCCAGCGGCGTGGGCACAATCCAGGCCCATCAAGGTCTCACCAAGGACCAACATGACGGCGCTTTTCATCTCCCGTAGACCACAAGCAATGGGTATGAGAACATCAGAAGAGGACTGAAAAGGAAATAAGAGAGCATGGCTATCAATAGTGCACTACATCGAATGATCTGATACTCGCCGTCATAGGGGTCCCCCATGGAAGCATTGGCAGAGAAAAGGCACTCAAAGTTGATCTGTCAGTCGCAAATAAAAGAGCCGGCCACATTTCAAGATGTGTGAAGAAGAACAGTAAGGTCCTGAACATATCCAGCCTGTGCCAGAGGAACCATCAAATCCGCAGAAGGATCAGTGTGCAGAATAGCACTAAACTCCTCGAATAAAGGATACACCTCCTGGAAGCCAAAGCAGAAGGCATGGAGAGAAGGGTCCCAACACCGAACATTGGCTTGAAGCAAGCCTTCATTCAGAGGCATCTGCCGATAAGAGAATATGTCGTTCAATCTAAAACACTCAAAGTTGAGCCTGTCAATGCCAGAGAGAGAATCCATCCATGAGAAGAGAATTTGGGAACTAATGGGGGCCATTTGAGAAGGAAGTGAATGAAAAAAGAGAATGTTTTGCAGAGTTTTGAGGAGAGGAGGGTATAAATAGAAATAGATCTGCCCAGGCTTGCAAGCGGTACTTGAAAAAGCAAATGGCACTCCAGGAAGTGCCGCGCGGCAGTCCGTAAATGCCGCACGGCATTTGTTGACTATCGTTGTGGCACTCACCGAGTGCCGCGAAGGCCTAATCGAGTGATGTTCTGGACTTTTTTTTCCAGGACTTGTATGTAATGTTTTTAGCCCACCTGTAAACAAAAAAACGAATAAAAGTAATAAAATGTATGCATCACGCGTCACGTGCAACAAGACCAAACCATGGTCACATTCATTCATTCATGAAAAAAGGTAATAAAAGCAAAAGTATTCACCAGTCACAGAAAATTAAAAAAGGGGGAGGGACCAAGCCATGGTCACACATACGATGTGCAGTAGGATATGAGCACCATCAAAATAAGTATATATACAGTCATCCATGTATGTGTATATCCGCTCCAAAGCACTCATAAATAAAAAAGAATGAAAGAAAAGCAAAGTCAACCCCGGCCCCAGCCACGAGTCTGACGGGTGACACATCTGAGAGGCTCCTCCTCTGACTCCATGCCACTCTCGCCACCTCCGCCTCTGCCTCCTCCTCTACCTCCGCCTCTGCCTCCACCTTGTCGCCACTGCTACCTCCACCTCTACCGCCGCTACTACCTCCACCGCATCCAGCGCCTCTATGAGCTCCACTGAGGCCTATCCTGAACTGCTGAAGCTGCTGCTGAAGCTCTCTCACCTGCAGAACCAAAGCCCTATTCTCTTCCTTTTGAGCAAAGAAAGAGATTGCAATAATCAAGTTTTATTTAAAGATTGAAAAAAATGCAAAAATAAGTATAAGTAAAAGGTCATTAGGAGTTTTACCATGGCCCTCGCATGAGCCTCAGCAGCTGCCCACGCCCCATCAGCCTGAATCAATAAGGGAAGGGTTAGAACATCAGAATAAGAGTACAAAAGTTAAAAACAGGTTCCAAAAGATTACCTTCCACTCCCGACCATGGATCCACTCTTTCATGCTATGAGCGTAGAGTAGACCCTCCTCTGCATAATCTCTCGGGTCATAGTCGTACTGTAATGGAATGGTGGGAGCACCCGTGTGATATCGAGGGACCTCAGCCGTGCCTTGCTCGCCGTAAGAATCCTTCCTAACTCTCCAATCTCATGGCGGCAAAGCTCAAGTCTGAGATGCAGTAGGAACAGGCTGTGAAGACAAAGAGAAGAAAATTTAGAATAATTTGAAAAGAACTGAAAAGAATGATTAAAGAATCAAAGGAAACTCACCCGAGTCACTTCCATCAAGGGGAAGTTCTTCATCAGCTTAGCAGCGCGGAAAGCTGCGTACCCATCAGGGGACTCCACGAAGTCCTGAATAGAGAGCCCAGCTAAGGTAACCGTGAGTGCGCTACCCTAGAGTGTTTTCGTAGCCCTCATAGATCAAGTGGGGGATGTGGCACAAAATATTCAGGAACCATCAGTGACTGCCTGGTCACTCTCTCTCCCAAGTACTAATCCTGAGCGTCTGGGCCATCCAAAAGTATCCTCATCAGGTCATACCCACCTGAATGCCATATCCCCAGAGGGGTGATAGGAATAACATCCACCCAAGGTTGCCACTCAACATGCGGTTCTCTCAGATTCGTCAAGAAGTTCCTGAATGAAATAAAATCATGAGCCCCGGTCTTCCGCCCGACCCACTCCTTCTGCCACTTTAACCCCTGGGGTATGATGAGGGTGTCTGCAAGCTGGGTCCTAGGTGACATCATGTGTAGGTACTCGTGGGACCAAATCTTCAAAAAAAAAATATGAGGTTTAAAATTCTAAATTGGGAAATAACTCAGAGATTATTTGAAATAACAAAGGAAAATAAAATAGTATACCTCCCACGCTCTCCAGAAGCCGCCTGTGGAGCATGGTCGATCCCGTGAAATGTCCCCCCATGTGTTTGTACAGGATGGATAATCCTGCACCACCCTAATCATAGTCAGATATCCGGCCCATGTGCTCCAAGGATGCAACCAACGCCACGGAGATCCTATCGCCCCTGTTGCTCAACAAAGAACATCCAAGCATGTACATAATGAAGCCCCGAGCCATCTGCTCGTCAGTAAAGCCCTACTAGCCCTTGAACGTATCCATGAACCACTTGGCCGTGACCAGAGACTCCTCAGGAATAACTCCCAACAGCGGCAGAACCTGATCCCAATCTCTGTCCATGTCTAAATGCCGCAAGCACTACACCCCAAAGGGGATCCCTATGAGTCATCTCCCCAAACTCGAAGGAGAACGAGTTGGTGGTGTCCCACCATCACTCCGAAAGGGCATGAATCTGCCTCAAATCATTGGAGATCTTCCTCAAAAGCTTGATGAAGTCCCCAAAGCCTGTAGCCCTGATGTATCCATGCATGGTCGCATTCAGTATATCGAACCACATGAAGCCGTGTGCCAAGCTGCAATGCCCCTTTAGTACGCTGGGCTAAAGCTACAAAAATCATAAGATTCGGTGTTAGTAAATAAGTAGGCAAGAGAGAAATAAGAAATGAAAAGAAAAGAAGAAAAAAGGAAAAGCAATAATAAAGAATGAATGAATGAGTGAAGAAGAGCAATTGAAGCACTCAGAAGTTCCACAAATACGACATTCATATGAAGTCCTGCTAGCAATGCATCGCATTCATGAGCTTTACAGGAAAATTCAAAAAAAAGAGATGCAAAAGGGACTCAGGCCATGAAAATAAATAAATAAACAAAACGAGCAATTGGAATGCTCAAAAAAATTCGTAAGCGCCATTCATATCCATGAAAATTTTGATTTTTGAGAGAAAGCTGAAAAAGCATGAATGGGTGATGACAAGTAATAGTAAGTAATAATGAAATCGAACAGGGAATGAATAAAAGGGCAGCCGAGACACTCAGGAATTCCATAAGCATAACATTCATGTTCATGATAAATGAAGAACACAGAAAGTGAAAAGAATGAGAAAAGTGATTGAAGCATTCAGAGTCTTGAAAAGGGTGCATACATTCGAGAGCACATTTGAAATAAAGCATGTCGTTATACATTGTGATTCATTAGAATTTCAAGAGAACATTGAAAAGAATAAAGATAAAGAGACGTGCATACCTCTCGTCTGAATGCTCGGGCAGACAGATGTTTATCCGGATCCCAGAGGAGGAATGTGGGGTCAGGATGGGGCGTAGCCTTATACTTGGCCTGCTTCCTGCTGCCATAACCGCTAGCCATGACCTGTCAAGAGAGAAAGAACTCAATATCAAACCTTTAAAAGAAATCAAGTAAAATAACAAAAATAAAGAGAATAATGAGATTTTGATCAAGAGGAACTAACCTGCGGATCCTGTAGATCAATGCAAGAAAAAAACAAGAAAAGTCTCCAGAGGGATTCGGCTTGGAGAGGTTATGAGAAATGAATGAAAATGGAATGAAAACTCGTATGTAAGCAGTCTGCTCGCTTAACGCGACACTCGGTATTTGTGCACGATAATTGATGAAGTGTTGTACGACACTCGCTGAGTACCGAAGCGGCATTCTGTGACTGCCGCACTGCAGTTACGGTATTCACGGACTACCGCAAGTTCTATCATGTGCTGCAAATGAGGCGGTTAAGAGACCCTTTGTTTTCCCCTCAAAAATTCAAATTGGGTCCTAAAATTTGAATTTGGACCCCCGGAGTTTACTTATTTTTGCTTTCTACCCCCCGAAGATAATTTCCACAATCTACCAATTCCCAATTTTGGAATTTGATTCATTTTTTAGGTTGATTGACTCCCAATTTTGAAATTTGATAAAATTTGAGTCTGATTGACTCTCAATTTTATGAAAGTATGAATTGATTAGAGTCTAAAAGACTCTTGATTTTAGAAGAATGAATTGATTTGAGCCTGATTGACTCCTGATTTTGAAAACATATCCGACGAGGCTGAGCAGCTGCAAATTTTTAGAGCAAACATATCCGACGGGGCTGAGCGGCTGCGGATTTTTAGAGCAAACATATCCGACGGGGACGAGCGGCTGCGGATTTTTAGAGCAAACATATCCGACGAGGATGAAGGGCTGTGGATGTTCCTGAGCGAACCCACATTGACACTAAGGCCTAAGTCGTGAAATGCTACCCAGTCAATCGCATTCGCCCTTTCTGTCGAAATGGCCGCATATCTTGATGAGAATTAAATTATGAATTCTAAAGAACAAACTCATCTTTAAATTTGAGAAAACACGAGCATTGAGTAGCATAAGGCGTGAAATGCATTTGAATACATCAGATGGCATGATCTTGAATCACGTCATTTGTAGAGCATAAAATTGCATTGACCGCCGTCACTTGCGTGAGCACGTGCATCACGACAGGATAGGTGCATTCATCCATATGACTATTCATGCTTGTGTGTGTTTGACCTGTGCCTGAACTACGTCTCAGTCTGATTCCTGAGTAGGATACGTAGGCAGCTCACCATTGAGCATGACCAGTAGGAACCATTGACTGAGCGTTTATTTTTTGCAATGCATTTTGTTTTACCTAAATCTGACCATTTGGTCAAAGGCCTGTCTTCACCCAGGCTTCGACATTCACTTGTGGCACGCATTGCTCCACAAGCTCTGTCAAAGAGAGGCAAACTATAGACACCCCAATTTTGACCAAATGTCGAGTTAAGGGGAGTGTTACCTCCGAATATGATGATAACAATGTCCGACTAATCTAGGACTTCCAAAGGTGATTCAAGCTCTTCGAAAGGCTCCACAATTCAAAAACATAAAAAAAGAAAGAGATGAAAAGAGAGAATGGAGAAAACGGCACATGGCTTATATTTTTGGTATTCTTGGGTTACCAATGTAGTACTCCCTGATTGTCGCACGGCAATTGGTAAGTGCCGCAGCAGCAGTCAGTAAGAGCCGCAAATATACATCAAATGCCACGAAAATTAGAATTCCAAAAAATGCGGTAGTCCGCGGTGTTGTCCGTGGCATTTAATAAGTGCCTTGCCGGTTTTTAGTGAATGTCGTGCCGGTTGTCACTGACCGCCGCTCCGGCACTCATTGAGTGTCGCTTCCATCTCCACCGAGTGCCGTATTTTTGTGGTTACCAGCTTTGAAATAGTACATTTTGTACCTTCAAAAGGATTTATAGGATTAGGATTTTACTGCGAATTTACTGAAATACCCCTTTGAAATTTGCATATATATAGGAGATGAATATCCCATTATGAAGGATCTAGAATCTTCATTTTTTTTGGCTTGGAAAATTTTGAATCTAAAAATCTTATCTTGATTCTTTTTGTTTTAAACTTCTCAAAATTTTCTAAACACAATTGGATGCAAGTTCTTAGAAGGAGGAGCTAGAAGAAGAGCTTGATTTACCTTGGAAAATTCTAAAACAACCAAGAAGTTGAGGATACTTGGAGGTAACCTCTAAGTAATTAGTCTCTAATTCAAGTTTAATCACAATATATAGGACTCTCTAGTGTCCTTTGCACATACTAATGTTGTTATTCAACTTCTAATCTATTGGTTTGGATCAAAATAATCTTAGGTTTAAGGTTGGATAAATCATGAAGTTAACTTAGATATTACTTGAGTCTTGGTTTCCTTTTTCTTTTTCTCTTTGATTATAATCATCCCTTAGAATTCATAAGACCCTTAATGTCTTACTTGAATCTATTGACTTGAAATCCCTTAGTTTCCTTGTAAGCCCATGTTTTACAAGGGAATTAAAGTTGATATTAGTATGTTTGGTCAATGAATCTAAATCTACCTCCATGGTTTAGGTTCATCATTTTGGGATTTCATGAAGTTCCTTCATACTTCATTGAGGTCTATAAGTATGTGCGTCTTTAGCCTCCAATGACCATCAAATGGGAGGAGGAGTAGTTTAAGTTAAGCCAAACTTAATGGCTTGGTAGCTAAAGTTAACAAATAAAGGGTGTATTTGACAAATGGTGCAATGATTTCACCAACCGCTTTTGATCAAAGATTTTTAATTAAATAATGAACTGTTGGAATTGAATGAAACCAACTGGAGAGTGTCAATAACACAAAGTTTTACCATTGCAATTTTTGTTTTAATAAGATTTCATGTTTAATGTGGTTTGGTCATGAGTTTTTTGAAGCTACTCTAATCTGTCTAGGGTTTTAGAACAGTAGCACCTCCTTGAAATGAGTAAATCATAAACTTAATCAAGCATTCTTGGCTCCAAATAATTTTTTCTATGAAGTTTAATGTGTTAATACGATCCTAAAAAGATTAGAGTCTTTCTGATTTGTTTAATATTTTAAAAAAATTGTACAAAATCTCTGTACGGAGAGTTGTAAATTTCTGAGTAATGTCTAGTGTTTGTCTAATTTCCAGAGATTGAACTGTTGATCTTTGATTTTTATTTTTGGGTTGGAAATTAGACTTACAGAGGTATCTTGTGTCCAAAATTCATTGACATCAAACCATGGGAACCATGCTTTTCCAAATTTTGAAGTTTTGATTTGCTCTCTGTAATTTTTAAAATTTTGGGACAGATTTGGTAAACTTTATAAATAATAGTTCAAATGACTTTTCTATGACCTAGGGCTTAAACCATGCTTTAATAATGATTAGTTAAACCTAAGTCCAAAGGTTTAACGATCCAAATCAAGGAATAATTCATAGCTTACTCTTGTTCACATTCATGTATTCATATACATTCATCCATATAGATTGATACTTGTAATTAGAATTCATTTTTGTATTAGGATTAAATCTAATTAAACATAAATATGAGTTGCTTGTGATCATGTTGGAATTATACCATTTCTATATGGACATTGCATTGGCTCCTAGTTGAAACTTGTATATCTATAGAAATGGTGCATTTCCAACTAATTTGAAGGAATTCATGATTATGTCAATCCTTTCATACTTGATAGATTTAAGCTACAAGTTTAGGAATTTTATTTAAGATTCAACATTATATCTTATCTAAAGCACGTGGACTAACCCCTTATTTTGTAGCGCTATCAAGGTATGATTCCTCAAACCCCTCTGTAGCTTATTTAATTTCTTACGTTTATTGATTTTCTAACCTTATGCGCGACACCTTAGAATTAGGTATTGCCTTATGTGTATATATGTGATTAGAGACCATTTCTTAGGTTTTATTTTCTTTTGTATGCATTGCACGTCTAAAGTATTCACAGTTGGATCCCTGGTAAGTTCTCTCGTTCCCTATCATATATCATATCGCTTGCTAATTGAATTATGTGGTTTTGAATGATATTTTTACCATTAGCAATCTTATACCCTTTGGACATGCTTTAGTAATGTATATCTATATCTATATATTAGTTGAGGGCACATTTAGATTAATAATTCGATTAAAAGGATGTCAAAGCCTATCACGAGATAGGATGAGAGGGGGTGTTTTAGTTCGCTGGGCTCCTTCCCCTCTCATTCCATAATCCCCGGACCTAGAAAACTCTGGTTTCCCAAAAGATTAGTTTGTCTTAAAATGGTTTCTTAACTTTCCTTTTAAAATTAAGTGGCGACTCGTGTTTTGTGTTTTGAATTTAAATAAAATGTTGTGGGTAGGAAAAATTACGATATCCACAATGACGCAAAGCTGTGTCAACAAATGCAGAGACGTCTAAACTCGAACATGCAAGAAGTGGTTAAGAATGAAGTGCTGAAATTACTTGATGTTAGGGTAATTTATCTGATCTCAGATAGTCCTTGGGAAAGTCTGACTCAGGTAGTGCCGAAGAAAGCCGGCATTATAGTGGTAGAGAATAAGGAAGGAGAATTGGTGCTAACACGTGTGATCACAAGCTGGCACATCTGTATTGATTATAGAAAATTGAATGCAATGACCCGAAAGGATCACTTTCCTTTACCCTTCATGGATCAAATGCTCGAAAGAGTAGTGGGTCACCAATTCTATTGCTTCTTGGATGGTTATAATGGTTATAACCAGATCGAGATCGATCCAGCTGATCAAGAAAAGACCACTTTCACCTATCCGTTTGGAACATTTGCATATCGGCAGATGCCATTTGGCATATGCAATGCAGCTGCTACTTTTTAGAGGTGTATGCTGAGCATTTTTAGCGATATGGTGGAAAAGATCATGGAAGTATTCATGGATGATTTCTCTGTGTTTGGCAATAGCTTTGATGATTGCCTCAGAAATCTCGAGGAAGTTTTACAAAGATGTGAGGACGAGAATCTTGTCCTAAATTGGGAAAAATGTCACTTCATGGTGACAAAAGGAATAGTACTAGGGCATATCGTTTCAGCCGAAGGAATACAGGTAGACAAGGCAAAGATTGACATAATTTCTAATCTTCCTGTCCCTAATATAGTAAAGGATGTCCAATAATTTCTAGTTCATGCCAGTTTTTACCGGAGATTCATTAAGGACTTTAGTGCCGCGTCGAGGCCGCTATGTCAACTTCTAGCAAAAGATATACCATTTGAATGGACCAGCGAATGCTAAGAGTCCTTTGATAAGCTTAAGCATCATCTCATTACAACTCTGATAATGCAATCTCCATATTGGAGCCTTCTATTTGAGTTGATGTGTGATGCTAGTGACACTGCGATAGGGACTGTGTTGGGGCAGAGGAGGGACAAAAATCCGTCTTTGATCTATTATGCTAGCTGGACTCTTGATGGAACCCAAAGAAACTACTCCACCACCAAAAAGGAGTTACTGGCTATTGTATTTGCATTAGAAAAGTTCAGACAATATCTCATCGGCTCTCAGATTATTTGCTTTACAGATCATGCTGTAAGGAAACTGCGTTCCCAGAATCCGTTGACAGTGTGTATAAGTTGGTACTGCAAAAATTTCATGAAATCTATAATAACCCTACAAGGGCGGAACTAGGGTTACCTTGAACTGCAAAAACGGATTGCTGTAGTAGACGAATCGAGAACACGGGCTCGATAACAGCTCACGATCTTCTACCGTATTCCTCCGCTGCCAGAATATCGAACTGAGTATGGGCTCTTTCGAAATCCTTTCTATTTTCTGCTCTCCCTCTTTTTCACTCTCTTTTCTATTCCGAGTTATAATTCTCTATATAGAAAACACTAGCTGGTGAGAGAGCCAAAGAAGCATATATATAGGCTACGATAGGGACCATAAGAAGTCAATAAAGAATAGGCTTCCTTATGGAATTAGGAAACCCTAATTCAAACTGAATCAGATTCCTATTTCCATAAATTATAATTCATACCACTAAAGAATTATAATTGCACTCCTACCCTTATCTCAAAAATATATTTCGAGCTCCATGTTATTAAATGCTTATTATCTCCCCATGTTAAGATTACAGATATCCATTAATTAAATATAATTACTGACAATCATATTTAATTAATTTATTAAAATTCCTTGAGATCCTCTGCTTAACTTATCTGATATGTCGAATACAAAATCCACCTGCAGGGTTTGACATAATCAAAACTTATAAGCTTTCTCAAAGGGATATCATCAATCCCAAAATTGAGACATGGATTCCATCATTAATTAATATCCACCACACAATTAATATTGCCACCCAATCCAATGAGATATTGACCCATTTAAGGATCTCGCCCTTTTGGGGATCAAAGTGTAAATATCAAATGTACGTGTCTACAAATTAACTTAGGATTTAGAGTATAAACACTCATAATAGCCATGAGGTATTAATTATCTTATAAGTCAGTATAAAGATAATTACCCCAAGTCAGTCCCGTTTAATACACAAAGTGTACCAGCATAGTGAGTTAAAACTATACCGTTTTCCGTAGTCAAGACAAACTTACTACAACACCATGCTGCAGTCCTACCGATGGTGTGTCCAATCCCATCTAAGACTGTAAACCAAAATCTTACATTATAATATCTGATGGCCTGATCCTCCGTATGTAAGCCAAACTCTACACACCAAACCACCTACTATATAGAATGAGAGACACACATGCATAATATTAAATGAATAATATAATACAAACATTGCCCACACAGATTCTCATAAAAAAATGGATTAACTGATTTTATTAAATGAATAATAAATCAACTACATAAGCATGGCTTTTAGTATATATCCCTAACACATGCCACTGACACGACTGGAAATGTGTGGTCTCCTGAAGAGTACGTCCAAGTGTAGACGGTCGCGTTGAGTTATAACCGGTAAGACCGGATCGTATCCCAAAGGATGGAGGATAAGGACAGAAGAATCTAGATTGAGTCCTAAAGAAATAAAAGATGATTTCTTTAAAGAAAGAGGTTCTATCGATCCTACTAAATTTAAAAACAATTAAGTAAATTAAGGTAAAGGATAACTGAGCTATCAAAAATGAGTAATGTGATTATTAAACTATAAATGAAAAGTGTTGGGAACATGTGAATCCACAAAGTGCCAACCACTACCATGATTTAACATTAACATACAACTGAGAGGTTTCATCTTTTTAATATCCCTTATTTAAAAAATGATTAAGTTTAGCAACCTAGACACTAAGTATGTGAATTTCACATAACTAGTGATTAACCTACCACACTTACTATAGAGAACTGAAATAACACTAATTAAAACTATGAGTTATGATAAACAAATTGAATGTAAGATATCCGATGTGTTCGTCATATATACTCATCGAGTTAATTAGCCAAGAGAGCTTATATTTCAAAATCAATTTGCAATTTGAACTTAAAAGATCAATTTGGACTTAGTTTCTGAAATATAAGTTATTGGGATACTAAAAGGATTCTGCCTAAGTCATGAACATTCCAATCGATTGCTATGTATGGCAATCGATTGGTATGTAATGACTCTCAATCGATTGGTAAATGTACCAATCGATTGGCTTGGAATCCATGGCAATCTATTGGTTGACTGTTTCCAATCGATTACCATTGATTCTCAAACAGAATCATGACAGTGGCTGGGAACAATGTTTCTTCACATTATTCCCAACTAGAACTCTAAGCTAGCATATTTAAGACTGCGTGGACATAAATATACTGAAGAATGTAATCAAAAGTAGACATGGATTGAATTCTAAAACTAAAAATTTCAAAATCAAATCCAAATTAAATTAAAACTAAAACAGTTTACAATCAAATAGGTCTAAAGCAGTAAGACAAAAGGACTAAACCTGTACTTAGTATTGAATTCGAAATGTTATATCCTCCAACTTGAACTTGTTCAAACCAATACAAAAGAGAGAAAATTCCTACAAAACAAGGAAAAATGAACCAACCCCTGACTCCTCTCACTCCCCTCTATTTATACAATAACATCACGAGCTGAAGGCATCCAGGTTCACAGTGTAACGGCTAGTCGTCGTCATTAACCTTGATTGCTGAGATCTCGCGCCATTAAAGAACTTTGACTCCCAGCTTTCACCAATCGATTGACAATAATACCAATCGATTGTTAACGACACCAATCGATTGGTTCTGAATGGATGCCAATCGATTGGAATTATGGCAATTGATTGATATTTAAACTTCATCTTTGAGATTTTTTCTTGTTTCTTGATCTATCCTCTTTGAACTTTTACTTCATTCCAACTTCAGAACCTGCATTTAAAGGACAAAACACAACAATATACCACGAAAAACACATCATTGTGTAAAAAGATAAGTTAAGACACAAATGCATGTAATACTAGAGATATGCGGTTAAGTTTATCCAATTTTCCTCTTTATTGGGCCAATATTCTACAAATATCAGCCCTTATCACGACCCCAAACTAGCGCATTGCTAGTCTCTAGCAAAGAAGCGGAATTAGAACAAGCTAAGATGAACAACAACCAACGTTACAGTTTTTATTAAGCTAAAATAAAAAGAAAAACCTAACTCACTTTCGCAGGAATCGTGGTTGCATTTAGCGTATGCAACAAGCCTTTGAACCCCTAGGTCTTCCCTAGTGGACGAGTTGTGTCTCGTGAGGGTTTTCAGAGAATATCCCCACAAAATTCAAATGTTCAGCATTCAACTAATCAAAGAATCTCAACTCTCCTATACGCTAAAAATTATGCTCAACAAAAACATAGCCTCCTTTATCGTGCCATGGAAATAAACAACATGTTACAAAGTAACTATTCCAGTCAAAACTACATCCATAGCCTTTATATATCCTTGTGTGTGTGTGTGTGTGTGTGTGTGTGTATGGAGTCAACAACTACAATTGAAATCTTCATCTCAGAATTATTTAGATTGAACTTGTTCAAGATTTCATAGTTTCAACTCAATTCTCACATGGTCTACGCTCAAAATAGAATCACTTTGAAACTGACGTACAAATTGTTCACTCGTAGTATGAAGCTCAAATGAGTAAATGTAGAGACAATCAACATGCTTTCATACTAGACACTGAAAGACGCATATTTTGAAGTGTAGAAGTCTTATGAACTGAATACCATTTACTACAGGAGCGATCTACCGTGGAAAACTCATTTCATACTTGTAATTTTATTAAAAACGTCTAGAATCCTTAGGACTTGAGACAGAAATAAGGAGAGAGGTTTAAGAAAATGAGATGTGACAACGGGTTCAAGCATGTAACAGGGTAAAATCGTATTCCACTTCACACTCTCTTCTTCTTTTTTTTTTAAATCCAATCTCCAATTTCTTTTATTTCTTCATTCCATAGATTCTCTATTTTTTTTTTCTTTTCTCATTTTTGTTAACTATTCCTCTTCTTTTCTTCCTTTAGCCATTCACACAGAACCATCACATGCTTGAACTATAATATATGGTTTCGGGTAGAAGCATTAATTTGTGATAGATGAATGGAAATTTAGGCTTACTCGGGTGATGAGGTGAGCTATTGATGGCCTAAATCATCTTCTAGATATTTTAACTTATCTCGAGTATTTTCTGAGTTTTAAATTGCTAGATCCTAAACGTTCTCCTGAAACATTAGCCAAATTAAACAAAAAATGAGACTTTCAATGAGATAATAGCGCATTCCAAAAATTGATACGAGTTTTTGTGATCAACCCTCATAATAAAATAATGGCTCAAAACTCACTAGGGTTTAAAGTTATCACTATTAATCTAATCACATGACAATCGTATTTCACTCTTAATTTAAAGATTCTATCGTAATTGTCAACTCGTGCAAATATTTTCAGGACATGTTCATGCTATGGATATAAAACCAGATTAGTGACCAAATAACATGTAATCAAAATCCATAACATGACAAGAACGAAATGAATGTATCATTGCATAATGATATTAGCTAGGAGAAATGAAATTCCTGAAAATCAGAAGCGTAACAAAAGTTTTTTTTTAACGAAAGAAAACACACCAACCTAACTAGAAAGAAGATGGAAATTAAAACATTTAACAGGTGTGCATTTTAATTCAAAAATAAAAACAGGTAGACATCTACTCCCTAACCCCAACTGAAATCGATCGACATTGTCCGCAATGGAGGTATTTCAAGAAACTAAAAGAAAATATCACCTGAGTCACGCTTTTTAGTGCATACATGAGGGATCACTTGTATTTCCACAACCAACCAAGATCAAGGGTAATGGATAGCAGAGAGAAATATGAACAATTAAACACAATCCATGAGCACAAAAACTATCTGTATCATAATATCCAAAAGTCATAAAAAGTCCATGTACAGATAAAACTGAAACCAAAATATCCACCCAACCAAAATATCTAACTGACCAGAATATCCACAAATCCAATAATAGAAAAACACAAAATATATCCACAAGAGACTAGCAATACGCTAGTTAGGGGATCATGATGAGGGCTGATATTTATAAGCTATTGGCCCAAAAAAAGGATAGAATTGGTCAATCTTAACCCCAAATCTCTAGTTTTACTTGCATTTGTACTTCAATCTATTTCTTTACATAATGATGTATTTTTGTGGTATGTTGTTCTATTTAGTTCTTTAGATGTAGGTCTTGAAGCTGAAGTGAATATCATGTTGAAAAGGGGATAGCTTAAGAAACAAAGAGGACATCTCAAAGATGAAATTTAAGTCCCAATTTGATTGCCATAATTTGGCAATCGATTGACATACTTTCCAAACCAATCGATTGCCATTTTAAGCAATCGATTGGAATTCATACCAATTGATTGATTTTAGTACTCAATCGATTGGCAAGAATTGATAGTCAAACCTCTTTAATGGAGCAGAATCTCAGCAGATCAAGGTTAATACGGTGACCAGCCGTTACAGGATAAACCTGGACACCTCTAGCTCGTGGATATCATAGTATAAATAGGTGTGAGTGAGAGAAGTCAAGGGTTGGCTCATGTTTTGATTATTTTGTAGGTTTTTCTTTATTTGAATTTTACATTCTGAAACATTCTCAAGCTTGAGGACTCTGCATTTCGAATTTAATTTTCAATTCAGGTTTATTCATTTTGTTCCGTTATTCTAGATTTTGTTTAGTTGTAATCCTGTCTTAGTTTTTGTTTAGTTTTGATCTTCTATTGTAATCTCAAGTTTCATAGTCTAATTCATGTCTACATTTGATTTTAACAATATGTTCTAGTTTATTTTAGCTTCTACAATTCTAAACATGCTTGCTTAGAATCCTGGTTGGGAACAATGTGATGAAACATTGTCCCATAGCCATTTCCATGAAATCAGTGGCAATCGATTGGATACAGAACCCACTCGATTGGTATAAGTACCAATCGATTGGGAGACATTCTAGACCAATCGATTGGTATGCTTATGTCTTGGGCAGAATCTTTATAGTATTCCAGTAACTTCTATTTTAGAAACTAAACCCAAATTGATCTTTTCAAGTTCAAATTGCAAACAGATTTTGAAATATAAGCCTTTTAGATCGATTAACTCAATGAACATGCACGATGAACACATCGAATATCTTATATTTGATTTGTTTGTTATAGTTCATAGTTTTAATTGGTTGTTATTTCAGTTTTTCATAGTAAGTAAAGTAATTCAACCACTAGTTATGTAAAAATTCACATATTTAGTGTCTAGGTTACTTGACTTAATCATTTTCAAAATAAGGAATACTAGAAGGATGAAGCCTCGGTTGTACGTCATTGTCAAAACATGGTAGTGGTTCGCACAATGTTGATTCACATGTTCCCAACACTTTTTTTTATATATATTGAAATCACATTACTAATCTCTATTTAATTTAATGATTGCTCCACTTTAATTAATTCAGCCAAGCCTTGAATATAGTAGGATCGATAGAACCTCCACTTTTAAAATCACCTTTTTATTTTCTTTTAGGTCTTAATCTAGAACATTCTATCCCCGATTTTCATCCCTTGGGATATGACCCGGTCTTACCGGTTATTACTTGACGCGACCGTCTACACTTAGATGTACTCTAAGGAGAACACACATTTTTCAGTTGTGTCACCCACTT
Organism: Hydrangea macrophylla; assembly: GCA_033977485.1. Lineage (NCBI taxonomy): Eukaryota > Viridiplantae > Streptophyta > Magnoliopsida > Cornales > Hydrangeaceae > Hydrangea > Hydrangea macrophylla. The sequence goes on from CM066992.1 coordinate 34,455,344, forward strand.
CTACCGACCTATAACCAAACTGACTCTCGACACTCCCATATGGCTAACCCAATAGGATATACTAACCAAAGACTGATTCGACCCATGACCGATACATTCGCTTATCATTATTATTAATAATACATTATTCTCCACGCTGCCAGATCATGGCTTATCATTATCTCTTCCATTACTACTATAGCATTCATACGGGGGTTCTAGTGTAATAAATATACAGCTAAACAGTTCATGACATAATCAACGTGCCTATACACAGGCATACGCCTCACGGAAGCTAGAGACATGTTGTAACTACCAATCGATTGGGGTCAGGGTCCAATCGATTTGGGTAAAGATAATAACAATTGATTGGGCAACATATCAATCGATTGGATCCAAATCAATACCAATCTATTGGGTCACAACTAATACCAATCGATTGGGTTCACAATTATGGCAATTGATTAGGAAAAGTCCCAATCAATTGAGACTATGTCTTCTTCCCTAGAATATGTAGTTCAAAATAGAATTTTGGGAGGGACATTTAATACGCCTTTCCTTCTTTTAAGGCATGTAATACAATCTAATGAAGCTACTAAGTGAGTTTAGAACTCACCAAAGGGTTTGGGTTGCAGCAGCAGTCCTCAATGAAGCTCGAGGTGGTTGGTGAGCTTCTCTCTCCTCTCTCTCTTCTCTGTCTCTCTTCTTCGTCTCTCCTTCTTCCCTTCCTCTTCTCTCCTTCTTCTTCTTCTCCTCTTCTATCCTTCTTCTCTATCTCAAGAGTGTGTGTCTATATGTATGTATATACTGTATATATATGTATGAATATATATATAGGTATATATCTCCTCTCTCTCTCTCTCTCTCTCTCTCTCTCTCTCTCTCTCCCAAACACACACACAGCACACACACATATATATATATATGGGAAGGGTATATATAGTGAAGGGGAATAAATAATAGCCACATAAATGAAATGAGGTGACCAAGTTCAGCTGCCACCAATCGATTGGGGCAGTTGGCAATCGATTGGGCTAGATATTATGATAGAAATTGATTGGCAAAGGGGCAATCGATTAGGGGTAGGTACAAGTCATGGATTTAGGTCAACAAGGTGGCAAATGATTAAAAAAGATGGCAATCAATTGGGTTTCAAAAAGTAGTAATCGATTGGGGAAAGGGTCCAATCAATTGGGATCAAGAATTGTCTAATAGAAGGGTAAGGGTCATACTAGTATATAGGGGTGAATCCCAAGTCTTATTCATTAATACAAACTCCAAAATACAGGGTATTACATGTTATACCATGATCTTTATCTTTGTCATTACTTGATATTTTTCCTGCTATCATTAATTTGATGTGTATTTACTGAGACCTCTGCTATGTCCGTGAGAGATGTCATTGATAAGAGATAAATCGCATTTTAAGATGGTGAACAGTAATGGGTGAAGAGTGTGCTTGATGTACTAGCTTAGCTTTATATTCAAAGCTAATGGCGTTTATGCCCTGGACATTCCAATGTCTAGAGCTTTACAGGTCTTGAGGATGTAAGACTGATATTCTGCCAGACTTGGAGCTGAAGGTTTGAAGACGTAGATGTGCTACTTTGTAATAGTTAGTTTGTATAAATGTTGTACTACTGTTATTATTATTGTAGGCTTCAGACTATAAGTCAGTTATTGTAATAGTGTTTAGTAGACTGCGACCTGTGAGTTTCCGCTATAGCCTTTGATTATGTTAATAAGATATGTTCTATAAAGAGCATCATCCCTATCATTGTGTTTTGTTGGTTTGAGTAGATGACAATGCAGTTATTCACTAGTCACGGGCCTACGGGACCAAAAAGGAATTTATTTTCTCAATTTTTTGCTTATTCAAGACGTGACAAGATTTTTGGTATCAGAGTCTAGGTTTTAGTTACAAACCCATTGTCTTTTGTGTTAGAACCTGAGTTCTAAGTCATTAACAATAGCATGAGGATTAGCTGATATGAGATAGAACTGTTATCTTATAACATAGACGAGAAGTTAAAAGAATCCACCTTAGGATAAGTATTTGAAGAGTAGTAACTGATGGAGCCAATAAGAAATCCTTAGAACTCTTGATAGCTAAGTTCACAGAGGATAAGGCATCGAGAGTTAGTTGTGGTTGTAGAGATCATAAGTGTAGAGCCATTAGATTTTATACACTGAAGTATTCCTGAGCGATCTCAGAACAGTTAGTATGACCTCGAAATAGAAAGAGGCTAAGGATAAGATAATCTTGTGGCCTTAACCCACATGTTAGTTGAGTGGTCTCACATGTTAGTTAAGCAGTACCCATAGTTTGGAACCTGAGAATAGAAATAGAACATTTAGATTTGACATTAAGAGTATAACTTGTAGTTCCGTAACCTTGTTTTAAGCATAGATACCTTTGAGCATACTTGGTAGGTAGACTGATCTCTGTGGTTATTATTATTGTTTTTATTATTTATGAGGGATATTTGTATTGTTTGATGTGATCGTATTAATAGTGATATTGTATTTTGTTACCACATGTTCTTGACTGAGCAATAAGATAGAATGTAATTGACCAAATAGATTTTCATTTGTAGGTAGCAACACTGAACACTAGCAGCACTCGTTATGGTTAGGACGACTCAAGGGAAATTGGGCCAGCTGAATGGATTACTTGATGTGGTACCTCCTGAGATAGATCCCACAAGAATGGTTGGAGCTTTCATCTGTAGCATAGAACAAGTTATCAATCATGTTGATTGTGTCATCAGCAATAGAGCACTAGTACGTCAAATAAGAGTCAAGCTGCTAAAGGAATTTTATGCTCTTCAACCAAGAATCTTTACAGGATTAATGGGAGCATGGCAAGCTGAGCAATGGATTTGCTAGATAGAATTGATATTTGAGACACTAGAATGTACTGACACTGAGAAAAAATGCTTGGCCGTATTTTAACTGACGTTCTTAGCAACAGATTGGTGGGATGCAGTGAAAGCTACGATAGGTGAAGAAGCTGTAGAAAGAATGACTTGGGAATCATGAAAGACTCGATTTCTAGAGAAGTGCTTTCCAAAGTCCGAGAAGAACAAAAGGGAAATGGAATTCATACAATAAGTCCACGATCGTTTGATAGTGGCCGAATATACAACTCAATTCGAGAGGCTATCACGATTTGCACCGCATATGATCAATACACAAAGGAGGAAGATCAAGAAGTATCTGATGTTGTCAAAATCAAGTTCTTATTTAACCCTATTAAAAATGTAGCATGTTGGAAGTAGGGTGTCGAGTCCACAGGGATTGATACAAGAACAATGTTTGGGAAGCTTAGAAACTAATTATAATGCTTAAAGAAAGAAATAAGAAAGGATGATAAAAAGGGAAAACAAATTAGACTTTGCGTTTTTTGGGGGGTTTGTTTGGTTTTTGGAGGATAAAAAAGAAAAATTAATCTAAAAAGCAATAGGTTGGGATCATCCCCCCCATCTTGGGTCACAATAAGATGAAATGGACTAATGTTTCAATCACATCATAAGGTAACATTTTAATGTGGCATATTATCAAACACTTGGAGTGCACCTCTGTGTTAGATGAAATGAGCTTTGAGATTTCCATAGAAATGGATTTAAAGCTAACGTTTGACTATCAAGGATGCATGACATACAAGATGAAGCCTCCATGACTTCTAATCTGAATGATTTGTCCACTCTACACTAACTAATCTCTTTGGTGGACAAATCACCTATGAAGCCTTCAAAAGTTAGTATTTAAAAACCAAGAGTTTGAACAATCAAAGATGCTTGACATTCAAGATGAAGACTCCAAGTTAAATCCCATACACAACATTTATCAAACACATGGGGTGCAAAAACACAAGATTACATAATATTCTATATGAAATACATAAGGTAGGGTTCAAAGTCTAGTGTTGACAATCAAAGATGCAATACAAATAAGATGAAGCCCCTAGTTTTGAATCCTACACAAATGAACCCTAGAAATACTACAACATTAAATCCAAGAGTTCATGATCCACAACCTAAGTAAATCTAACTACTAATAGAAAACATAGCAAAATCATCAAAGGAAAAGAGATAGAAGATATACCTAGCCATTAAAAGTTCAATGAATTCTACAAGTTTACAACAATAGAGAGGAAAAAAAAGGAAGGGAACCCAAAGGGGTTCCCAAAAATGAGAGAAGAAGAAGAAGAAGAAGAAGAAGAAGAAGAAGAAAGGTTGGGAGAAAAACAATAGAGAGCCCCAAAACTCGATCTCTATCTATTTATATAAAACCCACAAAATGGCAAACTTGTAAATAAGAAAGGGTAACCATCTTCAACAGATGCGGATCTATCCCTTTTAAAGGCCGGATCGATCCATTTCAGGATCTTTCTCATAGAATGTTACCTCAAAATCATGAATCGATCCCCTCAAAAGGCCAGATCGATCTGCTTCTTTTTATTCTGGTGATAAGCTCCTCTAAAACACGCAGATTGATCCGCTCTTTAGCTGGGTCGATCCGTTTCTTTTGAAGTTCATTCCTTTCCCTCTATATGACATGGATGTCACAGGGGTTTGGTTCTTCTTCACCTAAGTTTGCAAAACCTACAAGAAAGAGATCATTATTAGTGAAAAGGGGAGTAACAAAGAGGGTTATGAAAAGTGCAATTTATCCATTAAACATCCCAGATTAGGTGCTAATTTGTGCACAATAAGGGTAAAATCATGAAGTTAAGAATACAATATTGGACACGAATCACACCCCCCAACTAGCATGTTGCTAGTCTCTTACCAACAAAATCGACGGCCAAGAAATTCAAGAATAGCCTTGCACAACAATTTTATTTTAAAAGGAAAGATAAACCATTTTCATGGGAAACACGATTGCATTGAGCTTATGCAACAAGCCGTTAAACCTCGAGGTTACCCGTAGAGGTGGAGTGTTGTCTCCGGAGGATTTTCGGAATGCTACCCGCAAACATTTTGTTTCCTCATGATAGTTGCCCACTATCTAATGTTGACACTCAACATAGTCCCAAGCATTTTCAAAAGATTTAAGCACAAGACACGTAAATCCAAAAAGTTCTCAAACTATCAAGATTATTAGATAAACTTCATTCAGCTCAATCTTAGATGCGTGTGTGGTGTGAAGTGCATAACTACAACTATCAAGAAGATGGCAATGCTTTCATAATCCAAATTTCGTTCAAAACGCGCTTCAATTTAATTCTTACTGGTAATACACCCTAAAAATGAATCACTCGGAATGGGTAATACACTCGGGGCATGCGGGCAAAAAGAGTAATGGAAATGGATACCAAAGCCATGCACTTGCCAATGATGAAAAATGTAAGTGTGAAAAATGAGTAAAAATTAATCTCATGAAAGATACCATTCACTAGAGGATGTAGAATAACTCTAACTACTTGTCATGATTGCCTCAAACTCTTAATCACAAAACTTGAGGATTAATTAAGACCTTGAGGGGATTTTTAAAGTGGGAAAGGGGTATGAGGTGAAGGAAAAGGGGGAAGGAAGTGAAATTTTTGAGTACAAACTTGGGATTCATTGGAATGCATGGATAAAAATGACCACAAGAGATGAATCATCCAAAAATATTTCTTTGAAACTCAAAAAGAGAAATACAATTGACTATGAAGTTCTTTTTCTTTCTTTCTTTCTTTCTTTCTTTTATATATTTTTGTTTTTATTATCATTATTTTTTTTAGAACTTCTTTCTTTTCATTTTCTTTGCATTCTCATAACAACAAGATTCAATCTCTTTTACAACCTTATAAACACGATCTCATGCAAAGACATCCCAAAAATGTAATTCAAATGCGAATATGGAAGGTGTACAATTAAGTGAAGGAAGGGTATGTGTGGTTGAGGCTAGAAATGGTGAAAAGGATCTAAAATCATTTCCTCAGACAATGTGATTCTTTGTTCTCCACTACAACGACACGCAAGTAAGAGTTTTGCATTCCACAAAAGGATTCCTCTAATGAACAATCAAAGCAATAAGATGAGATTAGCTATGACTTTTATATGTTTTTCAAAAAGAGAGAATTGAAGCATGTAACACTCAACAATGAAAAAAATGATCTAAAGCTCACAAGGGTAAAATCTCCACAAGTGTTTCAAACAATTTCCGGGTAATTATTGCACTAAACATCATCCTAACACAAGTAGTCATGCAACGTGCTCGATAATCCAAGATTTGAAATTCATGAAATTCACTATAATCAAGATAATTACAGAACTAATGGGATTCAACAAGTGTCGCATACTAATATCGAAAGAAAACTCAAGACAAACGTCATCGCTCGGCATTACAACGGGACAACTATACTAAAATCATTGGAAACTAATTTTTTTTTTAATCATCTTTTCTTTTATTAAAAATCATGCTTAGAGAATTAATGGCAAGAAGAAAATGGAACTTTAACATGATGGATGAAAATCCCACACCCCCCAACTAGAACAATGCATTGTCCCTTATGCAGGTGGTTCGAAACAATGACAAAAATGAGTAAGGATAGAGTGATATCACCAATAAAAGGAGTGATCCCCGATGAGCACAAAGATGATGTTCCTGCACATGAATCACTACCAAGCACATCAAGCAAATAAAAGAAGAAAATAATAAAGAAAAACCAAAGCACAAAAGAAATGAAGATGCAATGATTAGGAAATGATGCGGATGAATTTGAAAGTTAGAATGTTGAATCTACCACTAGCCCAACATGCAAAAGATAAATAAAACTCCCTTAAAAGAGACGTTCTAGAAAGTTTGAAAAAAAATCAAACTTTGCATTACTATACTATGGCTCTACTTTGATTAACATGATTTATCCACCCTACAACTAAATTACATTAACTAATTAAACTAAGTTAACTAAACTACATAGTGGAACACATCACATTCTCTTGGTATGAGTCAAGCATCTTAACACAAAGCATAATTATCATCATAACAAATAGTGGTAAATTACTACACTATGCAACACCTTAGATTAGAATGACACATCCACCCTACGTTAACTAAGCTACATGGTAGACAAATCAACTTCTCTTAGAATGACTCATGTGCAACAATATACCACTTCTATTAAGCACAACTATGTAAGAAATCATGAAAATCAATTACATATGCCAAAATTTTAAAGAACAACCAAAGGAGATACTATTACATTCCCCATGTAAAACCAATATGTCATCAACATCCTAAATGGAGGTTTAGCTCTTCAAGAGTAGCTAATCCTTCAAAACAAACACAACAAAAAGATCAAATGCAAAAGCGCATATAATTAGAAACTAAACAACTTAACATTGTTTCCAATCACTGGCAATGGTGCCATTTTGATGTTGTCAAAATCAAGTTCTTATTTAACCCTATTAAAAACGTAACATGTTGGAAGTAGGGTGTCGAGTCCTCGAGGATTGATACAAGAACAGCGTTTGGGAAGTTTAGAAACTAATTATAATGCTTAAAGAAAGAAATAAGAAAAGATGATAAAAAGGGAAAAAATAGACTTTGCATCATTTGGGTTGTTTGTTTACTTTTTGGAGGATAAAAGGGAAAACTAATCTAAAAAGCAATAGGTTGGGATCATCCCCCCCTATCTTGGGTTACAATAAGATGAAATGGACTATTGTTTCAAACACATCCTAAGGTAACATTTCAATGTAGCATATTATCAAACACTTGGAGTGCACCTATGTGTTAGATGAAATGAGCTTTGAGATTTCCATAGAAATGGATTTGAAGCTAACGTTTGACTATCAAGGATGCATGACATACAAGATGAAGCCTCCATGACTTCTAATCCGAATGATTTGTCCACCCTACACTAACTAATCTCCTTAGTGGACAAATCACCTATGAAGCCTTCAAAAGGTAGTATTTAAAAACCAAGAGTTTGAACAATCAAAGATGCTTGACATTCAAGATGAAGACTCCAAGTTTTAAATCCCATACACAATATTTATCAAACACATGGGGTGCAAAACACAAGATTACATAATATTCTATATGAAATACATAAGGTAGGGTTCAAAGTTTAAGTGTTGACAATCAAAGATGCAATACAAATAAGATGAAGCCCCTAGTTTTGAATCCTACACAAATGAACCCTAGAAATACTACAACATTAAATCCAAGAGTTCATGATCCACAACCTAAATAAATCTAACTAATAATAGAAAATATAGCAAAATCATCAAAGAAAAAGAGATAGAAGATATACCTAGCCATTAAAAGTGCAATGAATTCTTCAAGTTTACAACAATAGAGAGAAAAAAAGGAAGAGAACCCCAACCCCCCAAAAATAAGACAAGAAGAAGAAGAAGAAGAAGAAGAAAAGTTGGGAGAAAAATAAGAGAGAGCCCCAAAACTCTATCCCTATCTATTTATATAAAACTCACAAATGGCAAACTTGTAAATAAGAAAGGGTAACCATCTTCAACAGATGCAGATCGATCCCTTCTAAAGGCTGGATTGATCCTCCTTTCATCCAAGTCCTTGATATTTCCTCGAGAAGCCGTGGATCGATCCCTTCTAAAGGCCAGATCGATCCATTTCAGGATCTTTCTCGCAGAAGGTTACCTAAAAATTGCGGATCGATCCCCTCAAAAGGCTGGATCAATCCACTTCTTTTTATTCTTGTGATAAGCTCCTCTAAATTACGCGGGTCGATCCCCTCTTTAGCCGGATCGATTCACTTTTTTTGAAGTTCATTCCTTGCCCTTTTATAACATGGATGTCATAAGGTTTGGTTCTTCTTCACCTAAGTTTGCAAAACCTACAAGAAAGAGATCATTATTAGCGAAAAAGGGAGTAACAAAGAGGGTTATAAAAAGTGCAATTTATCCATTGAACCTCCCGGATTAGGTGCTAATTCGTGCTCAATAAGGGTAAATCATGAAGTTAAGAATACAATATTGGACACGAATCAGTATCATCAGGGACTAGTTATGCATATTTGTCATATGACTATAGGACATTTAGACCAATCTTTCGAAGCTTTGGTATAGATGGTAACAAAACTAGAAGACAACACTCAAATTAGTGAAGGACATTACAATGATCAAGCATGGCCAGAAGATGATCCGTTTCTCCTAACGGATCAAAGAGGAAGGGATAGTCAGGTTGTATTGACAGCCAACCAAGTTTAACAAGGAAACACAAAGAAAAGTTATATCTGCAACTGCTAGAAGCGCAAGAGAATAGGGAACGACAAGAAAGAATCAAAACCAGCAGTGACTCTAACATAACACCAGGAACTAGATATATACTATAACTTAGAGTACCGGGACAATATTCCCAAGAATGCAGAGCATCAAGGAAATCTAATAGACGAGTAGTACAGTGTTTCAACTATGATAAAGTTGGTCATGTTCGTAAGTTTTGTCCAGAACTAGAGATGCGACACAATGCTCCACGTAACAAGTATCACGAGGACAGACTCGTCGAACAAATAATTGATCTCAACTTAGACAAGGACGATAGACAGAAGGTATAACCCTCAGCACCTATATTTTGTACTATATATGATCCCAATATTACAGGAAGTTTAGCATTCGTTTGATTAATTTATAAGAATACTAGACTATTAACCCACCCTATAATGTTGAGCCTATATTATAACTTGTAGATACCCGAACAGTTCACTTGACACTAATTGATAGTCATCCAAGATAGTAGTTATCCAAGTATAGCTATAACATCTTTTGCATCCTTATATTGCATCATTTGCATCCCCATATGAGCTTAATTGCATCCCTATCTGAGATTAATTGCCTCCCTATGCAAAAGACTACGCCAACCATCAATATGTTGGACATAGATTGGAGATGAAGAATCTCAACTTTCTTGAGACACAACCTTGACAGGAGAGGATGAACTAGAAGATTGTAAGTATATGAGAGAGGACATTAGTGACGCAGAGACAACACCAGAATTACAGAGGGTACCGCAGAAGATTGCTTTTTGACATCGACCGTCTGTTGCTTTCATGTAGTCGATATGTTATACAATAGGTCAACTCATAAAATTAGTATATAGGCCTACCTAACCTATTTAATTAGTACGTAGAAGTAAAAATGATTATTCAACGAATGGTATGACCTCAAGAAGTGATTATATTAGTAGTACGTGAGAATTTGGAGGCATGTGAGGAAGTTTAAATCATCAACTACGATGCCAGAGTCACAATACTTTCAAGTCAACATGCTAAAGGATGATGGTGACAACACTAGAGGTAACAAGGATTTCGAAAAACGTCGGGTGCAAGAAGAGACCGTCTAAGGATGCTGATGATCATAACAAGGACTCCAAAGATAGAAAATAGTCAACTAATGATACGGTAAAGACATCGTCAGCACAGTGAGAAGCATCTTCAAAGACTAAGGTATACAGCAACGCTTCGCTACAATTTAGATGAGATTAGCCACTTGATCAGTAGAACCCTCACACCATAGAGTTCGACCTAAGGTAGGAGCCTTTTATGTTTTGGGATAAGCCATTTTAGATTTGTAAGATGATTAGATCATGCTACCTAGGATTCTTTTCCCAAAGTTTGACATACAAATTTTGTATAGTTAAACCCTAAGATTGGTAGCTATTACCCTAGCACTCCCAGATCGCTGATGTCTTTGCATCGCATGTTTAAAACTTAGCCCATTGACTACTGATTTAATCAGTTATGTAAAATGAGAACTTGAGCATTATAGTGTATGTCTTGCAAGATGGATTTCTTTTTGTTTTAGGATTATTGCTTTAGATTTCGAGGATGAAATCTTTTGATAAGTGATGGATAATGTAGTACCCTGCATTTCGGATACATGGTTATATAAATAAGACCCTATATGCTTTTGTGAACCCTTGGTGTAGAACCTTTCTCAATCGATCAAAGTTTTCTCAATCGATTAAACCTTTTTTTCTTAATTGATCGAAGTCTTATCAAGCGATTGAACTTGTGCCTTCTCAAGGGATCAAACCTACTTCGAGCAATCAAAACTCTACTGACCTGATTTCATCACGTGGACCTTTATCAAGCGATCGACCATATTTCAATTGATCGAATAATGACTGACCTACTTTCAATCGATCAAAACTCACTTCAATCGATCGGAAGTATTTTTATTCTTATCCCTATGTCTGCCACCTGTCCCTCTCTCTTGCATATATTTATATATATATATATATATGTGTATTAAATGTGTGTGGGTGTTTGGCAGTTTAGAGATTAGAGAATGATAGAGTTTGTGTGTACGTTTGTTGTGTTACATATATATATAACTGTGTGTGTGTGTGTGTGATATATATATACTCTTTTAGGTTTAGGTTATGAAAAGGAGAAGAATGAGAAGAAGAAGAAGAACAGAAGACACAGAGAGAGAGAGAAGAGACCAAAGAAGAAAGAGAAGAATGAGAGAGAAAGAGAGAGCTCACCATAATCGCCGCTACCGGACTACCGGAGTGAGGTGAATCCATTGACTCACTCGAGGAGATGACTAGGATGTTTGTGGTATGTTAGAATGTGTATATAGTAACCCCGAGACACTAGTTCATCTCTGTCCAGTTTTGGGAAAAAGACGACTGATCGATCGATCGAAAGGGTTTCAGTCGATTGAACATAATGTTTCTTTAATCGATCGAAAGGACTTCAATCGATAGAAATGCACTTTTCTCAATTGATCAAAAATGCTTCAAATTAATTGAACCTACCTTTATCCTAATCGATTGAGAAGGACTTCAATTAACTGGAACTTATAGAATAATGTCATTTCCTGTTGATTATGATATGAACTGTTTAGCTATTTAAATATTGATACATGCCTTCATTATACGATATTGTTGATTGTAGAGATAATGTGACACTGTCACGAGATGAAGTGTTTAACTGTTACATGATGATATAGTTGAACTAAATAATAGAATGGAACATGACTGCATGTTAATAACCAGTTAAAGAGTAGATATGATAAACACAGAGCATATGGTAATTCTGGTATCTAGAGTAATGCATTTCACGATATGTGGTTAGCATGCATGGGATAGTGATATAAATAGATAAGAGGATATGATGAGAATCGGGATATGCACCTCTGTATGGAATAATGAGATATGTGTACTTTGGATCCATGGGATCAATGGCTGATGAGCTAGGTGGATGTGGGATGGTTAAAGTTTTTAGTGCACCTCTCACTTTTGAAGATGTCCATATGCACTATTGAAGACATTCAGTTTACCATTGACGATTACGTTCGGCTAGTGCTCTAATGTATTCTTAGTTGTTTATACGACCAGTGAGGATATACACATTGTTGAAGAAGTCCGATATGCCGCTCCCACTATTTATAGATAGGATGTACTGTGTAGACGATCGATAGCCTATCAAGGGATCGTGTGACGTAGGACATCACATGGTAAGCGACCGGTGTGACCTACTGGCTAAGTTATATGATATCAAGATTGGTATTGTTGTATCAAAATATGGATATGGATGAGAATAAGAATATGGATACGAGTATGAATATGGATATGGCTATAGATAGAATAGATGACGGTTTAGTCGTGGATTCAGCATCTCGACCTAAAGATAGATGCATGGAATGGATGTGTGAGTTACGTGCATGGATTGGTGAATAGCGTGATGAGATGTGATACCATGATCTTTATCTTTGTCATTACTTAATATATTTTTTGCTATCATTGATTTAATGTGTATTTACTGAGACCTCTGCTATGTCCGTGAAAGTCGTCTTTGGTAAGAGATTAACCGTATTTTAAGATGTTGAACAATAACGGGTGAGGAGTATGCTTGATGTACTCACATAGCTTTGTATTCAAAGCTGATGGCGTTTATTCCTTAGACATTCTAATGTCTAGAGCTTTGCATGTCTTGAGGACGTAAGCCAGATGTTCTGCCAGACTTGGAACTGAAGGCTTGAAGGTGAAAATGTGCTGCATTGTAATAGTTAGTTTGTATATCCGCTATACTGATGTTATTATTATTATTGTAGGCTTCAGACTATAAGCCAATTGTTGTAGTTTTTAGTAGACTGCAACCTGTGAGTTTCTGTTATAGCCTCTGATTATGTTAATAAGACATGTTCTATGAATAGCATCCTCCCTATCGTTGTGTTTTGTTGGTTTGAGTAGATGACAATGCGATTATTCACCAGTCACAGGCCTATGGGAGCAAAAAGGAATTTATTTTCTCTATTTTTGCTTCTTCGGGGCGTGACAACTTTTCTCGGGAGATGTGGTTCATGGACTATGCCTTTAAGAGGAATGTCTATCCATTGGGGCATCACCAGGAGTGCACCAAAGCTATCCACAAGGCCCTCCATTCTTTGTGGATTAGCAAGTGGTTCTATGTCGGTCGAGCCATCATGGCATGTATGTGCCTCACTAAAAACCTCATTGTTAATAACCCATATAACTCTCAGCTTCTGTCTTTTCCCCGTACTATCACTACTATCCTCCATCATCTATCCTTCCCTATGCCTAATCATGAAGAGGTTGATATGGACATTCCCTTGTTTGGCGCGGTTGAGTGGAGACGCAGCCTTATGGCTCTTGATCTCGATGCGGCCCGTGTTCATCTTGCATAGGGCTTCCAGCCACGCCAACCCCCTGTTATCCCTCATCTGCTAGAGCAGGCTCCTTTCCATTAGACTCATATAGATTACCATCATCTACTGGGTGAGTTATTCTGTACCCAGTCATATGTCCAGTCTCTACTATCTGCTTTCGTTCCGAACAGGGTGGCGGAGATTTTAGCTCGGGGGAGATTTCATATCAGGGAACGGTCCTGTCTTTCCCAGGATTGGATATTGGGAATGATGATGGAGGCACTACTGAGGAGGCAGAGGCAAAGGAGGGTGATGACGAGAATGGTAGTGATGATGATGGTGATGGTGATGGTGACAGAGGGGATGTGGAATTTGATGTTGATGCTTTATTTGAGGATTAGTGGTAGTTGGTTGGTATGTTGGTAGTTGGTTGTGGTGGTATCTGTTGGTTTGGTTGGTTCGGAGATTGATATTCGGATGTTCGACCCCAGTTTTCCCTATTCCTGTCCAAATTTTTATTTCTTGTTTTTTTTTATTTTTGCTTTCGTATCAGTCTTTTGTAGGATGTTCTTTTGTTTTAGATCAGTCCTGTATTGTTTTATTTTTGCTCATAGGATACTTTTGTCTCCAGCTTTGATTGGAGTAGTTTATTTACTTAGTAGTTATTTACTTCTTTTGATTGGGCATGTACCGGTCCACCAAGCCATAGACTTTAGACTGTCATTCTTTCAGGCTAGTGGACCCTTTCTTTTTTCTTTTCTTTTTCTTTTTTCATTTGTTTTTGTTTCTTTATGCTGCTTTAGTACATGCCTGAGATGGTCATATGATTCAGACTTGATTTCCATTATTGCGCAAAAGTTTTTTGATTACCATTATTGTGCTCTATATTGTTTATGATTATTTATCACTTTCTCTTGACTAGTTCATTGGGGACAATGAAAGGTTTAGGTTTTGGGTAATACTGTCAGCCAATTTAATAATGAGTAATCACTTTGCAATGAGCAATCAATTTTTATGAAATTTTGAAAAAAACAATTACCTTCAAATTTAATAAAGTGAAATCAAGTCAAAAATAAGAATAAAATAAAAATAAAATGAATGACCATTATTCTTTTAAAAATTATAACCAACTCAAATTAGGTTGTAGTAAATTGAAAATCATATAACCATCACTTTAGTAGTTTTCTCTTTTTCACTATCATTATTACAACTTATTATAACTGTTGCTAACAATTTTAGTAATTTGTACGTAGATCATTGTTGATATACCAATTAGTACAGATGAAGCACCCAGTTCCCCACCTTCCTCACCGGATAGGAGCCCATACTTTAGTGATTCTGAGTCAGAGTTGTTTCCTATTCCGCGACCCGGCATAGCTAAGCAAGCTAATAGGCACATTCACAACCAACTACTCCTTAGGGGCAGTGCTCCTTTCCCCCGCTACTAACCCCCTAGGATCATCCTTGTCCCGAGCAGTTCAAACTCATACTCTTCTGAGTCAGGCATCTCTGCCCCACTCTTCAAATGAGGATAGCCTTTATGGGGATGATCCTACTGGTAGGGATTGGGTGTATGGTTTACCACCTAGCTTTGAGGACTTATTCTCCGATTCACCTTCTTCACATGATTCTACTGATGAGGAGAGTGATGAGGAGAGGTCGGTGCTTATTCAGTCTATGGTGGAGGAGGATGATGAGGAGGATGATGAGGAGGTCACTTACCCTTGTAGTGATCTTCCAGACTATATGCCAGAGATAGTCCGTCATTGATGGGGACACCCCGATTGGTCACCTCAAGACATTGCCGATATTTCGCGCCAGTCGAGACCCTTGAGGAGGATAATACTATCCTGCTGCCAGTTCAGGAGCCAGAGGAGGAGGAGGAGGAGGAGGATGATATAGATTGGTCTACTTTCGACTCATCTAAACATCTAGAGTGGGAACTGGTCGATTCATTCACATTGCTCAGAGTAGGGCCCCCGCCCACATCAGATCGCTTTCGAGGTGTCACGGTAGGGATAACGATTTCTTTCAACACTATTACTGTTGTGACCCATTGGCCGTCTACATAGTGATATGTAGGTGGTTCAGGTAAGTTGTAACACTCATATTTTCATACATGTATTTTCATGTACTGTTTATGTTTCCTTATATATAAATAAATGTGGTATGTTTATTTATATATCTTAGTCTACTTAATTAAGTTGTTAACGTTAATTAACTATTTTTAGTTGTTTTAAATTTTAATGTTTGGATGTGAATCTTAATTATTTATTTTATTTTATTGGGTTAAAGTTTAGTTCTTTGGGTCTAAAGCCCATTTTATTACATGCATAACCCAAAGCCTATATAAAACCCAAACCCATTTATTTAACCCAAGCCCATTTGAATTTAACCCAAGCCCATTAGCCCATTTAATGTCTTACATTTATATATATCTATATAGATGGAGCATCCCCATTGGGGTCTCCATTTTGGTTAGAAAGAGAGAGTGCCGAGAATTATAAAAAAAAATGAGAGCTTGCATTCTTTCTTCTTGCATGTGTGTTTAGATCATTTCTTCCACCTTCAAACACTTCTATACCCAAAATCAAACCCAAGAACTCAAGCCTTCAAGCTTGGATCATCTTCATAACTTGCAAATACTTGCTTGCATGTGCTCTTTTTGGATGATCTAACATCATCCTTTGCTTGGTGAGCATTCCTTACTACTTATTATAGCTTTAAATCACCTTGCATGTCATCATAAATCAATTAAATGCATTGCATGTGCTTGAAAATGATTAGAAATCAAGAAATCACAATGTTCAGATTTTGTTTTGCCCAGGGGATTCTGTTTCAGCAGATTTTCGGACATGTTACATTATGTTTGATTTTGTGGAATTATTTTTAGAATAAACTTCATTGAAATAGCTTTCTTTTGACATAAGAGAGACGTCCATACAATCTCGGAAGATTTAGTTGTGAATTTTACAAGAACGGTCGACGAAACTGGACAGAGGCAGTTTTTGTCCCGGACAGAGACTAAATTCGGCCAATGTAAATTCATTCTGAGTTTGTGAAATTATTTTTAGATGAAACTTCATTGAATTAGCTTTCTTTTGACATAAGATAGGCACTCATACGATTTTCCTAGATTTAATTAGAATTTCCGCAAGATCGGTCGACGAACTTGGGCAAAATCTGTCCTTAAATAAATAAAGTTTTTGTGTGTTGTTTCGCCATTTCTTTGCGATGCAACTACTTGTATAACGATTATAATGCTATGTTTATATTGATTTCATAGTTACATCGACTAATTGAATAACTCTTGGCTTGAATTGCATGTAATCGTTTGCCAATTTTCGCTACGCTCGATCAAAAAAAAAAAAGGGGGTTTCTAATGTTTTAAAACATTTCTTAATAATTACATATTGTTGAAATATTTTAGTGTATTATGTGGTAATGTGAGGGTTTTATATAAATAAATACTTAACAAGATCTTTGGACATAAATATTTTTATAAAAGATTTTGGAACTAAATCATTTTCGGTTAATTATTTACTATGTTTTTCTTGTCGAAAATCCGTAGTAATTAGACCGTTGATCCGAAAATTACGCCGTTTGTTTCTAAAATCTTAGAATAATATTTAAAGAAGTTCCACTAAGTTTGGTGACGTTTCGAATCAGTAAAAATACAGCGTACGGTTAGGACCCACACATGCATAGGAACCCAGCCTTTTTAGTGACGGACTCCGATTTGAGTCTAGTCAATGGCGTTGGACTCATAATGATGTGTGGATCATCATCTTGAGGGTTAGGCACACGTTTGACATTTTTGATTATTTCTTATTTTTAGTGTTCATTTCTTAAGCATTATTGTGATTATTCGTTGTAGGGATATTCTTGTCTCTACCAGGAATTTCTGTTTATTGCTAAGACGCTCTGGTGAGTACTCTAACTCACTTGGAAACACTCGATTTATAATTTTAACAAGACTTATGTTTTATGAGAATTGGTAATAAAACTTGGGTTTCTATGGTGAATTGTATGCTTAGTAATTTTGGGAAATTGAAATATGCACATCTAAGTGGAATATGGACTTATAATTATGTTATAATCGTTTTAAATGATATTATGATTTTTTTTATGAGCAAGTGCGATGCTAGGATTGCGACGACGACTGTTGGGTAGATAACCTAAAGGCAGATTATAAAATTGTGCGAGAATGTATAATTGACGCTAACGTCCGATGAATAATGCTTGAGTGTGTGTTTTCGTTTCTTGTCATATCATGGTCAGTCTTAGTTCAGTTCTGGTTGCTATTGTTTTGTTGTTCCGTTGTTGTTGAGATTTCGGGCCCAGACCCAACTTTACTTGGTAGCGTTCTTTCAGTCGCATGGTTGAGTTCAGCATAGTTGGTGGAAATGATGTGATGAGGGTATTATGAATAGTTACTGAGTATCTTGATATGGTCGGCTTTAGAGCACGTATGCCCAATGTGGGTATGACATTCAAGCGGCTTTAGAGCACGTACACTCATTGGATATCTTGATATGGTCGGCTTTAGAGCACGTATGCCCGATGAGGGTATGCCATTCAAGCGGCTTTAGAGCACGTATATCCTTTAACCAACGGCTTACACCGGTAATTTGTGAAAATAGGAGATGATGTATTTGGGGAGAGTAAGTGATTCATGGGTTTGTGTTCAGTGGATTATGTCTGTTCTTGAAATTAATTCGTGGTCAGTTTTGTTGAGTTGTTCTATCCTTCTTGTCATGGTCTTGTATCCGTGGTTTCGAGTTTAGGATTCTCGATTTAGTGAATGGTTGGTTGGGTTAACGTTTAAACTACACGACAATAGTTGCGAGTATTATTATTAATTCTTTATTGTTTCTTTGTGAGTGTTGTACTCGCTCAGCTTTCGCAAGCTAACGGTGTTTATACCCTGGACATCCGATGTCCAGATTATCAGTATGGTGATGCAGGTGATGGATAGGTAGATGGAGACTACCATGATTATGATGATGCCTACGATGAGGAAGACTTTGGCTTTGCTAGTTAGCATTGGGAGACAACGTTGTTGCGGCTCTTTTATAATTCTGTTGTTATGTTTATGTTGTTCGAGATACTACTATGTATTATATTTTGGGCAGACGTTGCCTAGACCTCTGTTTATATTTGTTTAAATTTGGATGGATTTTATGTCGTTTAAAATTTATGTAAGACTTCTACTTCCGCTGTTACTTTTAGCTATTGCATGAACTTTTATTAAGCATATATTTCTATTAGAATGTTTTATGGACAATCAGATGATCCTTCAACTAGTCGCGTACCTAAGGGTCCAAAGTTGGAAATCTAATTTTTCCCGAACTTTGCTACGTCGGGGCGTGACATAAGTACTGATGGACGATTTGGTAGTATGGTGGGAATTTAATTTTTGTCCACAATCATACATTTGATTTAATTTTATTAGTTATTTTGAGATTAGTAATTGTAATAATGGATTTGATTTGTTTTTCTTTCTTATTGGTTTAGGAATTTTTCATACTTCTTTTTGCTTGTCAGAAACACTCCTTATCATGTCTATGGAAAGAATTAAATAATATGCTTGAAACTATATTACTCACTTTTTCATTCTTTGATTTATAATTCTGGTATTATGTATTTGAAATAATGGTTTTCGTTTTAAATAACACTCGTTTAAGCTCTGCACGTAGTCATATGAATACATGTTGATTGAATTTGGATAATAAATTTGATTACTATATGATAAAGTGCGGAGACTAAACCCTGTAGATACCCCATTTTTTCAGCTATCAGATTTAGGAGACACATAGCTTGGTGGTTCATGATGATTGAAAAAGACTCAAGAAGGACTCATAGAAGTTAGTTCTATATGTCAAGATGCTCATAAAGTCGTGCAAATGACCAAAATGCCCCTAAAAGCCCAAACACTCCCAGATTTGGACCCAAAGTTCTGGAAACAAGCTACGTCGTAAGAAAACTAATGAAATGAGTTTAAAGTAAAATCGGATAAAAACGTCAGTTCCCAGAAACCCTGGAAGTTCCCGGAAAGTCCCTGTTGACCAGAATAACCCAAGTTTGACTAGGTTTGACTAGGGTTTGACCAAAATTATTCGAATTCGCCTAAGAGTTTTGAGATCATTCTAGAATATGTGAAAGGTACCAAAATGAGTTTTAAAAGAAAATCGAACGAAAATGTTTACTCTTGGGAGTCCCAGAGGTTCCCAGAACTTCTTAGAGGTCCCTAGTTTGACCGGTTTGATCTAAAAGTTGACTTTAAAACTGGAACACTGCATCATTTTTAAAATATTTTTCATGAATACTAGAGGTCAATAGCTTTTTAACGGTTATAATACATAATTTCTGGATTTAAAACGAATTTATTATGAATTTCCAAAGGTAAAAAAGGCGATCAAATCTGCTTTTATCGCGAATTGCGCAAAACTTTTCAAAGTGACCTAACTCTAAAACATTTTTTTATAGAAGTAGACTCCAATACCTTTCCAAAGGTATATCACAAGCTCAGTTTGGAGTTCGAACGCATTTTTTGTGAATTTCGGACAAAGTAGGGCCTTTTTGCGAATACCGAAACCTCTAGGGGCCTAAACATAATTTTATGGGCATCTGAGGAGCAATGCCACGGCGGCACTCAACCTTTAATGGGTCCAATTTTTTACTTTATTTTGGGGGTCCAAATTGTATAATTGGAAGTCAAAACTACGTAGTTTCTTGTTCACATATGTTTGGGACTAATGGGAGCACTTTCTAAATCCCAAAACCACCCCAAATTGGCCTATATAAACCCCCATTTACTCTTCATTTTTTGGGGGGGGGAGGGGGGGTCGGTAGAGCCAAGTGCAAAGCTAGAGAAAGTTATAGAGAGATAGAGTTAGAGTTAGAAGTGAGAAAGTGAGCTTTAGCTACTGTTTTTCTATAGAAAGTGAGTTCTAAACTCAAGTTTTTCCATTTTTCTTCTATATACTTCATAATCAATACACCCAACCACCATTTCTCTAAGCATTTATGAGTTAGGAAGCTACTTCCATGTTCAAATGTCAATATCTATGAGTGAAACACCAAGTTAAAAGTCCAATATCTCATTGATTATCATCTATTGATTGTTTACTTGCTTGTTTACATACTACGTTCATCTCTTCTTACCTCATTTCTTTATTAATTATTTCTTTGTTTACTTACATGTTTATCATCATCTAGATGACATGTTGTTTGAGGAGAGTGAATCCTTATGGATAGTAGTTCTTGACCTCAAAGACATGTTTGATGGATGATGATTCTAACTCCACTATAGTCATATGTATTCTTGAAGTCAGATTCTCAAACAAAACTAAGTTTGTGCAAGTAATATTAGGAGTTTTTGATTATGAGTTTGATGTTGATTTCCTAAGTGGATATAATCTTTATTGAGTGCTGGAAATATGCTTTCAAAACCCCTATTTCAAAACCACTCTAAAACCCCAACATTGGGATTCCAAGAAACAAACCTTGTTTTCTCAAAATCTTCAAAACAGTGAGTTATCCAACTTTAAATGTCATTCTGAGTTCAATAATCAATGGATGATTTCAAGACCACTCGAAAAGTCTTCCTAACTCATTATGGAATGACTAAAATTTTTGCTTTGATTTAAAAACACTTCAAAAGGTTCCATTTTGATACAAACATTCCTTCCAAACATTCTATTTTCTCTGTCACAGCAGCTTAGTTGAATTTCAACTTGTTTTCCAAAAGGGTGGTCCCAACTCATTTTTCTATTGAACTTCAAAGTCTTAGGGAACTTTCTGTATAATATGGGCCTCCAAATGTTTTGTTTTCATTTTCTAAGATTTTTTTACATTTCAGTTGACAGTACCGATTCTGTTTCTGAGCAACCTCTCATATTTATATGATTTCTCTCAATCTGTAACTTCAATGTTGATTTGTCTCTTTGATATGTGTTCTAGACATAGTAGGGATGACCTCCATAAAAATCATGAATTAAAAACATTTCTAATCTCACTTTTCCATTTTTACAAAATCAGTTCACTATTCTCTCCACTATTCACAACAAGCTTGTTTCAACTTTTATTCTTTGATTAGATATTTACATGCAATCCAAATTAGCTCATCTCTTAGGAAGTAATTTATACTATATTTGTACATATCCTATAATAATATTCTTCATACATTCATGCATATTTTAGACTTCTAGGTCACCTTAGAAAATCCATGAACACAAACACACTACTACTTTGCACATTCTAGGATCATACATTGCATCCATACAAGATTTGGGGTATTTGTGACTCCTAATCTAAGAAGATTATAAGGAATGAACTTGATCACACGTTCATGCTCCCCTGATCTAATCTTTCTTTCTCATCCGTCCCGGGGATTGAGAGATCTTCTTTTCTCAAGAATCAACATGCATACATACTAGTTTGCTAAGCATCTTTGTTTTCTTTGATTTATTTGTTTCAAGAACAATCCATGTCCCCTTTAGATTAGGAAAACTTGATTACTTGATATGTTATTAGATAGTTTTTCCTAGGTTTATTTGTGTGATCTTTCACTTTACATTGTATGATATTTGGCTTAGTTCTTATGAATGATATCTTATCTTTTGATCTTCCGTTTCAAGATTCTTGTGTGATGTAATATACTGTCACAAGTATTAATTGTCGAGCCAAACATAGTATAAGATGATTATTTGGATGCTAATTGAGACCCGTCGAGAGACGGGGTAAGTTGAGGGTATTTTAGTCGTGACAAAAGCTCCTTCCTTTCTCGTACCAAAACCCCGAGCCAAGTTCTTTGGTTATAAAAGGCCGATGCCCTTTATCCATTTGGGTTAGTCATGCAAATTGGGTTTCTTGGTTCCCTAAAGACCAAGTGGTGACTCTGTATCTGTTTTCACAGATTTTCTTTTCTTCTTTTCTTCAAAATAATTTCAAAACAAGGAAAACCAATTCCGAAACCCCGTGGAAAGAATGGGGGTGGACTCCCGGAGGCTGTGCGTCCACAATTTGGCGACTCTACTGGGGATTTTAATTTAAAAACAAAATAATATAGGGGTTTGACTCATAAGAAGCATCCTTAAAATCATCTTTTTACTGTGTCTGGTTCACTGCATTGCACTTCTGCATTCTCCCCCCCCCCCCCTCCGACTGTGTTTGAAACGCAGTGCTGACATTGTTCGGGTTTTGCTGTGCCAGGTCACAAGTCACCGTTGATACTATACCTTCCAAGGTATATCAAAAATAGTAAAAACTTCCGTGCTGTCTCACTAATGGAATATTAGAACTCTCGTCAATGGACCTTCTTTGACTAAACCCAGCCTTTGCATATAGATTCTTGTAGAACCTTTCATAGGACTGTTGATTTATCTTTTCAAATAGGACAATGTAATAAAACTGTTGCATGCCCTAGTGACTGGTGAGATTACCTGAGCAGTGTAGACCCTTATGTGGCATAGAACAGAAACTCTTTGTTATGATTCCCAAGGCAATCACTCACATGTGATCACATTGAGTTGACCTGCATATCTTGTCAAAATCAAGATATAAAAGTATGCTTACTTATGCTTTACTTTCAAAAGATTTGCAGTGTGGAAGTAAAGGTCGAACCCACAGAGATTGAATACTTCGCACTTTAATTTTTAAAACCTAAATTTAGTTAATTAAGAAAAATGGATTTTGGATTTAATTTGAATTAAACTAATAACAATAAAAATAAATCTAAATTATGAAAGCAATTAAATATTTGTTTTTATAATAAGTTTAAGGAATCTAGATTGCAAATCCACCACTAGCTTCATAATAAAGGTATTTACGAGTTACTTTAGCTTATTAAGTTGGATGATAATGGGGAATTGTAGCTGCAAGCCCAATTACTCCGTCAAGAAAATAACTATGGTCCAAGCACTAACATAATCCATCTTCGGTTAGCACGAATTATCCCACACTAAACTAGGGTTGTGGTACAATCCGTCTAATCTAGGCATGGACTATTCGGATACTTGATACCACAATTCAATTTAAGCACCATTACATGTAAATAATCTAAACAAGCACAGCAAGCATAGATCATTGAGCACATTACCATCAAAATAGATCTAAGACAAGAGTAAACTTTGAAAGTAACGATTTAATCAATAAAAGCACAATTTATTTATAAAAATCCTCGGAACATGTAACTGTCATCCATACATAATAAAACTAAAATAAAAATATAAAATACACCCTATTACTTGGCTAGGGTTTCATCGAAACCCTAGATCTTGAGTTTAGTGAGCCATGGAATGGATGAACGGCAAGAGGTTGATGGAGGAGGCCATGGGAATCCTTGGTCTTCTTCTTCTTCTCCTTGCTTTCCTCCCTTCAATGGCTGAAGTTTTAGTTGTATATGGATGTATCTAATGTTGTGTAATGTTGTGTAATCACAAAATTGATTTAGAATAGGATTTATATAGAGTTTGGAAGGATTTAGGAAGCTTTCCTAAGCCAAATCACACTAAAACAGCTGTTTTTACGTTTCTGGACGTATTCAGCCAATTCGGATCGCACAGGGCTCTTCAGGACCTCAAAATACGCGTTTTTGACTTTTTCAACATGTCGCGTGTGCGGGTTGCTCCAACGACCAGGCCAATTTCTAACTTTTCTTAGATTTTTTGCTACTCTGTGCACCGATCGTAGAATTGCGATAACTTTTGACTCGGACCTCGTATTGACTCACCGTTTGCGGCCGCACGTCTGTAACTTGAAGATCTAAATTTTATATCTCTGAAGGAATTTCTCAAATCTGAAGTATTCCTTGTCAAAAATGTGATTTTCCGAGGTTGCTACTGCATTCAACTTTCACCTGAATCACCGTTTGAGCCCAAAATGACTTCCAAAGCCACTAATCATTGGATTTTTGTGCATTTTCAAGTTAAAGCTCCAAATTCTACAATATTTAGAATACTTATTAAAAAATAACTAATAACTACATGAAATGGGCTAGCAAAGGGTATTTGTAAGACTGTAAACGGTAACTATTTATCGCCGATCACACCCCCAAACCTACTCTTTGCTAGTCCTCGAGCAAAAAGAACAAAAAAAAATAAAACTACTACTACAAATACTACTCCATTTTCACATGGATCACGATTGCATTTAGCATATGCAACAAGCCTTTTAAACCCCTAGGTGTCCCTATTCAGACGAGTGAAGTCTCGTGAGGGTTCTCGTCAACAAGTCACCCACAACCATCTTTATTAACTTATAAATTTAAAAAGTTTTATTCAAACGAAAAACAAAACAATCAATACTCCTTATCATAGGACGATGATTTGAAATAGAATAACAAATAAGAAGAAACGGAATCAAACGTCTACCTACATCATGAAAAACAATCTCAAGCACATGCATCGTATAAATCAATAGAGTTTCTCATAAAATTGAACGTGTGTGAAATGGTAGTCAAATGAACACGCGCATGTCATGAACTTGGAATATAACTCGGATGACCATCTAACTATGCTTCAACTACGAATCTCGCAATGTTAATTGCACTCTCAAATGAAACACTCAGAAACAGGTGTAATTTTTCTAAAATATGTGAGTAAAGGAAACATATTTTCAAAACAAGAAACCGCTCACATATAACTCGGAAAAGACGCATGACATGAAAGAACAGTAGTCTCATGGATAGGACGCCAACAGTTAAGATAAATTAATCATTACCATGTTTTAATCCCCCTCCCGTCGTTTTCATATCCAAACCATGTTTCCTAGGATCAAATAGGACTTTTTAAAGGTCATAACGTGGCTCAGGTAATGAAAAATGATAGAAAGGATTCATTAGGTAGTTTTAGAATGGCATTGTAAGGCATGTTCGATTTCTTTCATTCGTCTCTTCTACCAACTTTCATATTTTCATTCTCCTCCTTTTCATATTTCTTTTTTAATTTCTTTCCTCTTTTTTTTTAAACCTTTTTTTTAATTCTTTTCCCTTTCTTTTCGTTGCTTTCTGAATAATCAATCAATAAATAACAACCCCAAATATCATCTTCTTCTCTTCTTCTTCTTAATCGACACATCGCCTTAATACCATTAAAATTTGACGATTCTCTCAGTGGTAAACTCCAAGTTGGTCAAGTTGGAGCAAAAACAAGAATAATGGTGATTAAAGAAAGAAATGGCATTTTAACAGCTCAAGGGGGCAAACTAGGGAAATTTATCATTTATCGGTCGGTGGCAAATAAAGAGGGCCTACCATCATTTCCTATGGTCATTTGGTTCTTTAATGTTTACGACGGAAGATTATTCAGCATGGTAACAAATATTTTAACTTGACTTATCAACCAAAACAAGAATAATGAGACTAAACAACGAGTTAATGCGCTATTTCAAGTGAAATTTGACAAACACAAAATGTATTTATAACCCTCTAAAAAGAAAAGATAGGCTCAAAAGCTCACCGGGTTTAGTCTCCACCTTGTGTTGTCTAGAAATTCGAATTATATTATAGTTCACATCAGACATGTATTCAAGCGACTACATGCAGTGCATAGGTTTGTGTGAAAATCTATGATATAAAACTACGATTCAAACGATACATGACCTAAAACGTTTCAACATGACATCAGCAAATGTTTAACCACATCTTCTCTTTTTTACCATTCTATAACAATCATAGTTACATAACAAGAAGTATCGAATCAAGATTGCAAAAACGTCGGTAATATTGTTTATTTAAGCACAAGAATCAAAAAATTTTGAAAATTAGTGCATAATAATGTGCATGTGCATGCATACCCCCAAACCTAAACCTTTCATTGGCCCCAATGAAATATTAAAATGAAAGAAAGGAAAGGACGTAAGGAAGGAACAATATTACCTCGATCTCGACAATCACAAAGGTGAATGTATAAATATGACGATAAAATTCAATGGCTCCATAAAAAGCTACTAATCACCTGTCAATACTTGACAAAAGAAAATAAACAACAAAAACAATAGTAGCTAATAGAAATATACAGATATTATTATTTTTTGTTGTTTTTGGTTTTTTTTTTTTAATCAAAGTTAAACTATAACAAAAAAAAACTAATGGAAATAAAACAAACAAAATAATCAAAACGAAGAAGAACTTAATCTAAAAAGAGACCTAACAGAATAACAGAAAAAATAAAAATAACTGACCAGGTTGTGGGAGAAAGGAGGTAAGAGAACAAAAGAGAAAATCTCAAAAATTCCACCTCGCGCAAGCGAGCATCGAGTGCGCGACCACCTCTGCGAGGGAATGCAGAGGCATATATTTATGAAAAGTAAAGAAAAATCTCTAAGTCTACACATCGCGCGAGCGCGCCGCGTGAGCGAGACTCTCGCGCGCTCGATTTCAAACGCGAGATGAAGCAGAGAGCTCATATAAAAAAGTTTGAAAAATTTTCTCTAAGGAAGCGACGCATCGCGCGAGCGGCCGCGTGCGCGATGTGGTCTTTTTCCCTTGTTTATTTATTTCAAGGTAAATAAGTTCAAAATAAGTTTATCCCGACCCCTAAACCTGTCTAGAATGTCCAAAATAGACTCAAAAGGACTCAAAAATGACTAAAAATAAGGAAAACGAACGAAATAAAGCTTGGGTTGCCTCCCAAGAAGCGCTATCTTTTACGTCTTTAGCTAGACCCTTCTAGCTCAAGATTTGTGGAGGTTGAAAATCAGACTTTGTACCCATTAGGATATTAGGAAGAGTCCGGTGATAAGCAGAAATAACATCGCTTTGAATTAATTCGACCGACGGTTCTCCCGGATTATGTTCAAATCGATTTCTTATCTTTCGAGTAAATTTGTCATTCGGGTCTTGGTTGTCAGGATTCATCCTCTCATTACGAATTATATGATTTTCCTCACCCATATTCAGTTCTTTGGTAGGCTCAATATTCCGTCTTACCTCACATTCCGCCTCACATAGGTAATCGTCATCTTTAGGAGGTTGATCCATAGCATTAAAAATGTTTAATTTTAAGTTCATGTTCCCTAATGACACCTTCATTACCCCCGTCCGAAAGTTAACATGAGCGTTAGCGGTTGCTAAGAATGGACGGCCTAAGACGACAGGAGTGTGTTTCTGAGCATCTAGCACGGGTTCAGTGTCAAGGACCATGAAGTCGACAGGATAATAGCATTTATCAACTTCAACCAAGACGTCCTCAACGATTCCTCTAAGTATTTTAATAGAATGATTCACTAATTGTATAGTAGCGGCCGTAGGTTTAAGTTCACCTAAACCTAGTTGTTTATAGACGTGATAAGGTAAGAGATTAACGCTACCTAAGTCAAGGAGAGCCCGATGAATTATAGTGTCACCTATGACACATGATATCGTAGGCGTACCTGGATCTTTATATTTTGGAGGAGCGTGTTGAAAGATTGAACTTACTTTTTCGGTGAGAAAGACCTTTTTCGGAGTGTGACTACGCAATTTACGCTTTTGAGTACATAGGTCTTTCAGACATTTAGTGTAAGCGGGAATTTATTTTATCGCATCGAGGAATGGAATATTGATTTTAACTTGTTTAAATACCTCGAGTACATCCTCAACTTTTGATGTTTTCTTTGAAAAATTAGACGGTTCGTCGACATTTGGTGGAAAAGGTAGTTTCAGAATATACGTCGTTAGGGTTGTTACATTTTCTTTCCTATTTCTACTCGTTTCTCCACCCTTTTTTTTATTAGAGTTAATGTTCCCTTTCTTCTCACTCTCATATGGCACGTCAACAACTTCCTCTTCTCGAATAGTCATCCTAGTCGAGACGGTGTTTACTTGTTCATTTGAACCCCCATTGCCACATTGTCCCTTAGGATTTTGAATAGTTTGACTAGGCAACTTACCCTTGTTTCTACGACTCATAGCATTAGCTATTTGTCCCATTTGGGATTCAAGCTTCGCAAAGGATTGTGTGTGAGAGTGCACTATTTGCGCTTGCGCTTGTACTTGTGTTTCGGTATTCTTAAGGGATGCGAACACCTTATCCTCAAAAGCATTAACCCTTGGAGGGTTAGGATTAGGAGGAGGGTGTTGGTATTGGTTTTGTTGAAACTGGGGTCGATAAGTATTAGAAAAATTATTCGGCATAGGATTATAGTTATTTCGTGGGAATTGTTGCATAGAATTAATGTGTTGCTCAACAAATTTTGGATATTGAGATGCAGAAGGACATGCGAAGATATTATGAGATGGTTCAGAACATAATGCACATACTTCAGAAGAAGGTGGAGTAGACCTATTTCCCATCCTCATAAGTTGGTCAAGTTTTTTATTTAATTCTTGAAATTCAATTGAATGACTTGACTCGAACTTTACCTCTCGCTTAGGTTGAAGGTATCCCTCAGAACGTACCGACACGGCCTGATGCATTGAGTTCTCGCTTAATGCTTCAAAATTTATCTAGGCCTCGTCGGCACTTTTGTGTAGGAAGGTCCCCGCACAAACAGCAGCGACGGTATTACGGACAGAGGGAACAAGCCCCTCGTAGAAGACTTGAACTAATTGCCACTTAGGAACCTGATGATGTGGGCATGAGCATAATAATTTTTTAAACTTTTCCCAAGTATCATAAAGCGTTTCCCCATCTTGCATCACAAAGTTTGTTATGGATTTCCTTATCTGATTTGTACGCATAATAGGGAAAAACTTTTGTAAAAAAGCGGTGTGTAAGGCTTCCCAGGTTTTAATTGTATTCGGCTCCAAAGATTGGAGCCAATACTTCACTTTATATTTTAAAGAGAATGGAAAGAGCCGTAGTTTCAATTCGTCATCAGTTAAGTTTTGAATTTTTAAAGTGGAACAGATATCTTGAAAATCCCCTAAGTGTTGGTAAGGGTCTTCATTAATACGGCCATGGAAAGAAAGAAGTAGCGAGATGGTAGACGACTATATCTCAAAGTGAGATGTCGTCGCCTCCGGTAATTCGATACCTGCTTGAGGCGTGTAAGTCGTAGGAATAAAATAATCTTTAAGTGGAGTAGGTGGAGGTGTATTAGGGTTATTTCCATTGTTTTTGTTATTTCCAATGTCGACCATTGGAATAGGTTCTATGTTCAAAGTTTGAGTTTTTCTTAAACGTTTACGGGTGCTTTGAATTTCAGGATAAAATAATGACAATGGTTTTGGAGTCGACTCGTCGTCTATTTTCAAGTGAGCTCTCGGAGCTTGGGTTGAAGACTTACTAATTCTAAGGGTACGTTCAAGTTCAAGATCGAAAGATTTTAATTCTGGTTTATTTGAACGTGTACCAAACATAAACTAAAAAGAAAATAAACTAAAATAAGGACTGACTCAGCAAATACAAAAATAATCACGCAAATCAGAAAACAGGCAAGCACACAGTACTACTATGATGCATGTAATTATCCTTATGCAGTGATTCACGTCAAAGCCCAGCGCCCCGGGTTTCCTAGCTAATGCAGTGCTCACTCCACAACTAACCTAATGCAAGTAATTGCGTCTCAGCGCCCTGACTTACAGTGATTTGATGCGAAGTTTCAAAGAAAGCGATTTACTTGAATTTTATTTATTTACTTTTTTTCCGCATAAGGTCCTTTGACGTGCACAGCTGCTCCACTCTGAAACGCTAGAATTTTGAGTACCTAAGAAATTACAAAGATAAAAAGAAAAGCTAGTAACTTAAAATAAAAACGAAAAATAAGAAAAGGAAAAACCGAATCTAATATTTACAAATTAACTAAACTAAGATTATAAAACTAAAGGTAGTAATGCAATCCCCGGCAACGGCGCAAAAAATTGATCTTGTCAAAATCAAGATATAAAAGTATGCTTACTTATGCTTTACTTTCAAAAGATTTGCAATGTGGAAGTAAAAGTCGAACTCACAGAGATTGAATACTACGCACTTTAATTTTTAAAACCTAAATTTAGTTAATTAAGAAAAACGGATTTTGGATTTAATTTGAATTAAACTAATAACAATAAAAGTAAATCTAAATTATGAAAGCAATTAAATATTTATTTTTATAATAAGTTTAAGGAACCTAGGATTGCAAATCCACCACTAACTTCATAATAAAAGTATTTACGAATTACTTTAGCTTATTAAGTTGGATGATAATGGGAAATTGTAGCTACAAGCCCAATTCCTCCGTCAAGAAAATAACTATGGTTCAAGCACCAACATAATCCATCTTCGGTTAGCACGAATTATCCCACACTAAACTAGGGTTGTGGTATAATCCGTCTAATCTAGGCATGGACTATTCGGATACTTGATACCACAATTCAATTTAAGCACCATTACATGTAAATAATCTAAACAAGCACAGCAAGCATAGATCATTGAGCACACTACCATCAAAATATATCTAAGACAAGAGTAACTTTGAAAGTAACGATTTAATCAATAAAAGCACGATTTATTTATAAAAATCCTCGGAACATGTAACTGTCATCCATACATAATAAAACTAAAATAAAAACATAAAATACACCCTATTACTTGGCTAGGGTTTCATTGAAACCCTAGATCTTGAGTTTAGTTAGCCATAGAATTGATGAACGGCAAGAGGTTGATGGAGGAGGCCATGGGAATCCTTGGTCTTCTTCTTCTTCGCCTTGTTTTCCTCCCTTCAATGGTTGAAGTTTTAGTTATATATGGATGTATCTAATATTGTGTAATCACAAAATTGATTTAGAATGGGATTTATATAGAGTTTGGAAGGATTTAGGAAGCTTTCCTAAGCCAAATTACACTAAAATAGCTGTTTTTATGTTTCTGGACGTATTCAGCCAATTCGGATTGCACAGGGCTCTTCAGGACCTCAAAATACGCATTTTTGACTTTTTCAACGGGTCGCTCGTTTAGGTCGCGCGAGCGGGTCGCTCCAGCGACCAGGCCATTTTCCAACTTTTCTCAGATTTTTTGCTACTCTGCGCACCAATCGTAGAATTGCAATAACTTTTGACTCGGAGCTCGTATTGACTCATCATTTGCGGCCACGCATCTGTAACTCGAAGATCTATATTTTATATCTCTGGAGAAATTTCTCAAATCTGAAGTACTCCTGGTCAAAAATGTGATTTTCCGAGGCTGCTACTGCATTCAACTTTCACCGGAATCACCGTTTGAGCCCAGAATGACTTCCAAAGCCACTAATCATTGGATTTTTGTACATTTTCAAGTTAAAGCTCCAAATCCTACAAAATTTAGAATACTTATTAAAAAATAACTAATAACTACATGAAATGTAGACAAAGGGTATTTGTAAGACTATAAACGGCAACTATTCGTCGCCGATCACCTGCCTAGGCACCATGATAAGGATGTCTACTCCGGGTTCACAAAGATATACACCGCAAACCTTGTTTGTCAGTCCTAAGATGTAGGAGTATGAAAACTTGCTAGATAGTATGATCACCATCATCACCTACTGTAGACACCCCAATTTTGACCGACCGTCGAATTCAGGGGATGATTACCTCCAGACCGATGACTACAATGTCCGGCAAAATTCAAAGTTTTTCTAAATGAGACAAGTTCTTCGGAGGATTCTTCAGTCCCAATAAAGTTTTCAAAAAGACCGGGTGCTCGGGGAAACTCAGATATGAAGTACGTATGAGAAAGATAGTTTGAAAATTAATTTCAATATAAAAAATGTATATATAATGATTTTGAAAAGAAAATTAAAAGGGGAAAAGAAAGAATTTTGAAAAGAAAAGAAAAAGAAAACAAAACAAAACAAAAAAATGCAAATAATCCTATAAATGTATATGTATATATATAATCTATATAAGTATGTATTAGTATATAAGTATATATTTGAAAAAAATAAATAAATAAGGTGGGAATGTTAGAGGCGGCACTTGCTGGTGCCGTGCCAGCATTCAGTGAGTACCGAAATGGCATTCGCTAAGTGCCGCAGACAACTCAATGAGTACCACCCGCTGTAACAGACTATTTTTCTTCATTACGTATGGAATATCATTGCACATGTGTTTTTACCCCGAATTTACCAATTTAACCCCATAGAAATGGTCTATAAGGAGATGTTCATCTCCATTATAGGGGACTTTGGATCTTTTTGGACAAAGTGAAGAGATATTAGAGAAATATATAATTGAGAAAGAGATTGGGAGAATTTTGAAAGAAAACCAAGAGCTTTTGGAGAAGAATTGGAAGAAGAACTTGAAGAATTAGAAGATCTTCATCAAGAATCAAGTAAATTCCTGAGGTTATTAAAGGTAATCTCTTAAACCGACTTAAATTTAGAGTGGAATTCAGTCACAATTCATCTTCAAGGCAAAAATGATTTTGGCTAACTCTAGATCACGCGTAGGATATTTCATCTCGTGTGGCTTTAGTTGTCTTGATCCATACGCTATCACTTTTCCATCTTGCATTAGCACACACCCTAATCCTTGGTGCGAAGCATCACTATAGATGTTGTATCGCTCACCGCTCTTAGGAATTGTAAGGACTGGCACTGAAGTCAATCTCTCTTTTAACTCCTGGAATGCGTGTTTATGCTTATCCTTCCCCTTGAACTTCAAATTTTTCTTCGTAAGACCAGTTAGTGGGGCTGCAAATTTAGAAAAACTTCTACGAATCGAATCTCTGATTATAACCATCTGTAGACACCCCATTTTGTCGGATATCAGATTTAGGAGATCCATAGCTTGGTGGTTCACAATGATTGAAAAAGGCTCAAAAAGGACTCCTAGAAGTTAGTTCTACCTCTCAAAATGCTCAAAAAGTGGTACAAATTACCAAAATGTCCCTGAAAGCCCAAACATTCCTAGATTTGGACCAAAAGTTCTAGAAACACGCTAGGTCGTAAGAAAAGTAATAAAATGAGTTTTAAAATGAAATCGGATGAAATCGTCAGCATCCAGAGATCCCCGGAAGTCTCGAAAGTTTCCGAAAAGTCCTTGTTGATCGGTTTGAGCGAAGTCATCCGAATTCGCCCAAAAATTTCGAGATCGCCCTAGATCATGTGAAAAGTACTAAAACAAGTTTTAAAAGAAAATCGGATGAAAACTTCAGCTCCTGGGAGCTCCCAGAGGTTCCCAGAACTTCCTAGAGGTCCCCGGTGATTTGAGCTAAAAAGTTGACTTTGAAACCGAAACACTTAGGGGTACCCGAACTAAGCTTAGGGCCTAGAAGGATTAAGCCCACTTGATTGTCCCATTTCAAATCCCATGCCAACAGCCACGATTGAGGTTCACCACCCTTCATTAGCCTTTATCCGATCCAACTGACTTAGATTACTCGTATTTTAGATTCCATGGAGCTGCTTATCCAACCCGAGGTAGCTATCGAAGCCCATGATCCATATCCAAGGCTATACGAGTGAGTAATCCATATATATCCTACAAGGTTAAATCCAAAGAGATCCTCACTAATATAGTCGCCACTTGGTTTGATGAAGGAAACCAAGAAAACTAAATCTATTAAGTCCAATGGATAGAGAGCACCGCCCCGTCGTCACCAAAGAACTCGGTTCAGGGGTTAAGATACGAGAGATAAAGGGGCTAGATCATGCTAAAACACCCCCTCTCGCCCCATCGTGAGATGGGCCTCTACTCAGCTTTCAAGGTGTTTGACTAGACATTATGTGGACCATTTCAATTGCACTAATGCAACCCTAATTCAAGTTATAAACAACTAATTAAAGAAAATTGTGC
The DNA here is from genome assembly GCA_033977485.1 of Hydrangea macrophylla. Classification (NCBI taxonomy): domain Eukaryota; kingdom Viridiplantae; phylum Streptophyta; class Magnoliopsida; order Cornales; family Hydrangeaceae; genus Hydrangea; species Hydrangea macrophylla. The sequence continues at coordinate 34,489,589 of CM066992.1, forward strand.
AAGAATCTAAGTAATTACATGCAATATACGTGCTAAAACAATCATTCGAGGACTAAATGTATTACTACGCTCCCCTATGCATGCAAAAGCAAATAAAATAAAATTAAACATAAAAATTATACACAAACTCTAGAAAAACATGAATTCTATGCACAAGTAATCATGTAGGGAATTAAAATCTATATTTTATCCACCTAAGCATGCTTCTATGTGATCCTAAGAAAGAAGTAAATAAGAGGGATGCTAAGAAACTTACTCGGGATAGCATATCACTCCCAACTTCCCTAATTAACCATGGTTAGGACAATAAAAACAAAACATAGAGAGAATAATCTTAGAATATCCTACTATTCTAGGTATGGATAATATGTATACCCAAACATGACTACTATGTGTAGTAGTGTGCATGTGTAAGCCTAGTTAAGTGTTATCTCTAGTATGGTTAACCTACTATTCTACGTGAGGATAGTGTGCAAGTGTATGCATGTGCATGAATAATACATGAATAAGAATAAAACATGGATAATAACTACTATGCAGGGATAAAACAGGGATAGCCTACTATCCCATCTAGTATGAACTACATGAATGATCTAATTCCAAACTCGTAGATCCGATTAAGGCTTTGTTATCTCCAGGGCCGGATATCCATGGATTGGATACCAACCCCACAGCTCCGGCTACCACAACATTTAGGGTAGCTCTGCCTGGGATAACTCTATTTTAATGGATACAAGCCAGGAAATACAACTACCCTAGAACTTTGAAGATCAAAAGCAACAAAAATGAACGCGAAGAACAAACAAGAAATTCAACCTAGATTTAAGAAAATAAAGATCAAAATAGGAAAATAAAGCAGAAGAACAAAGAAGAAGAAGAAGAAGAAGAAGAAGAAGAAGAAGAAGAAGAAGAAGAAGAAGGTGCTTACCTCAAGACTTCCCTCAGAATACTTCTGCAGGGCTTCGCTAGCACCGCGGACTCCAAGAACCCTAAAAACTAAAAGATTAACCTTTCTAAAGAACTTTGAGTGCTTCGGAATCCTCCAATGGGGTTTCCTTAAGCTTTCTAGTTCTCAGGATTTTTAGGTGTGTTGGATGGGGAGGGGAGGAACCCCTTTTATAGTTGAATATTTGGGTGAAACATCTTATAGCGAAGCGATGAGAGATAAAAGAAACACAAATTTTCACATTTTTTAGCATTTTCATGCAGATTGGGGTCAAATCAAGGGTCCAAAATGCATATAAAACATCTGAGAGCCATAGTGGCACTCAAGAGTGCCACATAGTAGTTCGAGAGTGCTGCGCGGCACTTAGCTTAGAGCCACCATGGCTCTCAGCCCGAAAGTTGTGTTTTCGCTCCAGAATTTCTAAACTTCATTCTCTCACCTCGTTATCCTTTTTGGGTTTGTGATATAACATTGGAAAGGTATGGGAGCTAATTTAAGATGATTTTGGTCCGAGTCCGGCAGCCCTAACCCGACCTCCAATTCACATCGATCTGAATCCAGCTGTCCCAACCCGACCTCCAGTTCACATCGGTTTGAGTCCAGCAGCCCCGACCCGACCTCTAGTTCACATCGGTCTGGGTCTGGAAGCCCCGACCCAACCTTTAGATTGCAGTAATCAGGATACATTGGTCCCAACCTTACCTCTAGCTCAGAGTAGATAGGAGCTCAGACTGCTAAAGGGCTCCTACAAATATTCGGGTCGCCTATCAACTCCTCGTCAACTCCTACGGCTCCAAAAAGACCTCCGGTTTAACTCCCGAGGCACCAAAAAGACCTCAGGTTCAACTCCCGAGGTGCTAAAAAGACCTCGGGCTTAACCCCAAGGCAACCAAAGACCACTACTAGGCAGTTGTCAAAAGACCTCGAGACCACATTCGAGGCATCAAAAGACCTCGGGACCACACCCGAGGCATCAAAAGACCTCGGGATTACACCCAAGTCATCAAAAGACCCTAAAACTTCCAACTTTCTAGGTTTGCTGCCTATAGTAATTGTTCCTGCAACGCCTACCTCAAAGAAAGCTTGGGGGGTAAGAGGGAATAAAAACTACAGGAGTTCACACCGAGTATTTATAGGCCTTGGGGTTAACTGAGCAAAACTCTTAGACAACTCGGGATCCTATAATATTCAGAGGCAGAAACTCTGCTTAGGTCCAAACCGACGATAGAGGTAACTAAATCCTCTTAGGTTAGCCCAAGATAGAGGAGTAAACAAGGACCCTAAAGCAAAACGCTTTAGGTCGACTCCACCAACATGGTCAAACTCTTCTCCCAATAGTCTTGACGAAGGCTCGTTGGGCGGAAGATAACCATCCTGGGGAGTTAGCATAAAAAGGACCCTAAAGCAACATGCTTTAGGTTGGCTTTTCCAACATGGTCAAATTCTTCTACTCACAACCTTGACAAAGGTCTACAGGCAGAAGATAACCATCCTGGGAGCTAACTAAAGCAAAAGACTCCAATTTAGGCTGAGTCTTAACTCTTAGCCAATTCCCGAGCACTTAAAGACTCCGAATTAGGCTGAGTCTCAACTCTTAGCCAATTCCCGAGCACTTAAAGATTTTGAATTAGGCTAAGTCTGAACTCTTAGCCAGTTCCCGCGAGTTCACCAAACTCAGAAGCTCTGAGGCAACTTTCCTAAACAAATGACAGATTTCCAAAATTGACTGAATATAGCATCAAGGAAACCTTGGAAATGGGGGGGCAACTGATATGCCCACACTTGGCTCCACTCTATGACTAAGCGGTTTACCCAGCAACTGGTCTCTATCCCAACCAAGTCATGCAGGTAACAAGGAGCTCGGTCCGAAAATCCTGGCCTATAGGTTGGGATAGCATCATCACCAAACAGCTCGGGAAGAGTGCATCTAACCCAGAAGCACTTCCCATGCTGCTCAGCTCCAATAATCAAGTCATCACCAGGATCGAGGCCTCCGGAGCAGTTCATCCATGACCCGACTGCACAAGCACAGCTCATCGCAGGGACAGCTCACTCAGGCTCCACGCGTGATCTAATGTCCTAAACAGTTTCCTATCTTAGTTAGAAAACTAATGGAAAGTACAAATTGTTTTCTAATCCAATTAGGAAACCCCCATGATTGATATCAATCCTAAATCAAATTGTATTGCTTAATCTATATGATTTCCTTGTACGAGCAGGTCTCTTGCATCTATAAAAGAGACCACTCACCCCATAAAGAGGGATCATCAACTTTTCAGTCTAGACAGCACCTCTATGGCAATCATCATCGTGCCCGGCCAACCTATGGTAGCTCCAAATTGTTGTTGGTTCACTAAAGTTCCTTGGATTTTTACAATATAGTGAACGTACTCAGACACACACGTAGACGTACGTTCCTTCATTAACAGGGTCGAACCATATACAAAAAAATTGATCTCTCACTGTCTGTCTCTCCCTAAACTGATCTAGTTTATCTTATCCAAATTTTGGTATCATCAGCTTGGCACCATTTGTGGGAATTGATAGATTTTTCAAAGAACAAATCTCTTAGCTGATAATCATGCCGCTGAAGAAGAGCAAGAGGATTGACCGCCAAACTAGTCAGGCAGATCTGCCAGTTCTAACGCCAATAGTAGCTGTCCTTACCCCAGAGCAAATTATCGCAATTTTTGCATAGCTCTTGGAGGGTCAGCGTCAAACTCAATGGTAGATTAAAGCCTTATTGGCCCAACGATCAACCGGAGTCATAGTTGAGTCCAATCCTGGGGGATAGTACACCGCCATGAAAAGGAAGCCTCTTGTACTGACTCGAACTGCATCCCGGATACTAGTTGGGAAGGTGTGGTGACTCGTATCAAGAATTTGGAGAAACATATTGACGGCATGATCGAAAACCTAGGCAGGATGCTACTTATATCAATACCGAGATAGTGTCACCATTCTCTAGACGAATCAGGAGGTTTGCTCTCCCGCATAAATTTAAACAACCTCTTGTATATTCTTACAATGGCTTTGGAAGCTCGGTCGACCATAAGCGGACCTACAAGGCTCAGATGGCCCTGGACACCAACACCGACAAACTGTATTACCTGGCCTTTCCCAGCACTTTGAAGGGCCCGGCTGCGCAATGGTTCCACTCCTTAAAACCTGGTCGATCAAAGATTTCAAGCAACTAATCAAGTAGTTCATCAACCAGTTCATCATTGCATGAACGGCCAAAGCTTAACATATAGTTGCTGACTGTCAAGCAAAGGAACAATGAGCCCCTCAAGGAGTTCACCGACTGGTTCAACCAGGAGAAGGTCAGGATCTATGATCTTGATGAAACCGTCATAATTACGGCCTTCTGCTCGGGAGTTCAACACACCAAGTACACCACATTGTTTTACCAAAATTGGTCGAAAACCTTAGTTGAACTCGCAGAAAGGGTCGATGAGTATGGTGACACTGAAGAGCTTCTAAAGACCAAAGACCTCGGGCAAGTAAGCAACGAACCTTCAAGAAATAAGCAGAAGCAAGATCAGCCCGAGAGGAGCAACGCAAAAAAAGCCCAATAGTTGTAATAGTTCCTCCAGTTCACAATGGTTCGGGGCCGGCAGCCCGACCTGAACTCCAGTTCACAACAGTCCGGGTCCGACAGCCCCGACCTGACCTCCAGTTCATAACAATCTGAGTCTGGTAGCCTCGACCCGACCTCTAGTTTACAATGGTCCTAGTCCAGCAACCCTAACCTGACCTCTGGTTCACAATGGTCTGGGTCCAGCAGCCCCGACACGACCTCCAGTTCACATCGGTCTGAGTTCCGGCACATCAGTCTGAGTTTGGCAGCACCGACACGACTTCCAGTTCATATCGGTCTGGGTCTGACAGTCCTGACTCGACCTTTAGTTTGCAGCAATTAGGATCCAGACCTTGCCTCCAGCGATCCCAACCTTGCCTCCAGCTCAGAGTAGACAAGAGCTCAAACTGCCAAAGGGCTCCTATAAAGATTCAGGTCGTCTATCAACTCGTCGTCAACTCTTGAGGCGCCAATAAGACCTCGGGTTTAACTCCCGAGGTGCCAAAAAAACCTCGGGTTCAACTCCTAAGGCGCTAAAAAGACCTCGGCCTCAACCCCGAGGCAACTAAAGACCATTGTTACGTAGTTGGCAAAAGACCTCAAGACCACACCCGAGGCATCAAAAAACCTCGGGACCACACCCGAGGCATCAGAAGACCTTGGGATTACACCTGAGGCATCAAAAGACCCTGGAACTACTAGGGGTGGGCATTTGGCTAGTTCAGTTTCGAACCGACAACTTCAGTTCGGGTTGTTCAGGTTCGGGTTGGGATTTATGGTACTGAAATCCGAATTGATCTAAAGTTCAAAAGTTCAGTTTGGAACTGAACTTTATGTTCGATTTTGATTCGAAACTTCGGTTTTTGAAGTTTTCAAACATAACCAAGGCCAATAAAAGCACACAAATCTTCCCCCAAACTGCCTAAAAATTCAAAAGGGAATAGCTTTTCTTGCCATTCTTTGTTCTTTTTAGTTGCAGAACCATGCCTCTCATGGATAACCCTATTATCAAACACATGGTGGGCATTAAGGAAAAAACAAGTAATTTACACTCTATTGAATGATCAAACACATGGTGCCTACTGCCCATCACTGCTCTCCTTACACACACTTATAAGGTCTTGGGCATGGCCTAGGCATCTTCACCACCACACCTAATTCTAAGAAAGAGTATATTATATATATATATAGATAGAGTCACAAAGAGAAGATAAATCGCTTTACAGAGAGAGCAATTCACTACATGGGTATGGATTTGAAGTGAGAGCAATCAAGAGTAAGCTAGTCAAAAAAACATTCTTTAGAAGAAGAAGAAGAAGAGAGCGAGAGAGAGAGAGAGAGACTGTGCGGCGTGCTACGGGGTAGGTAGTGAAAGAGAGAGATACCATTCATCGGAGGCCGTGGGGTTGGGGTGTCAGTGTGTCGCCATAGGTCGTGCGGGCCGGTGGGGTTGGGTTGTCGCCAGTGGGGCTTGGGTTTTCAGAAGGGGTCCAAGCCACCAAGGGGTTGTGCTATGTGCGTGCAGCTGTGAATCTGTGATTCTGAATCACTGAATGTGTTAATATGTAACCCTAATTATTTTCAACATATTCTATATATACCCCCAAAACTTCGGATATTCAATTTCGAACCAAACTGTATTTCTTTCTCGAAAATTGAACCATGATTTTTAAAATAGTTCAGTTTCGAAATGAACTAATTTCAGTTCGATTTTAATAATTTCAGTTCGGTCTGAAACTTCAGGTTCGGGTTAAAACTTTGGGTCGACTCGAAGTGAGCCCACCCCTAGGAACTATCAACGTTCTAGGTCAGCCACCTATAGTAATTGTTCTTACAATGCCTACCTCAATGAAAGCTTGGGGGCAAGAGGGAATAAAAACTACAAGAGTTCACACCGAGTATTTACAGGCCTTGGGGTTAACTGAGTAAAACTCTTGGATAACTCGGGGAGCCTACAATATTCAAAGGCCTAAACTCCGCTTAGGTCCAAATTGACAATAGAGGTGACTTAGGTTAGCCCACGATAGAGGAGTAAAAAAAGGACCCTAAAGCAAAACGCTTTAGGTCAGCTCCACCTACATGGTCAAACTCTTCTCCCAACAGTCTTGACAAAAGCTTGTTGGGCGGAAGATAACCATCCTGGGGAGTTAGCATAAAAAGGACCCTAAAGCAACATGCTTTAGGTCGGCTTTTCCAAGATTGTCAAATTCTTCTACCCATAACCTTGACGAAGGTCTAAGGGTAGAAGATAACCATCCTGGGAGCTAACTTAAGCAAAAGACTCCAAATTAGCTGAGTCTCAACTCTTAGCCAATTCTCAAGCAATTAAAGACTCCAAATTAGGGTGAGTCTCAACTCTTAGCCAATTCCCGAGCACTTAAAGATTCTAAATTAGGCTAAGTCTCAACTCTTAGCCAGTTCAAGCGAGTTCACCAAACTCAGAAGCTCCAAGGCAACTTTTCCAAGCAAACAACAGATTTCCAAAATTGACTCAATATAGCATCAAAGCAACCTTGGAAATGGGGGGCAACTGATACACACAAACTTGGGTCCACTCTATGACCGAGCGGTTCTACCCAGCAACCGGTCTCTATCCCGACCAACTCATGCATGGTTCCTTGGATAAGTGCCAGCCCGGACGGTCCAAACTGTCTGAGACTTCCCGACCGGTAGCACTGAGCTCGGTCAAAGATGTCCGGCCTATAGGTCGGGATAGCATCGTCACTAAATGGCTCGGGAAGAGTACATTCAACCTAGAAGCACATCCCATGCTGCTCAGTTCCAACAATTGAGTCATCACCAAGACAGAGGCCTCTCAAGCGATTCATCCACGACCAGACCAACAGGTCGGGAAGACTGCACAGGCACAGCTCATCGCAAGGACAACTCACGCAGGCTCCAAGCGTGACCCAGAATGTCCCAAATAGTCTCCTATCTCAGTTAGAAGACAAATGGAAAGTATAAATTGTTTCCTAATCCAATTAGGAAACCCCCATGATTGATGCCAATCAATCCTAAATCAGATTGTATTGCTTAATCTGTATAATTTCTTTGTACGAGTAGGTCTCTTGCATCTATAAAAGAAACCACTCACCCCCATAGAAGGGGATCATCAACTTTTCAGTCCAGACAGCACCTCTATGGCAATCATCATCGTGCCTGGCCGACCTACGGTAGCTCCAAACTATTGTTGGATCACCAACAGTCCCCTATTTTTTATAGTATATTGAACGTGCTCAGACACACATATAGACGTAGGTTCCTTCATTAACAGGGCCGAACCACATACAAAAAAATCGGTCTCTCACTGTCTCTCTCTCCCTAAACTGCTCTAGTTTATCTTATCCAAATTTTGGCATCATCATTGCCCATTTAAGATTAGTGCACAGAAGTTGTGGTTTCTGAGTTTTTATTGCATATCCCCAATTAAAGTTTTAGCCAACCATTTTTGGAATTGAAAATGTCTTCTAAATAATTTTAAACAAAGATTTAATAGATGTACACAATCACCGTCCAATTAAGATTAAGGTTACAAAACCAAGGTAAGGATGAAAACTACTATTAATATACTTTTTCTTCACTTAACATGAGTTGGGATTGAATTCGTGGAATCTTCAAATTAACAAAGTTTAGTACAACTAAGCTAATAAAACATAAATAAATTGAAATACTGAACCAAAAATAAAATATTAAACCTTTGACTTTGAATTCTTGTTGGGTCACAGTGGTTGAACTCTAAGAACACAAGCAAGGTCAACTAATCTAATTTGGAATGGAATAAGGGTATGGTATGCTTGGGTTTTAATAGGTGATTATAATAACTACGTGGCAAAAGAAATCTGGCATTTACTTGCAAATTTTGTCTTATAGTGAATGGAATTTCTTATTATAAAAACTGGAAGTTTGGGGTTTCAAACAATTTTACAGATTTATGAACTTGAAATCAAAATTTTAATAGAAATATTTTACTACTACAAATTAGAAAAGGTCCTACAAGAAAACAAATATTTTAAAACTAATTTCAGAAATACAATACACAAAGTTTTGTTACATATTTTTTAACACGAAATCATCAATTACATAAAAGCAAATTCTTACAACTTCTAGAGCTAGAAAAAGCAAAGAAAAACTTAAATTTCTACTCCTAGGGATACTATGAAGTGCTCACATGGTAATCTCACTAGACTTTTCTCTCTATTTGGTTGTGTGTTGTGAGGCTCTCTCGTTGGCTCCACCATTGCTGTGATTGTGAGGCTCTCAATTTTTAGACGAATGAAGCTGTAAATTCGTCATTGATAGCGTCATTTGAACAAGAGAAACCAGTGCTTGAGAGTGATCATTGGCTATTTCGTCAATTTCTCTGCCCAATATTTCCTTCTATTCTGATAGACCCTCTTGACTAATTTGCACTCGTACACACACACATACACACACACACACACACACACACACAGAGAGAAAGAGAGAGAGCCTTCTATTCTGATAGACCCTCTTGACTAATCTGCACACACACACACACACACACACACACATACACACACAGACAGAAAACTTCTTACTTAAAAAAATGGTAAGTAATTTTCAAAGCATTCAATGCTTTGCCCCAATTTTTCCTTGCAGTTGTTTTTTTTTTTCTTTTCTTCTCTTTGCTTTTTTTCCTTTGCCTAAGATTTGTCTCTTTTTTTTTCTTCTTCATTCTTTGTCCATTAGTTTAGGAAATCCTAGTAAAGCACATGGGAGATAATCTCGTGTGTTTGCTACGTCTTTCCTTCCTTTTATTGCATTATTTCAACTTCATTTTTACTTAAGCAATAAAACATGTAATAGCACATAATTACAAATATTTGAGTGACATCATCATTAAATCATAATAATTCCAAAATGCATGTAAAACTAGGAATTTGGGGATTAAATAAGCACTATATCTATTACATTGGCACATGAATATGCAATATTCATTGTTTATCACACCCCTCAACTAACTTATTGCTAGTCCCTAGCAATGAAGTGAAAGAGAAATTTGTTCTAAAAGTTATATTAAAAGTAAGAGTAGATTAATGAAAATAAAACTTAACTCACTATCGCAGGAATCGCGATTGCATTTAGCATATGCAACAAGCCGTTAAACCCCTAGGTTACCCCTAATGGACAAGTGTTGTCTCGTGAGGGTTTACAGTGAATATACCCACAAAATTCAATTTTAAATTTCAAAATGTAAAAAAAAAGGTAGATTTTCTCCTTTTACAAGAGATAAGCTCAAATTTGGCAATAAAATGAAATTTCCAAGTATGCAATAGTAATGCAACACACACACTCACAGTTTGTCAATACCAGCAATTTTTTTTTTACACTCTTTAAACTTACAGTGTGTGCTTGAAAAGTCAAATAGCTGATCTTAATTTCAAAGTTTACATAATCAACAGCAGTCATGAAACTTGTAGTTTTAACTCAAATCTCACTAGGATTTCACTCTTTTAATGAAAAACTCTCAGAAACCGGTGTAGAGAACATCTCACTTGGTAGAGAAGCAAAGACAGAGAAGTTGCTTCCAATTTTTGATGACTCAATATGTAGGCATTTGGAGTTTAATAAGTTCTATGAAAGGATACTTAGCATTAGAAGAGCGATCTACCGTGTAGAACATCTTTATCACTTAAATTTAAAAATCAATTTCTTTCAAATCATTAGGACTTTGACTGGTATTGGGTAGAAATTAAGATGAGTAGGAGATTTGGGGTGTATTTATTCTAAGCATGTGATTGGAGTGTTTGCGCAATTCATTCCAATCTCTTATTTTTCTTCTCCTTTTTATCATTTGTACAGTTTTTTTTTTTCAATTTTTTTTTTTTTTGGAAATCAACTCCTTTCTTTCTTTACCACTTCTTGCAATATCATTACAGTCCAATCACATACCTAGATATAGAAGTGAGGTTTGTACTCCCAGGTGGAGCAAGGCATGATTTGGAGAGAACTAAGAATAAGGCAATATTAGGTAAAGGGGGGTGCATTTGAAATAGGTATGGCAAAACTAGGCCCGAGCCCTCCAACCGGCTCCCTCAGGGTATCTTTGCTCCGTGGCTCCCCCATGTATGACAAATTGGGCAGATAATCTCCTTATTGTTCTCTTGTCTTTCTCCATGGCTCCCTCAGGGTATCTTTGCTCACTTATAAACTTCCAGATATTGTTATACCAAGGTAACTCCTCTTCGTCCTCTATGTTAGTAATACAATAGTAGGATGGGTTCTCTCTTATTTCTATGATCAAGGGTCTCATGGTTATTCCGAATTTCCAATAGGTATTTCTATCATCGAGGCTAAGGTGGCTAAAGCATCCAGGAATTAGTTCTCGTCCCGAGGTAGGTAAAAGAATGTGATCTCCTTAAATCTTGCCTGCAAACTCTCCAAGTATTCATGATAGGGTTTCAACTTCTCATCCTTTACTTTCCAGTCCCCTCTAGCTTGTGAAATTATCAAATTGGAATTCCCAAACACTTCAACCCTCTTTGCGCCTAGTCCCAGGGTCATCTCCAGTCTAATTGTACAAGGCTCATAGTCGCTAACATTATTAGTGACAACAAAGTTTAGCTTGACAGCGAATGGCGCGTGAGCACCATCCAGAGATACTAGCACTATCCCAACTCTATATCCCTTCTAGTTAGTAGCTCCGTCGAAGTACACTATCCACGTCTCTTGACTAATAGTCATGATATCCTCATTAGGGAACGAGAATTCTTTAGCATCATCCCATCTCGCTTAATCAGCTAAGAATTCTGCTATTGCTCTCCCTTTGACGGATATCCTCATGACTCAAATCAAATTCTGTGAGCATCAGAGTCCAACGGGCCATTCTTCCTATTAGTGTATGCTTTTTAAACAAGTACTTTAGCAAGTCCATCAGGGCTATGAGCAACACAAGGGAAGATAACATATAGTGCCTAAGTCGGCGGGAAGCCCAAACTAAGACCCAACAAGTTTTTTCTAATGGTGTGTACTTGAGTCCATATCCGACCATCCTCTTGCTCAGGTAGTATATGGCTTTCTCCATATAGCCCTCATCATCCTCTTGAGCTAGCACACATCACATGGCATTCTCGGTTACTGACAGATATAGAAGCAAAGGTTTGCCTTCGACAGACGGTGACAAGATGGGCAAGTTCTGCAGGTAGGTTTGGATTTTCTCAAAGGCTTTGTGACAGCGTTCACTCCAATCAAATTTCTCCTCTTTCTTTAATAGTTTAAACAATGGCTCGCAGGTTGGGGTCAACTTTGAAATGAAGCAGCTTATGAATTGGATTTTTCCCAGGAAAATCCTTACCCCCTTCTCTGACCTAGGCGGTTCATCTCCAGAATTCCTTTGCTCTTAGCAGGGTCTATTTCTATACCTCTCTTGGTGATCAAGAACCCTAATAATTTCCCTGCGATTACTCTTAATGCACACTTCTTTGGGTTCAGCCTCATATTAAACTCCCTCAATCTCTCAAAGAACTTCCTTCGCACCCCTATGTTGTCTCCCCTCTCTTTTGCTTTTACTATCATGTTGTCTACATACACTTCTACCTCCTTATGTATCATATCATGTAACAGTGTCTTAATAGCCCTTGGTATGTGGCCCCAGCATTCTTCAACCCAAACGGCATTACTCTATAACAGAAAGCACCCCAATGTGTGACAAATGGGGTCTTTTCTCTATCCTCTAGTGCCATGAGTATTTGATTATATCCTGAAAAAACCCATCCATGAGTGACAACAGTGCATGCCCAGCGGTATTATTAACTAGAACATCTATATGTGGGAGTGGGAAGTCGTCGTTAGGGCTAGACTTGTTTAGATCTTGAAAGTCTACGCACACACATACTTTACCATCTTTCTTAAGCACAGGTACTATATTAGCCACCCACTCCAGATACTTAGTTACGATTAGGAAATTGGCTTATAACTCTTTCTCCACTTCTTCTTTAATTTTGAGCGCCAGCACAGGTTTCATTCGCCTCAGGTTCTGCTTTACAGGTTTCGATTTAGGAAAAAGTGGAATTTTATGCTGGACAATTTCAAGGTCAATTCCAGGATGCCCTCATAGGACCAAGCAAAAATGTCTTTAAACTCTTTAAGTAAAGCAGTCAATTCTTGGCTTTCACATTAATTAAGTGTTGAACCGATTTGGACCTCTTGGGGATCCTCCTCAATTCCTACGTTTATTGACAAAGTTTCCACTACTTTTTGAATTGATTTATTTTCATCTTTTTCAATTAACCTTTCTAAATCAGTAGGGATTTCATCATTTTCATTAGAATCTATGCATTCAGAATTAGACACATCGAAGTAAGAGGAATCGGAGATCATTTTATTAATAACTTGGAAGTTTTTAACAAACTTGATTGCAGACTTGATATCAGACTCATTAGACTTCTTACCCCTAGTAATAGACTCAAAAATAGAATGAAAAACAACTTGCGGTCCACTGACAGGCATGGATCTGATTACAGACTCAAAAACCTTAGAAAAGGCCCCTTTTGGGAGCGGTGCTTCCTCATACTTCCAATACTTGAGCTCTCCCTTAGCTTCCATGATGAATTTGGAGACATCTATCTTTTTCCCTTGTAGTGCCATTACCTTTTGGTCCCAGTCTTCCTTATCCTTAGGTCCATCCCCCTATAGCAGCTTTATAGATCCTTGGTCCATGTTCTCAGCCCAATCTGCTTGAACGGTCTTTTTAGCCTCTCCTTCTTCTATAACCTCATACCACTGTTCCTCTCCTAATGGCTTGCAGTCAAAGAAGATCTCAAAACAAGGGATCCTCTTCTTTGTATCATGGTCATACCAAGGCTCCAGGGAGCCATAGTAGTAGAAGTTTCCTTAACGAAAGAGCCATTGAGGTTCTTCTTAAGAGGTTCGGCGCCCTTGGACTTGCTAGCTTTCCTTTTTGTTGGTGTATACCCCTGACCGTTCTTGTTCTTCTGTCCCATGAAATTTGGAAAACTGGCTATACCTTGCTGCCTATAGCCTAAGCCCATGCCCGGGAAGAACTTCATCTTATTCATAATAGGAGCTATCATGGGATTTGCATAATCATCAAGGTACGGTGCAATCTTCCCTAATGACTCTTCCATTCCCAAAGCATTAATCTCATTGAGCTTGAACCCACCAAGAGTAAGACCTTGCTCAGGCAACTGTATCTCTAACGCGACTCCATCTTGAGCAGTACGAATCCCAGAATCCCCAAACAAAACCACTATCTGGTTTTCCACTACCATCTTGATCTTTTGGTGAAGGGTTGAGGGTACAACCCAAATATCATGTAACCAAGTTCTCCCTAACAGCAAATTGAAGGATGCACCTATGTCGATCACTTGAAACTCTACATCCCCATCTACGGGCCCAACAGCGATTTGCAAATTCATCACCCTGTCTACCTTCCTCTGAGTATTATCATAAGCATGGAAAGACTAGCCTAAGACTCACAACTTGTTCATTAGAATACCTTAGGCTTATAAGGTTTGCATAGGACAGACGTTAAGCGCGAAACCATTATTAACTAGAACAATCGGGACTCTCATTCCCAAAGTCTGAATGATAATGTAGAGCGGCCTATTATGACAAGGTTCCTCAAGAGGGATCGCCTCACTAGTGAAGGATATGATCGGGGTCTCCACCATGGGCTTGATTAGGGCTAGCAACTGTTCGGGAGTAGTATTAATAGACACATCAGGATGGTTCAGAGCTTCAAGGATTGCCTGTATGTGGTTTGTGGAAGCCATAAGCAAGCTCCAAATGATCTCTTTCTAGCTATGGTGGTTTGAAGTGCCTGCCTGCCCTAGTCAAGTATTGAACATCTCATTCTTCACATATGCACTCTGGAACTCCTTCGTTGATCTCAATACCATCCCATATGGAATCATTAGAAGGCTACCCATCCCACCATTTTACTTCTCCTAAGCCAAGGTATAACTCTTCTAAGTAGAACAGGTCTTCCATTTCAGGGTCTTCATCCACCCAATACTCTCCGTCCTTACTTAGAGAGCAAATCCCAAATTCCTCCAGGAGGATAACCACAGGTTCGTGTTCAGTTACGAAGGTGATATATATGGTCGGGTCATAGGAGGGGGAGGTGAGGCTAAGGAAGTTGATATTTTAAGGTGGGGGAATAGCATAGTGGTTTGGCAATGGGTTACGGGTGATACTTAGTGGAGGTGCGGGTGTGATGACCCCATTATCGAAAAAGTCTTGGATCTCATGGCAGAGTCGCATGCAACGGTCAGTATCATAGCCATGTTCTTAGTGAAAGGCATAGCATTTGGAGGTCATGATTAGGTGGGTAAAGGTCTCGGGTCTAAGGGTTTGAGTTGGCCCTTTTGGGTGAGGCAGGTTAGTATGAAGGATAGTGGTAGGCTGAGGGTGGTGAATTTTTTGGGTTCAGAGTGGCGGTTGTTTCTTGGGTAGGATCGGTTGGCACTTTGATTAGGGGTGTCATGTAAGACATTGACATTAGGTGTGGTATGGTTGTTTGAGTAGTTGCCTCTAGTGTTTCTCTTCCTTGGGTTATTTTCTTCTTTCTTAATCTTCCCATCTCTCAAGGCATCCTCTATCTTAGTCCCCACATCAAATAGTTGCTCGAAAAGTGGTAATAGGCATAAAACGTATGTGCTCATTGTAGGTGGGCTGTAGGTTCTTTATGATTATGTAGACTTGCTCCTTTTCGGTCGGCATGTTTGCCATTTTGGCAGCCTTCTTCCTCCAATGGGTCAGAAATGTGGAAAAAGTCTCAAGGTTGTCTTGCCTAGTGGTTTCAAGGTCTCGAATATTGAAATCAAGCTCGGTATTATAGGCATACTGCTTCACAAACTCATTCACAATATCCTCCCATACACGGGTCTTATAAGGCTCCTCCAGACTAATAACAAAAAAATAACTGGGCTAAGTGCTCATCCCCAATCCCATAGCTCTTAAGGCAATGACATACATTTTTAGGTGGCTTTAGGGTTCCCGGTCCTATCAAACTTTTCTAGATCATGCATTTTAAGCTTCTCCGGATATTTGACCTTTGCATGCTCAAAGAAACCCTCGAGGTCTAACAAGTAGTCATCAACACCATGGGACTTCCTTACTATGCTTTCTAGACGGTCCAACTTGTCTTTCATAATCTTTTCGGGATCTCCGCGTACACCATCATCGAACCAATCCTCCTCCTTGATAGGATTCAGATCAATGGGGTTCTTAGGTACAATAGGCGAAGTAGGTGGAGGTAGATCCATAGCAGGTAGGCCTTGTAGGTTCACGGTGGTTTGCCCCAATGGTTTATTAGAAATTGTAATTATTGCCCTTAACAGGCCAAGGTATTCTCTAACTGTTCCATTCTCTCTTGTTCCTCAGCCATAAGTATCCCAATACTAGTAGTTCGGACTAGTCTTCTTAAACTAGGGGACGGAACCAAGAAGGTGTGCTCATGGTTTTCCTCGAAGCTATCTCTAGACAGTCAGCATATCCACACGTGCTCAATTAAAGAAACTGTTACTTTTCATTATCCTTTTTCATTTTAGGTCCCCTCAATACTATGTATGCTCATGTATGCTCATGTGAAGAGAACAGATCTGGTAACTTCTTTATCAACATGTAACCATATAAGTACTAGTTGAATTATCGAGTATTCCTTCTCATCCTGTTGGCCAGTATAATCAAAGTCACACTAGCCATTCCATGTCTAGAAAATTTCATGTGTGATAGGGTTTATGATTGCCTAGATCTGATTAGGGATACTTCTAGAAAATAGAACGTGAACAAGGTTATGATTCATAGTCCTACGGACTCGTGCCACATATTCCCAGTATAACACATAAGCAAAGCATCCTCATGTCATGTGGCGAGCATTTCATATGGATAGAGTGCCTTGGGTGTTAGACAGGGCTATATACCACAAATCGTGTAGGCTTCTTTATCATATCACATAATTCTAAAGGGTAAGTAAAGTGTGTGTGTGTGCACACTGTCATATCAGGTCAGGCCCCTAAAGGATTGGCTCTATGGCTCCAATATGCATCAGGGTGGATAGAGTCAAAAAGGGTCCCCCAACAAGAGTGCTTTATACCCCACATTACAGGGTTCGATGTGGTACATGGACTACTTTTTATACCGTTAGGTACATGCTAGGGCAAGAAAGTCCTCTACGGAGGGGATCTGATAGGCTGTAGGCCCTCGGCTTTGGTCCTCCCAAGTTTCCTAAAACTAACGCACGTGCAAAGAACCTTGAAAGTTTTGGAGTCTAACCCTCTTAGTTTAGTCCCCAGCAGAGTCGCCAATTGTGGGTACCCGAACCAAGCTTAGGGCCTAGAAGGATTAAGCCCGCTTGATTGTCCCATTTCAAATCTCACTCTTGGATTAGGAGTCCAAAAGACTCTAAATCTTGCATGTCTGCAATGTTATGATCCTAGGATATGCAAGGTAGTGGTATGCATATGTACATAAGATTTCTAAAGTGACTTGGAAGCATGGGGTATAAAATGAATGCATGAAGAATGACATTGTAGGATATAAGAAAATATGGCAAAAACTACTTCATATAAACTAATTTAGAATGCATGTGAACATCAAATCAAAGCCTAAAAGTCAAAATGTGCTTACTATGAATCGTGGACAGAATGTTTGTCTCATCTTGTAAAAATAAAAAAGAGGGGTTAGGAGCATCCTAAATTCATGAAAATTTATGGAGATCATCCTTACTGAGTCTAGAACACATAGGAAAAAGCCAAACTATCATCGGAGTTACAAAATGAGATAAATCAAATAAACAATAGGGGTTGCTCAAAAATAGAGTCCGTACTATGGACTGAAATGTAGGAAATCTTTGAAAATGCATACAAAATATTTAATGCACCAAAATATACATAAAGTTCCCAAATACACCGAAGTTTAAGATAAAAATAGTCTGGATTCCCAGTTCCATCGAAGCGGTCAATTTCTGGCATTTTGAATTTCTCAGGCAATTTCACTTTGACGGGTTTAAACAGGCCTTCAAGGTCTAGCATGTAATCATCAATCCCTTTGCTCTTCCTTAGCACACTTTCCAGTTTATCAACCTTGTCCATTTTCTCCTGGAGCTTTTTCTCATATGCAAGCGGTGGGACCCCTTGAAACCAGTCTTCTTCCCCATTATTCTCACGTGGAGGCGGTTCAAACCCAGGTGGATGTTGTGGCCGCTGCTGCTTCAATTCTTCCATGGACTTCAAAACTTGGGCCAGGCTGCCGGACTACTGGCTTATGGTTGCTCCCAACTCGGTAACCTTGTTTTCTAACTCTTCCTGGTTCATGCTGAAATAAGCTGTCGGGCTGATTCTGACCAAACGGTTATCTGAATTTCTGACCCAAGACGAAGATCCCAACTGTTGACCTTGAGAATCTATAGTGACCCCATAGATTTGAGAGAATTGTATCAGATTTTGATAGTGATGACTTTAGACAGACAATGATAGTAATGTTAACAAACGTGGACTGACTTGTGTACAGACTGACTGAGACAGTGCGTGCAAACTAACAGGAACGGTGCATGCAAATAAGGCAATCATGCGGATGTAAGCCCTAGTCTATATGATGCCCCTATTTCTAGTAGATAACAGTTAAGCAAATAAGATCCCAACCATACAGAGTGTGCTAACTTTACTTTCCAGTATGACCACCAATGAATAACAGGGATTTTCAGGATATTCTGAAAAGTTTTGGACAGGGTTTCCGGGAGAAGCGGGTTATATCTAGGATATATGGACAGAGTTTCTGAGAGAAATAGGTTATATCTAGGATATTTGGACAGGGTTTCTGGGAGAAACAAGTTATATCTGGGATATATGGACAGGGTTCCCGGGAGAAACAGGTTATATCTGGGATATATGGACAGGGTTTCCGGGAGAAACAGGTTATATCTAGGATATATCAACAGAGCTTCCGGGAGAAACAGGTTGTATCTGGGATATATGGACAGGGTTTCCAGGAGAAACAGGTTATATCTGGGATATATGGACAGAGTTTCTGGGAGAAACAGATTATATCTAGGATATATGGACAGGGTTTCCGGGAGAAACAGGTTATATCTGGGATTTATGGACAGAGTTTCTGGGAGAAACAGGTTAAGATGGTGATCATACTGTCTAGCAAGTTTTCATACTCCTATGTCTTAGGACCGACAAACAAGGATTGCGGTGTATATCTTTGTGAGCATGGAGCAGACATCCTTGTCATGGTGCCTAGGCAGGTCAACTCAATGTGATCACATGTGAGTGATTGCCTTGAGATTCATAAGAAAGAGGTTCTACCTCATGCCACATAAGCGTCTACACCGCGCAGGTAATCCCGTCAGGGCATACAGTAGTTATATCACATTGTCCTATCTGAAAAGATAAATGAACAGTCCTATGAAAGGTTCTATAGGAATCTATATGCAAAGGCTGGGTTTAGTCAAAGAGGTCCCGTTGACGAGAGTTCCAATATAACGTCAGAGAGACAGTACGGAAGTGTTTACTCTTTTTGATATACCTTGGAAGGTACAGTATCAACGGTGACTTATGCCTTGGCACAGCAAGACCTGAACAATATCAGCGCCGCGTTTCAGACACAGTCGGAGGGGGGAAATGCAAGAGTGCAATGCGGTGAACCAGACGCAGTAGAAAGATGATTTTAAGGATGCTTCTTATGAGTCAAACCTCTGTATTATTTTGTTTTGAAAATAAATTTCTCCAGCAGAGTCGCCAGATTGTGGACACGTGGAATTTCACTTCTTTTTAGTTTGTTTTGAGATTGTTTTGAAAAAAGAAAGGAAAAGGTCTGTTGAAAACAGATACAGAGTCGCCATTTGGTCTTTAAGGAACCAAAAAACCTAATTTTGACTCACCCAAATGGATAAAGGGCACCGGCCCTTCATAACCAAAGAACTTGGCTCGAGGTTTTGGTACGAGAGAGGAAGGAGCCTTTGTCGTGACTAAAACACCTTCAACTCGCCCCGTCTTTCGATGGACCTCAATTAGCATCCAAATAATCATCTTATACTATGTATGATTTGACAATTAATACTATGATAGTATATTACATCACACAAGAATTTTGAAATGGAAGATCGAAAGATAAGATATCATTAAAAAGATCTTAGCCAAATATCACACGATGCAAAAGTGAAAGATCACACAAATAAACCTAACAAAATCGTCTAATCACATATCAAGTAATTAAGTTTCCCTAATCTAAAGGGGACATGAATTGTTCTTGAAACAAATAAACAAATAAATCGGAATATGCTTAGCGAGCTAGAATGATGCATGTTAATCTTTGGAAAAAGAAGACTTCTCAATCCCCGGGACGGATGAGAAAGGATGATTAGATTGAGGGGAAGCATGGACGTGTGATCAAGTTCATTCCTTATAGTCATCTTAGATTAGGAGTCACAAAAACCCCAAATCTTGCATGAATGCAATGTATGATCCTAGAATGTGCAAAGGTTGTTGTGTGTTTGTGTACATGGACTTTCTAAAGTGACTTAGAAGTCTAGAAGATGAATGAATGCATGAGGGAAATCACCATGAGATATGTACAAATATAGTATGGGCCACTTCTTAAGATATGAACTAATTTGAAATGCATATAAGCATCAAATCAAAGAAAGAAAGTAAAAGAATGCTTGCTGTGAATAGTGGACAGAACAGTGACTTGATCTTGTGAAAAATGAAAGGTAGGGTTAGGAATGTTTTCAATGCATGATTTTTTATGGAGATCATCCTTAGTGTGTCTAGAACACAAATCAAAAATCCAATCCTCAATAACTATCACATATTGAGAGAAATCATATAAACAATAGAGGTTACTCAGAAATAGAGTCCGTACTGTCGACTGAAATGTTGAAAAATCTTAGAAACAAAACACAAAAGATCTAGAGGCCCATATTATACAGAAAGTTTCCTAATACACTTAAGTTCAAGGGAAAAATTATTTGTGACCACTCCTTTTGGAAAAGTTTTATGTAAAACAAGTTGAAAGTCAACTAAGCTGCTGTGATAGCAAAAATAGAATATCTGGAGAGAATGTTTGGGACCACTTCCAAGTGTTTTCAAGACAATCCAAAAATCATGGGTGTTCTCCAATGAGTTAGGAAGACTTTCCAAGTGGTCTTATATTCATATATTGAGTATTGAACTCAGAATAATTCTTTGAAGTTAAATGACTCACTGTTTTGAAGATTTTTGAGAAAACAAGGTTTATTTCTTGGAATCCAAATATTGGGGGTTTTAGGAGGGCTTTGAAATAGGGGTTTTGAAAGTATATTTTCAACACTCAAAGAGGATTAAAACCACTTGTAATATCAACCTCTAACTCATTTAGAGAACCTCCAAGATTATTGGAAAGGTTTGCTTTATTTTGGAAATAACCTCAAGAATACATAGGGATGTATTGAGGTTATAATCATCATGTATCAAACATGTTTTTGAGGTCAAGAGCTACTATCCATAAGGATTCACTCACCTCAAACTTCATGTTATCATCTAGATGATGATGAACTAATAAGTAAATAAAGAAAATAAAAAAGAAATGAGATAAGAAGAGATGAACATTGTATATAAGCAAGCAAATGAATAAATATCAATAGATGATATTCAATGGTGGAACCACATGCATTCAACCTCTCATATATGTGTAAATGGGTGAGTACATCACTCTCTAACTCATAGGAAACTCAAAGAAGATGAAGAAGATGGATTAAAAGCTTGAAAATAAAAGTTTAGTTTTTAGAAAACTAATTGAAACTCACATTTTGGATTGGATTTGGAAGTAGAAAATCTCTACTTATCTCTCTCTTTCTCCCTAACTCTCTATATATCTCTCTCTAATGGCTTCCAATTTCTTTCCCAAATGGAAGCAAATGGGTCTCTTTTATAGGCCAACTTGGGGAGGTATTTTGGATTTTAAAAGGTCTCTAATTGGTCCAAAATCTTCAGATTATCAAAACTATATCGTTTTATTTGTTGGAAATTTGAATTAAAACCCAAAAATTAACAAACAATTACATGAAAAATGAAAAATCACTCAGAGTGCCACCGCGGCCCTTGGCCACTGCCGCCACGACAGTGGGCCAGTGCCGCCGCGGCAGTCAACCCCCCCCCCCCCCCCCCCCCCCCCCCGTTGACCAAAATTTGCATTTTGGCCCCCGGAAATCCCGGAATTCGCGAAAAGGCCCTATTTCGTCCGAAATTCACAGAAAATTCATACGAAATCCAAATTGAGATTATGATATACCATTGGAAAGGTATTGAGGTCTACTTTCCATAAAAAAAATAGTTTAGAGTTGGGTCACTTTGGAAAATTTTGCGGTATTCGCGATAAAAGCCGAATTGATCGCATTTTTCACCTTCAGGAATTCATAACAAATTCGTTTTAGATCCAGAAATTATGTGCGATATACAGTTGGAAAGCTATTGACCTCTAGTATTTGATAAAGATATTTCAACATCGAAAAGGAGACTTTAATTTTTGGTCAAACCAGTCAACGGAGACTTTTTGGAAACTTTCGGGACTTCCGGGGGTCTCTGGGAGCTTATGATTTAAAAAATTCATCTTTTAAAATACCCCCTTTTTTGTTTTGAACAGCATCGAATGATTTCTGAGATTCTGGGCCAATCCGGAGAGTTTTGAGCTTTTAGAGGTATTTTGGTCATTCTTTAATTTCTTGAAAGTTAGAGATAATCTCTGAAAGTCCGATCTTTATAATCATCGAGGTTTGACATGCTTGTGGCCTCCTAAATCTGTTAGCCGACAAAATGGGGCATCTACTGGAGGGGGGGGGGGGGGGATTGAGAAAACAAGCTTCAAATATTTGGAGATAAAAAAAATGTGGGGAGTTTAAGACGGGTTTTGAAATGGATGTTTTGAAGATGTATTTTCAGTACTCAAATGAAGATTACAACCACTTGGAGTATCATCTTGCAATTCACAACAAGAGCTTGTCAAGAACATTTGTAAATAAGGTTTTCTTTTGAAATTAACTTCAAGAATCCATGGAAGTATGATGCTTATGATAATGTATGATGCACATGGTACATATGAGAGCATAGGATGTTACTAAATATGGCAAAATGATGTTCTTTGTATGTATAATAAATTATGATGCATGGAAGTATCATATCAAAACATAAGAGTCAAAGTCAACAATTTGTAAATAGTGTCCAGATTATTTGCATCACTTTAGAAAATCATGGATAAACATCAAATAAGCTTAGGATAAATTGGGAAATATCTGAGAACGTCCCTAATGTTTCTGGAATATACAAGAAAAGACCAAACTTCAATAGCTATTATAGAATGAGAGAAACAAATCAAAGAATGCACATGACTTAGAAACAGAAACTGCACTGTCGACCAAATTTAAATGATTTTCATAAATAGAAGATTAACGCCTGTGATGCTAAAAAGATATAGAAAGTTTCCTAACATTGAAGTTATAAAAAATAGAAATGGCCATTCTATATGATGAAAAATGTCCGAAATAAATGTAAGAAGTCAAACTATAATATGTGAGAGAAAAAATAGATTGTTAACATAAACTTCTAAAATCCAAAAAACATATTTCTACATTTCTAGATGAAACAAAATAAGGGTCAAGATGAATTAAGAGGGTTTTCCAAGTTGTTTTATCATCATACCTCAAGTATTTAATTCAAGATAAATGTTTGAACTCTGATTGTTCACTGTTTTGAGAAAATCTATAGAAATGAACTTTTCCTTTTGGAAAACTCACTTGGTTTTGATCGGGGCTTTGAAAGAGGAGTTCAAAACTTGAATCTAGACATCAAGGGTGACATTGGAACCATTTGGAACATCATCAAACATCAAATACTCAAGAAAGAAATGAATAAAATGGGGTTACTAGCTATCACTTAGATAAGGAAACAAGAGGGAAAGAGAGAAAAGAAAATAAAATAGAAATAGAATAGAGAGAATATGATGCTAGAATGAAAAGAAATAAAAATAGAAATGGGGTTGAGAAGGTGAAATGCAAGTATGATAAAGAAAAATAAAAATAGAAATGAGATTAGGAAAGAAGAACAAGTATATAATCAATGATTTATCAATGGTGGAAACACAACCATTCAACCTCTCATATATCCGTATGTAGATATGTAGATCACTCTCTAACTCATTGAAAACTCAAAGAAGATGAAGAAAATGAATTGAAAGCTTGAACATACAAGTTTAGTTTTGAGAAAACAAGCTAAAACTCACATTTGGATGAGACTTTGAAGAAGAAATTAAGTCACTACTTCTCTCTCTATTTCTCCCTAACTCTCTATCTTTTTCTCTCTCTTTGGAGCTTCCATGTCTTCCCCAAATGGAAGCAAATGGATCTCATTCATAGGCCAATTTGGGGAGGTATTTTAGGCTTTGAAAAGTCCCTAATTGGTCCAAAATGTTCAGAACATCAACACTATGTCATTTTGTTTATTGGAAATTTGAATTAGAAACCAAAAATTACAAAATAAATAAAATAAAAAACTTATTTGAGTGCCGCCATAGCATTCGGCCACTACCTCCACAGCAGTGGACCAGTGTCGCCATGGCAGTCAACCCTTCAGTTGACCAAAAATTGTGTTTAGGCCACCGAAACTTCCAGAATTCACAAAACGCCCTATTTCTTCCGAAATTCAGAGAAAATTTATAAAAACTCCAAATTGAGCTTGTGATATACCATTGGATAGGTATTGAAGCATTATTTCCATAAAAAAAAATAGTTTAGAGTTGGGTCACTTTGGAAAGTTTCCAGAAATCATGAAAAATGTTGTTTTTGACTGCTTTTTTTGAAATCATTGATATTTTAATGATTCTTTTTCTTTGCAAAAGATTATTTTGTATAAAGATTCCTTTTAAAAGATATGATGTCGTAAATCACACACATGTCATGCGAATGACAATGCATGTGGATACAACTACTCTATATGTAAAAAGAAAAGAAAAAATCTGAATCCTAACAAATAGCACATATGCACCTAGAATCCTTATCCATGTTAAGTGCGCCAATTTCTCTTTACATTGTGATATGTGTTACCCTTTTGAAGGTTGGATACTTTAAAAAAAATTTGAAATTCATTTAAACAAAATACTTCTTGGATGATAAGATCTTTTAAAATCGGGAATAATTCTCAAGAATTCTGAATTTTTCTTTTGAAAATGATGACATGAAAATATTTTTCAAATAAAGAGAATTTGAACTTTTTCTCTTTAAAGGAATGACTTTTCTTTCATTTCAAAACATCTTGAATTAAAATCTGTTTCGACACGACTGGTAAATTTTGAATTCTCGGATAATAGGACCACGAGATTTTGGATAATTATCGCACTTTTCATGAGTTCAAATGCATACAAGGTCAATGGTGATTAGCTAACAGGACATAAGAAGTGTAATCTCATAATCAATATTCGGCACGTTCCAAAATGTCATGGGACATGAAGGGGAATTGCTTGAAAATGATTAAAGGTTACACAGTCTATAACAAGCAAGCACTGTCATCTTCTCAAATAATCCCTTCCGGACATCCAAAGGTTACATCACATAGTTCCTAACCAAGAATAGAATCCTAATTTCGACAGGTTCTATGAAAACTATTATGCAAAAGGCCAGGTTTTAGTCTCAAATCAGGGTCCCTTGACGAGCATTTGTTATTCCTTCCAAAGGGGTTGGAAAGGCACGTGGACGACTTTTGATATACCAAAACATGGTATGAGATCAAGGGTGATAATACGGCTCTATGGTTACATGGCCGACCGGATCACTCCAAGCCTCCAAGGTTATAGTTCGTACAATCGACAGGTAAGACATGCAAGTGATATGCAAATGGACACACATAAATTGAATAAATTAAATAAAAGGATGTTCTCAAGTCTAATCCTTAAAATGAACCCAAAATAGAATCTGGTCTGCGAAACCAGAGATTCTCGGTTCGATTCCCAGCAGAGTCGCCAGATTATGGACACCTATAAGCACCCCAATATGACCGGACTATCGAATCTAGGGAGAATTACCTTTGGATACGATAATGATATTGTCCGACTTGCTTGGACGATCTTCAAAGAACTCTTCATGAACTTCGAAAAACTTTTTTAATCAAATTTTATTTCAAAAACGGTAAACAAGTCTTCAAGGGCAAGTTTCTATGATTTATCGAGTATCAAATACGTGCGGTAAAAGAAATTAGAGCGTTAGGGATAGCCGAGATCCAAGGAAAAAGGTTCGGGGAGCTTAAAACCATCATTTTCCTATTTTATTATTATTTCAAAAAAGAGGAAAAGTCAAAATTGATGAGAAACTAAGATAATTAGGCTATTGAAATCAATTCTACTTGTTCTAGATCTTGAAACAATTTCAAGAATATTTTTCTCACAACATTTGAAGCTAAAATAAGTCAAATGAAGATTTTCAAAGCAATTAAAGTATAAAAAGAGAAAAAGAAAAAGAAAATATTCAAAAAGACAAGAGTCGGCACTCGGGGAGTGCCGCTGTGACATTCATTGAGTGCCGCAGAGTTCATTTTGAGTGTCGCATTGAACGCTTTGAGAAATAGGATTGCTTCTAGAATTTTCTTTGGATCCCTAGAATATCCCAAACGACCTCGTTTCTTGAGGACGTATTTTATACCCTTAAGTCATCTTGAACATGATGAGATCATCTTGAATAGACAAGATTACCCTCCCCTTTGAAAATTTTTCTATAAATATAGACCACTTTTAAGGGAGAAGGAGGTTGACTAATTTTGGGTAAGAAATTTATAGAATTGAGAGAAACATTAAGAGAAGGAGAGAGACAATCTGAGTTTCTTCTAGAGAAATTTAGTCTTTGAAAATCTAAGATTAATAAATCAAAGAATTTGGAGAGATCAAGAGGAAGAAAAGAGAAAATAAAGAAGAAAAAGCTTGAAGAAGAGAAGTGAAGAGGACTTGAAGATTGATCCAATTCAATCAAAATCCTTATGAATCTGAGTATTCCCAAAGGTAATTCTATCATCTAATGTATTATATTTTCATAATTCAAACACAATTCTTAGAATTCTAGGACCTTTTCACGCAGTTTTCAAAAAGTCTCTTCTAACCTCATTTTATCACACACCATTTGAATTGTAATTGAATTTTCGTCTATTTGTTGATTTAGATCTAGTTGATCATGGATTGGGTTTTGAAATAAGTTTTCCAAAAGAAAATTTGCTTTGGATCATCAAGTTAGTCTCTCTCTCTCTCTCTCTCTCTCTCTCTCTCTGTTCATGCTCTTCTCTTGGAAATCAATGGGATCTTCAATATCCCACTTGAATTCTACTTGATCTCTTAGTTTTCTGTAATTTGATGATTTACATGAGGATTAAGGTTGATTTTGATCATACATAGGATCAATTGGTAGATTCAAGTCTTATATCCATGATTTAGATTGATCAATTTGAAGGTTTCATGGAATGCACTTCATATTGAAACCTATGAAGGTTAGTGTTCTTAGTCTCGAAGGACCATTGATTTGAGAGAGGAATCAAACAAATTGAGTCTCAATTCCTCAAGGACCATCAATTTGAGAGAGGAATTAGATTTAGAACAAGCCAATTGTCATGGTTTGATGGTTAGATTCAACTAAGTCTAAGTGTTTAGGCACATTCATGAAATTGAGTAAAATTCTTAGAGATCTCCATGGAGGTTTCTTCAAGGTTGAATTCATGATGGTTCTTAATGCTTGATTGATTATATTAAGTGGTCATAACCAATACTTGGTCCAAATTCTTTCTAGAATTTTGGACCAAATTGAGTTCAAATAAGAAGTGACAATTCAACAAAGGTGTAGTGATTTCAATGACGACCTATGATCAAAGATTTTTAATTAAATCGTGATCCATTGGATTTGAATGAGACCAATTGGAATGTGTCTATAACACATGGGTCAACCACTGTAATTTTTGTTTTGATTAGATTTCAAAGTTAACATGGCTTGATCATGGGTTTTGCCACCCAATTACTCTCAATCCAGAATTTCAGAACAGTGAACCCCTTCTAAAATAAATGGATCAGAGCATTAATCAAGTATTTTAAAGCTCCAAATATTTTTCTTATGAAGTTTAATGAGTAATAAGATCCTCTAAAAAGATTGAGAGGATTTAGATTCGTTTGCTATTTTTAATAAATCATACAAATCTCTGGATAGAGAGTTAATAAATTATGAGTGATGTCTGATCTTGATCCAATCCCGAGAGATTGGACCATTTGATCTTTAATTTTCTTTTTGGGTTAGATAATAGACATACAGAGGCATGTCATACTCAAAAATAATTGAGATCAAGCCATGGGAACATGAGTTTCCTATTTTTGAATGTTTGATTCATTCTCTGTAAATTCTGGAATTCTGAAGCAAATTTGGTAAGTCTCACTCATTTTGATCCAAATGGTTTTCTAAGACCTTAAGGCTTGAATCATGTTTTTTAATAAGAATAATTGAACTCAAATCTAGAGATCAAGTGACCCAAATCATCAAATGATTCATGTCTTGTTCATTTTCATACATTCACGACCATCATGTTTAGAGATAATGCTTGTATTTTAGGTTGTAGAGTATAGGAATAAATCATGATTGGTTTAACGTCGTCATGGATTCTTTTTTTAAATTATGTTGAAGTCGTATCATCTCTATATGGACATTACATTAGCCCTAGGTTAAGGTCCCTCTAGATCTTCCCGTTGAGACTTGTATGTCTATAGGGAAGTTACAATTTCAACGATTGGAAAGAATTCATGCTTTTTGTCAACCCCATTCATTTTGTTAGATTTAGATGAAACTTTTGATAGTATTCAAGCATGTGGACTAACCCTTGTTTTGCAGCACACCTGAGGTAAGTCACTCTATCTTATCTCAAGTTTATTTCATCATTAATTTTATTGATTTTTATGACTCCATGCGCGACACCTTAGATTAAGGATTTGCTTTATGTGCTTAGAGGCTAGGTTTTCTATATTTTGTATGCATTGCACGTTTCCAATTCACAGCTGGATCCCGAGTAAGTTCTCTCGTTCTGTTTACACCCTAATATAAAAAATTATATTTTTTATATTGTGACCGGTTTAATTTTATGCAAGTGGTAAGTTAACCACACTAGTGGGGAAGTTAACAATTTAGTGGGTAGTAGTTATTTGAAGTGGGAAGTTAACCACACTAGTGGGGAAGTTACAAATTTAGTGGGTAGTGGTTATTTGAAGTGGAAAAGTGGCCAACTTAGTGGGGGAGTTATTTTCAGCACCTCTATTTATACACAATGCCAAGCAACATGAAAGGAGGGTCACACACAGCCACACAGCCCCCTGCGGCTTAAAATCAGTCCCAACACTGCAGCTTTGTTTTCTTTCTTTCTGTTCAAAGCTCCACGTTGCTTTCTTTCCATTTCATGTTAGCACTAATTTAGCCTTTTGTTTTAGTTTTAGTCTGTTGATGTACTGCATACCTTTTGTAAATGCAATCAATGTCCACTTTAAATCTCAATACATTTTTATTATTCAATGATTCGGTTTTTGATTGAATCTCTATTCATGTCCTTTACCCGTTTCATCACTCAACCCAATTACTTGCATCAGAGTGGTTGGACATTAAGGGAAGGGTCATCCCTACTTCCCAACATCGCTTGATCCGCACCACACAACTATTAGGGATAGTTTTGGTTACACATTTGGGTCTTCGTACAAAGCCCCTGGCACGCCCGGTCAATTTAATTTTTATCCAAAACACGTTCTCAGGTGCATATCATTTCAGTGCTATTTGAAATTACTTGGTTATGGATGCCCTTTTTAGCAATCTTATACCCCTTTTCGACTTGCTTGTGCTATATATATCTATATCTATGTAATTATTAGGACACATATAAACTTTTAAATTGAATAAAAGGATGGTGTCTAGAGGCCTATCCATGATAGGATGAGAGGGGATGCTTTAGTCCCACCGGGCTCCTTCCCCTCTCACTCCAAGATCCTGGGACCTAGAAATCTCTAGTTTTCGTAGAAAAGTAGCTTTCAAAATGGTTTCTTAATTTCTTTCCTTTAAATTAATTGGCGACTCTTTCTTTTGTTAAATTGATTTGAAAAATTGAGAAAAGCCCAAAAGCGATGGGCCATATGTCCACAATACCAGCCCTCGGATCCACGACCTTTGGACTTTTTCCTCGATTTTTAAATCAATTTAACGAAAGAACGAATCGCCACTTAATTTTAAGGAAAGAAATTAAGAAACTATTTTTAAAGCTGATGTTCATTGAAACAAGAGATTTCTAGGTCTGGGGATTATGGAATGACAGGGGAAGGAGCTCAGTGGGATAAAGCACCGCCTCTCATCCTATCATAGATAGGCCTCTAGTCACCATCCTTTTATTTAGTTGAAAAGTTTATGTGTGTCCCGATCAAAATATATACAGCATAAGCGAGTTGAAAGGGGTGCAAGATTGTTTAAAAAAAAAGGGCATCGATAACCAAGTAGGTCAAAGTAGCACACGATATGCAACGCAAGAGGAACAAGAAAACTCACAGGAATCCAGCTGCGATAGGGGAAACGTGTAATGCAAACACTAATAGAAAACCTAAGAAAAAGATCTCTAATTCACATAAACACATTAGGCATTGCTCTAATTGTGGATATCGCAGGCTAGTCATGCTTTTAACTTTTTCAAAAAAAACAAAAATGAGTCGCTACTTAATTTTTAAAAGGAAAATTAAGAAACATTTTAAAACTAAACTGATCTTTTTGGAAACCAAAGATTAACTAGGTCTAGGGATTATGGAATGAGAGGGGAAGGAGCCCGGTGGACTAAAACATCCCCTCTCATCCTATCTCATGATAGGCCTCTACTCAACATCCTTTTTAATCGAACTATTAATTT
Organism: Hydrangea macrophylla; assembly: GCA_033977485.1. NCBI lineage: Eukaryota > Viridiplantae > Streptophyta > Magnoliopsida > Cornales > Hydrangeaceae > Hydrangea > Hydrangea macrophylla. The sequence goes on from CM066992.1 coordinate 34,520,013, forward strand.
AAGTATGCTCTCAACTAATACATAGATATATGTTGGCCCAAAAAGGAAACCTTAGAGGGGGGGTGAATAAGGTTTAAGCGGAAATTTAACCTTTTTGAAAACTTAATACAAATTAAACACAATCACAAGCAATTATGTAAAGAGAGAAGGGAAGAGAAACTTTCAAACCAATTTTTCAAGTGGTTCGGCAATCGCACCCCGCGGCCTACGTCCACCCCTCAAGAACACCTCTTGAGGATTCCTTTAATCCGATCTACTTCACGGGTGTAGACCAAACCGTTCCCGGAGCACTTACGGGTGTGTGCACCAAACCTTTACAAGAGCCTTCAATCTCTCCCAAAGAAGAACACCTCTTCTTTGCACACAAGGATTACTAACCCCCACTCTTTACAAATATAATTGAATACAAATTGATAACTCTCTCTCTAGAGTGGATAATACAATTAAAGCTCACTACAATTTTGCTCTCTCAAGAAATACAATGAAAGATTTGAGCAAATTGATAAACTCACACAACTAGGGCTCAAATGTGAATGATTAAAGATTAAAGAGATGTGTGATCAATACTATGTTTTCCAATCAAAATCTCAACCCCAAATAGATTGGGAAAACATGTATTTATAGGCCTTGGAAGATTATAGCCGTTAGTGGCAAGTTTGGTAATTAAAAGCCCCTTTAAAAACTAGCCGTTATTGCCTTTCAGGTCGATTCAGTCGACTGGACCTTGAAGCAGTCGACTGGTCCTTGAAGCAGTCGACTGAGATGTGTTTACAGAGGGTTTTGTTTGCATTCTGCTCACTTCGGTCGACTGCATCGGGCCCTCAGTCGACTGCCCCTCCCTGTTTGACAGTCTGACACATCTACACTAAAATGGCCATAACTCCCTCTACAAAAATTGAATTTGCGATCCGTTTGATGTTTTGGAAACTAGATTCAAATACCTTTCCAACCATATAAGATTCAACATTTAATTATTTTCCAATTGGTTGGGCATTGCTTTAAAGATGATCCACTTAAAATTTATTTCCAAAACTTTAACCTTTAGAGTTTGTTTGAGCCCCTATGAGTATGAGATCAAGATGCCTTACAATGATGGTCCTAGACTTCAACCAAGGATGAAATATCTTCAAGTCTTCAAGATTGATCCTTGTTGAGCTCCTTGTAATCTTGATCTACATCAATTAAATCTCATGCACACAAAGGTGTTAAAACATTGATACAAAATTAATACATGAGATTATATATGAGCATAAAAATGACTATGATAATAATAAAGAATGAATCAATATGAATCATGTAATTATCATAGCATATTTGACATCATCAAAACATAATTAAATATGCCTTAATATACCTTAAGGCTAACAATATAAATATACACTCCACAAGCATGTTGAAAAAAGGGTGCAAGATTGCTAATGATAAAATGTCATACAAAATCACATAATTCAAATAGCAAGCAAAATGATATGTGAATAGAGAATAAGGAAACTTACCCGAGATCCAGCTGCGATATAGAAACGTGCAATGCATACACAAAATAGAAACCTAAGAAAAGGTCTCTAACACATATAAACACATAAGGCAAGACCTAGTTCTTAACGTGTCGTGCATGAAGTCGAAAATCAATAAAAATCAATAGATAAAATAAACTAGAGTGAAATTGAGAAATTGTACCTTAATAGCGCTACAAAACAAAGGGTTAGTCCACATGCTTTGAACATGATATAATATCAAATCTTAAATATCATACCAAACTTTGAGCTTAAATCTATCAAACATTGAAGAAGTTGTCATAATCATGAATTCCTTCTAACTAATTGAAATTACAACATCTCTATCGATTTACAAGTTTCAACTAGGAGCCAATGTAATGACCATATAGAGGTGGTATAATCCCAACATGATCACAAGGAACCCATAGCTATATTCAACTAATTATGGCTTAACGCAATATAAGATGATGTCCTAATTGCTAGAGTCTATACATGTGTGATGAATGCATGAACATGATCAAAAGTAAGCTATAAATCATTCATTGAGGATCTTTTAACCTCTGAATTTAAGTTCAATTAAAACATGGTTTAAGCCCTAGGTCACAGGAAATTTATTTGGATCATCACTTATAAAGTTCATCAAATCTATTACAGAATTTCAGAAATTACAGAAAGCAGACCAGACTTTCAAAAATAGGAAAATACCTCCCATGGTTTGATCTTAATGATTTTTGGATACAAGATGCCTCTGTGAGTTTAGTTTCTAACCCAAAAAGAAAATCAAAGATCAAGCAGTCCAATCTCCGAAAATTGGACCTCTACTCAGAATTTATCATCTCTTTGTCTAAAGATTTTGTGTGATTTTCTAAAAATAGTAAATAAATATGAATGACTTCAATCTTTTTAGGGACTCTTAACACATCAAATTTCATAGAAAAATTATTTGAAGTAAAAAATGTTTGATTAAGCTCTAATCTCTTTAAATTAAAACTGACTTACTGTTATGAAATTTTGGATAGAGAATAACTAGCTCATGGATCCTAAGATCAAACCATGTTAACTATGAAATCTCATCAAAACAAAAATCACAGTGATACATCTATGAGTTAGAGATAAATTTTAATTGGTCTCATTCAATTCCAATGGATCATGATTTAATTAAAAATCCTTGATCATTGCTGGTTATTGAATTCACTGCACTATTGTTGACATCTAAGCCATTAGAGTTGGCTCTTCTTAAGCCTTAATTTCTCTCTCAAGTTGATGATCCTTGAGAAATATAGACTCATTTCATCCAATTCTCCTCTCAAGTTAATGATCCTTGGAGACTAATTATGACCAATCCATATGACCTTCAATGGAATATGAAAAGAATTCCATGAGGCTTCAAATTAGGGGACCCCAGTCATAAACTAAGACTTAGATTCACTAGTTATGTATGGATATAGCTATGACCCACCTTAATTTCCATTTAAATCACAAAGTTATTTAGATCCAAATCAACAAACACATAAAAAAAAGAGTTCAATCACAATTCAAGTGGTGTGTGATGAAATGAGGTGGGAAGAGACTTTTGGAAAATGTATAAAGGATCCTAAGGAACTCTATAAATTTTGATTGAACTTGAACTAAGAACTAATTAAGATTAGAGGTTACCTCATGGTCTTTAAAAGGATCTCCAAGCTCTTCTTCCAACCCTTGTAATGATTTCTCTTCTATTTTCTTAATTCTCTCCAAGATTCTCTCAATAGTCTCCTAATTATCTCAAGAAGTTGTTCAAGAATCCTCTCCTTGTAATGGGGATATTCATCTCCTTATATAGATCAATTTTAAAGGTCATTTCAGTAAATTCGGGGGAAAAAACCCTAATCCTAAAAGCACTTATGATGGTACAAAAGCGTACTATTTTAAAAGCAGATTGTTGAAAAATGTGACACTTAGGAGAGTTGTCCGCATCACTCTACAAATGCTGAAACGACATGAGCCATGCGTGAATTTTTATAACGTTAGGAGGCGTCGTTTCGATTTTTGAGAAACTAGTGGCATGTGAGGCAAAACCTTTCCGAGGATGACATGTGATTGTGTCAAATTTCAAAACGCCACATCAAGTAAGCTTTATACTTGATATGACGTTTTGGGGGACAATTGTTTATACCCAAAATTTGCTCAGCCCAATGGGCCGTCTGGGGTCAAGTTATTAGACCAGGTCTGGAAAGGGCCTAAACTTAGAAACTCCGGGCCAATGAAATTCAATATTGATCCAAGGTGTGCGACTTGACCGATATCAGTAACATCAGAGGTAGAGAATAGAATCAGTCCATCTGCTGTCGGTCTAAATTAATGATGATTCAGTGTAAATTTGATCCTAGTCTAGGAGGACATGTCTGAGTAGATGGTAGTGGTAATTGCTTGCACAGGCTGTGGATTATAGATGCATCCGAATCAAGATAATGAAAATTGGACAAGTTAGACCGATAGAAAACGGTTAAGGATCACACACAAGCTCAAACGTGGGCATTGAGTCCGAGATATCCGAAAGCATGTCCAAAGTAGTTGGTTTATGGCTAGGACTATAAATACAAGTATTTGGGCCTCAAAGTCTCTCTCGCACAATTCAAACTCGAACCCAACATTCTAAAAGCATCCATAACAGCATCCAGTAGTGTAGATTTCAATCCTTGTCTCTAAGTTTTGTATCTTTTAATTCCCCAAGTATTTGTACTCTTGCTAGATCAATGGAAATGAAGTTTAATGCAATTTCCGAGGTATCATTTACATGATAGCATCTATTGTTTGAGAATCTTTAGTAGGTTTAATTCTTGCTTATTGTACACAATCGTCTGATTAAGTCAATTCCATTCGCATTCCCAAGGATTTACTTGTTCACAATCATACACTGAATCCTGGTAGATTCTGGCACGCCCTAGCATAAATTAAAAGTAGTTGTGAACAGAAACGAAGATGAACGAATTAGGAAAAGATAATTTCATCACAATAACTTCTTTATGTTTAAACTTGTACGAGGATAAATCGTATAAACAGTATAATGGTAAATTATATGTACTAGTTCCTCTTCCTTTTCTTCTTTATTCCCTTCTCTCCAATTCCATCACTAATATCAAGCAAAGCTTAAAAAGCTATTTAGGATTGTTAAAAACATGATAGGTTCAAACAAACTCTCATTTTTATTTGCATTTTGTGAAAATTAGTGTTATGTTAGTTTGATAAAGAATCAATTATTGGAATTTTAGCTATACATAGGTAGGTAAAAAAACAATTATACAAAATACAAAACTATTTAGAACTGTTTTTTTTTCCAAGCCACAAAAGTGATTCTTGTGCTGCCCAAACTGCCTCTGTGCTATGTTTGGTAAGAGGGATGGAAATGCACAAGGAAGGAAACATACGAGGTATAGATGCGTTGTCCCTAAAGTATAGGAAGGGAGTCTTCTCCTCTCGAGTTTATCCATAACTAGAAAGTGATGAAGGGAATATTATGTATTTACTATTATGCCTAACTTTAATAAAGAACTATTGTAATTAAGAGTAATATTAGAGGTACAACATATTATTTACAACCATTTTTATTTTTCTCTTAAGTGGCATTGAGACCAATTGCAATTTAACCAAACCCTACATTAGGAGAGAGATGATTGTAAATAAGTACACCTAGCATTACTCTTTAGTTAATAGCCAAAATGTCAAAAGAATAGAGAAGCCTCCTCTCTCTCATAATTGTTAACCCATTTTCTATTTTCTCCTCTATTCTATCTTACCCTTTTTGCTGGTTACCAAACATAGCACTAAAGAAAAATAAAATCACCAAGGGTATTTTGGCCATTTTACCAAATTCATCTACACAATATCAAAACTCGTATAATCAGCACTCGCCTCCCAAAAACCCTCCAGCGTCCAATTTGGCTCGTGACCGCTCCCAGCTTAAAACGTTAAAACGGAGAAAACGTGCAGTTAAATAGACAAATTTAGAGAGAGAAAGTAGAGAGAGAGAATTGCATCTATAAACACGTCTCTCCAAACAAAAATAATAACCTTTGCCAAAAATCCTACTAGTTTCAATTCCTCCTGATAACCCCCCCTTCTCTCTCTACAATACAATAACCCTCTCTCACTTTCTCTCTCTCTCTCTCTCTCTCTCTCTCCTCTTCTCTGGACATCATCGACCTCTGTAAATCCAGTTCGCCTCGTGGTTTTCATCTGAAATCGCTCGTTATCCCCAACACTAGGCGTAGATTAGCCGCCGCCGATACATATATTTCCGAATCTCGTATAAATCTCCGAAACGATACATATATAACCCTTTTCTCGCCGCCGGTGAGTCAGTCGCCGGTGTACCACCGTCCGACGTGCGCACGACCGTTAACTTGCGCACTTTCTTTCTCTTTTTGTGTCAATTTTGAACTAATTCACATAACTCTCTCTCTATCTAAACAGGTGAGCCTCGCAAATGAATCATCAGCTTCTCTATTTTGAATTGATTGCTTCGTTTTACAGTGGCACAACACCAATTTAGGCTTTTTGATCGTAGATTTAGGGTTTGTGTGCGTTTTAGGGTTTGCCAAACCACGTTTTCTGAAGTTTTTGAATCGATTCTATTAGATTTTGCAGGCCAAGTGACCGATCCATTGGTTTCACTGTTGAATCGGTTCTTTTTGGGTGTTTCTTTAGTTTTTTTTTTACAATTTGGATTGTCTTTGCTTGTTTCTATGAGGATTTAGTGTTAGAATTTGAAATCCGAAAACAGAGTATGTTTGAACTCTGTGCTGGTTTTGTTGGAAATGTCATTTCAACACCTTTGCCTCATTTGAACTGTTCTAGATACTCATCAGAGGTTTAATTTTCCTTAAAAGGTTTACATTTGAGTTGACAATTTCAGTATGCCAAGTCTTTTCTGTTTGTTAATCAAATTGCTAGTCTCGCTCTCTTGTTTGCATATAGGTTGAATTCCATGTTATGTTTGTTTGGTGAAACCTACTCTCTCTGTTCTGTATATTGATCAAGATTTCATGAACTTCTCTATTTTCCCGGACAAAGGTTTCACTGACTGGGTTTTTCTTATTTTTGAATTCCCTAAGACCTTTTTAGGTGATTATACAGATTAAAATTGCATGTTGAATTGAGTGATCATTTACTGCTTTCCATTTTCAGCACTTGCCTTTTATACTAAGGATTGAGAGTAAAACTCATTCACATTCCATGTAAAGTGAGGATGGCCTTTTTTAGGAACTACTCAAATGCAGCTTCACAAAGTGTCTTAGATGATAAAGGCCAGGAGCAAAGTATGGATAGAGTCCACAGTGTTGTAGGAAATGATGATGGAGATACAGTTTCAAGTGATAAAGATTTTGAATTGAAAATGGAGCAGCAATATCAAAGTGATGGTGAACCGGATGTTGCTAATAGGTTGCAAGATGTGGCAACTGCTACGGATGTTAGTGTATCTAATGTGCCTCCTTCAGGGAGGAGAACTGCTCTGGCGGGAAAATGGGGTTCGACTTTTTGGAAGGACTGTCAACCCATGCGTCCTCGAGCTGGGTCAGACTCTGGTCGGGAGTCAAGAAGCGGATCTGAATATAAAAGCGAGGAAGGGTCTGAAGATGATTTATCAAATGGCAGGGAAGACGGGTTTGAATCAGAAGATGATGGGGGCCATAAAGAAGCGGGCAAAGTTCAAATGGGTCATGTTGATGTTCCTGCGGATGAAATGTTGTCTGATGATTATTACGAGCAGGACGGAGATGATCATAGTGACTCATTGCATAACAAAGCGTTAAACCATTCGAGCGGTTTTAGTTCAAAGCCACAGTCGAGGAGTATTGCTGCCAACAAGAACTTATCTAGGACTCCAAAAGCTGCAAAAGGCAATGAATATAATGATGACGATGCTGAGTATGAGGATGACGACGACGCAGCAGATGGTAATAATACATGATTCATCATTTCTACCTGTCAGATTGTTGAAATTATTTGGAGTGGTAGATTGAGTTTCTCTGTGTAGACCATTATACCTATATATGAACTCCCTGAGTACGTTCTGATTTTCTGTTTTCTAATTGGTTGCAGAAGATGATCCGGATGATGCAGATTTTGATCCTGACTTTGGTGCCACATCCACACGTGGCCGCACAGGGAACAAGGTAATATTACTTGCATATCAGTAGTCTATAATCTCTACTTATTAGTTCAAGTCTGCCATTATGGTGGTATACCAGCCGCCTGTTCTGGAACTTCTTGGTGCGGTTGTCCATTACTACATTTCCTTTTTTATATTCTAGTGTTTAGTTAAACCTGTGTTTAACATCAGCTATTTCACTTGGAAACCTACGGTATACCCCAGTTACTTCCTCCTTGCTTCTTTTAAGTTCAACGCTTTTTTGTTCTTTTATTACTTTGAACTTTCTGTAGGCAAGCTTGATTGCACCCTATCTTATAGGGCGCCCTTTTCTTAGGAGTTAGGAACGTCAGGAAGTATTTATATCAGTATAGTAGTAACAGGAAATGAAATATTGTTTAGCAGTTTAGGATTAATAAACTTTGTAAAGCAGTTGAAATTTGACGTCTACCGGTTGACCCCTTTTTTGGTCAACTTATGAGGCAATGTCATACCTTTGCGTAGTAGTTTGAAAAGGAGAGTTGTGTTTGTTAAGCTATTGTGTTGTGCATAGAGTTCAAAGTATAGGCATGTGGTGGTGGTGGGCTTGGTGGATGGAGGAAGAGGTAGTCTGTAGTGGAAAAATTAATGAAAAATTTGATTAATATTGACCCCTTATTTTCGAGTTTGATTAATATTGTAGGACAAATTAATGAAAAATTAGATATCTAGGATTCGCCATCTAGATCAGATACTCCCTCCCTCCCTCCGAAATTGAGAGTCCTTGATTAAATTTTTTGATGTCCCATTGAATAGTCAATGTACTTTAACTACATACTTTCCAAGTTTACCCTTTACTGTATGATCCCTCGTACTTTTTCTTTGAAACACTAGACTTTTGAAATTAAAAAGGGTAATAATGGAAAGTTATAAAATTTCACAACAATCAAAGATGTTCCCTTAAAAAGTTGGAATTCCCAAAAGAGACTTAATATGGGACAAAGGGAGTATCTGGATTGAGTGACACCAGGGGATACCATATTTTGGGAAACTTGTGTTTCCTTTTCTCCGACTCTTTGGTGTAGAGAGGAGAACAAATTTTGGAGGCCATTAATGAATTAATAAACTTCTCCCCATTAGTTACAATGGTTTGTTTATTTTTGCTTGCTAATTCACTGGATATGTTCAGTTGCCTTGAAAACCTTCTTTTTTTTTTCCCTTCACCCACATGTGCTCCTAACTTTCACCAACTGTTGAGGACTTGAGGTTAATGTTTTGAGTAGGGTCCAGCCATTTGATTCCTGTACCTAAATTCTAAATTAAAATGAAATAGTGGGTCACAAGCATGATGCTTATTTATCAAGGATCTGCATTTAATACTGATAAATCATCGAGGCTTTGTTGATCCTTTGGTACAGATGATTTGTTGAGGTTTAACTGGGGCTTCTGATTTTTATATTTTCTTTTGCTAGCTCAGGCATGGCAACTTTTGGAGAATCTTCATTTCACTTTGTTGAAACCGTTTTTTCAAAGACGTGGACTGACCTTCTTGAAACATTAAATTGTTAGCTTGTATTCCATTTGAGCTCTCAGAGGTTAAAGAGGGTTTCCATAGAGCTTTTTAAACAGCGGAAAAGTGGTTTCCCATGCCCTGTTTTATGTGGTAAATGATTGTTGGCTGCATAAATGGCTATAAGGAATTTTTAAGAGGGCCACCAAGTAGTGTTTTAGGTTCAGCATAATTTTTTTATGACTTGAATTTTTTTTCCTTCTCATATCGGCTATGTAGCATGGGTACTCCATTTAGGCCCCCGTACCCGTACCGGGTACTTATCGGACACCTAGGATACTTGCCCGACACTCCAAAAAACGTGTCCTCTTATTTAATTGAACTTTTTGTGTAGATGATTGTTGCCCTCTTTTTAGCATTGTGGTTTTGTGCCCTTTTTTAGGATAAATCTTTTCTTATCTTGTTTTAGACTTGTGGTTTTTATGATTTGCTGATATTGATGATCTAATGATGTTTAATTATAACAATCTTGTTATGCTTATGGTCCTTGTGAATGATTTGTTATAGTTAAACAATCTTGCTATTGATGGATTTGTAATATTGATCTTTAGTGGTAAAACTATCTTGTTATAATACTTCTGGTTCTTGTTATGTGACTATTTTTACTTGTTTTTTTATTAGCATTATATTATTAATTAAAAAAATAAAATTTTATTTGGCATACCCTAGCCGTACCCGTACCCAACATTTTTAGGATACGTTGTACTCCCATACCTGTTTCGTGTCGTACATGTGTCCCATATCCGTACCTGTGCTACATAGCATCTCAGACTTACTTTTCTTCCTATAATTGTTATATGTATCAGTTTTAACCTAAGTAGTTTGTGTTCCATTCCTTGTGATTGAACATTGTACATTTTGCTTAAAGTACTTCTTGGCAATGTTCTAAAAATTGCTAGGCGCTAGTCGGGCGGCTGAGGGGGCCTAGCGCCTAGGGGCCTAGGCATATTTTTTTCTTCAATAAAATTTATTATGTAATAGATATATATACTAGGTATGTGGTGTTATTTAAGAATAATTATAGATTTGGGTCCAAATAATAGATCTATATAAAGGTTTTGTAGAGTTTTTGGAAATAAGTAAACATTATGAGAAGGTTTTCAATATTTAAAAAACTATTGGGGATCTATTAATAATTAACTTAAATATTAAGTGTACATACATACACTAATGTTAGATGTAACCGTGAGAGTAATTTTTTCCCTTCTTATTTTGACAAAATTACAAACTCACACCAGCCCGCCTAAGCTTGCCTACCGCCGTCTAATATGTTGGGCGATTTTCCAAACGCCTAGGAGAAAATCCAGGCGGCAGGGCACCACCTAGTGCCTAGGCCGATTTTTAGAACACTGCTTCTTGTAGAGATGTAACGTGTATCGCTTTAGTTCTTGCCAGATATTATATCAAGTTTTCCTTTTCGTATTTTTATTTTTTACCCTGTTTGCAGCTCGATCCTATTACCTAGTAACTAATTGGAGAGAAATTCTCTCTCTAGGTTTCGTATGATCCATGGGATTCTGCTGAAGCAGTATGTCGTCCCTCTACTTCTTCTATGGTTTTACTTCAGATTAGAAGGCATGACTTGAAGTTTATCAAACTAACATATTCCATTCTTCTTATAGCACCAGGATGAAGACTGGGACGGTGAAGATTCTGCTCAAGATGATAAAAGTGATGATGATGATATTGATATCTCAGATGAGGATGATGCTTACTATAAGAAACCTAAGGGTAGGCAGCGCGGTGTTGGACCTATTGGTGCACATAGCCTAAAGTCTTCCAGAGAACCCAAGTCGTTTACATCCTCTAGTCGACGAAAAAGAGGGAGAACATCATTTGAAGAGGAGGGTTCATCTGCAAAGGACTCGGAGAACGATAGCGATGAGGATTTTAGGAGTATGACAAGGAGAGGTGCACATGTCCGCAAAAACAATGCGGTTCGGTCCACTTCTGCAAATGTCTCTGGTAAGTACAGTGAAGTCCGATCATCAAGTCGTTCGGTGCGGAAAGTGTCTTATGCTGAAAGCGAAGAAAGTGAGGAAATCGATGAAGGCAAGAACAAAAGGAGCCAAAAGGTTTGTCTTATTGTGACTCATTCATGTTTCATTTCCTAGTTCTTTTAAGTTGGTAGAGTTTATTTCCAAATCTTTTCTTTTGGAGAATTAGTTAACTGTTTAAATGGTTGGACCTGCTCAGAAGAATAGTCCGCGAATAATTTTAGGTTCTATGACAGACTCCAATTATTCTGAAGTAAAATATTGTAGGCTTAGAAATGCTTTTCCTGTAAAGTTTAGCCTACTTCTTTTGTAGAGATCCAGGAGCCTGTAAATATTATCTTGCACTATGGAATTATTTGCTTTCTAAACATCTCATAGAATCTTTTATGGTGGGACTAACCATGGAAAGAGGAGATTATTTATTTTTTTATTTTTTTGTGTGTTTTTTTTTGGTTGCGGAACAAACGTTGCACCACAGACTGAAATTGATTTGCTGATGTTTGAAATATCATAGATCTACAGCTTTAGGTAAATATCTTGTAAATGCCTTCTCACATGTTTCTACTAGTTGAGATAGTTTTCATCTTATTTTGTTTTTAAACCTTTAGGGCTAGTTGTCCCTCCCCAAAATTCCATGGCACGAGGGCAATGGTCAAACCATAAAGCTATAGTCCTACTGTCCTACGTTGACTAATCAAACTAAAACGGAAGCTCAAAAGGGTCCCACATGGACCCCATTCAAAGTCAAAGGTTGAATGGTCAAAGTGAAAATAGTCAAAATTGGTCAAGCTGCTGGGTCAAGCTATAGATCGAGCGGGATCAATCTACACGCTCGAGCGAATTGGAAGCAGAACTTAGAATGTTTCTATTTGATGATTTTGATGGGCTCAACTCCTATTGCTTCATTTGTTTATTACTAGTGCAAAATTGAATTCTTCAAAAGAGCTAAAGTTTTAGATGTTGACAACATTCTGGAACCTTAAAGGTCAATGTAGAGTGAGATGATTTATTTGACATGTGTTATCTTGATTTTTTACACACTAATGAATGAGTTTTTCTTTTAATTGTTGTATATATATATTATTTATTTTTTATTTTCTTCCCTGTCCAGTATGATGTTGGTGGCCGACCATTTTTTGGCTTAAAAAAAACTAATATATTCAATTCTGTGTGTTCCCCCTTCTTGTCGTGAATTTATCTTGCGAACTTCTGTGTTGCTCTGTCGTAGATGGTAATTTGCTTCTTATCTGCGTGCATGTTGTTTTAATTTTTAAAACTTTTTAACATAGGAGGAGATGGAAGAGGAAGATGTTGACTCGATTGAAAAGGTGTTGTGGCATCAGCCAAAGGGCACAGCTGAAGAGGCTTTAAGGAATAATAAATCAACTGACCCTGTCTTGCTAAGTCACATGTTTGACTATGAACTAGATTGGAATGAGATGGAGTTTTTAATAAAATGGAAAGGTCAATCACATTTGCACTGTCAATGGAAATCATTCTCTGAGCTACAAAATGTAAGCTTTCGAATCCTGTTCAAATGCGATTTTGGTGTATTTTAGGGTCGTTGCTAATGTTTTGTAAAGCATTAGTCTGAACTGAAACTATTTATTACTTCTCTTTTATCTGTTGCTCTACATATTTTGTTTGCAGTTAAGTGGTTTCAAGAAGGTTCTAAATTATACAAAAAAGGTGATGGAGGATGTGAAATATCGGAAGACTGTGTCACGTGAGGAGGTAATGTCAACCAATTATTTATCTCTAAATCAAATCTTTGACATTCAATCCAATTTGAAGACTCTAAACAAAATAATGGCCAAGATGATTCAGTGCAAAAATTTGTCCAAGATTATTTAGTAATTTTAGCTTCACTTATATATGTCAGGGTATGTCCTGATACTGTTTCGTCTGTGATTTATATGTCTAGTTTGATGTACATATAAACCACTTAAACTTGCCATCTGTTACATGAGGTTTTGTTGAACTTATAGATTCCATGTAAAATTTGGGCTCTTCAGCACTCTATCTTGTTCTAAATGGTGTATACATATTGTGTACTATGAAGCACAGATACGGACACGATGCGAATATGTGTCAACATGGTACGTCACAGATATGTTGATTTATTTATTTTTTTAAATTATACATTTTCCATGTAGTAGAAACCTAATACCACTCCAATCAAAATTGGCATAAAAACACATAAATCACAACAATATTATTGGATTATCTATAATAACAAAGCTAATAAATAATTTCAAGAACATCTTCATTAATAATCAACACTTATAAACCGAGTCCCAAAGCATATTTGCTAACTACTAAATAGTATATTTGCTTGTCCCCCAATAATATGTCGTCATCAACCCAGTTCAAAAAGATATTTGCTAACTACTAAGTACTAAATAGTGCTTCCTTTGTCCCATGCTAAGTCTCATTTGGGAATTCCAACTTCATGGAAGGAACTCTTTTGATTGTGGTGAAAATTTTCAACTTTCCATTGTTGCCCTTTTTAAATTTCAAAATTCCAGCGTCACATCAAAGAAAAAGTTGCGGAGTTTTCGTATAATGAAGGATAAACTTGGAAAATGTGTAGTTAAAATACATTGACTTTTCAAAGAGTACCGTTAAGACAGGACATCCCATAATGGAATGGAGGACTCATAATTTGGGACTGAGGGAGTATTCATACTTATAACCCAAAAATATATCCTTGGTCATCAACCAAGTTCCCAAAGACATTTGCTATCAACTAAATAGTGCGTCTATATAGGTGTATATATCCCAAAATAGATGTCCAATGCCGATGAACTCAAACTTTATTTGTCTCATCACCATGATCAGTAAATATCATTGCCTCCACCTTTGGTTCATCAAGGGAGAGTTGTGGAATCTCAAGCTCTCCAACATCCTTAAATGAATCAAAGGCATCTCCGGCAACATCCCACGTTTTGGTATCCCCTCGCATATACTGTGGGGTTCTTCTTAGAAGGTGAAGATTATTATGAATAAAAACCAAGTCTTTTGACGTTTTGTTGTCATCTTTGTCCTTCTCATTGAGTGCACAAAGGAGTATGTACTCCAATTTCTCGCACAACATGACGAAGAGGGATGCACGAGTAGCTTCAAAGTTGGGGTTTGAAGCAAAGGTGCAGGCAGATGCACCATAGGTTACCCACCAACTTTTAAGATCCACATCAGAGCGATGATGAATGGAATCAACATCCGCAAATTCTCTAACCTACTTGAGAAATCCTCATCGCAGATAACTTTGCTCGATCCTCCAAACTTAGAAAATATTTTTTCATGCATTTTTAATCTTTCTCGAGTCTTTGTGTGGAGGAACTCGACGAGGATTCTCATTAAGCCATTGCTCGCTACAGTACCTTAAATAGAAGAAAAAAGAATGAAGAATTAGTCTATGATTAAGATGGAAAAAAGGTCCAAGACTAGAGCATAGGATTTGGAAATTAGAAGTCACCTTGGATTTAGTGAATAGGCTTAAGCAATTAGGGTAGCGTTGTTCTTGTTTCGACGGTTCACGAGAATTTGATGCACCACTTCAAAGATTGTGGATGAGACTACAAGTCGCTTTCTTTCATGCCTATAAATTGTAACCTTCATCGTTCCAATCATTGTGTCCCACATGTCATAAACCAAGTGAAGACAATGCCTATCCGTATCACAAACCCTAAGCATATCATATATAGGCTAGGGGAAGGAAAGTATGTAATCAATTGAGTCCCTCCAAAAGTCATCTAGCACTTTTTCTTTCACAGTTCTGGCTTTCTTTGCACCGTCCTCTCTTTAGGAGCTCCACATTTCACTAATTACCATGGCTTGAAGACCACCTTTTTGAGCTTGAATCTCTTAAACTGCAGGACAAGCACTGAAGCAAAATGAGTAGTTGCAACTTGCAACCGAAATACTTCAAAGGGACAAACTCTTTAAAAATAGCCAATCTCATGGAGTGGTTCACGATAAAATTTCTGATGATCACAATCTTGTCCGCAATGTTTGTGATCCAACTACATTCCTCCTCATAGGTTACTTGATCATTTTCAACATTTTTTGCTGTACCAATGTTTTGGAAGGCAAGATTGAGTGTGCGAACGACACATGGTGTCCAAACAATATTACGAGATAAACCTTCAATTAGAAGTCCCCACCCGCACAATTCTTTGCATTATCGGTGATCATCACTTGAATAACATTATCGGGACCAACCTCGTCAGTCACTTCTTTCAACAATCCACCCCTTTAAGAAACATAAGCCCACGTTCCTTTTTCGCCATGAAATTAATCAAGGGTCTCCTTTGTGAGTCACTCCACCATCACTCTTTATGCTTACACCTTTTTCTTTCCACGTGCTTTTGATTGGTTGTATCAATCTGTCAACATTTGTCTTCTCTTGTTGGACTGAACTTGTCCTCAACCTATGTTACCTGGACTCGGGTATGTGTGTCGGGTGTGGATATGAATCCGGGAGTCGGGCTCGGTAGATCCCAATATTATAGGATAAGGGGACTTGGCCATAAAGGATCCAAAATTTAGGTAGGGGTACGAGGACATGTCAAACAATAAATAGAACAAGACATATTGTTAAAATTAGCTATATTCTTATGTTTTTTATAAACCTAAAAGCACAGCATTACTCTTATTTTATTATTACTATTTCACATGTTTTTGACAGAGTTTAAATATTTTTGGGAAAAGTACCTCTACTTAGACGGCTATAAATGTCAACACTAGGATATGAGACTATTAAATGTACCGACAACCTAAATATAATAACAAGACCTTGAGTATAGGAAATAGTTTCTCTTTAGATTATATTTTTGATCGCAGGCCATGTCCGACATGGTACGAAACAAGTCCGACACATATCCCGTGTCGGTATCCTTGTCATACCCACGCCGACACGGACACGGCACCTTTTATGCCAAGTCCGGGTAACATAGTGACCTCAACAAGTTATACCCCGGTGGCAAATATCCCGAGAGAGTTACAAGTTAATCCCTGATGGCAAATATCCCGAGAGAGGATTGTTTGCGGCAAATGAAAAACAACTCACATAGTCAGGAGGAACAAGTTATACCCTGATGGCAAATATCCCGAGAGAGGATTGTTTGCGGCAAATGAAAAACAACTCACATAGTCAAGGCTCCTTGATAGATGAAATGGTAAGCCCGAGACATAGAACATCCTAGCAATATCCGTATGTAAATGGTCACGGCTCGTCAAAGTAAATGCCATCCCAATAGCTGAATTACTTCCACTCTCTATAGTCTTTCTCTTTTTCAAATCATAATCTCCTTGTACAAAACTATTCATTGGTCCCAATGACATACTAGAAGGGGGCAATCAACAATGGCATTTTCTTTGGTTCATTCTTTCGAACTCTCTCATTAAGTTCCTCTAATATTTGCATATCCGTTATATATTGCTTTGTCACTTTTGGACAAGCTTCAATCTCACACCCGGCCAATTTCAACACATTAGCTCTAACCCTTGTGTATGAGCTTTTTTCTATGTTACTCTCCTACTACCCCCAAGTACCCGGTCCCCGTGTCCGACGCCCGTACCCAATAAGGACACTCAGATCCTCCACAAGTGATGTTGAAAAGGCAAGTAGAATCTTAAAAATTGTGGGCAAAGAGGTTTCTAACTATTGATATTAAGAAACATAGTATGTTTATACGTTCAGAAGGTGTCCGCATACCCGTATCCAACGTTTAGATACATATCCCCGGATCCTAAGATTTGGATTTAGAGGAGGTCCGACACCTAGATACACATCCGCACCTAACACCCATACCCGAGTCTGGGTAACATAGGCTTTTTTTAGTTTTTTATTTTCCCCTCCACCACTAGATTTTTTCATATATTGTAACATATCTCCAAAGAGGTTTTTCTGTGTCTTCTTCATTAGATGATGCGACCGCATTACTAGTATCCATAGAAGACATGTTCCTAATCTAAAATGGCACCAATTGTTGCACATAAAAATTGAACCTAGATAAACACATACATCGCAGGGGTTCTATGTATAGCATATAAGTCTTATAGGTTATAACATACTTTACTTAGGATTGAGTTAAAACAATAAAGGTAGACTAATTAGATGTTTGGACAACAATATAAAGCAATACACATCACATAAACCAGGGTACAACAAAAATTTAAAAACCCTAATTTGGAAGAAACCCTTATATGAAAAAAATTGAAGTTTTTACTTAGCCTTGAGCTCCAATAAACCACAATGGTTCATAAAGTTGTGAAAGTTTCAGCTAAAGAAGAAAGAATATGGAAAAAGGAAGCGAAGAAAAGTAACCTTTATCAAAACTGAAGGTGCAACAAGTCGGCTTTGGCTGTTGTTGGTCTCCTCTCTCTCTCTCTCTCTCTTTGTACCTCAGTTTATGTACGCCTTTGAAAAAGTCACGATACTGATCTGGCTTCACACCAGACCAGCGGCATTCTTTCCTTTTTTTTGTTTTATTTTATTTTTTATTTTTAAAATCCTATACTTCCTTTTTTACCCATCACATTTTTCATAAATTTCATGAACATCCAATGCATTTAGTAAAATTGTAATTTTACCCCCTATTTCAAAACCTTATTTAAAAATACCACCATAGTGTGTCCCACACGTGTTATCTAGTAAAATAAATAAAGTATTCTGACACGATTTTAAGAGTATCTGACAAATGTCCAGTTTGTGTTGGAGCGTGTCCGAGTTGCAGACGCTCTTGACACTGGTACGGGGGCCAAAAGAGAGTGTTGGTGCTTCATAGAATGTGTGCATGGGTGCACCCCAACATTGGCGTGGTATAAACAAATTCGATGGTGAGTGGATGAATGATTTGGATTCATTTCTTCTGTTTCTTGAAACCTGATCATTACCACTAAAATTGAGTCCAACTTGTTGACAATACAAAGAAGGATGAGCTTTTGGCTTTATAAAGATATAGTCCTACATATATCTTTGAATGCTAGTTGAGTTTCACACCAATGAGCGCTATTATGTCCAAAACACACAATTTTAGTTATAAGTCTTGTGCACAATACCCAAATTCAATTGTTTTGTGCAGACTGTGAGTATAGAATTTGTGACATCCAAAACTGTATCACTTCTGAAGTATATCGTGAGGGTTTATACGAGGTCTAGGTACCCGTGACACCCAAAATTGTTCCACTTCCGAACACATTGTGAGGGTTAGTACCAAAGTACCAAGTTGACAATCAGGGTCACTGTCACAGTTTCTCTAGTTACAGCTTCTCTGTCATAATCTATTACATGATATTGCAAAGCAGTTCAATCTCTCTGCATATTCTTTATCGTAGATTGCAAAAGAGAGTAAATGCTATGTTACACGGACTCTTCAAAGTGTCCGGAGGACACGGGTATGGATTCCATATCCGACACGGGTACTTTGCCTTTCTTGTCTGAAAATTACACTAAACTACACTAGAAGGATCCTACCCAAGTGTCATACCCATGTCCGCAAAGAGTCGTGTCGACATGGGTACTTCTCCTATTTAGAAGAGTCCATGTAACATAGAGTAAATGAAAGGAGATGGGGGAAAAGAATGAGGGAGAGATTAGAGATATGATGAGATAGAAAGAAGATGATAGGGTCGGAAATGAGAGAGAATACCAGAGACATAGGGAGAAGGGGTGAAAGAGCGGATAGTGGGATAAGACCCTCTTATCAAGTAAAAAATTATCTTAATTGGTAAGTTCAGATTAGACACTTGCTCTTATTTTTCTCTGATCGATGTTTATGGTTATATGCGAGAAGCTCTTTTGCTATAGTCTGGTCTTTCTTGTTTTTTTGCACTTTTAGTCTTCTTGTTGAAGTTTGATGTCCATTGTTAGGTCCATCCTTAAACAGTTTAAGCTTTTGGAGTAATTGGTGACTTAACATGATAACAGAGCCTTGTTTGTGAGAGGTCCAGGTTCGAGCCTTTGTCCCCGCTTTGGTGTGCATATTTGCACTTTGTTACTTGTCTCCAATATGATGTAGTTTGGTTTGTTGTCTCCTTCCCACATGCGAGACAGGGTTGCACAAGAGGGAGGGTGGTGAAGTTTGATATACATTTTTGGATCCATTCTCTAACAACTTAAGCTTTTGGAGCAACCGGTGATTTAACTTGTCAAACATGATTCTGGGCAGATGGCCTTTGTATTTGTTGAGAATGCAAAAGTTTAAGAAATGTGCGTAGGATTATGGTGATCAATAAGTTCAAGTCCATGGCATTTAGTAAACCTAAAATAAATGCATACGAAAGACCAACATATTCACATCTAAACTGGGAGTGATTAGTTTAAGCATCATCCTATCGCCACCACCATCATGCACAATAAGGAATGGAAATAGAAAAGAGAAACTGAAAAAACTTTATAAGATTCATAATATATACACCAAGTTTTGGTTCCTCAAAGATCCGTATATTCTTCCTACAACCCTTGTCTTGTGTTTCCGATATCTTTGATAACATAGGTACCAGCTGGTGCATCTGACAATTCCCTCTCTCTTTCGCTAAGCATATAGTGACTGCACCTTGGCTAGTGGCCCAAATTGTTAATAATATAGGTGTCAGCCAGAGAATACTAGAATTCCACCTCCATTTTTACTGTGTGTAGCTGGGCCTAATCCATCTTTGAGTCATGAAGTTTGTCATCACAAACACAATCAACCAAAAAGAGGGCATCTGGGCAACTTTACACGGTATTGGGAAACTACACAACTACTTTTCTGGGACATAGAAAGAGATTTCACCTACAATGTGTAGAATCATAGTCTCTAGCATTTCAACACATCTATATGGATGTCAACTTGGCATGGATAATCTTTTGGTGCTTGTAGTGAATTTACTCTAACCGCCATTCTTTTGTAGTTTTTGGGCATTTGTTTTTTGTTTTGTATAGCTTTGTACACTCTTGTGTACATGGGCTGCCCCTTTTTGCTCATGGTTTTTAGGGGATCTTAGTGAATTTGGGTATGAAAAAATCTTTTGGTGCTTGTGCTTATTATCAAGAAACCCATCTCCCAATCTTGAAAGTTTGTGAAATAAACAAAGTACAGTTCTCTTCTTGGGAGGAAAAGTAGAGGGGGGCAACAACTCCTCCTTGTTCAGGCAAGAAACCACTAGCCGGAACTATTATAATCTGTTGGAGATAATAATCTTTAAGGATATTTTTGGATTTTTATTTTTCTTTTCCTCTCTCTTTAATTGGTCATGTTGACCTGTTGATGTTCCTCTTTATTTCTTTCCATCTGTTATTAATTTCCTTCCTATTTAGTCTCGGGCCTTCTTGTATATGTACATTGGATTGGAGTTAATAAAAATTAAGCTATTCCAATTTCATGTTGGTATCAGAGCCAAATTCAATTTTGCCATTGTTCCCCCGCTTCTACCTTTTGGCGAGTGGCGACCCGTCGTCCGTTGGAGTCTGGACCTCGCTTTGTTTTCGGCTTGGGCCTTAATCCGACTACCCTCCTGTGCCAACTCCACTACCCCCTACGAGCCTCGTCCATTGTTCCCCCGCTTCTACCTTTTGGCGAGTGGCGACCCGTCGTCCGTTGGAGTCTGGACCTCGCTTTGTTTTCGGCTTGGGCCTCAATCCGACTACCCTCCTGTGCCAACTCCACTACCCCCTACGAGCCTCGTCCAACCTCTGTCCAGCTCCTATGGGCCTCGTCTAGCCCCTTCGGTCCCTGTCCAGCCCTAGGTCAGCCCTTTCGGGCCTAGGCCAGCCCCATTCGGGTCTTGTCCAGCCTTCGGCTAGCCCTTTGAGGGGGAGTGGTGGAGTTTATTGTGGTGGCTCGAACCCCTCAGGATTGGGTCTATTGTTGCAACCACTGTTACTTGTTTGAACAATAAGTTTGCTTTTTTCGGTGATTTAGTGTGAATGATCATTCCCACTGTCTCACTCTCTATTGGTGGATGGTGTTTCCCACTCTTGCCAACTTTCATGAACAATCTTGTTGTAACTTTATCATTCCAAACTTCTATGGTTTATTCTCACCTTCAGTTTGCGGGGGAGTGTTGGAGATAATAATCTTTTAGGATATTTTAGGATTTTTGTTTCTCTCGTTATTTCTTTAATTGGTCATGTTGACCTATTTATGTCCCTCTTTATTTCTTTCCGTCTGTTATTATTTTTCTTCCTACTTAGTTTTGGGCCTTATAGTGTATATACATTGGATTAGAGTTAATAAAAAAAAAAAAATTAAGCTATTCCAATTTCAAGTCTTATCTTATTTGCCACGGTATTGCGAATTTCTTGTGGTGTATGGATATATTTATCTCGAGATGCATGCATTTCTATTACAATGTAGGTATTTGTTTATGTAAATGAATACAAATGTTGCAGCTGCACGGTGCATTTAGCTCAAGTGAATTTCTTCAACTGTGTTTTATATGTCTGTTGTCTCCTCAAGCTATCAACTTTACTGCTGAATGTAGATTGGACTTTAATATAAAGACAAAAAAATTGGATTTAAAGCTACCTCCCATGCAAACAAGATCTTTCTGTTGGAATCTGTGGAATACATTCCAACTTGGAGGAATATGCATCTTACCTAAACCACCACTTGAAATTGGGAGACTGGATATGCTGCATACAAATATCAATGAGAGCCCCAGCATTCTATTGTGCAATCTAAGTTAGATGAACACTTATGAAGTTACCAAATGAGAGTCGGTTATTTGTTAGACTTTGATTCCTATGGGGTTTTTGGACAGACAGAGAACCGGTTCTGTGGTTAATAATAAGTGAACTAATTTTATAAATTCAAGTGGTTTTTTGTCAAACTAACATTACCTTGTGCTCAATAAAACCAAATAGAAAGTGAGTCTGGGACTGAACTAGATCCTATTTTATGGGTTCCCAATGTACTGTCCACCAATTTCTTGTATTAACATGATTGATATACTTTCTTTGTTCTTCATATAAATTTTCAACCATCATAACATTGCCTTTTATTTTGTACACTTGCGTATTAGATTGAGGTCAATGACGTGAGTAAAGAAATGGACTTGGATCTCATCAAGCAAAATTGTCAGGTTTTGCTGTTACACCAACCTTTTTGTCTCTTCTCTCTAACCCCCCCTTCCCCCCTCTTTTTTTTTTTTTTTCAATTCGAAAGTTCTTTGTAATTGTTCAAGGAATGCATTCTCAGGTGGAGAGGATAATTGCTGACAGACTCAGTAAAGATGGTTCAGGTGATGTGGTACCAGAGTATCTAGTCAAGTGGCAAGGACTGTCTTATGCTGAAGCAACTTGGTACAGTTGAAAGATACTAATATTAGTCATTTTGGCCATTTGTGTACTTTCTATCTTCTTTGAATGCGACATTTTTCTCTAGGGTCAATAGATCCTTTTATTGGAGGGCTACCTTACACCTAGTTTCTTTGGCATACAATTGGATGGTTAAAATACATTTTTCTCTAGGGTCAATAGATCCTTTTATTGGAGGGCTAACTTACACCTAGTTTCTTTGGCATACAATTGGATGGTTAAAATTTTCAAATTCTACAATGTTTACCTTTACTAATATTCTGTGTTCACCGAAATTCTTATAATGATAATGATTATTGATTTATTGTTTTAGGGAGAAGGATGTAGATATTGCATTTGCTCAAGATATCATTGATGAGTATAAGGTAGTCACACTAGTTAATATGTGCTTTTGAGTTTTATATTGCATTTTCAATTTTTTTCCCTGGATAGCTTTGAAGGAATGTTGCTTAATATTGGTGTTATGCATAAAATTTCTCTATGCTGCCTATTTTCGTCTCGTAAATTTGCAATCCTTCTTTGGTATGGACAAGACTTACTTGGAGCGTGCATGTAGTATGACTGTTATCACGTATACAGATATGCATATCATCTGAAATTGTGAGACTTGGGGAGTACATGAGCTGTGTCGATGATGCTTATCATGTTGGTTATTGGCAACATTGTTTTATTTGTGTGAGTCGTTCATAAAAATATAGAGGACCAAAAATTCTAGCGTACTTTATCTGGATAGAAATGCTGCGGAAATTGCAATGTCTGTCAAAGTTGGTACAAGATCTTCCAACTAGAAGAAACATAGAAAAACAATGGGTCACATTAAGAGACAAACATAGAAAAACGATGGGTCACATTAAGAGACCTTCTGTCATGCAGTGCGTTGTCCCACTCCCATAACCGCTATGTATTGGGTTGTCCTTAGGCTTATATAGTGAGTAGCCACTTCCTCCTATCAGCTTAGGCTTTTGGGACTGAATGATACGACATAATTCTGTAAACGGCAGACTGGTTAGAGATCACCTATATTGGAGTAACAGACTACCAGTCATCAAAGTTTTAAACTATTGTTGATGTCCAGTAATGACGGCTGGAAAGATGGAAATTCAGATGATGGCCAATTTGATTGGGTGGTGCGTACCTTGTAGAGTATCAGAAATGATCAAATGGAGATCTTGTGACTTCTGGAAAACTCTATTTGAGGATTTATATATGATTGCAAAGCAACGTGAGGTTGAATGAGCAATTTTCGTCGGCATTGGGATTGCTGACGTATAGATCCATGTAAATAGGTCTGATTAAGATTTCTTTGTCAGATCTCACTTGCTCTCTGAGTGCACAGGCTGTATCTCTCTCCTCTCCTCTCTGTCTCTCTGTCTTCTTGACTAGCTTGAGTATGGTAAAGCACTACGTCTTGGATATTACCAACTTATTTCGTGGGTATGGTAAAGCACTATGTCTTGGATATAACCAACTTATTTCTTGGACCTTCACTTTAAGGTAGAATTCCTGGATTCTTTGTTTATCCATTGTACACTCCACTCGGTTCACTACTTTCACCTAACCAGAATAGGTAGGAAGAAATTATTTGAGAGCAGTAGAGAAGATAAAAATAATTAAGGGAGAAGAAGAGAAGTGTCAACCTATGGAATAAGTTCTACACTTCTGTTCTTAGATAGAGACTGGGAGGGTGATTAAAGAGGGGAAACCAAATGATGGAAAAGAAGGGAACATACTTTTAGAGGTGGAATAGAAGAGAACTTGAACCCTAATAGTATTTATTGTTGTACACGAGGGGAGAGAGAGAGAGAGAGAGAGAGAGGGGGGGGGGGGGGGGTGGAGGATGTTGAGCTAAAGAAAGTATTGTAGGTAACACCAATCTTAACTCCCGGTAGAAGTTTTCTTTTCATATATGTCTTTTGGTATACCCTGTACCCATTGTTTTAATCTAGACTCTGGTTGGGTGAACTTTTTAATTTTCTCATCTCCATTCTTTGAATCTTCTCCTCTTCCCAACCAAACGAATGCATTTGGGTTGAATTGGGACTTAATGCTTTTCCACTAGGTAACTTGCAGAAATCTCACTTTCTGTGTGTGTATGATGTCTACTTCGTAAACAGTTTTGTTTCTCCCCCCACCCCCTCTGTGTGTGTCCGTTCATCCCCATTTGTTGTTCTTGTTTGTTTTCGTCAAACTCCAAGACAGTGAGAATAAATGAATTTTTTTCCCCCTATGGTTGAGGATAGGGGTGGCAAATGAAAACCCAACCCGCCCGAATCCACCCGACAATTTGCGGCTTCGGGCTTCTGAAATAACTATGTGGATTGAATTCGGGTTGTCTTAGAGAATTCACTAAATTCGCGGGTCGCATGCGGGTTGTACGCGGGCACCTTTTTGGTTGCTTATTAAGCGCAGTAAACACTAAACCTAGGGGTTTGGGTAAGTAAGCGGTGTGCCATCGCCTCCTCCCTCTACCCCAAATATGAATCGCTGTAAGTATATACCATGAACTCTCTCTCTCTCTCTCTGAAATGATTCGCCTCTCTCTCCTCTCTCTATCCCAAATCAATGGCATCAGATTGACAGATTCGCTCTCTCTCAAACCCAAAGTTCAAAGGCACAAACCCTTTACTCTCTCTAGGGTCCTCTATTACTTCATCTATGTATGCAAGCTGTCGGCGATTCTTCACATTTGGGTTTCATATATATATATATATTTTATGGTTTCTCTCTCTCTCTCTCTCTCTCTCTCTCTCTCTCCCTCTATAAGTCTATATATATATGTATATGTGTCTAACTGTCTCGGCCTCTCCCTGTGAGAGTATATATGTATATGAGCAATTTTAGAGGAGAGAGTTGGATTTTGTTTTCAAAATCTTTCTTGATGTAGCTTTCTAATTAATGGTTGTATTTTAGATTGGAATGTACATCCTACTTACGTTCTCTTGTTTGTTTTGTTGTGAACCAATTTATATACATACACACACACACATATAATATAATATCTTCAGTTTGGTTGTTTAGCTTTCTTTCTGTTTCTTGAATCTGAGAGGAATAGTTTGATAGCCTAGTTGAGGAGTATTTGAAACCCATCTTTTGAGGCATAAGATCTTTGGCTCTGCGTCCACCATTTTCTAGAAGCAATGTTTTTCGAAAATTGGCTTCTATTGTTGAACTAAGAGGGAGATTAAATAGTCTTCTTGTGGGAAGGATCATAATTTTTATCTAGCGGTTGAAAATTTTGCAATGGTAAAACAAGTCTTTGTTATCAGATCCAAATTCCAAAAGCGGTTATGATTGAATGAGAACAATATTAAAGTAACTGGGATTGGTGTTCTGTCACTTATGTCTTTTTTTGATTATGTAAGATGTATTTTGTGTAGTTGGTAATTCCATTATTTTATTCACTTGTAATTGGCATACATTTAACTTTGGGATTAATTAATAAAAATGATTTCTATTTGATATGATTCATGTAAATTTTCTCTAGCAAACTGGGATCAAGGAAATTTATTTTTGTCCTTTGGAGGGCACCACCTCTATTACTCTTTGAAGTTTTTAAATCACGAGTTTAACATCTATGCAAAATACTTTGTTATGGGGATTATGACTACAAGTTTTTACTGCCGGTCACTCTCAAATTATATTGTGATTAATGTGTTGTATCACCTTCTTTTTTTTTTTTAAAAATATATATATATATATATATAAATATGCCATGGAAATGAAATGATGCACATGGACGTTATTTGGTACTGTCATGGGGATTACCACTTCAAGGTTCTTGATTTGTCATTCTGTGAGCAGGTTCGTGAGGCTGCAATGACTGAACAAGGAAAAATGGTGGATTTCCAGCGTAGGAGGAGCAAAGGTTAGTTACTTCTGCAATGCTGGTCAATTTGATTAATTCCTTCTCTTTTTCCTTCTTCTCCGGCAACATATCAAAAAACAGACCATTTATTTGTTGTTGACTATTTTGTTTAGAAGTTTGAGTTTATAGAAGAAAAAATCAAAACATAAATAGTCTATTAACATTAGGAGGGATAAAGCTTGAGTATTTATCCTGCCAATATGGAGTAATGAGTGTGAGGGCACTCTCCTACCATTTTTGACTCAAATTAATGATTGGCAGCACTGTAAAACTGCCTTTTGGTTATTTAGTGGGCATTGGGAAGTTTTGGGCTGTAATTTAATAAAGAAAGATTGCGCCTTCATTCAAATAAAGGGCTTATATCAGTGAATCCTTTAGGATGTTTGGTTGCTGGATTTTCGAGCTTTTGGTGCTGGAAAGCCTGGGCAGCGCTCTCCTATGGTTTTGGGTGTTGATTTTAAGGCCAACATTTAAGGGAAACAGCTAGAGTTGAATGAACTATGGAGTTGATTGGGAGGGCTTTGGAATAAAAAAGAAAAAGGTACTGGGCCTGTTCTAAGGTTGTTCCTGCTGTGTGATTTTTACTTGGAAAAAGTAACTTGTTGTCTCGGGCACTTTGGTTTGTGTATTTGAAGGGTCTATAGTTAGATTTTGGAGGATAAGAATCTTTGGGTAATCAAATGGTTTAATTGAAGCCTGAATCCATGAGTTTAAAAGTAATGAAAATACGAAAAAATGAGGGAAACAAGAAGGAAGAAGAAGCCAGGCCACCTAGAATCCTTAAGCATCACATCTATAATGCTTAGACATCACACGTAGGTATGAATTGCATCGGACAATCCCAAAAGCTTGGAAAAGCTCTGAAGATTCCTCTATAAACACATTGTTCATTTTTTGGGTTCAGAGTATCATATATCTGTTTTTTTAGACTCTTGAACTCCTAATAGTAGGACTTACATTTGCTATTTGGGAGTTAGGAAAGCCAAAATTTTCATCAGTCAGGGTATTTTGCTCAATTGGTCCCTTCTTGAAATCAAAGCCCAAAGGTACTTGGTCGCTTTGAATTTGCTTTTCCTTGAGTTTTTTCTGTGCTGCATCGCTAAGGGTATGTTGTGTTCCACTAAGTGGCTGTCCTGTTGTCTCAACTGTCAATTTGAAAAAGAATGGGATTGATAGCTTCAAGAACTAGTAGAAAAGAAAGGGTTGAAAATGAGTAATTACTTTGGGCTAGCATGAAAGATTGGGTAATGCTAGGGAAGGGTCACAAAGTGATGTTCACAAAAGGATGTGGCATCCCATGGATTGAGTCAAGTGTGGTGGGTCCTACTGCCACATGGGATGCCACATCTTTTTGTGAGCATCTCTTTGGGACCCTTTTGTGTCCCAAACGTTGCCTTGAAATATTTGATTGAGTGAACTCCACCCTTGCTGTGCTGTTTTCAAACAAATTTGGTGTTGGCAGTAATAATAAGATCATTGTGTAATAAGAATTCCAGGGAAAAATCTAACATTTCATTAATTTACTCGTTTTTTTCCCCTGTAGTCTATAAAAGAAGAGTAGGTAAGATATCAGGTAAGATTTCTTGCTGTTGATGTATGCGCTTCTCCATCAGTCATTATCATTTGATAGCTCATACATAGATAAGATTTCATTGTTTTTAATTCCCCCCCTTGTGAAGTTACCAACAATTGTATGCCTCTAATCCAGGAACACATAGGTAATGCTGCATCTTTTGTTTGGATATACCGTCATAGTCTATGCTGCATAGCCATGAAAAAAATCTTTACCTCTAGATCAGTTGCAATGAGTTATGGTAGGATACATTTTTTTTTTCTTATCTGAGGGCATAGCAAACGGTGACGGATTTGTGTACATTATCGTGGATTAGTATCATTGTTGTTTCATTAAGCTTTTTGTGGTTGATAGATTTGACAATGCAGATGTATGGAATGCATACTTAGAAGTGGCACACTAAAGAAAGTTGGTTTGATGTAAACCTACTTCCCAAGAATTTAACATATGTGTGTGATGGGTAAAATAATTTGATGACCAGATAGTAAAAGGAGAGGGGATAGGGAGAAGACCAAGGAATGGGGGAGAAAAGATACCAGATTGATAGAAGAGAAGAGTGAGCTCTAAATTTTTTGGCCCTAAGAACCTAACACGGCATTAATCACCACTTAAAAATAATCTTAGTCAAATTAGTAATAATGCAAGACCTAGAGATCATGCTTAATGCCTAAGAAATGGATATAAGGGAGGAGAGAGCTTTAAATTCATAGGCCTGAGAACCTAAGGTGGCATCAATCACCTCTTAAAAATAATCTTAGTCAAAATAGTAATAATGCAAGACTAGATATTATGCTTAACCCCTAAAAAACATCCAAAACTAAGAAAATCTATCAGTTTTCTTGAACAAAAGACTCCTAATAGAGGCTCTAAAATTAGCCTTATTACATGTGTAGACTCTTTGATGGGCACGCAGTTGGAGACTTCGCTACAATTTCACACGCTTTTGAGATCGGAGTGTGTATTGGTTTGTTTTTTTGTGAAAGCCAAGTGGAGAGGTTTTCTTTTTCCAACCCTGTACATGACTTATACGAACTTTACAGTTCTTTTCTTCAGAGTGTTAGCCAACAATTGTAATATAGATTATGCATTTCCAAACTGTTCTCACTTGGACAATTCAAGGATCCTTTCAGGACGAGATAATGCTCGTCTTAAATGTAACATAGAAGTTGTCAACTTAAATTTGGCCCAACGAATAAACCAAATTTTAATGCTAACAGCTAATATGCTATACGAGATATATGAAAAACGTCATTCAACGGATCTTGAATGGGTTTGAGGTTATATGCATGCATGAATTTACTACTACAAAAAATATTACTCGTCCTCAACGGAGGTTGTCAACTATGACTTGTAACCTACTTATTCACTGCTGATCACTATTTGAGGAGTGATGCTATGCTTCCCAAATTCTGTGGCAGTGGGCCCACTGGCAATAATGATGGAGACCACTTCAACATCATCCAATCAAAATCCAGTGGGCCCACTGCCAGGGAGTCAGGGACGGATCTAGGAATTTGGAGTTGGGGGGTTTGGTTGGGTGATAGGGGTAGCGAGTTTATGGGGGTTCGGGGGTAGTGCCCCTGAGGCGATTTTTTTTGGGTCTATTCACATATTTTTTGGGTGGATGAAGAAAGTACAAAAGTTAATACTGATTGGCACCAAAGGTACAATAATGACACCTTGTCACCTAGGAAGCACCGGCACTTCTAAGAAGGTAACGCGTCCGTGTCGTATCGTGTCCGACATACGGACTCTATACTTCACACACACTTTTCCTTTTGAGTGTTGACGTGCAATTTTTTAAGGATTTTTTCGTGTCGATGTGTTCGTGTCGTGTCATAACATCATATCCATGTCGGTGAGTCCGTGTCTGTACTTCATAGCTTGTCACTACAAATTGAGACCAAGAAGTTGAGCTTTTCGTACCGTACCTGGGAGGGGGCTTAAGTGTAAAATAGGAAACTTTGGAATTTGGGAGGGGGCCTTAAATGAAAAAATACATGTATTTTTTAGGATATATATGAAAATTTTCTAAAATCAGGGGGGACTTAAGTCCCCCTTGCTCTACATTAGTTAGATCCGTCCCTGCCTATTGCCACATCAATTGGGATTAGGATTTGGGAATCATAGCAGTACTCCTATTTGAGTTAAAGCCAAACACGCTATTTTCATATTAACATGTGTGAGCGACTAATATTAACTGTTATATATAATAGAAATTGTAGGAATCAGTTCCAAACTTTGAAACAAGAACTAAAAGCACTGATCAGCTCCCAGAATGTAACCAAGGAATACAAGGAATACATCATTGTTCAAGTTATCTGATTGAAATAAACAAACTATTTCCTATACGTTCGAATTCTAAGGTGGTTAAAGTGAATACCTGTACCACTGTTCTTTTGGCATCCATTAGACACAAAAAGAGAGCTGAAAGTCTTTTATGATGATTATGTAAAGGGACTTCTCTTGCTCCAATTCTTTGGGTGTTCTTATCCTTTCGTAACACTATGCAAAATCAAAGAATTTCTACCAAATTACAAGGACCAAAATCCTAAATATTACAAAACCAGACCCAGTTCTTTCTTCGTTAGAACTAGAGTTTGACAAGGTATACAAACATATTTCATTTCTTTTTGTTTCTTAACAGAAATTAATGGATGAATGCTTGAGTGATTAGCGTAGACCTTTCTGAACAGAAATTAATGGATGAATGCTTAGAGTGATTAGCTTAGACCTGGGTTCTAATTACTTTTTTATTGGTTGATTAAATACTAATTTATTGTTCCTTATATGGTTACAGTAGTTGAATCAGTGAGGCTTTGTTTGTCTCTGTTTTGTCTGGTTCCCCTATGAATCATCACTCTTCAATAGGCTGACTCCTATATTATTGTTGAACTCACACGTAATTTGGACTGTTAAATATGATAATGCGGGTCTATATCTAAGAGTAGTCACTGTATTGCAAACCCAAAAGGAGCAATAAAATATCCAAACCCAAAAGGAGCACAGTTATGTGTCTGTGTATATATAATCGAACTAGAGAAAGAGAGTGAAATCAAAAGATGCAATTTCGAGAGCCGCTTGACAGAGAGATCAACTGAAAACAAGGAATTGGTGAGAGAAGAAAGGAATTGTAAAAGAGAGAGAAGAGTGGAATCAAGTGAGAAGGGAGGAATCGGCTATGTTTTGAGTTGTTTGACAGAATGGGTGATAAATGGGATCTTCACGGGGTCTTTTTGTGGGTATTCATTTAAACCCATCTAAACCTCTTATTGAGTAGAGTATTTATTGGGCAGACGGGTTCATGGATTGTTAGGAAAAATTCGATCAATAGTGCGGAACAATCGAATCCCCCTCCAGGATCGTGTGGGGTGGGAACAAGTAGAAGTAAACAGGGAAAGATTCAAGCACACACAGAAACACAGATTTCTACGTGGTTCAGCAAATATGCCTACGTCCCCACCTTGCCGAGTATCATTAGGCTCTAGGGCTACAAGAGGGGCTCTCACATGGTGGTGTTTCCACACACACAAAATACAGTGAAAACCGGAATATATAAAGCTTAACACGTTTCCGAAACAACTACAGTTTCCTAATCAAAACAGGAAACAATTCCAACATCTACGCTGTCGCCCGATCGAGCAGCTCCTCGAGCGAGCGACATTCCAGCCTTTAACACTCCATTGCCTAAACTTGCATGATCTTCAACATTCCTTTTTCTTTGATTGGAAACACCTTTGGAAACTTTCCCCAATGGAATTAGTCTCCATAATCGAAACATGGATTTGGGCTGATACTGCCCGGCCTTGGTCTCTTCAACAGTTTCTTGACATTATTACACTCTATTGTCCAGATTTCTGTTGCAGTTTTTTTTTTTGGGTCTCTCGGCGCTTTGTGCCACCAAAGAGTTGTTTGTTCTTTTTTAATTTGATCCTTTTCAATTCTACGGGCTCTTTGTCCTTGTTTCAAATTCTAGCAATAAATAAATTTAGTATCAGAAAAAAAAAAAAGAAAAAGAAAAAAGGAGAGGTGCTTATGGGTTACTTGGTTGTGATGTAATGAGGATAATCTTAAATATTGTTTGAGGCTGTTTTATCTGTTTGGGCTTAGGAGAATCTTAAATATTGTTTAAATTCATAATTGTCTGTTTCCTCCAATTAATTTGTTATATTGGAGAAGATTATGTAAAAACGTATATACACCAATTTCACCCTTTTCTATTCTCTTTTTCAATTTCAGTACAATGTTTCATTACATGTCTTTCTATATAACCTTTCGGACATACAACTCATAATGAATATAACATCATTATTTAGCAAGTTTGAGGAAGCTTGAAGAACAGCCTGAATGGTTGGAGGGAGGAAAACTTCGAGACTATCAGCTTGAGGGATTGAATTTTCTAGTTAACAGGTACCATAAAAATTCTATTTTGAAATACGTTTTTCAGACTTGAAAATTAGCATATTGGATCGCTTGCAGCAATAAGCTGAACTAATTAGAATCATTTTGATAGCACAGTTGGAGAAATGATACAAATGTCATATTGGCTGATGAAATGGGTCTTGGTAAAACAGTTCAGTCAGTTTCTATGCTTGGTTTTCTACAGGTACACGTCCCTTGTTTTTCCCTTCTATGAATGTGCTGTCTTTGTTTTTTCTTTTATTGTGGATTCATCAATTTTGTTCGTCCTACAGAATGCTCAACAAATTCACGGGCCATTTCTGGTGGTTGTGCCATTATCAACTTTGTCAAATTGGGCAAAGGAATTCAAGAAGTGGCTTCCCAACTTGAACGTCATTATTTATGTGGGAACTCGTGCAAGCCGAGAGGTTAGTCGTACTTCGTAGTGCTTTTACTGGTAAGAACTTAGAATATAGTGCAGTTAGTTGTCCCTACGTTTATATTTCTCCTTTTTCAGCTTCTGAGTTGATAAGCTCTATCTTTTATGTGTCTTTATTTCATTGAATTAGGGGTTGGCTAGTGAGAAGGTCTGGTTGGGTTTGATGTTTACCCAACCTGCAACTCACCGGTTTTTATTTATTTATTTGCATGGGTTGGGTTATAAACGGTTCAGTACACTGGGTTGATATGAATTGAAAATAGAAGGAATTCCTGATGAAACAAAGGCACTCGCACGTCAATACACTGGGTTGGCAAACCAACTGAGTTGGACCGACTCATATTCTTTCTGACATATGGTGGTGATATTTACTCTACACACGTCCCAATAAATTATTAGTAGTAATAAAGAAAAAGAAAAACGTAGATCCAAGTGTCCCATTTTAAATTGGACATGTGTAAACCCAATTAGAACACTGTGACCTGACCCATGAGTTGACCCTGGTCCCACACTGTAAATTTTTCCCCCCAGAAGTGAAGATGTGACAGATAAGCTACCCAGCATATAAAAACAAAAGCAATCCAGAATTGGAAAAGTAAAATCTGCCCTTACGAGCAAAAGTTAAAAGAACATTAGGGAGGGAGCAAGGGAGGGAGGGAGGGAGCGAGAGAGAGAGGGGGCTTGGTGAGATAGGTGAAACAGATTTGTAGCCACTCTTGAAAATTTCTCTCTTATGGCTGCAGGTTTGTCAGCAGTATGAGTTTTCCACTAATAAAAAAACTGGCAGGAGTATTAAATTTGATACTCTTTTGACTACATATGAAGTATTGCTGAAGGATAGGGCGGTGCTCTCCAAAATCAAGTGGAACTATCTTATGGTAGATGAAGCTCATAGGTTAAAGAACAGTGAGGCTTCATTGTATATAGCACTTTTGGTATGCAAATTTTACACTGGTTTTACTACTGTTGTCTTAGTTTCTTCTCTACTTTGGTTGGTTAGTTTTGGAATACCTAATTGTTTTCCACAGGAATTTAACACCAAAAACAAGTTACTCATTACTGGTACTCCGTTACAGAACAGTGTTGAAGAGTTGTGGTAAGTGCTTTGCTTCGGGACTAGGCATAGAATGTACCATACCTATAGACGTGTGGAAGTTTAACTTTTTGATTCATTATTTAATGGCAGGGCTCTGCTTCACTTTCTTGATCCGGCTAAATTCAAAAGCAAGGATGAGTTTGTTCAAAATTACAAGAATCTTAGTTCATTTAATGAAATTGAGGTAAGACTTATGGTTATTTTATTCCCTTCCATCCGTGCTTATTTTTTTAATACTTCTTGGTTTGACATAATAAGTTGGTAATAACTCAAAATGAACTTTCAATTGTGTTTTTAATTAGCTTGCTAATCTTCATATGGAACTGAGGCCTCACATTCTCCGAAGAGTTATCAAGGATGTGGAGAAGTCCTTGCCTCCAAAGATTGAACGAATTCTCAGAGTCGAGATGTCCCCTCTTCAGAAACAGTAAGAGCTTGTAGTGGTTTATCATTGTTTGGTCTCCTCACCATTTTCTTTTCATCTTTAGTTTCACAATTGCTTGGTTAACTAATTTCAGGTATTATAAATGGATTTTGGAACGCAACTTTCATGACTTAAACAAAGGAGTCCGGGGAAATCAGGTTGGCATCTAAGTGTTACTTTTATTATGAATTTTAACGAGTAAATATTTTCACAATCAACCCTTTGATGGAGGCCATATATCCTTTGGCTTTGGTGCTTTGTTGTGCAGTTGGTGTAATATTAGTCGTCTTCGTATTTCTTTTCTTTTTTCCATTCGTCTTCGTATTTATAATTCTTTTATCCAAACACTCCTGTATAGGTTTGCGCTTTTAGTTGGCGTAATCTTATATCCTGGACATATTGACTGTGATGTGAAGAAATGAGCAATATCTATTTCTGTACCCCATGCTGGCAATAATTTTAACTGGCCTCACTGCTTGATTGGTGAATGGTTTTTATGTGTGAAGGGCTGAGTTTTGATATAGACGTACTTTGAAATTCGCAGGTTTCACTCTTAAATATAGTGGTGGAGTTGAAAAAGTGTTGCAATCATCCATTTCTATTTGAAAGTGCTGACCATGGTTATGGTGGGGACACAAACATTACTGGTAGCAGTAAGATGGAGCGAATAGTTCTAAGCAGTGGAAAGCTAGTTATACTTGACAAGTTGCTTGTCAAATTGCATGAGACAAATCATCGAGTATTAATTTTTTCTCAGGTTCTCTCTCTCTCTCTCTCTCTCTCTCTCTCTCTCTCTCTCCCCCGCCTGTATGCACCTTGGCAACTACAGAAATTCCCTGCCTCTTAAAAAGAAAAATTGTACCTTGACCAAGAGCAAGATTATATTATGCCATCGAATCTTGTGTCTCTTGCTGGCGAGTCTAGGATAATGAAGATACACTATGAAAAATGACCAATCTGGCTGAGTAATGAAGAGTTGGCATGGCATGTCTGGCGATGCACGGGCTGGGGACAAACTTCTTGTGAGTGTGCATTACGTTGTTCAAGCTTTGCTCCGTTTGATTTTGGACAAGCTCTGGCTTGTCTGATGTCTGCTTGGTTTAGACAATTTTCTTTCCCTAAAAAATTGAGACATGAAAAAATTGAAAGTAACTTCAATACTGCAGGGATTCTTCCCTCAAAAGGAAATTCCACTGCAAATAAAACCTAGTCATAACTCAATATCATTCCAAGTACCTAATAATTTCCCCAAAAGCTTTGGTAGTTCCCATGTAAAGTTGCACCTGGCTGGTCAACAATTTGAAGATGTTTCAGCAGCATGCCTACTTGGTGTTGATAACTAATATATTTTTTGTAAAGAGTAAATGACACTTTGCACCCTCGTAGTTTACATTCGCTGGCACATTGCCCCCATTGTTTAAAAGTTGACACATTAGACCCTGAAGTTTCTACTTTGTGTCAATCTTCACCTTCCGAGGAAAAATTGTCAGAATTGTTGACGAAATGCTTACAAATTTCATCGGATTATGACGTTTTTTGATGGAATTATTGATAGAAGGAGCAAATTGACACAAACTAGAAAGTTCAGGGTTTAATGTTTCAACTTTTAAACTATGGGGGGTAAAATGTCACCGAGTGTAAATTATGAGGGTGCATAGTGTTATTTACCCTTCATTTAATGTAATTTACATGATTTGGGTCACACTTGGGAATAACATTAAGGATTAATTACATTTTACCCCAATGTGGTTACGCCCGCTTTCACTTTACACCTTGTGGTTCAAAAGTTGACACTTGATCCGCTTGTAGTTATGTGCCAAGTGCAAAACCTAATGATTTTACTTTTACCTTCAAATGACAAATATACCCTTCATTGAAATTTTAGCTGTGTATTTTTTACTTGGCGGAAGCAATTGGATTGAGGTTTTGTTCAAAAGACCACCGGTACCAGGTTTTGATTCAGTTGAATCAAGTATGGAGAACTTGGGGAGAAAATCAGAAAACTTTAAAGGATAAGGCAAATTGCAATAACTCAATTGTATTAGGGGAAGTATGCTCCAATAGTGATGCATCAATGCCTTTTGTACTGAACATAACACTAAACTTAGGATCCTAGAAAAAATAGGAATCCTAACTTCTTAAAATGACTTTAAAAGCTAAAATTTGAAGTTTGAGTATCATTCAAACTCTTCTAAAACAACGATTAAGAACTCCTAGTACACCCACGATTAAAATAGAATATAAAGGAGTGAAGGGGAGCCTTGGCGCAACTGTAAGAGTTGCCGCCGTGTGACCAAAAGGTCACGGGTTCGAGTCGTGGAAATAGCCTTTTACAAAAAAGCAGGTTAAGGCTGCGTACAATTGACCTAATGTGGTCCGACCCTTCCTCGGACCCCGCACTGTGGGAGCTTCGTGCACTGGGCTGCCTTTTTTTTTTATATTTTTTATTATTATAAAGGATTGAAGTCTGATTCTTGTCCGACACGACACGGTCAACTCGACCTGGCTAGTCAAACCTGGATTGACCAGGTATGATGAGTCAACTCGATCAGAAAATTTTGGCCAGATTTGATAAGCATGACTTTCTTCCCTTTTTGCTTGTCCCTCTCTTGAGTATTCAAACGCAATATGATCTTTCTCTTCTAGGTTCATCATCAATTTTCTTCATAATGAAATTGGCTTAGTTACTCATTTTTAATGTTTGGCCAAATTACACTTTAGTCCATTAAACTATACACTTGTTTTCAATTGGGTCCATGAACTTTTTTTTTTTTTTGCAATTGGGTCTTTCAACTTCAAAAATTCATTCAATTAGACCCAAATTCTGATATTAGATTAAATTATTAGAAATTGTCACGTACGTTGCGCGTAATGCTTACCTGTCACATGTTAGGTTAAGACAAACACGGGAGACTGTGAATGGCTAAAAAATGACGTGATTTTGGGTTATATGATTGAATGCAATTTTGGATCTAGTCGAATGTGTTTTCAAATTTTGATTGAACGCGATTTTGGATCTGATTCAATGCAATTTTTTGCACTATTCACAATCTCCCGTGTTTGTCTTAACCTAACATGTGACAGGTAAGCATTACGTCCAACATACGCGACAATTTCTAATAGTTTAAGCTAACAGTGCCAGAATTTGGGTCTGATTGAATGAATTTTTGAAGTTCAAGGACCCAATTGCAAAAAAAAAAAAGTTTATGGACCCAATTGAAAACATGTTATAGTTTAATGGACTAAAGTGTAATTTTCCCTTAATGTTTTTTTTTGAATGGTGGGAGGCGGTGGAGGTTTGAAGAAGGAAAAAGTATTGTGGACGGAATAAAATGTTGAAATTTTACGGGGGTTAAGTTTGGGGGAGAGTGCCATTTATAATTCAAAATTTGGTAAAATGTTCTCCCTCCAAACTGAATTTGAAAATTATTGTTAGTTTTATTGGAGAAATCAACAGTTCTAGTTTAAGGGAAGAAAATGAAAACGGGCTCAACCACAAGAGGGTAACATGTAGTTAACCCTAATTTAATTTGTTAGTTGTTGCCTTTTCATTTTGTATGCATCTAACCTTCTTGAGGTGGAGTGGATCATGTTGTAATTTGAGGCAATTATAACTGTGCCACTCTCTCAAAAATGCAGATGGTTAGAATGTTGGATATACTGGCAGAATATTTGTCACTAAGAGGGTTCCAATATCAAAGGCTTGATGGTAGTACAAAAGTTGAGTTGCGGCAGCAGGCCATGGAACATTTTAATGCACCCGGTAGTGATGATTTCTGTTTCCTTCTGTCGACTCGTGCTGGTGGCTTAGGCATCAATCTTGCGACAGCAGACACAGTTATTATATTTGATTCAGACTGGAATCCCCAAAACGACTTGCAGGTTTGGTGCAGCATGACCTCCTGTTTACTTGGACCATGTTTGGATTAGCTTATTCAGGAGTATTGAGAGATTTGAGTCCGTTCGGCAAAAACTTTTTCACAACTAATTTTGAAAATCTGTTCAAATTTAAAGCTAACCAAACAACTTAAATCAGAGGCAGCAATTTGATGTTTTTTCAGAAATTGATTGACGAAAAAAATCTCTTATTTCCACATCAATACAGAATGGGCTCTTGTTTTGCTTCTTAAGTTGGCTTCTCTTTATTGTACATCTTAAATGTTTCTTCTTGGGTTATATCTATTTAACTCTTTTGTGTTAGGCAATGAGTAGAGCTCATAGAATCGGGCAACAAGAAGTTGTTAACATCTACCGATTTGTTACTAGCAAGAGTGTTGAGGAAGACATATTGGAGCGTGCTAAGAAGAAAATGGTATACTAATTATTAGTTATTTTCGTTTAGGATATCTTCTGTTTCGATGCTTTTCTTTTCATATTGAACGATAGCCATAATGTTTCTTGTACATATAGGCTTACACATTCACGGTCGTGTAGGTACCAAGTATTATCCCACGATTTCTTTGTTTTCCTGAATGCATAGTTAATTGGTTATTAAATAATTGCAGGACTTTACATGGCACTTGCTTAATCTGAATATACATCACTGTTAATGAATTCATGCTGGAAATGTAAGATTCTCATGTTCTCACATGTCCATGATAGGTTCTTGACCATTTGGTGATTCAAAAACTGAATGCGGAGGGTAGATTGGAGAAGAAAGAAGCAAAAAAGGGGAGTGCCTTTGATAAAGTAAGGATATGAAGCCAGATAATTTTTTTTGTGTTGATGCTTTTCTGTTACATAATATTGAAATCAGAATATGTCCTGAAAATCAATGCCTACAAGTATAGCTCCTATTTATCGTCTTCGTTGACATTTTTTTGTTCTCAATCCTATAGACAAATTGTTTTTAAATTGACCCTGTTGCTCTGTTATTTTGATCTTAAGGCAGAGTTTTCATCTAAAATTTGCTTTTCATCATTTCAGAATGAGTTATCAGCAATCTTGAGGTTTGGGGCGGAGGAACTTTTCAAGGAGGAAAAAAATGATGAAGAAAGCAAAAAGAGGCTTTTAAGTATGGATATTGATGAAATACTTGAAAGAGCGGAGAAAGTTGAAGAGAAAGGAACTGAAGGAGAGGAAGGGCATGAATTGTTGAGTGCTTTCAAGGCAAGTATATGAAGATTCTACTTTTGTTTTTACTCTTCTTGTTTGGGGAACAAGTTGGTGGGGGATGGTGTACTTTTTTTTTCCCTTCACTTTTCATTCTATGCTGGGTATTTTCTTTAAAAGGCTCCCAGTGTTCCTTAGAATCTATTCGAGTTTTAATGTTTCATACAGCATAACGTGATTCACGATTCAATACGGTTCACAATTCATATTTTTGGACCTTGAAATTTAAGTTTAAGTGGAAAGAATTTAACATTTTGAGCATTGATATTGCATAGGACTTTTTTGAATTGTTATTTTGCTCATTTTAAGCAATGTATGTGTTTTAATATGTATAGATTATACAATACCCAAAAAAAAAAATGTTGAGTGTACTCATTTACATCATTATTTAGTTTTGTAAAAAAGTGAATCTTTTGATTCACAAGCCGATACTATTACCAAAAATATTGGCAAACTGATTCAGAATTCGACAGCAATGCTCACACATGCTGTGTCCGTATTTCTGTCATATATTTTAGGTTGCTAATTTTGGTAGTGCTGAAGATGATGGGAGTTTTTGGAGCCGCTGGATAAAACCGGATGCTGTAGCCCAAGCTGAAGTACGAAGCTATTTTTTTGTAAATATTGATGATGTTATGCACACGGCTGTCATTAATTTTTTCCGTTCATTGCTTACGTGCTTGTAACTTTTCTTATCGAAGGACGCTTTAGCACCTCGAGCTGCAAGGAATATTAAGAGTTACGCGGAGACTAACCAACCTGATAGAAGTAATAAAAGGAAGAAGAAGGGAGTTGAGCCTCAGGAGAGAGTCCAGAAGCGCCGCAAAGCCGATTATTCAGGCTACTCAGTGCCGGCGATTGAGGGAGCGACAGCTCAAGTAAGAGGATGGTCTTTTGGGAACTTGTCAAAAAGAGATGCTTCAAGATTTTTCCGTGCAGTAAGTTCCCTTTATCTATGTTTCATTTTATTTACATAACAATTAAAATAAAATTTGGAACCTATGTTATATAAAGATGTGTTGATGTGTCACTGTGGAAAACAGTGTAATTGTGTAAACTAAAGACTATTGATCTACGATGTGTATCAGTTATCTATATATGTTGGATATCAATTTCCTTTACTATGATAGTTGGAAAGCTAAAACCCACTTCGAGTAGTGATCCCTTTCTCCACCTTGTCTATATGCTAACAATTTTTCTGTGCCGTAAGATTCCCTTTAATGTTATCTGGAACGTGGTTCACCCTGTATGTTGTACGGGTTCGGGTGTGTGGTACGAGATGTAGCTTTGTTCGTGGTACGGGGAGTAGTCTTTGTTAGTTCATTTTTTTGTTCGCGGTTCGCTTCAGTTGGTACTTTTTGGTTCGACTAGCACTTATGTAAATAATTATTTATACATATATAGTACTAAATCATTCCATGACTTTACCTAATCAAATTTTAAAAACACAAAATATATGAAAATAAGGTCAAATTAAGTCTTAGATGCAAATATCTTAGAAGTTCTTAAATGAGAATGATTATTTATCCATTACTTCAATAAAAATTAAGCCTAAAATGAAAATAATTATTTTTCTTCTTCATGTGGTTCGTGGAAAATTTAGGATCCGGATCCCCTAGGAATCACGATCCGGATCACAATATCCGTGTTGTGGCTCCATTGTTTTGTGTGTAAGGTGGGGGGCGCATCCTTATGAGCCCACTTTCGTTTATTTACATAAAAATCAAGGTGAAATTGTGAACCTTTATCTTATAGAAATGAGTTCAGCGGTGTAAACTAAACACTACTGAGCTACGAAGTGAGTCTGTTACCTGTAAATGTTCGATACTTAGAAGCAGGAATCTTTAAAAGTGGTCACGCTCCCCGCCCCCGCTCCCGCTCCCAACCCCGTTTCTGCTCCCGCCCCGCTCACGAAGAAACCTTTGAAACCTCGTAACGTTTAGCGCTTTCCCGCTCCCGCTCCCGCTCCCGCCTCCTCTACCGCTTCGTGCAACTTAAGTTCGATACTGGTTTCCTTTACTTTGATAGTTGGAAGGCTAAAACCCACTTAACTAGTGATCCATTTCTCTATCTCATCCACACACTCTTCCACATCCTTGTGTTTTCTGTTATGACATTGTTCTTCTCTCTGCCATAGATAGCGGATCGACCTGGGCATGAACTCGGATAAGGATCAGCTATTGGTCCGTTGTGGTCTAGCTGTTGGACTTTAAATGTACGACATTATGTTATGCTTTTGAAGAAACCTTTTGAATTGCCACTGGTAACAGTATGGAACAAATGAAGCATTCACTCGGGGCTGTAATGTCGGAAGCAATAAGTATAGGATTAGAACTTCATAGTATAAGAACACTTGAGCCTCACATGACAATTTCTGGTTCATCACATAGTATAAGAACACTTGAGCCTCACATGGACATCAATACCGGTGATGCTCCCTGTCAAGAACAATGGCTGATCATTAATAGCACAACAATTCCTTTTGCTGTGTTTGGTAGAGGAATGGAAAATGAAAGGAAGAGTGTAGAAACGATAGAAGAGTCTCCTGAGAGAGAGAGAGAGAGAGAGAGAGAGATGGAGAGAGAGAGAGATGGATGTTGTTTGGTTAAATCAGGATGGCAGAAGGGCTACGATAAAGTATTCTTTTACTATTGCACCCATGTTAACTCCATGGTTGTTTCTGAAGGGAAAAGGGGTCATAGGAGGAGAGTTCCTTCCCTTCCTCTTTCCTCCCATTTCTGGGATAATTGTAAATGGTGGGCCAGGAGGGAAGTGCTCCCCCTCCTCTCTTCCCTTGCTTCCTTATTTTTTCCTACCAAATAAGGAAGCCATATCCTTCCTTCCCAGCTTCCCCTTTTCTTCCCAAGATCTCTCTTTTATCACTCTTCCCTCCAACCAAAATGAGTAGTGTTTACACAGACCCCCCCCCCCCCCCCCCCCCCCGACCCTTCTGTCAAAGGGCTTTTTGGGTGGGCGAAAAAGCGGAGAAAGAGCCATAATCAGATGCTAGATTTGTATTCCAATGGCAATTTGATGATTTATGTTAGAGGTGTCAAACGGGCCGGGCCGGGCCGGCCTCGGTCAAAAAGGGCCCAACCGGGCTTAGGAGGAGGGGGAGTGTGTCCGCCCCGGACCGGTGGCCCGGGCCTACACGGGCCGGGCTTTGGGCCCGGACGGACGGGCTTTAGGTCCGGGCTTTTGGGCGGGCCGATCCGGGCCGGGAGTGTTAGGGAGGGAGTTTTGAAATTTGAATTTTAAAAATTTGAATTATTGTTTTGGGGGAAAAAATTGGTTGGGAAAGTTTAGTTGTATATCATATGTAAATTGTAAAATTGGTTAGGAGTTTCTAAAATAATTTTTACATTTTTACCCCCAAAACTAGCCGTTTAATAGCCGTTAGAGGGGTAAAAAGTGGAAAAAAAATTGGAAAAACACCAAAGTAGCCGTTGGGCACCGGGCGGGCCAACCGGGCCGGGCCACAACGGCTATAAATATCTTAGGTTTCGGGCCGGGCTTCGGGCTAGGTACCGGGCCGGGGACACTACATAGAGTGTCCGACCTGGACCGAATGTATAGGGCCGGGCTTAGCGGAGCGGGCCTCGCCTCGGGCTGGGCCGGGCTTTTGACCTGAAAAAGCGGGCCGGGCCGGGCTTTTGACCTGAAAAAGCGGGCCGGGCTCGGGCCAACCCGGCCCAATTGACACCTCTAATTTATGTAGGGTTTAGTTTGATTACGGGCTATATTGTTCAGAGATATTCGTTGTAGTGTTGGTGACATTGAACAACATTAAATCTTCATGTTACGTTTTAGAAAAATCTGCAATTTCTATTCTGCTCCCCCTTATCATCAAAGTCTAGCAGTATGACAAGCATATTTCTTTTCTATTTTGCAGTTTTCTTCCTTATAACTGCCTTCAGGTATGTTTAATTTTTTTTTTTCTTTCCTTAAAAAATTAGGTGAAGAAGTTTGGGAATCAGAACCAAATTAGCTTAATTGCAGCAGAGGTTGGTGGGGCAATTGAAGCTGCTCCAGAAGAGGCACAGATTGAGCTTTTTGATGCTTTGATTGATGGTTGTAGAGAAGCAATTAAAGGAGGAAATCTGGACCCAAAGGTTGGCTCTCAATTTTTTGACTAGGGCAATTGCAGCTTGTTGCTGTTGTGAGCATTATTGTTCTCTGTTAAGCTAATACTTTAATGTGGTCTTTACCTGTAGGGGCCTCTGTTTGATTTCTTTGGAGTCTCTATAAAAGCTAGCGATTTTCTAAACCGTGTTGAAGAACTTCAACTCTTAGCCAAGCGCATTAGTCGCTATAATGATCCACTATCTCAATTCCGAGCCTTGATGTTCCTTAAACCTTCACCTTGGTCCAAAGGTTGTGGTTGGAACCAGAGTAAGTTGTACTCCCCTTCAGTAAGATTGAATGTTACATCTTTTTTCGAAAATCTTGTTCTGCTCTTTGTGGGTGGATGCATTATATTTTCTCTTTTCAATGTCACCATTAGAGGATGATGCGAGGCTGCTTCTGGGAATTCATTACCATGGATTTGGCAATTGGGAAAAGATAAGACTAGACGAAAAGCTTGGTTTTATAAAGAAAATTGCTCCTGTGGAACTCCAACATCATGAAACTTTTCTACCACGGGCTCCCAACTTAAATGAACGGGCTTCACAACTCCTGGAAATGGTAGGTT
Organism: Hydrangea macrophylla; assembly: GCA_033977485.1. Taxonomy (NCBI): domain Eukaryota; kingdom Viridiplantae; phylum Streptophyta; class Magnoliopsida; order Cornales; family Hydrangeaceae; genus Hydrangea; species Hydrangea macrophylla. The sequence continues at coordinate 34,564,093 of CM066992.1, forward strand.
AAGTTTGCTTGTATCTTTTATACTATAAGTTTCTTCCTTCCTTAAATGAACGGGCTCCCAACTTAAATGAACGGGCTTCACAACTCCTGGAAATGGTAGGTTAAGTTTGCTTGTATCTTTATACTAGAAGTTTCTTCCCTCCTTTCCAAGTCAATCCTGTTTTGTGATTTAATTTGTTTTGGGGTATTGTTTTTAGGAGTATTTATTTTTGGCTATGGTTAAAACTTAAAGTAGTTTATCAATTGATGAGCAACTTAACTCTGGTTGATGTTCATGGTAATGAATAAAATGCTCATGGTAATGAACTTTGCAAAAGTGCTTATTGGTTGGGAAATAGAGGACTTCTGACTCCAAGCCTTCCCTATCCGTAACAAGACTTGCGGATAACAATCAGACCTTACCAGGGACAGGACCCCAGACTATAGAGCCTAATTCAAAGAATTCGGGCTTGCTTTCTCAATTCTCATCTATGAGCGATGGTTCTTCTCTTGCTCGCTTTGACAGCTTAGGGAAGAATGATGGGTTGCTAACAAGGCCCCTAAATGACCGCTCAGAATGCCTACCTATTTTTTTTTTTCCCAATCTGTCACTTGCTCGTCCGTCTCATGAAAGATTGTCTCTACTCTCCCGGCGGCTTTGACTCATGGCTATAGCCAGTTGCTAAGATGATTCCCAGTCAAGCATTTTCATTCAACGGTCTATCAATGCTGTCTTATGTTGTTCCAAATTCCTTTCTTTCCACTAGTTCTTACATAAGCAATTTGTAGGAAGTAAACGAAGTCTTTGCATGAAACATGTGTTATTTAATATTTAATAAATTGTTCATTCTGAGTACTGTTCATGTGTTTTTATGTGTATACAGTAAACATTTCCTTTGTTATTTATTTTCTAAAATAAGTGAATCTCAGCATTCAAGGTTCATAATTTAGGCAAACTGATCAACGATTTGACAATGGTTGCAAGCATGAAGTAATTTGTACCCTGTTGTTTGTGCTGCATTGAAATTGACTGCCTAGACATCTGTTATCAGGAAGTTGTGGCTATGGGCGGGAACAATTCAAATACTAAAGCCAGCCGTAAGGCTTCTAAGAAGCAGAAGGAAAGTCTTCTACCGATGTCTCGCTCTAAGGGCAAGCAAGGGAAACCAGGTTCTGCTTCTAAACTTAATAGCCAATTGAACAAGGTCAGACTGGCGAAACCCCAGAGAGTCGAACCTTTAGTTAAAGAGGAAGGTGAAATGTCTGATACCGAAGAAGTATATGAGCAGTTCAAGGAAGTAAAATGGATGGAATGGTGTGAAGATGTCATGGTTGATGAGCAGAAGACCCTCAGGCGTCTTCACAGGTTGCAGACTACCAGTGCTGATCTACCCAAGGAGAAGGTTCGTCTTTGAGCTTGTTTGTCACTTTACTTGTCACTGTCTCGGTTATTGTGCGATACTCGTGTTCTTCAACAACTTAATTTTTCAGGTGCTGTCCAAGATTCGAAATTACTTGCAGCTTATTGGACGAAGAGTTGATCAAATTGTTATAGAACACGAGGAAGAACCATATAAGCAAGAAAGTATGCTTCTTTACCTCTCTATGATTCATCCACCATATCTTTTGCCTTCTCTCTCTCTCTCTCTCTCTCTCTCTCTCTCGGTATGTGGGAAGAAGAGAGAGACACGTACGAGTTCTTGTCTACTTGCCCTCTACGCGCTCATTTGTCCATTAACATGGTGGTTAGAATTGGTCGATTCATACGAGTTTCATACAATCCGATGCGATTCACAATTCAATTCGATGCAGAATTTATTACTTTGAACTTTGAAGTTGAAAATGTTTAGGGATAACTACTATGAACTCCCTCGAGGTTTGGTCTAATTACACGGATCTCCGGTTTTCATTATTACACCGACCTCCCTTGACTTTAATGTTTTAATGTTTAGGTAACCCTGTCCCCCCTCCGTTGCAAAAACACTAGAACTTTTGACGAAAAATGCTTACGTCATCAAATAATTGCATAATTCTTCCGAAAATGCCCTTAACGGTTTTACTATCCCATTTAAACTTTAAAAAGGCAAATGTACCCGTTTAAATAATATGTAGTTGATTAAACAAAATGTGTATTGTTATTTATATACACCACCATCATTTATCCTCCACCACCACCACATCCACATCTACCACACATATACCAGCACAAAACTCAATATTTTTCTATAATACTTTTCATTGATCTTATGAGGTGCGACACAACCATAATCAACTCAATACTTTTCTATAATTTTCCTCATTGATCTTCTGAAAGTAGTGACGCAACCCTAATCAAGCAAAATTAAGCCCCAATAACAACCATAATCAAGGAAATTCTGGTCCAAACACAAAACCCCAATTAAGCAAATGTTCGAGCGTAGCTGTCTTGTGGTTTTTGTTTGTGTATAAGCCCAAATTGAACCACAAATCATGTATACATATATGTATATAACATTCAAAATCTTTAATTGTAGGTGTAATAAGCATGAGCGTGCGTATTTTGAGAAATGTAGCCTAAAAATTATCAGTTTTTGGTCAACTCGCTGTTGGCTTAAGGAGGAGAGGTGAGTGTTACACAACTATAAACCTCAAAGGAGGTTTGTGTAATTAGACCATAGCTCAGGGGAGGTGAGTGAATGTACAAATTAAAGGTAAACATGTACTTTTGCGTATATTTTAACGGCGTTAGTCTACCCTACGAGGAAGGGAGGTCAGTGTAATTATGGAAACCACAAGGGAGGTCCGTGTAATTAGACCTAACCTCGATGGAGGTCAGAGTAGTGATCCCAAATTTTTAACATTTTGAAACTTGATACCGCGTGAAACTTGTGTTAATTAGTAATTTGTTCATTTTAAGCATTGTACATATGTTTTTATAGGTATACAGTATAAATGTATTTATTGATATACCTTTATACAAAAAGTGAATCTTACGAGTTCCATCAGTTTTTTGTGTGTGTGTGTGTGTTTGTGTGTGTACACATTTGGTCACCATCTTTCCATTATGTCAGCACTCTTAATTGAGTTCTGTCATCTCTGAGAAATGTTAAAATGGTTTGTGGTGAGCTGGTGAAGTTTTCCCCTTGAAGTCCTGTGATAATCTAAAACGGAACTTATATTTCTTTTATAGGGATGACCACGCGGCTTTGGAAATATGTCTCTTCTTTCTCGAATTTGTCTGGGGAGAGACTTCAACAAATTTATTCAAAGCTCAAATCAGAGAAGGAAGCAGGAGTGGGACCGTCTCACATCAATGGTTCTGCACCTTCCCATCAAGCCTCATTACTTGTCAACACTGGTTTTGATACAGGGAAGTTCGAAGCATGGAAACGAAGGAGAAGAGCTGAAGCTGATGGGAATTTACAAGTTCAACCTCCGTACCAAAGACCTATAAGTAATGGGACCCGTATAGCCGAACCAAACTCTATGGGTATTCTCGGGTCGGCACCTTCTGACAACAGACAACTCGGTAATGATAGACCTTATAGGGTGCGTCAGACTGGCATTCCTCCAAGACAAGGTTTCTCATCGGGCATCAAGTAGTTTGTCTGTGTTTAATGGAATGAGAATCAACACTTGAGTGAGAAGCCAATTTGTTTTCACTCGGTGATATTTGCTGCTTCATCTATCAATATTCTCGGGATTTTTTTACCCATGGGAATTAAAATTTTGCAGATTCCTTTCTTGGAATGCGTAAAGAGATGGGCTGCAGGAAAAACCTTGAAGATCCTATGATACGTGGGCAAGATGACACTTGAAGAACAGGACACATGGAATCTTGCTACGACAGTTTTATCTTTTTTTTTCCCCCCCATTTTATATAGATCAAATCACTGATTTCTTTCGTACATAGTGGACAATCAAAAGCAGTTAACTCCTTAGTCATATGAGATACGCCTAGATGAGGAAGCCGATTTGTATGTATTTTTGCCTTGGAAAAGTGTACATTGAGCAGTTTTGAATCTTCAATATCTGAAACTCTGTCGTTCTATAGCCAAACTTTGTCCTACTTGGTAGTGTATGATTTTTGTCATTCTAGTGCAGCATTATGTCTACAGTCTACTCTATTGAGACATGACAACTCATTACTCTATTCAAGATATGTTGATGCAGTCTTTCCTCTTCCAAACTCAGTAGTAATTCTGAAGATCGAGTCTTTTGTTTGCTGGTAAGTTTATAGAATGATTATGATGCAGACTAGTTGGGCTATAGCTCAAATGGGTCGCCTTTGACTGCTTGTGAGACCACTAATCCCCGCAGCAAGAGGAGGGCCCTATGATTGTGAAAGCAAGTGGAACTTAAAAGAAGAAATGTGGGGCTTGATGAATTGAGTGATTGGCCTAGTCAATTCCGCAAATTTCATCACTTTCTGATCAATCCTTGAAAATTTGCAGGTAATAAAGCTTGAGCCTTACAATCATTTGTTGTTGATGTTTCTTGTGTTCTTTCTTGTTCTGCTTCACTTCTGAGTTGTTTTTTTATCCTAGTTCTGCTTTGCCGTTGTTTGTATCATCATGAATTACTGCTGTCAGTTGAGTGTATATAGGCGGACATGGTTGAAGATTGGGAAGCTAGAACCACTTGTTTTTGTAGCTCCAGCCTCTTTTTTTTGAATGATCCCCCGTTGGACCAATTACTGGAGATAATATTGTGTTTTAGTGAAGATTTGGAGTGAGATATATGTTTTACCGTCTGCGAATTTGTTTATTGAAATGATGGGTGTTGTCCCTTTATTATTATTATTATTATTGTTATTATTATTATTATTATTATTTTGGTTCATAGACCTACCCCTAGGGAAACATTCCGAAGTTATCCGCTAGCAAGTGAAGTAAAACTGGGTAATGAACTTGTTTTTCGTAATAGTATTGTTATAGTCTGTTCTTGACAAAGTTGCTGCTGGAGTTGTTTAGTCATTATTTATAAACTCTTTACTATTTTGATATGATATCTTCATTTTATGATATTGAGCACATAATCTCCCACTTTCCTTCGGTCCATTAACTCTTTGCTATTTTGATCTGATATCTTCATTTTATGATATTAAGCACATAATCTCCCACTTTCCTTCGGTCCTTGAAACAAAATAAATGCTATAGTTTCAAGGAGGGAGGCTATTATTCACTTGAGCCTCTTGATTTGGTTGTCAGATACAAAGTTCCTAGAAGGAAGAATATATTGTTTGGAGCCGTTACACTTATAAACTTGCGAATGCATTTGTTGGAGTGTATGAATCACAGACTCACAAAGTGCTCTTTCCAACTTTTGAAATTTTTCTGCAAAGATGTGCTGGGTGGTGAAAAGGTGGGGTATACTGGTACCTTATGGCCTATTTGGATATGCCTGACAGGTTCGTGTTCATTGTCTCAATGTTATCTAGTTTTTATGAAAGCTATAGCATTACGGCGGTAAAGAACCAACTCTTGGGGAATCGTTAAATCAGGCATGGAATTCTGTGCATGTAAATAGCACTAAGCTAGAACAGTTTCTTTTATGAACAACAGAACCGGTTCTTGTACCATCGAAACAGCCTACTATTTTTGTCTTCTGACAAACTAAAGCATTTTTTTTCAACCACATTGAGGGAGCAGATTGAGGAAGATGTGAGAAATCCTACTGTTTGAGGTTATGTGGGAGTATGGGTTGGCTGGTGGTTGTGGGATTATGGGTTTGTTGGTTTATTTTTCCCCCATGGTGATTGGAAAGCTGAAATCTGTAGATATAGCAGTAACTGCTGGAAGGCAAATGGAAAATGACAGTATATCTATATCTATGCTATATATATATATATATATATATAAGTGCAGTTAGGCTCCAAACTCCAAAGTGCATTGGGTATGCGCATTGGGATTTTTAGCCTAAAAAAATCGTGGGCCGTCACGCTAATTTGTGTCCCTTCCTGTTGCCCCTTGGCCTGTGGTTTTTTTTAGGCTAAAAATTTCAGTGCGCTTTAGAGCCTGACTGTATATAAGTGTACCGATCCCCTTAAGTGTTGCACTTTTGTTAATCGGTGCGCTTTCACTTAAGTGATTTTCTTAGACTTTTAGTATACTTTCTTCTTTTTTTTTTTTTTTTTTTTTTTCTTGGTATGTCATTTTTTTTTGGGTCTTTCAATGAGAGTCCTAATCCTGATGTTATAATGTTTTACAACTGGATTGTCATCCGAAGTAGCTTTAGATGCAAAATGACCATATTGTGGTTGACTCTATGTTATCCTCCGTTTGTGTTCTATCTATATAATGAAATAGCTTGACAAAAGATCTGTGTTTTTGTGGCAATGAGATGGTTTCTTACAAGACTAACAAAGATGATACTGCTTAGCCAAAAAAAAAAAGAAGGGAAAATTAGATGGGGATCTCTAGTTAGGGAAATATGGTGGTTTAAGGACAATTAATTATTTCACTTTGGTGTAGGTCTCTTATCAAAGAAATACGCTAGACAAAAGAACAAAATAAAATAAAAAATTCAACATTACTCGTCACGTGTGCCACACTCCCTAGGAATTCCCAAAAGGAATCACACTATGTGAGTGACGCCCCCCAAGGTTTCCAAAAGGAATCAAGTGAAGCAAAGGAATCACACTATGTGAGTGACGCCCCCAAAGTTCCCAAAAGGAATCAAATGAAGCTTTTGCTTCACGTGCGTCATTCCTCAATCCTCTTACACCATGTGAGTGCGCACACCATAGCAGGACTCATTTGAATGAGTTACACGCGTTTTTCATTTGAATTATTATCATTGGGATTCAAAAAGTCTAGGGAGGCACCTAGGGTGGCATGCGAGGTGTGGTGAGCAGGTAGGGAGGGATTTTTTGTCCAAAAAAAAATTGAGGGACTTAAACCAACATATTTTTTTAAGTTGTCCTTAAATCAAAATATTTACAGTAGAATGTCCTTATGTCTAATTGACCAAAAAAAAAAAGTGATACTAGCAAACAAGCGGCGATGAAGATAATGAGGCCAACCAGTGGCAGACTCAGTATTTTGTGTTAGGGGGGCCAAGTTAAATGGATTGGTTTGCTAGTAAACAAGTTCCATGCGAGGGTTTGGGCACAGCACCCACGGGGCAGAATTTTTTAATCTATTTATACATATTTTTGGTGTGAGAGAGAGTCAAAAGAGTAGTTTTGTCGATTAGATTTAGGCCATATTTGACTTCACCAGTTGAATAGAGATATCCATATTATTCTTCCCATTACTATTATGGGGAATTGTTAATGCCACATCCCTTGAGAATATAGTCTTTCATATAGAGACTATTAAATTGATATTGATAATTAATCTTGCACTATGTAAACTACTTAAACAATATATATATTGATGGTGCCTAGAATTGGTAAGAGAGGATTCAGAGAGAGACAGAGAAACACCAAGGAGTTGTATGTGGTTCGGCTCCGTTAATGAGGTGACCTACGTCCACGTGTGCGTCTAGGCGCTATACCAGCAGATCACCGGCGGCCTGGTGAGCCAACAATGGTGGGCGGCACTACCAGTAATACCGTCCGGGTATATGCGTTTCAGTGTATGCTCTAGTTATTAGGTTTCTCCAGATCGTTCTTCCTTTTAGAAGGGTATGGGTGGGCTCTTTTATAGATGCAAGAGTCCACCTCTACATGGAAACTTAGATCCATTAGGAAGCCTATATCAATCACAATTTGATGTGCATAAGTTAAGGGAAGATCCTTATCAGATTAGGAATTTATCGAGTTTTATTCCTAATAGGACTCTGGCCGCACAAGGAAACTGCTGGAGTTGAGCCGCGCGTCCGGGAGAGCCGCCGAAGGTCACGCCCGGGCAGTGCGGGCACCCCGAGCGGTGACGCTGGCAAGCCCTGGGTGTGGACCCCAGGGTTCTGCTTGGTCTTCGATGCTGACGTGGCCGTTGGGCCCATGCTGGATAATTCTGAGCATATCAGCTGCCCCCCATTTCCAGAGCTAATTGGATGCCATATCTGATGAGGTTTGGAAATCAGAGCTGTTCACGAGAAACCGCTCGGGAAGAAGCCGAGGCCTTCCCCGAGGTAAGGCTGACCCGGGGTTGTCTTTCCGGGAAAGGACCGAGCGGGAGCCTGGAGGGTCCGGTATTGCCCAGGGCCACGTGTCAGCTGCTTGCAGACCTAGTTGGGATGCGACGGGGCCATCGTGGAGGTAACCGAACCGTTCGCGTTGGGACTAAACCGTCACATCGTGCATTTAATGCATGCGCCTTTTGAGGCGGCGTATGGTATGCCCGATGTGACAGCCGTCAGTCGCCAAGAGCGGGAAAACGTCCTGACCGTCCGATCTGATTCAATCTGAACCGTCCTTTGTCTTTATAAAAGGAGCGTCAGTTCATTCTACATATTCACCACTGTTTGAAGATCAATAATCACCGAGCGGGTTTTTAGAGCAAAGCACTCCCGACCCCTTTTCCTCTGCCCATACTACTTCAATCTTCCTCCCAATGGCTTCCAGCATCGACCTGTCGTCTGACGAAGGGCTCAGAGCCTTCCGAGAGGACTGCCAAATTCCGGACGACGTAGTAGTTCGTCCACACATTGAGGGAGAGGAAGTGGCCTTCCCCTTCGTCCTTATTAGCAGCTATCTGCTGCTAATTGTGGGACTGCGCTTTCCTCTTCCAGTCTCCTTTTGTGACCTGCTCATGGGGCTGCACATTCCGCTCCACAGATGCCGCCCGAATGTCGCCCGCCTCCTATGGGGGATTTCGGTACTGAACGAGCGACTGAGGTTGTTCCTCCAGTCCGCCGACGTCGCAAGGTGCTACATAATGGGGATCGACAACGGAGGTCCTTACTTCCGCCCCAGGACTGAGGGAAAGGACCTTGTCCGAGGCCTGGACTTTGCAAATAAGAACTGGCAGCAATACCCCTGGGTTATGGTTGCCGGCAACTGGCTGGAAGATGGCGTTCTCTGCCCCCCCGAGACTTTTGATCCTGACCTCTGCAGGCGAACGTTTGCCGCCTCCCGTGGCATTGCCCCCACCGCTGATGAAACGGAGGCGATTGACCGAGCTATCGAGGCCGGGCTTTCGTTTTCTGATCTGGTTGGGGGACCAGTAGACGATGCGGGCGCTGGACCCTCCTCTGCCGCTGTGGCTTCGGGGTCACGCCGCTATACTCGATCCATGGCCTCTGGTTCACGGGCCACGGGCATGGCCGGGCCGTCCAAGGGGCCGGTCACCTTGTCCACCAGCAGTGATTCAGTCTCATCTTCATCTGAGGACGCGAGCCCGCCACCTGCCCCGCCCGGGAAAGGGAAGGGAAAAGCTGTTGGTGAAGTCTCTGGACCTTCGCCGAAAAGGAGCAAGCTTGACACCCCGAGCGGTCTCCGTGTGCCGACCTGGACGGACCTCTCTCTTGCTAACATGGAGGGCCGCCTGCAGGAAGTGGAAAAGCAGACCGCTCACCTGGAGACGAACTTTGTCATGCGGGAGGTGGATGTCCACGCCCTAGAGGTGACCGTCCAAGGGCTGGTGGAGAGGATGGCTGCCCTGGAGGAGGAGATCAAGGCCTTGAAGGATAAGGGCACTTGAAGTCTGCCGTCCTTCTCTTTTTTTTTTTTTTTTTTTTTTTTGTGGGGGCTACTACAACTGCCCCCCGAACTTGTACAGTTTTTTTTTTAATCAATGAACAAGGTCCTTGAGGCCATCCCTTTCGCGTTAATTGTACTTTGTTGTGGCTGTTAATACTCGAACTGTTGTTGACCTATCGGTATTTCCGATTTCTATTTTGACAGTGGTTTATTCGGTTGGAGTTCCAAAATTCCAACCAGCGTCCAATAGACCTCGTGGACTTGCTGTGTGGTTACGCCGAGATTCTCGTGCACGTACCACCTGCCCCCCATTTTCAAAGCTGATTGGACGCTCCGTCTGATGAGGGTTGAAAACTGAAATTTTCCCTGGGACCCGTTCGGTAGTAGACCGGGATTTTGTCCTTCGGGCGGGGCCGGAGGAAGACGTCGGTCGGGGCATTCCCCGAGCGGGCGATCCGTTGGTTCGGGAGTCGCTGCTGCCACGTGTTCGCTGGTCGTTGACCTGGTTAGGTTCGAACTACGCCAGCGCGGACGCAACCAAGCCACTTGCGCGCCAACCGAACAGTCATGTCAGGCCTTTAATGCGCACGCCTTTCTAGGCAACGTTTCATGCGCCCGAGGAGACAACTGTCAGCAACTTCGGGCGGGGGATCACACGGACCGTTGGATACGTTTTGATCTGGGCCGTTCCCGGTTTCTATAAAATGAATGCTTGTCCACTTCTCTGGCCCTTTACTGCAGAGAGATCGCCGAACGTCCTGAGAGCAGAAGCTAGTCCGAGCAAGATTCTCGAGTTCTCTTTTCTGCGCAAGCTTTGTAAGTCCTCTTCCTTCCGAGCTTTCGTCTGTTGCTCCCTTTTTCCCTTTCCCCATCTTCTCTTCTTTTCGTAGTAAAACTGGAGAGAGTGAGTCCGGTAGGGTTCGAGCGGGAGTGGGATTTTTTCTTCCTTAGATTCTGCTCGTTTTTCCGGTCGGGTGGAGACTCAGGCCAGTTGAGCCGGACCGGTGTCTCCGTAGTTTCACTGAGAGAGTGCCTTCTGACGTTTAGGGCCATCTACTCTCTGCCTTTTAGGTTAGTGACATTGCCTTCCCTGTACCTCAGGCTCGGGGTCTCCGATCCGTATTTAGGTCGCGATCTACTCCCTCTTCCTTCCCCAGGGGCATCCGAGATGGAGCATTCCGGCTTCAATTCTGCGTCCCGTTCGATTAGCGAGATGTTCCGGTCGGATGGCTCCGACCCGGTTTTGGACCCTCCTTCTGACCACCAGAGTGAGGGCTTGATTCCAGCCCGTCAGTCTGATGACGAATCCGCCGAGGGGGCCCCCGTTGCCTCCGTCTCTAGGGGTTTGGGCGACGAGGGGCCCGGGGAGTCCGATCCCGGCGTTGCGTTTGCTTGTGAGTCAGTGTTCTCGATTTTGCGTTCCGAGGACCTTATCCGGATTAGGAAGAGATACTCCTTCCCGGGTAGTTGCTCTTTGGCGGTGAATTCCGGGGGAGCGCACCTTTACTATCCGGGCTTCACGACTCTTTTCGAGGATGCAATGATGGCAGGTCTCCGCCTTCCGCTCCACCCAGTAGCCAGGGCCATCCTGATTCACCTTGGGATTGCTCCCGGGCAACTGGCCCCCAACGGGTGGAGATTCCTGATGGGTTGTATATCTCTGTGGCCCCAGGCGTTCGGGCGTGAGGTGACCCTCGAGGAGTTTCTATGGGCCCATCGGCCGTTTCCCGTACACGGGGAACTGGGGTTCTTTTCTTTCTCCGCCCGGCCGGGCAGAAAGATTATCGACAAGTGCCCCAGTAACAACAAGGGGTGGAAGAGCAAGTTCTTCCAAGTGTCCACCTTTCTCCTTTGTGACGAGGCCGCGGGGACCCGGCCGAGGACATCCTGGGTGAAGGAGCTGAGGGGTAAGGCTACCTGTCTTTCTTTTGTTTGTCTCTTTCGGTTTTATGGATTTATTGACCTGTTAACCGGTTTTATGCTTCTACTTGCAGCTGGGTCGGCAGACATTCCTGAGATCTCCGAGGCGTCCCAGGCCAGGATTTGGGGCTTAGCACAGTTGCCCACCAACATTCGGAACGTTCTGTCCCCGAAGGGAGACATAGTGGTGTCTTATTCCCCCGCGGAGCCCTCAGAAGTCCCGGCTTCCTCTCCTACTATTCCCGGTCAGCGTTCTATTTATTCCACTGTTTCCTCTTACATCTCTCTTTGCGGCTTAATATATTTCCGGTTGTTTTGCAGCAATGGCTCCCAAGGACGCGGCGGCGCTGAAGGAGAAAGAGGAGGCCCTGCTTGCCCGAGCTGGACCAAAGAGGAAGAGGCTGGAGCCCACCGAGGGCCAGAAGCTCAAGAGGCTCACCCGGGGCATCGTCATCCGCCCTGACAAGGAGGGGGTAGGCACCTCGGCGCCCGGGGTGACCATTGCCGTGCCCCCCAAGACGCCCGCTGCTTCCAAAACAGCTGGCGTCTCCTTCCCTACTGTGGAGGAGACCGTGCATAGAGGGCTTCCTGCAGTGCCGCCGGTTGAGAGGGCGGATGAGGTACGCGGGAGGATCCGCCCCGCTCTGCTGCCGGGTCAGGTGGACAAGTGCTCCTTGTTAAGCCCGGAGGACGTGACCGCTTGGCTCTACAGCATTAGCCATATGGTGCGTCCATATTTCGTACTTCTCATAGGTGCTTATTGCTTGTTTCGCTCATAATGCTTATAGCTGTTTTCGTTTGCAGGTCGGTTGTATAGCAGCGGGGTCCGAGGCGACCTTCCCCGCGCTGACCGGGAAACTGGCGGCTGCTGAGGAGGCCCTCTCCATGGAAAAGACGGCCCGGGAGGCTGAGGCGGAGAAGGCTAGGGCTTTGAGCCAGGAGCTGGGGGAGGCCCGAGGTGTGGTTTTAACCGAGCGGGCTTCCCGAACGGCTGCTGAGGCCCAGCTCGCTGCTTTAGAGGCCAAGCTTGCTGCCGCGGAGGCCGGTCGGGTTGCTGCCGAGAAGGATGTTGAGGCTCTGACCGCCACTCTGTCCGAAGCGACCGCCACCCTTGAAGCAGAGACGAAAGATGCCGAGGAGGAATTCGAGGCTGGATTCCTCAAGGGCTACAAGGACCTGATTGCCCGTGTTATGGCGGATCACCCGGACTGGGACATCTCCGGCTATTCCTGGGCCGAATCCAATTACTGGAAAGAGGACCGGGCTGCTGGCGGGGGGCCTGCGGAGGCTGCGCCAGTTGGGGCCGCTCCTGCTGTGGAGGAAGAGCTGGACGTTGTGGGTGACCAGTAGGGCTTTTATGCCTTTTCTTCTTTTACTGTTGTAGTATTTTTTTTGTTTTGTGGGGGGGTGAGCTACTACAACTGCTCACCCTAGGGTCTGTACAAGTCTGCTTTTAATCAATGACAAGGCCCCTGAGGCCACTTTCCTTTCCATTAACTGTTTACATTTTGTACTTGCATGCCCATGTGATTGCCAATCCCCGACCAGTTTTCAATTGCAAGACCATTCACTTAGCACATGGATTAGGGTTGCAACCGGTTGAATAATTGGTCTTCTGCCAGTATCTGACCAGTTTTAGTCGAACCGAACACTGCCTTAGCAAAATGGTTTAGGACCGTAACTGGTAGAACGCCTGGTCTTCTTGACCTGTTTTTGAAGGCATACCCGGTGTATTATAGGACTTGTCCTGTTTTACCGTCCGGGTTATTTATCTCTGATCACTGTTAGTACTTGGGAGTGCTAGGACTCCAAGTACTGTTAATGACCGGTGTGATTCCCTGTTTGAGGCTGCATTCCCCTGCCCCCCAAGCATTTTGGTAAGGCGGGTGCGTAGGAGCGAGCAACCTTAGGAAACCGACCTGGAACATGGGTGGTTGCAGGGTCCTTTGGGGTTTAGCCATCGTGGGTCACCTAGGGGGTTTGCCCCCATTGTCGGTTGGACCTAGGTTAAACCTTGTTTAATTTCCTGTTTAAGCCTGCATTCCCTTGCCCCCCAAGCGTTTTGTTAGGGAGATGGACGGGAATACCGACCGTAGGAAACCGACCTGGAACATGGGTGGTTGCAGGGTCCTTTGAGACTTGCCATCATTGGCTGCCTAGGGGGTTAGGCCCCATCGTTGGCTGGACCTAGGCGAAGCCTGCGCCTCGGGGTTAGGCCCGAGGTCTTTTTGTGCCTTGGTGTTTAGCCAAGGTCTTTGAAGGTGCCTCGGGGTTAGGCCCGAGGTCTTTTTGTGCCTTGGTGTTGAGCCAAGGTTTTTGAAGGTGCCTCGGGGTTAGGCCCGAGGTCTTTTTGTGCTGGGGTGGAACACTTGAGTAGGAACTTTGCAGAAAGGTAATTGCTTTATTTCAAAAAAAAAAATTTAACTGCTCGGGTAGAGCTACAAAGAGTCCTAATCGATCGCTAACCCCCTTCATCCCAGCTACTGAAAATATTTTCGAAGGTGCTGTATGTTCCACGGGTGGGAAAGCTCATGCCCGTCAAAATCTCGTAGCCAATAGGTTCCCGGTCGATGAATCCGGGTGACCGTATATGGGCCTTCCCAGTTCGGCCCCAACTTCCCATGATTCGGGATTCTAGTCGACTGGTTTACCGCCTTCAGGACAAGATCACCCACTTGGAAGCTGCGATGCTTGACCTTGCTGTTATAGTACCTCGACACCCTCTGCTTGTACGCTGCCACTCTCAGATAGGCTTGATCTCTTTTCTCTTCTACCAAATCAAGTTCGGTTCTCAGAGCTTCCTCGTTGCCTTGCTCACTGAAATTGGCTACCCGGTAGGAGGGCAATCCGAGCTCTGTGGGGACTACGGCCTCGAAGCCATAGGTGAGTGAGAACGGCGTTTCGCCTGTTGCTGCTCGGGGAGTGGTACGGTAGGCCCACAGGAGGGTCGGCAACTCTTCAGCCCACAGACTTTTGGCACTTTCAAGCCGAGTCTTGATTGATTGCAAGATCGTCCTATTCGTCACCTCGGCTTGGCCGTTGGCCTGAGGGTGCTCGGGAGAGGAGTAATGGTTGGATATCCCGTAGCCCGAGCAGAATTGCCGAAACACCGGGGTGTCAAATTGTCTGCCATTGTCGCTCACCAGTACACGGGGAGTGCCGAACCTGCTGAGGATATTCTTCTCTACAAAACCCTCCATCTTCTTCTCGGTGATGGTGGCCAATGGTTCGGCTTCTGCCCACTTGGTAAAGTAGTCCACGGCTATGACAGCAAACTTGACTTGCCCTTTTCCTGTTGGCAGGGGGCCTACTATGTCGATGCCCCATTGAACAAACGGCCAGGGGCTAAGGATGGGTGTCTGCAACTCTCCCGGACAATTGATCATGGGGGAGAACCTTTGGCATCTGTCACACCTTTTCACATAGTCCCTGGAATCCCGAGCCATAGTTGGCCAGTAATAGCCTTGCAGTAGCGCTTTCCGCGAGAGTGCCCGGCCTCCAACGTGGTTCCCACAAATTCCTTCATGGATTTCGTACAAGATCGCTTGAATTTGCCCGGGATGAACGCAGCGGAGGTATGGGATGGTGAAGCCCCTTTTGTAGAGTATGCCATCAATTAAATGGTACCTGGCTGCACGGTATTTGGTGCGGCGGGCCTCATCTTTTCCGTCCGGTAACACGCCGGTCGCTAAGAATGTAACTATGGGGTCCATCCAACTGGGTCCCAGGTCCACCGGGTCCACCTCCATTCCTTCTGAGTTGATCACACTTGGCTCGGGCAGGTATTCTATCCTTATCCCGGGCAAGTCTGACTCAGAGGATGAAGCTAGGCGGGCCAACCGGTCGGCCCTGGTGTTCTCCTCCCGCGGTATCTGCGTGATGGCCAGTCCTTTGAGTCTCTTCGAAACCGCTCGGACAAGGGCCAGGTAGGCCACCATGTTGTCTTCTCGGGCCTCATACTCCTGACTGATTTGGTTAACCACGAGCTGGGAATCACTGTACCCTTGGACCTGCTGTGCTCCCATAGATGTAGCTAAATGTAACCCTGCCAGTAGGGCTTCGTACTCGGCTTCATTGTTTGAAGCGCGGAATCCGAACCGCAGCGCGTACTCGAGCTGGATTCCGTCAGGAGAGGTCAGGATGATTCCTGCTCCGCTGCCCTGGTTGTTGGAAGAACCGTCGACGTAGAGTATCCAGGTCGGGATGTTGACCTGCAGCCCGGGCGGCAAGACTGGTGGGTCGAGCTCTTCGGTCTGATCCTCTGCATAGGTAAACTCGACCAGGAAATCTGCCACTGCCTGCCCCTTGAGGGCTGTCCGGGGTCGGTAGACCACTTCAAATTCTTCCAATTCCAGGGCCCACTTGACGAGTCTTCCCGATGTTTCGGGTCTGCTCAGGATCCGGCGCAACGGCTGGTCTGTGAGCACTGCAATTGTGTGGGCCTGGAAGTATGGGCGGAGCCTTCGAGCAGATATCACGAGCGCAAAAGCGAGCTTCTCGATCCGGGAATATCTGCTTTCGGCGCCCTGGAGTGCTCGGCTTGTGTAGTACACGGGGAACTGTATCCCGTGCTCTTCCCGAACTAAAGCTGAACTGACCGCTGAAGGTGACACCGCCAAGTATAGGATCAGTTCTTCCCCCGGCGCTGGCGTTGAGAGCAGAGGGGGAGAGGCCAAGTACTTTTTGAGTTCCTGGAATGCCCCCTCGCACTCCTCCGACCATTGAAACGCCTTTCGGAGGATTTTGAAGAATGGCAGGCAACGATCGGTGGCTCGGGAGACGAATCTGCTCAGTGCGGCTACCCGTCCGGCCAAACTTTGGACTTCTTTGGTTGATCGGGGGGACCTCATGTTGATGATGGCCTGTATTTTCTCGGGGTTAGCCTCGATTCCCCGCCTGCTGACAAGGTGGCCAAGGAATTTTCCGGACGAGACACCGAATGTGCATTTGGCCGGGTTCAACCTCATTCCGAACTTTCTCAAAATGCTGAAGGCTCCGGCCAGATGGTCCAAGTGGTCGGTCTCCTCGCGACTCTTGACCAGCAGATCGTCAACGTATACTTCCATAGTTTTACCAATTAGATCTTTGAACATGTGGTTGACTAACCGCTGGTAGGTTGCCCCGGCGTTCTTGAGGCCGAAGGGCATCACCTTGTAACAATACGTGCCTTGATCTGTGATGAAGGCAGTTTTTTCTTCGTCTCCGGGGTGCATGCTTATCTGGTTGTACCCGGAGTAGGCGTCCATGAAGGAGAGGAGCGAATGGCCGGCGGTGGAGTCCACAAGGAGGTCTATTCTAGGCAGTGGATAGCAGTCCTTGGGACAAGCTTTGTTCAGGTCCGTAAAGTCCACGCACATCCTCCATTTTCCGTTACTCTTTTTGACCAATACGACGTTGGCCAACCAGTCGGGATAGAGGACTTCCCGGATTGAGCCCGCCTTGAGGAGCTTCTCTACTTCCTCAGAGACCGCAATTTGCCTTTCGGGGGCCATGCCTCGTCTTTTCTGCTTCACCGGCCGAGAGTCCGGGTTGACATTGAGGCGGTGAGACATAACCCGTGAGTCAATCCCGGGCATATCTTCGTGGCACCACGCGAAGACGTCCTGGCTTTGGCGCAGGAACTGGATGAGTCTTTCCCGGAGGCTAGGCTCAAGGAGGGTACCGACGCTGACAGTCCGGTCTGGGAGTTGAGGGTCTAGGACCACTCTTTCCAACTCCTCTACCGGGCCGACTTTGTCGCTTGGGTCCCTCGGATCCATCTCCTGGACGCTGAAGGATTCTGTGACGGCGCCCTTTCGCAGGGAGCTGACGTAACAACTCCGTGCGGTCATCTGATCTCCGCGTAGGCTCCCGGGCCCCTGGGGGGTCGGGAACTTAACTGTCAGACTGTACGTCGAGACGACCGCCTTGGCTTTGTTGAGGGTTGGCCTACCGAGGATGGCATTGTAGGCGGATGGTGTTTCCACGATAACAAAGTTCGCCAGCACAGAGGCTTGCTGAGGGTAAGTTCCCATGAGGACTGGAAGGTCGATGGTGCCGAGCGGCAATGTGCTGGACCCATTGAAGCCTACCAGTGGGGTCGTCACCGGTCGTAATCGATCCCGGGATATCCCTAGCTGCTCGAACGCTGAGATGAACATAATGTCCGATGAACTGCCCGTATCCACTAGTACCCTCTTGACCACATAATTGGCGATGGAGAGCGTTACAACCAGCGGGTCATCGTGGGGGCAGTGGAGATCCTGCACATCGTCGGAAGAAAAGGTCAACACGTCGGACGGCGGGGAGTCGGTGGATTGGACGTGCCAGACATCCGCCCGGGATGCCCGAGCATGCCTCTTCCTTGCCGACTGCGAATCCCCTCCGCCCGAGGTGCCGCCGGAAATCACATTGATCTGGCCCAGAGGTGGAGGCTGATCCGGAGTTCGGTTACCTTGTCGGGGTTGTCTGTCTGTTGTGACAAACTCGGCTAGGTGCCCCTGCTCAATCAGCTTCTCTATGGCTATCTTCAACTTAAAGCAGTCGTCCGTGTCGTGGCCGTGGTCCCTGTGAAAACGGCAGAATTTGTCCCGGTTTCTTTTGCCGGGGGGTGCCCTAAGCTTTGCTGGCTGCGGGAGTAGCCTCTGAGCCTCGGCAGCGGCCATTACTTCCTGGATAGGTCGGGAGAGCGGGGTGAAGTTGGCTTGGGGCTGATCCCGGCCACCCCGCTGTTGGTCCCGACCGCCTCGCTGCTGATCCTGTCTGGGCTTCTTGCCCAAGCCTTTGTCCGGCCCTTCGTGCTTGCGCTTGGACCTCGGAGACTCATCTCCCACGGTTCCGGAGCGCTTTGCCCTTAGGAATTCCTCAGTATCAATGTGCTTGCCGACCCTGTCTGAGAGTTCCACCAGGGTTGTCGGTCGGTCACGATGGAACGACGTGGCAACCTTGGTGTGTTGGACCCCTGAACAAAAGGCCATGATTGCTGCTGTCTCATTGAGATTACGGATCTGGAGCCTCTGCTGATTGAAGCAGTCCACGTATTCTCTCAGAGACTCTCCTTTGCGCTGCTTCACAGTGAGCAGCTGGGTGTCCGGCTGTGATCGGTCAAGCATCCCCACGAACTGGCTGATGAAGAGCTTGCTCAGAGATTTGAAGTCGTCGACCGTCCGGGGCCTCAGCGAATGGAACCATTGCGCGGCCGACCCCTTTAAGGTGCTGGGGAAGGCCAGGCACAGCAGTTCGTCGGTGGTCGTCACGAGTGCCATTTGAGCCTTATAAGTACGGACATGGTCCACGGGGCTTCCCGTGCCGTCGTAGGAGCTGAGGTGTGGCGGCTTGAATTTGCGAGGAATGGGAAACTGCGTTACCCGAACTGTGTAAGGGGATTCCGTTTCCGCATTGGTGAGATCATGCCGAGACTTGCGGCTCAACCTCTCAATCTGCTTCTGGAGGTTCTCAATCTGGGCCTTGACGTCTTCCTGCCCGGTATTTTTGCACTCTTCCGGGCGATAGGACGGATATGATGTCGAGGCCTCCTCCTCGAAGTGTGTCGTCCTTGGGGATAGAACCCGGCTCCTACTCTGGGTAATCGTATGCCGGAGGTCCCTCCGGTTCCCGACCGGGGGGTCCTTAGCCGATCCCCGAGTTTTCTGGCCTGACCCCTCCCCTCGGGCGGCACGTCGGTTGTTGATGATGTCTCTGGCATCCTGCACCCGGCGGGGTTTTCTTGATGCCCCTGCTCGGGTACGCCTGGATGTTCGGCTGCGATCGCCATCTCCGGGGCGTTTCTCTCCCGGCTGGGACGCCGGCTGAGAGTGGGTGTGCTGTTTACCTTGCGAGACTTCACGGTCGCGCACGCTCTTCTCTGGAGGTGGCTCGCTCGCCAGGCGCTTCTCCTGCAGGGCCAGCAACGTTTGGATCTGCTGCTGGGTTCGTTGTTGTCCCTCCAGGAGTTGAGCGAGCGTGTCGGCAACTTGCTCAGAATTTATGGAAGTGGCCGGCACCTCTTGTCGTGATACTTCCGCACCGTCTGCCTGGTGCGAGGTCTCCTGGCCACTCTGAGCGGCGGTCTTCTTACCCTTCTTGGCGGCCATATCGATCAGTCAAGATTTGTTTTGGTAAGGAAACTGTCGTTTCCCACAGACGGCGCCAAACTGATGGTGCCTAGAATTGGTAAGAGAGGATTCAGAGAGAGACAGAGAAACACCAAGGAGTTGTATGTGGTTCGGCCCCGTTAATGAGGTGACCTACGTCCACGTGTGCGTCTAGGCGCTATACCAGCAGATCACCGGCGGCCTGGTGAGCCAACAATGGTGGGCGGCACTACCAGTAATACCGTCCGGGTATATGCGTTTCAGTGTATGCTCTAGTTATTAGGTTTCTCCAGATCGTTCTTCCTTTTAGAAGGGTATGGGTGGGCTCTTTTATAGATGCAAGAGTCCACCTCTACATGGAAACTTAGATCCATTAGGAAGCCTATATCAATCACAATTTGATGTGCATAAGTTAAGGGAAGATCCTTATCAGATTAGGAATTTATCGAGTTTTATTCCTAATAGGACTCTGGCCGCACAAGGAAACTGCTGGAGTTGAGCCGCGCGTCCGGGAGAGCCGCCGAAGGTCACGCCCGGGCAGTGCGGGCACCCCGAGCGGTGACGCTGGCAAGCCCTGGGTGTGGACCCCAGGGTTCTGCTTGGTCTTCGATGCTGACGTGGCCGTTGGGCCCATGCTGGATAATTCTGAGCATATCATATATATATATATATATATATAAATATAACTAAAATAGATTATTAATTCAATTTTTTGTATCCCTCGATTAGTCCTACAAAACAAAAGTGGCATTGAGACTTGAATTTTAAATTAACTTATACTAAAATTACACATATATACCACAACACAAATTTTCAAAAAGTGGTGCTCCATTGGTCTGTACATAGGTCTGCCCCTGAGGCCAACAATGTTACGAGATGGTAACACCTGTCACAACAACGTTGTTAGTAACATCCCTCTCCTAAATTTTTTTATGCTGAAGATTATGAGTAATGCTAGAGTCACAAAAAGATGCTTACAAAATGATGTGGCATCCTATGTGGCACACATGTGGCAGTAGGATCTACCACACTTAACTCTACAACATAGAATGCCACATGCTTTTGTAAGCGTTTCTTTAAAACTATTTTGTGACTCTAGCATTACTCGAAGATTATTGTTGTTGTCATCAAAACATGGGAAAAAAATATAGTGACTACTTTAGTAAGACTTAAATCTTAACTAGAATTTCCATTGCATTTTAGTTAAGGGTAATGCTATTGTGAGAAGCTTCTCACACAAGAAGTCGGGTTTTAACCGTTGAGGCTAGATGCTCGATGCTCATCCAACAGTTAAAACCCGCCTTCTCGTATGAGAAGTTTCTCACAATAGCATTACCCTTTAGTTAAATAGTTAAACTGACATTTGTTTGTTAGGTAATGATTAGAGGGTTCGGATTTTTATGTTTTAATAGGTAAAACAAAGAATGAAATCCTATTACCATTACACTCCCTATTGGTTAAATTGAAAATGGCATTGAGCCCTATTGTTAATCTAAAGGGTAAAATGCATTTTGCACCCTCAAACTATACCATATTTTGCACTTTGGTCCCTAAACTATCATTTTTTGCATTTTAGTCCCTTAACTATTATTTTGTGGTAGTTTGCCCCCTCCGTCACTTTTAGTGACGAAAAAAGTCACTTTTTAGTGACACCAAAAGTGACGCTGAAAGTGACGGAGGGGGCAAACTGTAACAAAATGATAATTGAGGGACCAAAATGCGAAGAATGATAGTTTAGGGATCAATGTGCAAAACATGGTATAGTTTGAGGGTGCAAAATGCATTTAACCCTAATCTAAAATAGGGAAATGAGTCCTAATACCAATATAGTCACGAGTAATGTTATGCTTCTTAAATTCATATTTTAAATTCTCATCTCAAATAATGTGACACTAATCAAAATTTAATAGGTCCAGTGCCACATTATTTAAAATTTAGATTTAGGAAACATAGCATTAATTGTTAGTTATAGTCTCTTGTTTTTATCTATTTAATATTTGAAGCATACCAACATAGGAAGCAAAGCATTAATATTGTTTTTAATTAAAAGTAGAAAAGATAATAAAGAAAGATAAGGAGAGTCCTGTCCATATAAATTGAGGCAGTTGAATTTGTTAAATCCACTGTGCACTTTCTTCAGTTCTATTAGGTCATGCAACCTGTATTTTTAATTTTCCGTAAATCTAAACACCATTTATAAGTTCTCCGTTTTTAGCTTTTTTCTCTCTGTGCTTTTCTCGAAATTTCCAAAAATTTACATTTTTCTTTACCACACCAAAGTTTGAGGTATGTTTCTCCGTAATTTTATTGTTTCTCTTGTAATTATTAATCTTGCAGATTCATTCCTTTTTATTTTCTCCAAAGGTTTTCCTTTAAATTATGTGACACGTTTTGGGAAAAATGTTATGAGCGGACTTGAACTACATGATTATTAAAAAAAACTATGTGATGGTGCCTAGAATTGGTAAGAGAGGATTCAGAGAGAGACAGAGAAACACCAAGGAGTTGTATGTGGTTCGGCCCCGTTAATGAGGTGACCTACGTCCACGTGTGCGTCTAGGCGCTATACCAGCAGATCACCGGCGGCCTGGTGAGCCAACAATGGTGGGCGGCACTACCAGTAATACCGTCCGGGTATATGCGTTTCAGTGTATGCTCTAGTTATTAGGTTTCTCCAGATCGTTCTTCCTTTTAGAAGGGTATGGGTGGGCTCTTTTATAGATGCAAGAGTCCACCTCTACATGGAAACTTAGATCCATTAGGAAGCCTATATCAATCACAATTTGATGTGCATAAGTTAAGGGAAGATCCTTATCAGATTAGGAATTTATCGAGTTTTATTCCTAATAGGACTCTGGCCGCACAAGGAAACTGCTGGAGTTGAGCCGCGCGTCCGGGAGAGCCGCCGAAGGTCACGCCCGGGCAGTGCGGGCACCCCGAGCGGTGACGCTGGCAAGCCCTGGGTGTGGACCCCAGGGTTCTGCTTGGTCTTCGATGCTGACGTGGCCGTTGGGCCCATGCTGGATAATTCTGAGCATATCAGCTGCCCCCCATTTCCAGAGCTAATTGGATGCCATATCTGATGAGGTTTGGAAATCAGAGCTGTTCACGAGAAACCGCTCGGGAAGAAGCCGAGGCCTTCCCCGAGGTAAGGCTGACCCGGGGTTGTCTTTCCGGGAAAGGACCGAGCGGGAGCCTGGAGGGTCCGGTATTGCCCAGGGCCACGTGTCAGCTGCTTGCAGACCTAGTTGGGATGCGACGGGGCCATCGTGGAGGTAACCGAACCATTCGCGTTGGGACTAAACCGTCACATCGTGCATTTAATGCATGCGCCTTTTGAGGCGGCGTATGGTATGCCCGATGTGACAGCCGTCAGTCGCCAAGAGCGGGAAAACGTCCTGACCGTCCGATCTGATTCAATCTGAGCCGTCCTTTGTCTTTATAAAAGGAGCGTCAGTTCATTCTACATATTCACCACTGTTTGAAGATCAATAATCACCGAGCGGGTTTTTAGAGCAAAGCACTCCCGACCCCTTTTCCTCTGCCCATACTACTTCAATCTTCCTCCCAATGGCTTCCAGCATCGACCTGTCGTCTGACGAAGGGCTCAGAGCCTTCCGAGAGGACTGCCAAATTCCGGACGACGTAGTAGTTCGTCCACACATTGAGGGAGAGGAAGTGGCCTTCCCCTTCGTCCTTATTAGCAGCTATCTGCTGCTAATTGTGGGACTGCGCTTTCCTCTTCCAGTCTCCTTTTGTGACCTGCTCATGGGGCTGCACATTCCGCTCCACAGATGCCGCCCGAATGTCGCCCGCCTCCTATGGGGGATTTCGGTACTGAACGAGCGACTGAGGTTGTTCCTCCAGTCCGCCGACGTCGCAAGGTGCTACATAATGGGGATCGACAACGGAGGTCCTTACTTCCGCCCCAGGACTGAGGGAAAGGACCTTGTCCGAGGCCTGGACTTTGCAAATAAGAACTGGCAGCAATACCCCTGGGTTATGGTTGCCGGCAACTGGCTGGAAGATGGCGTTCTCTGCCCCCCCGAGACTTTTGATCCTGACCTCTACAGGCGAACGTTTGCCGCCTCCCGTGGCATTGCCCCCACCGCTGATGAAACGGAGGCGATTGACCGAGCTATCGAGGCCGGGCTTTCGTTTTCTGATCTGGTTGGGGGACCAGTAGACGATGCGGGCGCTGGACCCTCCTCTGCCGCTGTGGCTTCGGGGTCACGCCGCTATACTCGATCCATGGCCTCTGGTTCACGGGCCACGGGCATGGCCGGGCCGTCCAAGGGGCCGGTCACCTTGTCCACCAGCAGTGATTCAGTCTCATCTTCATCTGAGGACGCGAGCCCGCCACCTGCCCCGCCCGGGAAAGGGAAGGGAAAAGCTGTTGGTGAAGTCTCTGGACCTTCGCCGAAAAGGAGCAAGCTTGACACCCCGAGCGGTCTCCGTGTGCCGACCTGGACGGACCTCTCTCTTGCTAACATGGAGGGCCGCCTGCAGGAAGTGGAAAAGCAGACCGCTCACCTGGAGACGAACTTTGTCATGCGGGAGGTGGATGTCCACGCCCTAGAGGTGACCGTCCAAGGGCTGGTGGAGAGGATGGCTGCCCTGGAGGAGGAGATCAAGGCCTTGAAGGATAAGGGCACTTGAAGTCTGCCGTCCTTCTCTTTTTTTTTTTTTTTTTTTTTTTTTTTTTTTTTTTGTGGGGGCTACTACAACTGCCCCCCGAACTTGTACAGTTTTTTTTTTAATCAATGAACAAGGTCCTTGAGGCCATCCCTTTCGCGTTAATTGTACTTTGTTGTGGCTGTTAATACTCGAACTGTTGTTGACCTATCGGTATTTCCGATTTCTATTTTGACAGTGGTTTATTCGGTTGGAGTTCCAAAATTCCAACCAGCGTCCAATAGACCTCGTGGACTTGCTGTGTGGTTACGCCGAGATTCTCGTGCACGTACCACCTGCCCCCCATTTTCAAAGCTGATTGGACGCTCCGTCTGATGAGGGTTGAAAACTGAAATTTTCCCTGGGAACCGTTCGGTAGTAGACCGGGATTTTGTCCTTCGGGTGGGGCCGGAGGAAGACGTCGGTCGGGGCATTCCCCGAGCGGGCGATCCGTTGGTTCGGGAGTCGCTGCTGCCACGTGTTCGCTGGTCGTTGACCTGGTTAGGTTCGAACTACGCCAGCGCGGACGCAACCAAGCCACTTGCGCGCCAACCGAACAGTCATGTCAGGCCTTTAATGCGCACGCCTTTCTAGGCAACGTTTCATGCGCCCGAGGAGACAACTGTCAGCAACTTCGGGCGGGGGATCACACGGACCGTTGGATACGTTTTGATCTGGGCCGTTCCCGGTTTCTATAAAATGAATGCTTGTCCACTTCTCTGGCCCTTTACTGCAGAGAGATCGCCGAACGTCCTGAGAGCAGAAGCTAGTCCGAGCAAGATTCTCGAGTTCTCTTTTCTGCGCAAGCTTTGTAAGTCCTCTTCCTTCCGAGCTTTCGTCTGTTGCTCCCTTTTTTCCTTTCCCCATCTTCTCTTCTTTTCGTAGTAAAACTGGAGAGAGTGAGTCCGGTAGGGTTCGAGCGGGAGTGGGATTTTTTCTTCCTTAGATTCTGCTCGTTTTTCCGGTCGGGTGGAGACTCAGGCCAGTTGAGCCGGACCGGTGTCTCCGTAGTTTCACTGAGAGAGTGCCTTCTGACGTTTAGGGCCATCTACTCTCTGCCTTTTAGGTTAGTGACATTGCCTTCCCTGTACCTCAGGCTCGGGGTCTCCGATCCGTATTTAGGTCGCGATCTACTCCCTCTTCCTTCCCCAGGGGCATCCGAGATGGAGCATTCCGGCTTCAATTCTGCGTCCCGTTCGATTAGCGAGATGTTCCGGTCGGATGGCTCCGACCCGGTTTTGGACCCTCCTTCTGACCACCAGAGTGAGGGCTTGATTCCAGCCCGTCAGTCTGATGACGAATCCGCCGAGGGGGCCCCCGTTGCCTCCGTCTCTAGGGGTTTGGGCGACGAGGGGCCCGGGGAGTCCGATCCCGGCGTTGCGTTTGCTTGTGAGTCAGTGTTCTCGATTTTGCGTTCCGAGGACCTTATCCGGATTAGGAAGAGATACTCCTTCCCGGGTAGTTGCTCTTTGGCGGTGAATTCCGGGGGAGCGCACCTTTACTATCCGGGCTTCACGACACTTTTCGAGGATGCAATGATGGCAGGTCTCCGCCTTCCGCTCCACCCAGTAGCCAGGGCCATCCTGATTCACCTTGGGATTGCTCCCGGGCAACTGGCCCCCAACGGGTGGAGATTCCTGATGGGTTGTATATCTCTGTGGCCCCAGGCGTTCGGGCGTGAGGTGACCCTCGAGGAGTTTCTATGGGCCCATCGGCCGTTTCCCGTACACGGGGAACTGGGGTTCTTTTCTTTCTCCGCCCGGCCGGGCAGAAAGATTATCGACAAGTGCCCCAGTAACAACAAGGGGTGGAAGAGCAAGTTCTTCCAAGTGTCCACCTTTCTCCTTTGTGACGAGGCCGCGGGGACCCGGCCGAGGACATCCTGGGTGAAGGAGCTGAGGGGTAAGGCTACCTGTCTTTTTTTTGTTTGTCTCTTTCGGTTTTATGGATTTATTGACCTGTTAACCGGTTTTATGCTTCTACTTGCAGCTGGGTCGGCAGACATTCCTGAGATCTCCGAGGCGTCCCAGGCCAGGATTTGGGGCTTAGCACAGTTGCCCACCAACATTCGGAACGTTCTGTCCCCGACGGGAGACATAGTGGTGTCTTATTCCCCCGCGGAGCCCTCAGAAGTCCCGGCTTCCTCTCCTACTGTTCCCGGTCAGCGTTCTATTTATTCCACTGTTTCCTCTTACATCTCTCTTTGCGGCTTAATATCTTTCCGGTTGTTTTGCAGCAATGGCTCCCAAGGACGCGGCGGCGCTGAAGGAGAAAGAGGAGGCCCTGCTTGCCCGAGCTGGACCAAAGAGGAAGAGGCTGGAGCCCACCGAGGGCCAGAAGCTCAAGAGGCTCACCCGGGGCATCGTCATCCGCCCTGACAAGGAGGGGGTAGGCACCTCGGCGCCCGGGGTGACCATTGCCGTGCCCCCCAAGACGCCCGCTGCTTCCAAAACAGCTGGCGTCTCCTTCCCTACTGTGGAGGAGACCGTGCATAGAGGGCTTCTTGCAGTGCCGCCGGTTGAGAGGGCGGATGAGGTACGCGGGAGGATCCGCCCCGCTCTGCTGCCGGGTCAGGTGGACAAGTGCTCCTTGTTAAGCCCGGAGGACGTGACCGCTTGGCTCTACAGCATTAGCCATATGGTGCGTCCATATTTCGTACTTCTCATAGGTGCTTATTGCTTGTTTCGCTCATAATGCTTATAGCTGTTTTCGTTTGCAGGTCGGTTGTATAGCAGCGGGGTCCGAGGCGACCTTCCCCGCGCTGACCGGGAAACTGGCGGCTGCTGAGGAGGCCCTCTCCATGGAAAAGACGGCCCGGGAGGCTGAGGCGGAGAAGGCTAGGGCTTTGAGCCAGGAGCTGGGGGAGGCCCGAGGTGTGGTTTTAACCGAGCGGGCTTCCCGAACGGCTGCTGAGGCCCAGCTCGCTGCTTTAGAGGCCAAGCTTGCTGCCGCGGAGGCCGGTCGGGTTGCTGCCGAGAAGGATGTTGAGGCTCTGACCGCCACTCTGTCCGAAGCGACCGCCACCCTTGAAGCAGAGACGAAAGATGCCGAGGAGGAATTCGAGGCTGGATTCCTCAAGGGCTACAAGGACCTGATTGCCCGTGTTATGGCGGATCACCCGGACTGGGACATCTCCGGTTATTCCTGGGCCGAATCCAATTACTGGAAAGAGGACCGGGCTGCTGGCGGGGGGCCTGCGGAGGCTGCGCCAGTTGGGGCCGCTCCTGCTGTGGAGGAAGAGCTGGACGTTGTGGGTGACCAGTAGGGCTTTTATGCCTTTTCTTCTTTTACTGTTGTAGTATTTTTTTTTGTTTTGTGGGGGGGTGAGCTACTACAACTGCTCACCCTAGGGTCTGTACAAGTCTGCTTTTAATCAATGACAAGGCCCCTGAGGCCACTTTCCTTTCCATTAACTGTTTACATTTTGTACTTGCATGCCCATGTGATTGCCAATCCCCGACCAGTTTTCAATTGCAAGACCCTTCACTTAGCACATGGATTAGGGTTGCAACCGGTTGAATAATTGGTCTTCTGCCAGTATCTGACCAGTTTTAGTCGAACCGAACACTGCCTTAGCAAAATGGTTTAGGACCGTAACTGGTAGAACGCCTGGTCTTCTTGACCTGTTTTTGAAGGCATACCCGGTGTATTATAGGACTTGTCCTGTTTTACCGTCCGGGTTATTTATCTCTGATCACTGTTAGTACTTGGGAGTGCTAGGACTCCAAGTACTGTTAATGACCGGTGTGATTCCCTGTTTGAGGCTGCATTCCCCTGCCCCCCAAGCATTTTGGTAAGGCGGGTGCGTAGGAGCGAGCAACCTTAGGAAACTGACCTGGAACATGGGTGGTTGCAGGGTCCTTTGGGGTTTAGCCATCGTGGGTCACCTAGGGGGTTTGCCCCCATTGTCGGTTGGACCTAGGTTAAACCTTGTTTAATTTCCTGTTTAAGCCTGCATTCCCTTGCCCCCCAAGCGTTTTGTTAGGGAGATGGACGGGAATACCGACCGTAGGAAACCGACCTGGAACATGGGTGGTTGCAGGGTCCTTTGAGACTTGCCATCATTG
The DNA here is from genome assembly GCA_033977485.1 of Hydrangea macrophylla. Taxonomy (NCBI): domain Eukaryota; kingdom Viridiplantae; phylum Streptophyta; class Magnoliopsida; order Cornales; family Hydrangeaceae; genus Hydrangea; species Hydrangea macrophylla. The sequence continues at coordinate 34,592,372 of CM066992.1, forward strand.
GCTGCCTAGGGGGTTAGGCCCCATCGTTGGCTGGACCTAGGCGAAGCCTGCGCCTCGGGGTTAGGCCCGAGGTCTTTTTGTGCCTTGGTGTTTAGCCAAGGTCTTTGAAGGTGCCTCGGGGTTAGGCCCGAGGTCTTTTTGTGCCTTGGTGTTGAGCCAAGGTTTTTGAAGGTGCCTCGGGGTTAGGCCCGAGGTCTTTTTGTGCTGGGGTGGAACACTTGAGTAGGAACTTTGCAGAAAGGTAATTGCTTTATTTCAAAAAAAAAAATTTAACTGCTCGGGTAGAGCTACAAAGAGTCCTAATCGATCGCTAACCCCCTTCATCCCAGCTACTGAAAATATTTTCGAAGGTGCTGTATGTTCCACGGGTGGGAAAGCTCATGCCCGTCAAAATCTCGTAGCCAATAGGTTCCCGGTCGATGAATCCGGGTGACCGTATATGGGCCTTCCCAGTTCGGCCCCAACTTCCCATGATTCGGGATTCTAGTCGACTGGTTTACCGCCTTCAGGACAAGATCACCCACTTGGAAGCTGCGATGCTTGACCTTGCTGTTATAGTACCTCGACACCCTCTGCTTGTACGCCGCCACTCTCAGATAGGCTTGATCTCTTTTCTCTTCTACCAAATCAAGTTCGGTTCTCAGAGCTTCCTCGTTGCCTTGCTCACTGAAATTGGCTACCCGGTAGGAGGGCAATCCGAGCTCTGTGGGGACTACGGCCTCGAAGCCATAGGTGAGTGAGAACGGCGTTTCGCCTGTTGCTGCTCGGGGAGTGGTACGGTAGGCCCACAGGAGGGTCGGCAACTCTTCAGCCCACAGACTTTTGGCACTTTCAAGCCGAGTCTTGATTGATTGCAAGATCGTCCTATTCGTCACCTCGGCTTGGCCGTTGGCCTGAGGGTGCTCGGGAGAGGAGTAATGGTTGGATATCCCGTAGCCCGAGCAGAATTGCCGAAACACCGGGGTGTCAAATTGTCTGCCATTGTCGCTCACCAGTACACGGGGAGTGCCGAACCTGCTGAGGATATTCTTCTCTACAAAACCCTCCATCTTCTTCTCGGTGATGGTGGCCAATGGTTCGGCTTCTGCCCACTTGGTAAAGTAGTCCACGGCTATGACAGCAAACTTGACTTGCCCTTTTCCTGTTGGCAGGGGGCCTACTATGTCGATGCCCCATTGAACAAACGGCCAGGGGCTAAGGATGGGTGTCTGCAACTCTCCCGGACAATTGATCATGGGGGAGAACCTTTGGCATCTGTCACACCTTTTCACATAGTCCCTGGAATCCCGAGCCATAGTTGGCCAGTAATAGCCTTGCAGCAGCGCTTTCCGCGAGAGTGCCCGGCCTCCAACGTGGTTCCCACAAATTCCTTCATGGATTTCGTACAAGATCGCTTGAATTTGCCCGGGATGAACGCAGCGGAGGTATGGGATGGTGAAGCCCCTTTTGTAGAGTATGCCATCAATTAAATGGTACCTGGCTGCACGGTATTTGGTGCGGCGGGCCTCATCTTTTCCGTCCGGTAACACGCCGGTCGCTAAGAATGTAACTATGGGGTCCATCCAACTGGGTCCCAGGTCCACCGGGTCCACCTCCATTCCTTCTGAGTTGATCACACTTGGCTCGGGCAGGTATTCTATCCTTATCCCGGGCAAGTCTGACTCAGAGGATGAAGCTAGGCGGGCCAACCGGTCGGCCCTGGTGTTCTCCTCCCGCGGTATCTGCGTGATGGCCAGTCCTTTGAGTCTCTTCGAAACCGCTCGGACAAGGGCCAGGTAGGCCACCATGTTGTCTTCTCGGGCCTCATACTCCTGACTGATTTGGTTAACCACGAGCTGGGAATCACTGTACCCTTGGACCTGCTGTGCTCCCATAGATGTAGCTAAATGTAACCCTGCCAGTAGGGCTTCGTACTCGGCTTCATTGTTTGAAGCGCGGAATCCGAACCGCAGCGCGTACTCGAGCTGGATTCCGTCAGGAGAGGTCAGGATGATTCCTGCTCCGCTGCCCTGGTTGTTGGAAGAACCGTCGACGTAGAGTATCCAGGTCGGGATGTTGACCTGCAGCCCGGGCGGCAAGACTGGTGGGTCGAGCTCTTCGGTCTGATCCTCTGCATAGGTAAACTCGACCAGGAAATCTGCCACTGCCTGCCCCTTGAGGGCTGTCCGGGGTCGGTAGACCACTTCAAATTCTTCCAATTCCAGGGCCCACTTGACGAGTCTTCCCGATGTTTCGGGTCTGCTCAGGATCCGGCGCAACGGCTGGTCTGTGAGCACTGCAATTGTATGGGCCTGGAAGTATGGGCGGAGCCTTCGAGCAGATATCACGAGCGCAAAAGCGAGCTTCTCGATCCGGGAATATCTGCTTTCGGCGCCCTGGAGTGCTCGGCTTGTGTAGTACACGGGGAACTGTATCCCGTGCTCTTCCCGAACTAAAGCTGAACTGACCGCTGAAGGTGACACCGCCAAGTATAGGATCAGTTCTTCCCCCGGCGCTGGCGTTGAGAGCAGAGGGGGAGAGGCCAAGTACTTTTTGAGTTCCTGGAATGCCCCCTCGCACTCCTCCGACCATTGAAACGCCTTTCGGAGGATTTTGAAGAATGGCAGGCAACGATCGGTGGCTCGGGAGACGAATCTGCTCAGTGCGGCTACCCGTCCGGCCAAACTTTGGACTTCTTTGGTTGATCGGGGGGACCTCATGTTGATGATGGCCTGTATTTTCTCGGGGTTAGCCTCGATTCCCCGCCTGCTGACAAGGTGGCCAAGGAATTTTCCGGACGAGACACCGAATGTGCATTTGGCCGGGTTCAACCTCATTCCGAACTTTCTCAAAATGCTGAAGGCTCCGGCCAGATGGTCCAAGTGGTCGGTCTCCTCGCGACTCTTGACCAGCAGATCGTCAACGTATACTTCCATAGTTTTACCAATTAGATCTTTGAACATGTGGTTGACTAACCGCTGGTAGGTTGCCCCGGCGTTCTTGAGGCCGAAGGGCATCACCTTGTAACAATACGTGCCTTGATCTGTGATGAAGGCAGTTTTTTCTTCGTCTCCGGGGTGCATGCTTATCTGGTTGTACCCGGAGTAGGCGTCCATGAAGGAGAGGAGCGAATGGCCGGCGGTGGAGTCCACAAGGAGGTCTATTCTAGGCAGTGGATAGCAGTCCTTGGGACAAGCTTTGTTCAGGTCCGTAAAGTCCACGCACATCCTCCATTTTCCGTTACTCTTTTTGACCAATACGACGTTGGCCAACCAGTCGGGATAGAGGACTTCCCGGATTGAGCCCGCCTTGAGGAGCTTCTCTACTTCCTCAGAGACCGCAATTTGCCTTTCGGGGGCCATGCCTCGTCTTTTCTGCTTCACCGGCCGAGAGTCCGGGTTGACATTGAGGCGGTGAGACATAACCCGTGAGTCAATCCCGGGCATATCTTCGTGGCACCACGCGAAGACGTCCTGGCTTTGGCGCAGGAACTGGATGAGTCTTTCCCGGAGGCTAGGCTCAAGGAGGGTACCGACGCTGACAGTCCGGTCTGGGAGTTGAGGGTCTAGGACCACTCTTTCCAACTCCTCTACCGGGCCGACTTTGTCGCTTGGGTCCCTCGGATCCATCTCCTGGACGCTGAAGGATTCTGTGACGGCGCCCTTTCGCAGGGAGCTGACGTAACAACTCCGTGCGGTCATCTGATCTCCGCGTAGGCTCCCGGGCCCCTGGGGGGTCGGGAACTTAACTGTCAGACTGTACGTCGAGACGACCGCCTTGGCTTTGTTGAGGGTTGGCCTACCGAGGATGGCATTGTAGGCGGATGGTGTTTCCACGATAACAAAGTTCGCCAGCACAGAGGCTTGCTGAGGGTAAGTTCCCATGAGGACTGGAAGGTCGATGGTGCCGAGCGGCAATGTGCTGGACCCATTGAAGCCTACCAGTGGGGTCGTCACCGGTCGTAATCGATCCCGGGATATCCCTAGCTGCTCGAACGCTGAGATGAACATAATGTCCGATGAACTGCCCGTATCCACTAGTACCCTCTTGACCACATAATTGGCGATGGAGAGCGTTACAACCAGCGGGTCATCGTGGGGGCAGTGGAGATCCTGCACATCGTCGGAAGAAAAGGTCAACACGTCGGACGGCGGGGAGTCGGTGGATTGGACGTGCCAGACATCCGCCCGGGATGCCCGAGCATGCCTCTTCCTTGCCGACTGCGAATCCCCTCCGCCCGAGGTGCCGCCGGAAATCACATTGATCTGGCCGAGAGGTGGAGGCTGATCCGGAGTTCGGTTACCTTGTCGGGGTTGTCTGTCTGTTGTGACAAACTCGGCTAGGTGCCCCTGCTCAATCAGCTTCTCTATGGCTATCTTCAACTTAAAGCAGTCGTCCGTGTCGTGGCCGTGGTCCCTGTGAAAACGGCAGAATTTGTCCCGGTTTCTTTTGCCGGGGGGTGCCCTAAGCTTTGCTGGCTGCGGGAGTAGCCTCTGAGCCTCGGCAGCGGCCATTACTTCCTGGATAGGTCGGGAGAGCGGGGTGAAGTTGGCTTGGGGCTGATCCCGGCCACCCCGCTGTTGGTCCCGACCGCCTCGCTGCTGATCCTGTCTGGGCTTCTTGCCCAAGCCTTTGTCCGGCCCTTCGTGCTTGCGCTTGGACCTCGGAGACTCATCTCCCACGGTTCCGGAGCGCTTTGCCCTTAGGAATTCCTCAGTATCAATGTGCTTGCCGACCCTGTCTGAGAGTTCCACCAGGGTTGTCGGTCGGTCACGATGGAACGACGTGGCAACCTTGGTGTGTTGGACCCCTGAACAAAAGGCCATGATTGCTGCTGTCTCATTGAGATTACGGATCTGGAGCCTCTGCTGATTGAAGCAGTCCACGTATTCTCTCAGAGACTCTCCTTTGCGCTGCTTCACAGTGAGCAGCTGGGTGTCCGGCTGTGATCGGTCAAGCATCCCCACGAACTGGCTGATGAAGAGCTTGCTCAGAGATTTGAAGTCGTCGACCGTCCGGGGCCTCAGCGAATGGAACCATTGCGCGGCCGACCCCTTTAAGGTGCTGGGGAAGGCCAGGCACAGCAGTTCGTCGGTGGTCGTCACGAGTGCCATTTGAGCCTTATAAGTACGGACATGGTCCACGGGGCTTCCCGTGCCGTCGTAGGAGCTGAGGTGTGGCGGCTTGAATTTGCGAGGAATGGGAAACTGCGTTACCCGAACTGTGTAAGGGGATTCCGTTTCCGCATTGGTGAGATCATGCCGAGACTTGCGGCTCAACCTCTCAATCTGCTTCTGGAGGTTCTCAATCTGGGCCTTGACGTCTTCCTGCCCGGTATTTTTGCACTCTTCCGGGCGATAGGACGGATATGATGTCGAGGCCTCCTCCTCGAAGTGTGTCGTCCTTGGGGATAGAACCCGGCTCCTACTCTGGGTAATCGTATGCCGGAGGTCCCTCCGGTTCCCGACCGGGGGGTCCTTAGCCGATCCCCGAGTTTTCTGGCCTGACCCCTCCCCTCGGGCGGCACGTCGGTTGTTGATGATGTCTCTGGCATCCTGCACCCGGCGGGGTTTTCTTGATGCCCCTGCTCGGGTACGCCTGGATGTTCGGCTGCGATCGCCATCTCCGGGGCGTTTCTCTCCCGGCTGGGACGCCGGCTGAGAGTGGGTGTGCTGTTTACCTTGCGAGACTTCACGGTCGCGCACGCTCTTCTCTGGAGGTGGCTCGCTCGCCAGGCGCTTCTCCTGCAGGGCCAGCAACGTTTGGATCTGCTGCTGGGTTCGTTGTTGTCCCTCCAGGAGTTGAGCGAGCGTGTCGGCAACTTGCTCAGAATTTATGGAAGTGGCCGGCACCTCTTGTCGTGATACTTCCGCACCGTCTGCCTGGTGCGAGGTCTCCTGGCCACTCTGAGCGGCGGTCTTCTTACCCTTCTTGGCGGCCATATCGATCAGTCAAGATTTGTTTTGGTAAGGAAACTGTCGTTTCCCACAGACGGCGCCAAACTGATGGTGCCTAGAATTGGTAAGAGAGGATTCAGAGAGAGACAGAGAAACACCAAGGAGTTGTATGTGGTTCGGCCCCGTTAATGAGGTGACCTACGTCCACGTGTGCGTCTAGGCGCTATACCAGCAGATCACCGGCGGCCTGGTGAGCCAACAATGGTGGGCGGCACTACCAGTAATACCGTCCGGGTATATGCGTTTCAGTGTATGCTCTAGTTATTAGGTTTCTCCAGATCGTTCTTCCTTTTAGAAGGGTATGGGTGGGCTCTTTTATAGATGCAAGAGTCCACCTCTACATGGAAACTTAGATCCATTAGGAAGCCTATATCAATCACAATTTGATGTGCATAAGTTAAGGGAAGATCCTTATCAGATTAGGAATTTATCGAGTTTTATTCCTAATAGGACTCTGGCCGCACAAGGAAACTGCTAGAGTTGAGCCGCGCGTCCGGGAGAGCCGCCGAAGGTCACGCCCGGGCAGTGCGGGCACCCCGAGCGGTGACGCTGGCAAGCCCTGGGTGTGGACCCCAGGGTTCTGCTTGGTCTTCGATGCTGACGTGGCCGTTGGGCCCATGCTGGATAATTCTGAGCATATCACTATGTAAACATGGGTTGAAAAGAATGAAAATCATCTTTGTAGATTTAGTCAGTCGGGTATATTTTATTTTTTAGCCGAAAATTGCACAATGAGAGACCGACATAAACATTAAACTAGACTGATTTATTTTCAGAAAGAATTATGAACTTTAGAGAAATGTGAAAATAAAATTTATTCATCTTTAACTTTTAAAACCTTACCGGATGGGTAATTTAGATAAAAAAAAATGTTGAACCAGATATATTAGTCATTATATATATATATATATTCACATTGTTCCTAAAATTATACTTCCCTTTTACAACCTAAAAAGAAAGAAAAAAACATAATACATCCTCGATCAATGAAATTGCTTTATCCAGAAAAAAAAAACAAATTAAGAAGGTAGGAAGACACTGAAATTAGAAAGTAAGTCATTGATTAAATAAATAATTAACATGTATACAATATTAGTGAATACTTTGAAATGTGTAATTGTCTTTCCATTGTTTGATTTAAAATTTCGTTAATAGTAAAATTCATCCACTTTTGTTAGTCTTCTTAAATAGTCCTACTTGAATTCAATTCTGTGCAAAATGACATCCTTATTTATTTATAATATATGTCTAATATCTTTAGATCACTTATCTACTCTTGTAGAGTTCAACAATTTCTTAAAAAAAGTTTATTAGATGAACATTTTCTTAACAATTTTTATTTTTAGAACTACACACACAAAGACACACACATATATACATTGTTAGTGAAATTGCACTAAATATTAAAAAAAAAGTATAATTAATAAAATGAAAATTACAGCTGAGTAATACACAAAACAAATCAGGCCGAGGTACGGATATCTCGCTCTCTTTAAGGAGATTCAAACCCTCTACGGTTGGCATCGCCTTAGAACTAGTGCAGTAGACATTTTCTCTAACTTGTCCCCTCTAGGATACAACTGTCCGACTATTTTATCGTTTGGCTCTGATCAACTCTGCACAAGAGATTGAGCCCAAAGCTCAACAAATGAAACACCTTTCTTTGGATTTAAACTCTCCCTTATTATGTTAGCATTGAACTCTCGTATTTACTCCCTTATGTTCTTCTGTATTGATTTTGTTGTCCGAATACAAAGTCGGGAGTCATATTTATAGGTTGCTTATGCTTCTAACAAATTAAATGAGAATACATTAATTAATGAAGTTAATTTAATAACCAGTTTGTGTTTAGCATATATAAGTTACGCAATGAGTTAACTTTTGATGTTAATTAACAGTTTATCTCTTTAATGTTAATTAACAATTTAACTTTTTAATGTTCAAATGTTACAACATTCCCCAACTCATTTAAATATTAAAATTTGACGCATAAGAGAGTTACCAGACAAAGAAGGATAATCATGCATCATGAAGGTGTGCTCTGTAACAACCTGTAATTTTCATGTTATAAATTGTGTTACGTGCTTTATTTAATAGAAATTCTTTATTTGGGGTTGAACTATAATTTTTATAAATTCAAGAATCCTGTGATGAATTTCAAAAGTGTATTTTCAAAACGGTGAAAATATTTGCTTTTGACTCAAACTGCATTTTTATATAACCGGGAAATTATTTTTTACGTTAATATAAATTTTATGTATTTTTGTGGTGATCACCATGCCGCGAAAATACCAGTTTATGTACGAAAACTGTCCGCGCTGCATTAAACTCCCACAGTTTTAAAATCTACGCCCAATCATATGTGACATTTGCTTTTAACCATTAATACAACTAATCATTAGATAGGCTTGTCTGGGTATGCATTTTGGGTGTGTTTATATCTAGTACCATAAGTTGTATTTCCCAAACACCCTAAAGGGATTCCTAGACAACTTGGTTATGCCTTGTTTGGTGATGACTACATTGTGTGTGTTGATGTTGTGCCACAAGCTACTTTACCCAAACACCCTCTATTTGACCCCTATGAACCTAAAATGACTCCTTCACCAATTCACATATCATATACGTATTGTGAATCTGCATATGTATATTATGTATTTTATGAAAAACAAATCAATGAATTTGTAGAGTGAAGTTGAGAGTTCTTGGCCCCCAAGTCTTTCAAAGTTTGGTTTCTATATATACACACTACACTCTCACACACATTCTGGAGTTTTTACAAACTGAATTTACAGAGAGAAAAGAAAGAGTTCAGAGAAGAAATTTACACAAAATTTTAGAGAGAGAAAGCTCAATCAACTCCATAGCCAAAGCTTGGTTTGGGTTCTCTTATTTCTTGATTCATTCTCAACAATTTCTTCAATCACCTATCATAGTGAGTATTAGGAACTCACTTAGAATGTATTTCATGCTTAATTACTGTTTGAAATAGTAGAATTGTAAACCACCATTGTTGTGTTCATCCATGGAACTTGTAGCTTGAAATCATGAATTTTCAAATATAACCAAAATTCACCTTTTGAGATGATTATGAAATATTACAGTTCATAAAAGTTATGGTTAAAGTTATAGAGCCCAGTTCATTAATATAAGAAAGTATATTATAAAGAAATTTCGTTACCTCTCGGTTTTTCGTAAAATCTGAGAGCTACGACTCAAATTGGTTAAATCCGTTTACATATTCACAATTCTTGCAAAAAACTGGCGAGAACCATATGTTACACGACATGTTTACATTCGGATATCAAAATGGGTCTAAAACAGGTCTTAGAACTGAAACGGAGAAGAAAACTGGTGAAGACAATGGGCAGGACCGGTCACGAAACATGGTCAGGACCAAGCATAACTATCAGGACCGGTCCCAGCCATGACCGGTCCCGTTAAAAAACCAGGTTCGGTTCCGCCCCCCTGTGACAGAATGATTTGTCTCTTTAATGCAGTAATTGTAGGAAAAATTTTGGGTGCTGCGTAAAGTTGTACTTACTGTTATAAGCTGTTGTACCTTATTATTTTATTCGAAAATCAACTTCTATAAATCAGATTATAGTAAGATGGATTTATTTGTATTGATCTGTATAGATCATTCTAACAATACAAAAAGGAGAATATAAGTTAGACAAGTTTTAAAACCACTCTGATGATTTATTATGAGATATCACGAAAGATGATAAACAACTCTGATATCATATAAACAATATGTAAAAGAGTTTAAGACTTGATCTCTCGCGTGTGCGTTGTTATTGATTTTCAGTAATTTACATCTTTCAGTATTAAGTCATATGACATACATGTGGAGTCAAGTTATATGCATGGTGAGTGATGGTCAGTGCGAAAAGTGTAACTGGATGATGTTGTGCTTGGACACTCCCTGATACTTGTGTACTATAGTGTGATGCTATGATGATATGGGTTTAGGGTATCTGTGAAATGTGACGGTGACAAAATTGGACACTCCCTGGCGCCCGTGGTAGTACCATAGTGTGTGACATCGACTTGGACACTCTCTGGCATCGGTAGTAGTGCTATAGTGTATGGCCATCTGGACACTCCCTGGCATCTATTGTATAGCTATAGTGTGTGGCAAATTGGACACTCCTTGGTACTCGTGTTCAATAGTGTAAGGCAAACAGGACACTACCTGGTACCCGCGTACTATAGTGTGGTCCCCTTAGTATTTCAAGGTACTAGAATGAGAGAGTTGAGTGATGTTTGTTGAGAAAAAAGAGTCGGTAAGACTAGAATGATACATTGTTCATGCACGGTCACATATTTATTGTTGGAATATTATTATACTGTCCTTATTATTTTACAAATACAAATTGTTGCTTTATTGTTAACCTGGTGAATAAATAAATATGGGAAACAGAAATAGTAAGCGAGTATGTTTTACATTACAAGCATACGTTTTTAATACTCACCAGCTTCTTAAACCTGACAGCATTGATACGCCCTGGACATTCGTGTCTAGGCTTTTCAGGTTTTGACTAGGTAGGACAGTATGATTATGTGAATTGAATACAACTACCTGAGAAGGGGAAATTGTTGTTGCTGCTTTATATTAAGAACTAAACTTGTAATAAGGATTAATGTAATAGATATTATTGTGTTTTTTGCAAGGCGGGTTATGCCTTAAGATTCCCACGTGATGTAATAATTAACATCTTTGAAAAATATTATAAGTCTTAATTGCTCTTACTCTGATTTAAGTTATTATACTATTCTACGTTTGGGACGGAATTGATCCTTCACACTGTCGCGACCTACGGGTTCATAAAAAAAATTAAATGCTTTCCCTATTTATGCTACGTCTGGCGAGACATGCTCTGCATTGAACCTTCACTTAGTAAAACAATAACCTCTACTCCAGAGTTAGAGTGGTCTTTGACTTGAACTTTGACTGCTTAAGGGAAATAAAGTATTACTGCTCACACATAATCATCCAGGTGTGTTGACATGAGCTTTCATAGCTAGCACATTATGGCCTTGTGCTGATCCTAGTTTCATGAACATATTTGTGAATAAGACCAATTCTCATAGAGAGCGGCCCCACTCCCACGTTCACATAGGTGAAATTTGTCGAGGGTGCTCCTATAAATCTAACACCCCACTCATATGAGCTACATATATTCATTAAGAGTTTATAACAACTCAACCTCCACACATCATAGGATAAATGCACTCACATCATAGGGATAGATTCTAAAAAAAAAAAAAAAACTTGTTGATTTAATTTTTAGAAATAGTGCATTTCTTACGACCACCATATGATTCGTTTTTCCCATTGAACCCATATCTCAGGATCTCTGGTCACCGGGTTGGGTATCCTTATACGTGGCTCTTGAATTATGGGCTTTAATTCCATCCCCCTTGATGTGTTCCAGACCCTTTCTCTTGCTAAGGCCTTAGTTAGTAGATCTGCAAGATTATCAGTGGATTTAATATAATCCACATTAATGATGCCACTGCTCAAATATGATATCACAATACTGTGCTTTCTCCTTATAGGTCTCAATTTCCCGTTATAATAATGGTTTCTCACTCTACCAATCGTAGTAGTGCTATCACATTGAATTAATATAGGTGGGACAAGTTTTTCCCAAAGTGGAATTTCAAATAACAAGTCCTTTAACTAGTTTGCTTCCTCACTAGCTGAAGCTAAAGCTACCAACTCAGCTTCCATAGTAGAATTAGCAATCATGGTTTGTTTCTTAGATTTCCAACATATAGCACCACCACCCAAAGTGAAAATATAATCAATGGTAGAGATAGAGTCACCTGACAAAGTATTCCAATCAGCATCAGTATAACCTTCAAGAACAGCAGGATTCTTTTTATACAACAAGCCATAATTTTTGGTACCAATTAAAATTTTCATCACACGTTTCATGGCATGCCAGTGATACATACCTGGCTTATTAGTAAATCTGGTAAGTACCTCCACTGCATAGGCAATGTCAGGTCTAGTGCAATCAGATGCATAACGCAAACTGCCAATCATGATAGCATATTCCTTTTGATTAATAATTTCCTTTTCACTTTTGACAGGAAATAAGTGAACACTAGAATCAAAAGGAGTAGTCACATGCTTGCAATTTACAAAAGTTAAACTTTGTCAATATTTTCTCAATGTACCACGACTAGTCAAGTAAAATACCATCCCATGTTTTTGTAATTTTTATTCCCAAAATGAAATTAGCCTCACCAAGATCTTTCATATCAAAAAATGGCTACTAAGCATATTTTTGGTCTCATTATTAATATGCAAATTAGAGCCAAAGATCAACATATCATCAACTTAGAGGCTAATAATAACATGTGAATTTTCAAAAGATTTAGTGTAGATACATTTATCACACTCGTTTGATTTGAAACCATTTTCAATCATGCATGAATCAAAATTTTCATGCCACTATTTAGGTGCCATATCAGGCCACAAACTAAAATAATACAACATACATAAAGGTTACAAAGGTTCTAAACATATGGAATACAATCCAAACAACTATCTTTGGTTTTCTACCTGGCTCTATCCTTCCTGTGCTCCTTAGCACTTTCTCCTTGCTCTTTATCTTAATTATCCCTGTGAGAGATCTGGACATTGGATTGTCTAGAGCATAATACCATCAGCTTGAATACAAGCTTAGTGAATATTCACAACATAACATCAATATACATAACCACCACTCACTCACGTTAATGTTCAACATCTTAGATGCAAGTAGTCTCTTATCAAAAGGCATTCCTTCCACGGGCATAACAAAGGTTTCAAGTAAATCATATAATGTATCATTTACAACCAACATTACTAACATGACAATAACGTGTGCATAGAGATCTCATATCAACAATTCACAATCAGGTCTTAATGTTTTTGTTATCATGTCAATCCTTAAAGAATCGTTCTCATCACACATATCACTTCGAAGTTAGTGACCATCTTGAATACATCACTATACTCAATGCAACACACGACATGATCCAATGCCACGGACCATAAGTCCAACTAATACTAGCATCGACACACTAGAAACCAACATTGGTTCTTTGACACCCAAGCCTACCATATGGCCTTACACAAACATACCATCCTTTCTTTATCCAAAAGAGCACAACATATGGATATCGTAAGCCCACTACATGGCCTTACACAAACATACCATCCTTTTCTTATCCAAAAGAGCACAACATATGGATATCGTAAGCCCACTACATGACCTTACACAAACATACAATCCTTTCCTTATCCAAAAGAGCACAACATATAGATATCGTAAACCTACTACATGGTTGTTAGTTACCACGGGTAATCCCTTTATCCTTTTTAATTCATAACCATCATTTCCTCATCCAAAAGAGCACAACATATGGATATTGTAAGCCCACTACATGGCCATTAGATATCGAAGTATCTGATCGATAACGAATAGTTCCCGTTTAAGCCATATAGCGATTTAGTAAGATTGCACACTTTATTTTCTTGCCCAGGCTCAATGAACCCCTTAGGTTGGTCCATGCATATTTTCTCATCTAGGTCCCCATTTAAAAATGTAGTTTTTACATCAATTTGATGAATTTTTAGATCATATATCGCAGCGACTGCAATGAGTAGTCTAATGGATGTCACTCTAGTAACCGGAGAAAATGTATCAAGGAAGTCAATATCTTCATTTTGTTTATAACCTCTTGCAACAAGGCTAGCCTTGTACTTGTCTACAGTTCCATCCGGTTTAAACTTTTTTTTTCTAATGACCCATTCACAGCCAATAGTCTTATAGCCTAGTGGTAAATCTACTAGTTTCCAAGTTCTATTAGAAACTAGTGAGTCAATTTCATCATTTACAGCCTCTTTCCAAAAAATAGCGTCATTTGAAGATAATGTTTTTGTCAAAGAGATAGGATTTTCATCAATATTGAAAACATAATAGTCATGGCCATAATCTTTTTCAATTCTTCCTCTTTTGCTTCGTCTAGGTTCAAAATAAGAAGTTTCTTGGTTTTGTAAAAGAGTAGTAGAAGAGTTAGGTTCTAAAGACACTTCTTCTTGACCCCCACTAGTTCTCAATTTAAAGGGAAATTTTTCTTCGTGAAAAATAGCGTCCCCTGATTTAAATGTTACATTGTTTTCAATATCTAAAAATCTGTAGACTGTACTATTTAAAGCATAATTGAGAAAAACACAAGTGGCAGCTCTTATACTCAGTTTAGGTCTTTTGGGGTTAGGTAGTCTCACATAGGCAAGAAAACCCCAAACTCTGAAATATCCTAAATTTGACTTATGCCCTTTCCATAACTCAAATGGAGTTAATTTTGTCTTTTTGTGTGGCACACGATTTAGGACATAACAAGCAGTTAACACCACTTCACCCCAAATATTTGAGGGTGCACCTGAATCTATCAACATGGCATTAGTCATTTCAATAAGTGTTCTATTTTTCCTTTCAGCCACACCATTAGAGGTAGGTGAGTATGGAGGTGTGGTTTCATGGATAATTCCTAATGACTGAACAAAAGAGTTGAACCCAATGGATTCATACTCACGACCTCTATCACTTCTAATTCTTTTAATCTATTTACTGAATTGATTTTCCACTTCGAGAAGGAATTCTTTGAACTTATCAAAACCATCACTTTTATTTTTCATTAAATATACATATGCATATCTAGAAAAATCATCAATAAAAGTGATAATATATCTATTTCCTCCATGAGTTAATTTTCCTTCAAATTCACAAAGATTACTGTGAATTAACTTAATCGATTCGGTGCTCCTTTCAACACTTTTATGTGGCCGCTTAGTAATTTTGGCTATACTACATGTTTCACATTTTTCAAAACTTTTGTTCAGCTTTGGAATTAATCCTAATTGACTCATTGTGCCAACATATCTACTATTGACGTGACATAGACGAACATGCCAAAAATTCACACAAGAGAGCATGTTAACAGAACTAGTAGATGCTTTATTTTTCTCAATGTTTAACTTAAACATACCATCACAAGCATAACCCTTGCCCACAAACATTCCTTTTTTAGAAATGACATATTGGTCAGATTCCATTATTTGTTTGAAGCCAGCTTTATTGAGAAGAAACTTGACATTAAGTTCTTTCTCATGGAAGGTATATAAAGTATATCTTCCAGAGTTAGCACCCTTCCAGATGTGAAATTCAACTCGACCTCACCACACCCAAGCACTTGAGTGGTATGAGAATCACCAAGCATAATAGTCTTAGGTGCCTCATAGGGAGTGTATGCCTTGAACCAATTTTTATCATAGCAAACATGCCTATTGGAACCAGAGTCTGCCTGTAGACACCCCAATTTTGACCGAACTATTAAACTTAGGGGGATTTACCTCTGGAGATCGATGATGAATGTGTCTCGTCAGAATCAAGACTCTTACAAGTAATCCGACTCTCTTCCTAGAAGAATCTCGGTTCAAAATCGCCATTTTCAGCCAAAAAGTCCAAAATTCTCATCTATCGTCACCTTGTAGACCATGAGTTTTGAGCGCGCATAGAAACAGAGCATTGTCCTCGGAGCATCTTAAAACCATTTTCAAAAGGAGAGAAATTTAGCATGAACTCAAAAAAAGTCAACAGTTGACCTATTGAAAAGTCAACGGGTCTAAAGGGAGTCAATCGTAAAATTTTCAAATTTCAAGATGAAAAATCCCAGTAATTGTTCATTGGGTCTCCCTTATGCTAGAAATGATTTTTAAGAATTTTTAAATGAAAGGGAACATTGAGAAATCGAAAGGTCTTTAAGAAGAATTGTGCAGAAAATTAAAAATTTGCCTTCGGAGGGAGAGTTGACTTTTCTTCCTTAAGGATTTTGATTTTTTAGATATTTTTATTGAATCCAAATGGGGGTATTTCCTTAATTTTATTTAATGTCTTAAGTAAATACATTAATTAAACGACATTTACTTAAATGAAATGAAATTAAGGTGCTGAATTGCTGTGAGTAGTGCTAAACTACTGTGCAGCGGCACTCAGAGTGCCCGAATGGCAGTCACTGAATGCCGCTGCAGCAGTCCGTGAATGCTGTTGTGACACTCAGATAGTGCTGCCCGACACTCGCTGAGTGCCACTTCCACCTTCATTGAGTGCCGGCCTGGGCTAGTTTGTATTTTTAAGCCAAAAATCTTTTTCAATCTTTGATCAAATGAATGCACCAAATGATGCCCTTTTTTGTGTATGTGTTTACTACTCTTAGGTCATGCAAACCATACCCCCACCATCCCTAATTGACCTATCTACCCTTATCTTAGCCCCTAAGATAATGAAAGTCTATAAAAACCCCATTTTCTCTCATTTTGAGAGGTAAGTGTCACGCCCCGGATCTACACATGTAAATCTAGGATACGTGGCACGCCACCGAGGCTCGTCCCAAGTCATTAAAGTTGCAAAAAAAATCACCATAATAAAAATTTTGACCAATGAACCCGACACATTATTTTATTTTGTTTTTTAAAAGGTTTGAACACTCTCAAATACCCAAACACACCCTTACAAAATTCGTATTCAAAAGTAACATTTTAAAATATTGTATACCTCTCGAAAACATGTAAAAAAACACTTTTAGGTCATAACCTCAACCTTCATGAGTTCTTAACACATATTTCAAATACTTTAGGAAAATATTATTTATAATCAATTCATGTCGAACTCAATGAGTAGAAACTCCGAGTTCGCCGCCCCGTCCAACTATGCAATGTACAAAAATACAACCAATATAACACGTCCCCCTTTACTACAAGAAACTAAGTCAATATCCTTTTATTACACAATTCTGAATAAGCAATTAATTGCAATATTTCACTATTTACATTTATTAAACATAAGCCTATTAAACCAGAATTTATTTACAATCCCACACCCACAATTACTCTCCAAGTCCTTTCCTTTTCTTCCGAGCTCCACCTTGAACACCTACGATGGTTATTCAATAACCACTACAATATATAAGCTATATGCTTGTGAATAACACTAATTATGCATATGGATAATAAACATGCTCAATTTCATTTCATTGCAACCAACTATAGTCTCCGGCAATTACTAGTTCACTCCCACCACTACCAACTAGTCCGCGGCTCCACTCCCTAAGCCCACGTGACCTAGTTATGACCCACGCCTCACGTGCGGTCCCATAGGCCTCTGGCGGCCGTGGTCGTCACCACATCGATTACCTCATGGTGGTATAGAACTAGCAATTTCCATTGACCCAAATAAGCAACTCAACATGCTCACATAATTCATTACACCGTGCTTTCACAATCAAATTGGGCCTAATTTAACCACATGAATTTTGCCCATTAATAAACTAATAAGCTTTATTGAGCTAATTTAACATGCTTTTACATCACAAAATGAACTCAAACATGAAACTATCCACATATCATAATTAATGTCACTCACCTCTTGAAATCGCTCATACACTTGAGATTGGAGTTTTATTATGCTGCAGGTATTAATCCTACACAATTTTGGTAAACTAAATGTTACCAACCCATTTGGGTCACGAAAAATCTATCGATTAAACTGAAAATAAATTATACCATAAAATTAGACTTACCCCCCCCCCCCCACACACGAGTTCAAATATGACTTCGTATCCTAATTTGGGCAACGTACGACGGACCCATGGCATCGAGAAAGTTGAAACCCTCACCTTTCCTCTTCTTCTCTCGCAGTTTCTCTCTGTGTGTATCTTTAATGTTTATGTTTCATTTCATTTTATTAATTAATACTAACTAATATATAATATAAGTATAATATATACACCACACACGAGCTGCCGCCACACTTGCACAGTTGCACGTTTTGTTTTGTTTTTTTTTTTTTCTTTTTGTTAACATGATGAGTCACAAGGGGAGGTGTCATCCCCATAGACTCCTAACCCAACTTCTCATTAATTCTATTTATACCCCCACAACTTTTATCTCCTTATTATAAAACTCATAAATATTATAATAACTACCTATTAACTAAGTGAGTATGTGTTTATGTCACGTATAGATCCCAAATATAGTCCCAAATATTATATAAAGGCACTAACTAACCTACCAACTATGCCATGTGTCCAATTACGCCCTCACAAGTGTACCCAAACTGATCTCATAAATAATCATAGACAATAATAGAATATCAAAGCAATTAATATTTTATCAATTAAATAATCATATGGCACCAACATGTATTATAATATACACATTTATATTTACATGTCTACCATTTAATCACAAAAATGCAGTTAAATGCAATTTATTCCATTTTGACCTCCTGCGGGTCCCGTTTCACATTTGTCCACCTGTACCCTTTATCAAGCACTCATCACATCGGGGTAATTGGAACTTACCCAAATCATCACATGCAATTAATTATACAAATTAATGCATGTAAAAAAAAAAAAATATCACTTCCAATTTTTTTCGGGTACGGTTATTACAGTAAGAGACTTGAATCTTGAGAGAGAGACTTGAACCTTAAAGATGAGACTTGAATCTGAGAGAGAGAGAGGCTGAATTTTGAAGATGAAGTATGTTCTTAGAGAAATATAGAGAGAGAGAGAGACCCAAAAACCCCATAAAAATCCTACCCAATTCACTCAATTCCTCAAATCTCATTGAAGAACCTTGAAGCTTCAAGGAAGAAGAAGAAGAGTATTTCTTGTAAGGCTTGTATCTCTCCAAATCAATCAAGTCCTGAGAAGATCTAGAGGTTAAATCTCTATTCCTACACTTATTTTACATTATTCAATCACAATTCATAGATCTAGGACTTTGACCAATTTTCAAAACCTCTCTTCCTAGCTCATTTCATCACACACCACTTTGTGATTGAATTTCATCTTCTTTCATTAGTTTGGATCTAAATAAGGTTTTGGGTTTAAGGTAAAACTAATTTGTAAAAGTATTCTTGATTTGGGTTTGCAAATAAACTTTGATTTTTCTTTATTTTGTTTAGAGATTCATGAGACCTTCAATGTCTAATTAGTTTTCTATAATTGATCCCTTATTTCCTATGATCTTATGATTTATATGGGAGTAAGGTAGATCATAATTATATTCATACATAGTTGGTGAGTTTCAAGTCCTAATTCATGACTTGGACCCTCCAAAATCTCATAGAAATCTCTCTAAGGTTCTTATGGGTTTGGTCATATCTAGTCTCCAAGGACCATCAACTTGGGAGGAGACTTGAATAAAGTAAACTCTTATTACTCAAGGATCATATGTTTGAGAGGGGAATTAGATGAAGGGTTTAGTTAAAATCAAATGGGTCCTAGTATTCAAGGTTCATAGGATTGAGTAAGACCTTGGGGTCATCTTGCTAGATCTTCACATTTGAGATCTAAGAATGATGTTCCCTAAGGCTAAATCCATGAATCCTTCTTGTATTTCAATAATAAGTCATAATTATGCTTGATCTAGATTCTCCATGGAATTATAGATCAAGTATGGTTTAAGTTATGAACACCAATTCAACAATGGTGTAGTGAATCCATTAACCAACTGTGATCAAAGATTTTTTTTATTAAATCATGGTCCATCGGAATTGGATGAGACCAATTGGAGGATGTTCATAACTCATATATGCATCACTAGAACTTTTGTTTTGATGAAATCTTATAATTAGGATGGTTTGGCCTTATGATTTGTGAGTAGGTTGTTCTCTGTCCAAAATTTCAGAACAGTAAGTTCATTTTAAAATGAGTAAATCAGAGCCTTAATCAAGTTTTCTTGACCTCAAATAAATTTTCTAGGTATTTCAATGTGTTAGAAAAATTCTTTTACACTATTTTTAGAAAATCATACAAGAACTCTGGACAAAGAGTTGAAAGTTTCTCATTCCCAGAGATTCAACCGTTGGATCTTTGATTTTCTTTTTGGGTTAGAAACTAGATCACAGAGGCATAACATACTCAAAAATCATTAAGATTCAACAGTTGAAAGTATTTTATTTCTATTTTTGAAAGTCTGGTCTGCTCTCTGTAATTCTTACAATTCTGTCACTGTTTTGATAAAACTTGAATAACTCTAATCTAATGGACTCCTAATGTCCTAAGATTTTAACTACGTGTTAAATACTGTCAATTAAGCTGAGATCCAGAGGCTAAATGATCCAAATCAATGAATAAGCTCATATCTCATTCTTGTTCATGTCCAAGCATTCATCTATGTATGTTGATACTTGTGATTAGGACTTATTTTGCATTGGGTTAAGTTGCATTTAATTGAACCTAGTTGTGAGTTCCTTGTGATCATGTTGGGATTACACCATCTCTATATGGACATTACATTGGCTCCTAGTTAAGGCTTGTATATCTATAGAGATGTTGTGCTTCCAATTGGTTAGAAGGAATTCATGGTTATATCAATTCTTTCTATGCTTGATAGATTTAAGCTAGAAGTTTAGGGATGTTATTCAATATTATCTCTTGATCAAGGCATGTGGACTAACCCTTTGTTTTGTAGCGCTATTGAGGTATGATTTCTCAACTTCTCTAGTCTATTTATTTCTCAATTTTATTGATTTTTGACTCCATGTGTGACACCATAGATTTAGGATTTGCCTTGTGTGTATATGTGTGATTAGAGACCATTTCTTAGGTTTTACTTTCATTTGTATGCATTGTACGTTTAATTTTTGCGGTTGGATCCCGGGTAAGTTTTCTAGTTCCCTATTTGCACATCATCTTGCTTGCTATTTGGAATTATGTGGTTTTGAATGATATTTTATCATTTGCAATCTTGCACCCTTTAGACATACTTTTGTAATGTATATTTATACATATGTATTAGTTGAGGGCACATTTAGATAAATAATTAGATTAAAAGGATGTTGAGTAGAGGCCTATCGCGAGATAGGATGAGAGGGGGTGTTTTAGTCCGTCGGGCTCCTTCCCCTTTCATTCCAAAATCCCCGAACCTAGTTTATCTTTGGTTTCACAAAAGATCGGTTTGCTTTTAAAATGGTTTCTTAATTTTCCTTTAAAAATTAAGTGGCGACTCTTGGTATTTGTTTTGAAATTTGTTTTAAACAAAAGTGGGCCCAAATGCCGGTATCCACAATGCCCACCATCCTTCTGTGCTTTGTACCATGTTAATGTATGTAATCATTGCTACAAATGGCTCTTTTGTAACGTTAGCCTAAGGTGGTGCCTCACGTTTTCGAAATTTGCAAAATCGAGCAATATGCCCACTCTTGCCACAAACAAAACATACATTCAAATTTGTATTTTCCTGAAGGAGGTCCTTCGTTCCAATTCTTTTTATTTGTTTTTCCCTTATTATATTTAGGTCTATTACTATTTATCCAAACCTTCCCTCGTGGCTTCAATTATGCATTTCCAGAATTATTTTTGGGCAAGTTGTTAGTTGATACAAAGTTTACCTTTGTGGTATTACCACCACCCTCTTGTGTCACAAGTGCATCTTGGCCTCTTGCCTCCTCCTCCACGCAGATGCGTGTGATTAAGGTCTCTAGGGACATCTCCTTTTTCTTGTGTCGTAGGTTCTTTTGGAACTCTCTCCAAAATGTTGGTAGCTTGTCAATTATTCTTAGGACGATTTGGTTGTCCCCAAACTTGACGTTTTCAGATCGAACTTCATGTGCAATCATTTGGAAGTCTTGTACTTGTTCATCTACGGATTTTCCTACCACCATTTGGTAGCGATAGAAGCGACTAGCAACATACTTCTTTGTACCAGCTTACTCAGTGTCATACTTCATTTGTAGGGCCTTCCATATTTTCTTTACAGAGGAGTAAGTATTTGCATAATAATCATAGAATTGAACTGCAAGAGAGTTAAGAAGATAATATCGACAGTTATACTCATCTTTCTCATCTTTCTCAATAAACTCTTGTTGCTAGATGAGTTCTTCATCGGACAATCCCTCGGTGTATAATTTGTTTGGTTTTCTTTTCCGTGAGGACATAGATGTCATTTAGAAGGTTGAGGTAGAACAACACTGTAATACCCATTAAGTTTACAAGAAGTTTAGTGTTATTATCATAATTAACCTTATTATGATTAATTCATCTATTAGTTCATAGGCATGTACCAATAAAGTGTACAATTAGCAACATTTGTAAATTTGGATGTTACTTTATTTGAATTATACTTGTTGGTGATAAAGTAAAACAAGAAGTAATTAAACTTGAGTAACATGTCATTCAAAGTACACAGGTGGCAAGTTGTCAAGATAAGTGAGATCATTTTCGACAATTCAATGCACCATATATTTAACTAAGATTTTCTTTTATTTTTATATATTAGACTAGATGAGTTGGCCTACTGGGCCACGATGATGTAAGAATTATATGATATTATCATCATGGATTTTTACCTCATGTCACAAACATATTCTTGCTTACACATATATCTATTGGGGGTGTATAAATAGGAGTGACTGTGCCACACTTAAGCACAAGAAATACTAAAAATAGTGGGGTTTGTTTGACTTTAGTCATTGGGGTAGCAAGAGAGAGTTTCCAACTCAAGGGAATTCATGACACAGTAGAAGATAAAAATCTGCTGATATCTGCAATTTAGTCAAGGTGAGGGCCTATATAACTTTTGCTTTTATGTGGATGTATATACACACATATATGGGTATATTTTGATAAAGACTGATTTGCCTTTATACCTTTAGTTATTTTCTTTTGGCCATTAAAAGACCACAAATTAGGAATTTCTTATCAGTATTGAGTTTCATTTTTATTTTTATTTTTGTCAGTCTAAATTTTTGGGGACTAAATATTTTTGGAGACTCTTGTTACAAGCATTTTAATATATATATATATATATATATATCTAGTAGTAGTAAGATTGTTATCTAAAGTTATTATTCCTCTTCCCTTAAGATTAATTTGCTATCTGAACTAGTTCTCTATAGATAATAGTTTTTGTTTAACTTATTTATAAAGGTGCAAGACTAGTGGGTGGGGGCCATGCCCTTGAACCCAAGGTTTGGACTTCAATTCTTGTCCCCTCCAAGGTTCCAATGATTATATATATGCAGTCCGGATCTTAAGCGGACCATAAAAAACAGACCTAAAAGACAGACTGTGTATTTTGTGAGAATTTCTCACAAAAAAGTGAGAAATTCTCACATTTTCAAAAAACTGAGAAATTTGAAAATGTGAGAAATTCTCACGTTTTACACAGTCCGTCTTTTAGGTCCGTTTTTTACGGTCCGCTTAAGATCCGGGCTATGTATATATATTTTTTATTTTTGGAAAGAATAGCATAGGTCCATGGAATGGACTCACAGTGTTGACGCCCAACGAGGGGCTGTTTGGGGGTTGAAATATTTGGATTCAAAACATATACTCTAATTAATTCATAAATATTTTTATTCCATCATGTTTTTGTTTTTTTGTTTTTTTTTACTCTAATTAATTTTGGTTACATTAAATTCCAATTTCGTACAAGGGATTAAGTAGTTGGTAATTGTAGATTTATCTATGGTAATTTTATGTCAATTGTTGGGACAATTGTGGTATAAAAAAATAAAATCATGTAAGTCATTTGTAATTGTTTTTATTTGTTGATCATAATTGTTTAACTATTAACTAATTATATATTTGACTTTGGGGGGCACTATCATGCTTTCATATTGCATTACTGCGCTGGTATCTGGGTAGATAGTTGACATATTTTGTCAAGAGACTTGAACCTGAGAGGACTGAGATAGTCCATAAGTGACCAGGACGGAGAGTGTCCTACAGTGAGTACTCATATACCATTCGACTCTAGCAGGTAGGCTAGCGAATTGTATATATCTTTCGAGCAAGTAGGCTGGGGTGCTGTGATCGTTTCTTGTATAATAAATATTGAGCTAAGTTAACAAACAATATGAAAGTTTACAAAAATACGCAGGTTAACATCTATTATGCAGGTAGTCAGAGTAAAGCCAAAACACAAAATAAATTGATGTTTAGTAAGCTATTGTATATTTTGCATAAAAGAAAGATTATGTGTATCACTCACCAGTATTCATTACTGACCCTCGTTAAAAATTCCATGGTTGTGTTGTATTTCAAGAATTGATGAGCAAAATAAATAAATAACATGGAATGGAGTAGTCCTAAGTCTGGATAGTGAAGACCTTAGTTTTAAACTACGTTGTATAATTACAAATAAATTCTCGGATTGTAATATTACTGTTATGAATGCTTCAAATGGGATTGAGGCTTTTATATTGACTTAAAATAAGTTTACTAAATTCTATGAACGCTACTCTTCTCACTAATATTAAATCTGTCACTACCTGTGATTTAATTATAAATGAATAACTAAATATATTCTAATTATTTGGTAAATCGAGGCGTGACAAACACCTTTCCTTGCCGTCTCTTGAAGTGGGTTCCCTTGAAGCGAAAGGGCTTTTTAAGATCTCCAACAAATTTGTTCGACTTCTCAGTTGCAGGCTCCATTCTTGATTATCCTTAAAATTGTTAGTGAAATTGCACAAAATATTAAAAAAAAGCACAATTAATAAAATGAAAATTACAACTGAGTAATACACAAAACAAATCAGGCCGAGGCACGGATATCTCGCTCTCTTTAAGGAGATTCAAGACCTCTACAGTTGGCAATGCCTTAGAACTGGTGCAGTAGACATTCTCTCTGACTAGTCCCCTCCAGGATACAATTGCCTGACTGTTTTGTCGTTTAGCTTTGATCAACTCTACACAAGAGATTGAGCCCAAAGCTCCACAAATAAAATACGTATCTTTGGATTTAAACTCTCCCTTATTATGTCAGCATTGAACTTTCCTATTTACTCCTTCTTTGAATTATGTTCTTTTGTATTGATTTTGTTGTCCGAATACAAAGTTGGGAGTCGTATTTATAGGTTGCTTAGGCTTCTAACAAATTAAATGAGAAGACATTAATTAATGAAGTTAATTTAATAACCAGTTTGTGTTTAGCATATATAAGTTACACAATGTCACGACCCATCCCACTACGCGTGGAAATAGGACACGTGGCATGCCACCAAGGCTCATCTAAACATCCTCTAACGATACGCAGTGGAAAGAACTTTAAAACAACCCCGAGTATTTTAAAACTTTAGGGAATATTACCATTTGAATTGAAATTTCCTTGAAATCAGAGTTATAAAAAGTTTTGGCCAAGTGGAAACACACTCAAAAGAATCAGTTTTTGAAAACAGAGGTTCAGTCGACTGTGCCTATGGTCCAGTTGACTGTGCATAGCAGAAACCAAAACCCTAAATTCTTAACAGAGGCCCAGTCGATTGATCAGGGAACCCAGTCGACTGCACTGGTTACTATTTGGATCAGTAGCTAGAATCTACAGTAGTTCAGTCGACTGATCAAAGGTCCCCAGTCGACTGTGTTAAGCAGAACCAAAATACAACATTTTCAAAAGGGGTCCAGTCGACTGAGTTATGGTACAGTCGACTGGTTTTGCCATTAATAAAAGCAGTAGCCAAAAATCAACAGTGTTCAGTCGACTGATAAAGGGTCCAGTCGACTGTTTCCATTACTATTCACTTTCAGTGTCTCAATCCCATAAGATCCAGTCGACTGATCCAGAGTCCAGTCGACTGCTCCCCTGCTGGGCAGCCCTGTTGTGAAAATTAACAACTCATGCTTCTCTATACCAACAACAATCACAACCGTAACTCAAATACAACATTTAAACATAACCACAGACGTTCAATTACAAGATTTCAATACTACGAAACTAATTCATAGTTTTATTACAACATATTATTACAATTCCCAATCCTTACACAAGTTTTAGGATTTAAAACAAAAACATATACAAAGGTGATTTCCCCGGCGTTCCTCGGCCTCACTCAACATGCTTCTTCTTGTCTTTCTTCTTACCTGCAATGGAGTACATCTCCACTGCTCAGCTATATGCTGAGCGTACAATTCTAAATGTATGCTTATATGACAGTTCATGGTTTAAGCATCTAAAACACATAGAAATAGTCTCTAGGGTGAGTGGTACGCATTCACCCGGTCGATGCTGTAGGAGGCCCACCTCTCCCACGCATCTCGTACACTGGTTGGGCCTTCCTCCATACCAAGTACCGTGTACTGGTTGGGCCCACCTCCAATCTAGACACAACCACAATTCCAATTCCATTTCAATCACAACCATAATCCTCAAGGTTCGAGGAGCTTACCCCGGATGAATTTGCACCAAACTCCCCTTTGACCCAAGTAGACACATAACATGCTCACATAAACAGTTATACGTGCTTTTCATGTAATTTCACGTGCATAATTAACGGGCCTAACTAATACATGAATTTTGCCCGGATCCAAGAATATCAAAGTTGATGTTCAAAACATGAAAATCCATATATTTCATAGATCTAGAATTCATACCTCGTGCGATCTCTCCGAATTGAAGGATCGACTAGAGGCCCGAATAAACGGCGGATTTCAAATTATACGCGATTCCTACGAGTCTTACCTGATTTTCCCCAAAAGTATAGAAAATAGATTTTTAGAAAAAATTAGCCAAACATGGCCTAAGTAGTATCAAAACATAGGCCTTACCTCCACGAGTTCAAATCTCGAATTTGGAGAAAAACTGATGGACGAACGGTCGTCGATCGGCGTTGCAAAGCCCGTTGGCTTCAATCTCCTTTCTCTCTCCTCTCTCTAGATATTTTTGGCAAGTTTGGATGAGAATGAATCTCATCCACCACTATTTATAGAAAAACTTTCTGGGAATTACGTTTACCTCCCCGCAAGTTTCTTAAAACTTCTCATTAACCCATGAAACTTCGCACACGTCCATCTTATGCCTTTACGAGTGAAAATTATAAATTCCAAAAGTTTCCAACTAAATCTCGTTTGGGTCCAAAACTTACGTCCAAAAACTAAGTTATGTGAAATCTCTACACAACCTACCTTTTTATATCACCATCAGTCACGTTCTCACCATAATTTTCAAAATGATATAACAATATAAAAATTACCAGAATTTACTAAACACAGTGTAGACACCCCATTTTGTCGGCTATCAGATTTAGGAGACCCATAGCTTGGTGGTTCACAATGATCGTAAAAGACTCAAAAGGACTCCTGGAAGTCAGCTCTATCTCTCAAAATGCTCAGATTGACCAAAATGCCCCTGAAAGCCCGAAGACTCCCAGATTTGGTCCCGAAGTTCTGAAAACATGCTATATCGTAAGGAAAAAAAAATGATAAAATGAGTTTTTAAGTAAAACCGGAAGAAATCGTCAGCTCCCAGAGACCCCCGGAAGTCCCCCAAAAGTCCCCGTTGACCGGTTTGACCAAGGTTTGACCAGGTTTGACCAAATTTGACCAAAATCATCCGAATTCACCGGAATCATTAGAAAAGTATTAAAATGAGTTTTAAAAGAGAATCGAACGAAAACATCGGCTCCTGGGAGCTCCCGGAGGTTCCCAGAACTTCCCGGGAATCCCAAGTTTGACCAGTTTGACCAATATTTGACTTCGGAATCGGGGCATCGAAACAATTTTCAAATATTTTTCATGGATACTAGAGGTCAATAGCTTTCCAACGGTATATCGCACATAATTCCTGGATTTAAAACGAATTTATTTTGAATTTTCGAAGGCGAAAAAGGCGATCAAATCAGATTTTATCGCGAATACCGCAAAACTTTTCAAAGTGACCTATCCCCGAACTATTTGTTATGCAAATTAGACTCCATTACCTTTCCAACGGTATATCACAACCTCAGTTTGGAGTTCGTACGTATTTTCTGTGAATTTCGGACGAAATAGGGCCTTTTCCCGAATACCGGAACCTCAGGGGGCCTAAACAGCATTATCTGGACGAGGGAGGAGCACTGCCGCCGCGGCACTGGCCCAGTGCCGCCGCGGCACTCCCCTCCAGAACAGTGTGTTTTTGTAATTTGTTTTGTGGTCCCATTTTGATTAATTAAAAACCAAAATGACGTAGTTTCATGATTTCAGATGTTTGGGACCAATGGGAATACTTCTAAAACCCCAAAACCACCCCAAGTTGGCCTATATAAACCCCCCATTGCTATTCATTTTGGGGGAGTCAAATGCAAGTTTAGAGAAAGTTTGGGAGAGAAAGTTGTAGAGATAAGGTTAGAGTAGAGAGAAAAGAAGCTTTCTTCTTTGATTTTCAAAACAAAAGTGAGTTCTAAACTTTGTTTTTACTACATTACTCCCATTTACTTCAACATTCAATACATCCAACCACCATTTTAGTGAGCATTTAAGAGAGTGGAAGCTTCTTCCATGTCCAATGTCATTACATATGAGTGAAACACCAATCTACAAGTTCAATACTTCATGAATATCATCTATTGATCATTATCTACTTGCTTGTTTATTCATTGTTTATATCTTCTCACCTCATTTCTTTTTTGATTTTCTTTATTTACTTACTAGTTCATCATCATCTAAATGATGACATGAAGTTTGGGGTGAGTGAATCCTTATGGATAGTAGCTCTTGACCTCAAAAACATGTTTGATAGATGATGATCATAACTTCAATACCTCCAAGGTATCCTTGAAGTGTATTGAAGTTATGCTCAAATAAAAATAAGTCTCTCCAACAATCTTGGAGGTTCTTGATGATGAGTTGAATGTTGGCATTTTAAGTGGTCATAATCTTCATTGAGTATTGAAAATACACTTTCAAAACCTCTATTTCAAAACCCCCCTCAATCCCTCTCATTTTGATTTCAAGAAAGAAAACCTTATTTTCCCCAAAATCTTCAAAACAGTGAGTGAGCTGAGTTCAAAGATTTCTCTAGAACTCAATACTCAACATATAGATGCAAGGCCACTTGGAAAATCTTCCCAACTCATTGGAGAACACCCATGATTTTTGGTTTGACTTGGAAGTACTTGAAAATGGTCCATTTGGGCCCAAACATTCCTTCCAGACATTCTGCCTCTGCTGTCACAGCAGCTTGACTAACTTCCAACTTCTTTTTCAGAAATATTTTCCAAAAGGGGTGGTCCCAACTTATTGTTTCCTTAAACTTCAATGTCTTAGGGAACTTTCTGTATAAAATGGGCCTCAAGATCACTCGTTTTCATTTTCTAAGATGTTTCAAAATTTCAGTCGACAATACGGACTCTGTTTCTGAGTGACCTCTGTTGTTCACATGCTTTCTCTCAATATATGATAGTTATTAAAGATTGGATTTTTGGGTTGTGTTCTAGACACAATAAGGAACATCTCCATAAAAAAGCATGCATTGAAAACATTCTTAACCCCTCTTTTACATTTTTACAAGATCATGTTACTGTTCTGTCCACTATTCACAGCAAGCACCTTTTAACTTTCATTCTTTGATTTGATGCTTATATGCATTCCAAATTAGTTCATATCTTAGGAAGTAGTTCATAATACATTTGTACATATCCCATGTTGATTTCATTCATTCATCTATACACATTCTAGACTTCTAAGTCATTCTAGGAATCCATGAACACAAAGCACACTACAACCTTGGCACATTATAGATACATACATTGCATCCATGCAAGATTTGGGGCCTTCATGGTTCCTAATCTAAGAAGATTATA
The DNA here is from genome assembly GCA_033977485.1 of Hydrangea macrophylla. Lineage (NCBI taxonomy): Eukaryota > Viridiplantae > Streptophyta > Magnoliopsida > Cornales > Hydrangeaceae > Hydrangea > Hydrangea macrophylla. The sequence goes on from CM066992.1 coordinate 34,621,938, forward strand.
AGGAATGATCATGATCACACGTTCATGCTTCCCCCGATCTAATCATCCTTTCTCATCCATCCCGGGGATTGAGAGGTCTTCTTTTCTCAAAGATTAACATGCATTATACTAGTTTGCTAAGCATATTTTGATTTCTTTGTTTGTTTGTTTCAATAACAATTCATGTCCCCCTTTAGATTAGGAAGTCTTGATTATTTGATACATGATTAGACGATTTTTCCTAGGTTTATTTGTGTGATCTTTCACTTTGCATTGTGTGATATTTGGCTTAGATCTTATGAATGATATCTTATCTTTAGATCTTCCATTTTCAAATTTTCTTATGTGATGTAATATACTATCATAGTATTATTTTTTGAACCAAACATAGTATAAGATGATTATTTGGATGCTAATTGAGGCCCGTCGAAAGACGGGGCGAGTTGAGGGTGTTTTAGTCGCGACAAAAGCTCCTTCCTCTCTCGTACCAAAATCCCGAGCCAAGTTCTTTGGTTATGAAGGACCGGTGCCCTTTATCCATTTGGGTGAGTCAAATTAGGTTTCTTGGTTCCTTAAAGACCAAGTGGCGACTCTGTATTTGTTTTCAACAGACCTTTTCTCTTTTTTTGATCAAAATCAAACAAGTTTCAAAAGCAAACAAAGCGGTGGAATCCCGGTATCTACAATCTGGCGACTCTGCTGGGGATTTTTATTTTAAAACAAAATAATACAGAAGTTTGACTCATAAGAAGCATCCTTAAAATCATCTTTTTACTGTGTTTGGTTCACCGCATTGCACTCTTGCATTTTCCCCTCCGACTGTGTCTGAAATGCGACGCTGACATTGTTCAGGTCTTGCTGTGCCAGGGCACAAGTCACCGTTGATACTGTACCTTCCAAGGTATATCAAAAAGAGTAAAAACCTCTGTACTGTCTCCCTGACGGTATATTGGAACTCTCGTCAACGGACCCTCTTTGACTAAACCCAGCCTTTGCATATAGATTCCTGTAGAACCTTTCATAGGACTGTCCATTTATCTTTTCGGATAGGACAATGTGATATAACTGCTGTCTGCCCTGATGGGATTACCTGAGCGGTGTAGACGCTTATGTGGCATAGAACAGAACCTCTTTCTTATGATTCCCAAGGCAATCACTCACATGTGATTACATTGAGTTGACCTGCCTAGGCACCATGACAAGGATGTCTGCTCCATGCTCACAAAGATATACACCGCAAACCTTGTTTATCTGTCCTAAGACATAGGAGTATGAAAACCTGCTAGACAGTATGATCACTATCACCACATATTAACCAGTTTCTCCCAGAAACTCTGTCCAGATACCCCATATATAACCCTATTGACCAGTTTCTCCCAGAAACTCTGTCCAGATACCCCAGATATAACCCGATTGACCAATTTCTCCCAGAAACTCTGTCCAGATATCCTAGATATAACCATATTAATCAATTTCTCCCAGAAACTCTGTCCAGATATCCCAGATATAACCATATTCATCAATTTCTCCCAGAAACTCTGTCCAGATATCCCAAATATAACCATATTAATCAATTTCTCCCAGAAACTCTGTCCAGATATCCCAGATATAACCATATTGACCAGTTTCTCCCAGAAACTGTCCAAAATTACCCGAAGTATCCCTGTTATCCCTGTTATCCCTTGGTGATCACACTGGAAAGTAAGGTTAGCACACTCTGTATAGCTAGGACCTTATTTGTTTAGCTGCTATCTGTTAGAAATAGAAGCATCATATAGATTAGGGCTTACATCCGCATGCTTGTCCCATTTGCATGCACCATTCCCCATCAATCTGCACGCACTGTTTCGAGTCGGTCCACATCACTGTCTTTGTCTGTCTAAAGTCACCACTGTCAAGATCTAATCTAGTCCTCTCAAAATCTGTCAGGTTAATATAGATTCCCAAGGTCAGCAGTCAGGGTCCTCTTCGTGGGTCAGGAGTTCGGATAATCGATTGATCAGAATCAGTCCGACAGCCTACTTCAGCATGAATAGGGAAGAGTTGGAAAACAAGGTTACTGAATTGGGAGCGACCATAAGCCAGCAGTTCGACAGCCTAGCCCAAGTTCTGAAGTTTATGGAAGAACTGAAGCAGCGGCGGCAGCAACCTCCGCCCGGGTTTCCACCACCGGAGTTTGAACTACCCCCACCTGAGAATAATGGGGAAGAAGACTGGTTTCAGGGGGTCCCACCGTTCGCATACGAGAAAAAGCTCCAAGAAAAGATGGACAAGGTTGACAAACTGGAAAGCGTACTGAGGAAAAGCAAGGGTATCGATGATTACATGCTAGACCTGGAAGGCCTCTTTGAGCCTGTCAAGTTGAAACTGCCAGAGAATTTCAAGATGCCTGCCATCGACCGTTTTGACGGAACTGGGAATCCGAAAAGTCATGTGAAGCTATGTATGAGTATCTTCCAGTCCATGGGTTGTACCCACGAACACATTGCGATGTTGTTCCCGTAAACTCTTGCAAAGTCTGCACTATCGTGTTTCCTAACCTTGGAAACCTCCAAAACTTGGGCCTGGGAAGACATCTTTCAAGTCTTCGTCGATCATTACTCCTACAATCAAGAGCTGGATGTCACCATTAGGGACTTGGAAACAACCCGGCAAAACCATAATGAATCCTTCGCTGCATTTCTGAGCAGATGGAGGAACAAGGTAGCCCAAATGACCCACCGGCCGATTGAAAAAGAACAAGTAAGGATGCTCATCCGGAACCTGCAGCCCCTCTACCATGAGAAATTATTCTACCAGTCCATCTCCACCTTTGAGGAGTTGTTTGAAGTCGGAACCCGGATTGAAGAGGCTATCAGAGAAGGAAAGATAAAAAAGGAAGAGCCCCCGAGTCAGTCCAGAAGGCCTAACTACTCCCGGAATCCCCCGGATGTCAATGCCCTTAGCAGCCAACCCATGGCGTACCCTCTTAGGCCGTACCAACCCCCCAGCCAGGCAAACCCCTCCAATCGCCCCTTCCAGAAAAAGACCCCTCGCAACTTCGCCAAGTTAGAAATCTCTCTCTCCTCAGCTTTGGACCGCCTCCTCAAAAAAGGCCATCTCCAACTACTCAAACCCCGAAACACCCCTCTCCCGCCAAACTGCGATATGTCCAAGCGGTGTACCTACCACCAAGCCCTAGGCCACAACACTGATGATTGCGTGCGCCTTCGCCATGACATTCAAGACCTTATTGACCAGAACATCATCGAGCCGCCACCAAAGCAGCCCCATATCACCCAAAATCCTCTACCAAACCACCAAAATGTCAACCTCGTTGAGTCCAACCCTGTACCCTTCAACCCTGCTACTTATATCACACCCCTAGGACAACCCTTGCCTTTCATTGACATCCCGAATTCTGTGGGAATTCATCTGATTGAAGGGGAGAATGACGAGTGGCAGCAACAGCTAGACGATGAGCAAGACTTGTTCTTTCTGGAAGAGCACGATCTGGGGGTGGTAGACCTCAAATGGTATGATCCCAATGATGAAAGTGACGCCTCTATCTGGGACGAGCCGGAGAAACCATTTGTGGGAACGGATTGTGATTGGTTCAAAAAGGATGGGACTGTAGAAGGGCCTACTCCTGCTGAAATTGATCACCTGACCAGGTCAAGCCGTCACTACCAGCCTCTACAGCCTACTACTGAAGCCATCGAGAAGGGTCCAGTTAAAGACAAGGGGAAGGGTAAGATGGATGAGATTATCGAAGAGGATAATGAATTGATAAAACAACTGAAGAAAACCCAAGCACATCTCTCAATGTGGGACATCATGGTAACATCCTATAAGCATAGGCAAGCCGTGTTGAATGCTTTGGCTGGAATTGAAGTCCCCATCGACGCCGCGCCGGAGGACATGGTAGCATTCTTGGGCACGCTTACCCCCAACCCAATCATTATATTTTCCGATGAGGACCTGCCACCAGAGGGATCCGCACATAATAAGGCATTGTATATCACCGTGGGATGTAAAGGACAACAGGTGCCATTTTGTCTAGTCGATACGGGCTCGGCCTTAAATGTCTGTGCCCTAAGGACTGCCACCGCCTTGGGGGTCAATGTCCTTGACATCACACCATCTGTGCAATCTGTGAGGGCCTATGACAACACCAGGAGAAATGTGATGGGAACCGTTTCTCTCCAAATCCGGGTAGGATCTTTGGTGAACACCGAAGTCTTTCAGGTCATGGACATACCTGCCTCTTTCAACTTGCTGATCGGAAGGCCCTGGTTGCATGTCAACAAAGTCGTATCATCCACTGTGCATCAAATGATCAAGTACATCCATGAGAAGGAAGTGAAAATCATCCTCGGTAATAGTTGGGGTAATGAAGCTTTCCCGAACTACGCTCCCGTCTTTGAAATCCAAATACCTGAGTTAGAAGAAGGAGAAATTGGGGGATTCTTCATGGAAGAAGTCCACATGATCAATGATGAAGACAGGTTCCCCGAGATCCACTCTGCGGTTGTCAACATCGTCCGCAAAATGAACTACTTCCCTGGAATGGGATTGGGCCGACGCCAGCAAGGGATTCGAGAGTTCCCTCAGATCAAAGGACATCAAGGTACTTTCGGGCTAGGATACACGCCCACTGAAGAAGACATCGAGCTACAAAGGCCATGGAAGAAAAGGATAAGGGGTCTCCCACCATACCGCAAGACCTTGAATGGACAATTCATCAAAGAGAAGGATGACTTCCCTTACTTCGGGTTCCCCGAACCCTGGATCCACCAGACCACTGGGAAAAGGCACCTCGGACTTGAAATCTTCGCTGACTGCGAGAGGCCTCCATATCAAGATCCGTTCTATCCCGAAGAAATTGAGAAAACCCCGGAGGAAGACTGGTTGAAATACCTGGACACTGAAGCCATCGAGAAAATGTGGGAGGAATCCGTTGAGAAGAAGGAAGAAAAGAGGGCCAAGAGCCAAGATGATCAGATCAAGCCAACTGAGGAGGGTCTGAGCAACCAGGCTGTAGAGTCATCTGTCTGTGTCTCCCTATCCCCTATTCCCCCAGAGTCTGTACTGCCGATTATCGAGTCTGTACCAGAGTCGGCTGCTGTAAGCCCACCACTGTCCAATGTAGTCACTTCACCTATCATGAATGAAATGAAAGACGATTCTGCTTACTCCTCTGTGTCTAATACTTGTGAATGCACAGATCCCTCCGAGGATCTCCCAATTGAACTTAAGCTACTAATTGAAAAACCACCTGCTTATGAAATAATCGAAGATACTTTATCAGTTAACCTAGGTAAAACAGATAATCCCCAAATTGTGCAAATTGGCTCAACTCTTAATAAAGAAGAAAAAGAAAAATTAACCCTTGCTAAAAGAATTCAAAGATGTTTTCGCTTGGTCTTACGAAGACATGCCTGGGGTCGATCCCGACATTGTCTAACATCATATTCCCCTCCTCCCTAATTCTAAACCTGTCAAGCAGAAACTGAGGCGCATGACGCCGGAGTGGGCACTCAAGGTTAAGGAAGAAGTGGAGAAGCAATTCAAGGCAGGATTCATCATTGTCACCGAATATCCGGAATGAGTTGCCAATATCGTACCAGTCCCGAAGAAGGATGGAAAGGTTCGTGTGTGCGTCGACTTCCGTGATCTAAACAAGGCCAGTCCCAAGGATGACTTCCCGCTTCCCCACATTGACGTCCTGGTAAATAACACTCATTCATGGATGGTTTCTCAGGGTATAATCAGATTCTTATGGTGCCAGAAGATCGGGAAAAGACGACATTCACCACCCCTTGGGGGACCTATTGTTATAGAGTAATGCCTTTTGGACTCAAGAATGCTGGGGCAACCTACCAAAGAGCTGCCACCACTCTGCTGCATGACATGATTCACAAGGAAGTAGAAGTATACGTAGACGACATGATCGTGAAGTCCAAGGATAGAGAAGGACACCTAGTGGCATTGGAAAAGTTTTTTGAAAGGTTGCGTAAGTACAAGATGAGGTTGAATCCAAAGAAATGCACTTTCGGTGTGACCTCCGGTAAACTCCTGGGTTTCCTCATCACACAAAGGGGGATAGAGATGGATCCCTCCAAGATCAAGGCAATCCTAGAAATGACACCACCACGGAATGAAAAAGAGGTAAGGGGGTTCCTCGGGATAATCCAATTCATCAGCCGCTTCATTTCCAAGCTCACAACTATGTGCGATCCTCTGTTCCGATTGTTGAAAAAAGGGGAGAAGTTCCAATGGGATGACCAGTGCCAAGCCGCTTTCGACAAAATAAAAGCTTACCTTCAAAATCTGCCTGTCCTTTCACCACCAACGCCTCATAAGCTCTTATTCCTTTACCTATCCGTCTCCGAAAACGCCATGGGTTGCATGCTAGCCCAAGAAGGAGAAGAAAGCCACTCCGAAAAAGTCATATACTACCTCAGCAAGAGGATGACTGGGTATGAGCTCAACTACTCTACCCTCGAAAAAACATGTTGGGCCTTGGTTTGGTGCACCCGCCGACTGAGGCACTACATGCTAGCCTTCCCGGTTGTGCTCATATCCCGCATGGATCCTCTAAAATACCTCCTCGAAAAACCTGGCCTGACCGGTCGTATATCCCGTTGGTTACTTCTACTATCCAAATTCGATATCAAGTATGTTACAAGCAAATCGGTAAAAAGGAGAACCGTGGCTGAGCATCTTGCGGAACACGCCATTGACTCCGAAGAAAGTGGAGACTTCCCATTCCCGGACAAAAATATCATGGAAATCAAGGAAGAACAATGGAAGTTGTACTTTGATGGAGCAGCCAACATGAAAGGCTACGGAGTAGGAATAATCCTAGTATCACCAAACGGGGACCACACCCCACTGGCAGTCAAGCTCAATTATAACTTCACCAACAACACTGCTGAATATGAAGCGTGCATTCTGGGGATGGAAGCGGCCATAGAATTGAGAATTCAAAAGCTAGATGTCTTCGGAGATTCGAATCTCATCGTGTCACAAGCCAGAGGGGAATGGAAGGTGAAGGAAGAGAGGTTGAAGCCCTACCATGACCATCTCGATGGACTCAAGAAGCACTTTAAAAGCATAACGTTCTTCTACTTGCCTAGGGAAGAGAACCAACTAGCTGACTCGTTGGCTACCTTAGCCTCCATGATCAAAATTCCTGTGGGAGTCAGGAAGATGCCTTTGGTAATTGAGCAAAGGTACGAGCCTTCGTTCAACATGATCGCCACAATCGAAGCAGAAGAAAATGAAACACCGTGGTATCAGGATGTCTGGAACTTTATAGAAAATCGAACGTACCCCCAAGAATCTATCGAAAAAGACAAAAGGGCCATTCAAAGATTCGCAGCGCAATTCATCATTTGCGGTGGAAAACTGCTGAAGAAAGGATACAACGGTCATAATCTGACTTGCTTGTTTGGGAAAAGCTCCAGAAGAATGATGTAGGAAATACACGAGGGGGTATGCGGCCCGCACATGAACGGTCACATGTTGGCCAAGAAAATCGTAAGACAAGGGTACTACTGGACAACACTGGAGAAAGATTGTTGTGAATACGTGAGAAAGTGTCACAGGTGCCAGATCCATGCGAACATGATGCATGTACCACCATCCCTTCTATACAGCATGACCTCACCTTGGCCATTCTCTACCTGGGGAATCGATATTATCGGTGAAATCATTCCGAAAGCTTCAAATGGAAATCGGTACATTCTGGTGGCCATAGACTACTTCACAAAATGGGTAGAAGCTGCATCCTACACCAAGTTAGGAGCCAAGGAAGTGGCCAAATTTATCAAGAGAAATCTCATCTGCCGTTACAGAGTTCCCCATAAGATTATTTCGGATAACGGAAGTCATTACAAGGCAGAAGTCAGGGATCTGTTCGAGGAATACAAAATCACTTATCACAAGTCATCACCGTACAGACCGCAAACTAATGGGGCAGTCGAGGCTGCAAACAAGAATGTAAAGGCCATACTGCAGAAATCAGCCGATACTTACAAAGACTGGCATGAAAAACTACCGTTCGCACTTTGGGGATACAGAACCTCGATAAGGACGTCTACAGGAGCAACGCCTTACTCACTAGTGTATGGGATGGAAGCAGTACTTCCGGTCGAGATAGAATTGCCGTCCCTACGCGTGATGGCAGAATGTGAAATTTTGGAGTCAGATTGGTTGAGGGAAAGATACGAAGAATTGGCCCTCATAGATGAAAAGCGCCTAGCGGCAGTCGACCATGTTCGAATCTATCAAAAGAGGATAGCCCGTGCCTTCAACAAAAAGGTTCGTCCGAGGAAGATTGTCAAGGGTGACCTTGTCCTTAAGGAGTTGCGAGCTCCGATCTTTGATCCCCGTGGGAAGTTTAAACCTAAATGAGTCGGCCCTTACATCGTCAAGACCGTTCTTTCCGGAGGAGCAACTTATCTCATGGACCTCGATGGTGTCGAATTCAAAGAACCAATCAACATGGATCATCTCAAAAAGTACTATGCTTGACTATTCAATAACCTTTTCTTTCAAGCCTTACCCTGAACTACGCTCGACCTGATTCCCGCTCGGGGATACGTAGGCAACCACATCGGTTCGGTCGCTCCACCAACAAAAATAACCAATTTCCTTCAAGCCTTGCCCTGAACTACGCTCGACCTGATTCCCGCTCGGGGATACGTAGGCAACCACATCGGTTCGGTCGCTCCACCAACAAAAATAACCATTTTCTTTCAAGCTTTGGCCTGAACTACGCTTGACTTGATTCCCGCTCGGGGAGACGTAGGCAACCACAACGGTTCGGTCACCCCACCTACCTAAAATCAACTCGCTTCTTTCCGACCATGACCCGAACTACGTTAGACCTGATCCCCGCTCAGGGGTACGTAGGTAGACTTTAAAAAAAAAAAAAAAAAAAAAAAAAAAAAAAAAGATGGCTCGCTAGGTTGAAAATCCGAAAGGACGCCTAGGCAAAAGTTAGAGTTAAATCCAAAGTGAGCAATAACGAAAGAGAGAAAAGAGCTCGCTAGGTCACCTAACTGGTGCCTAGGCAAAAGTTATGAGCATTTGAGAGAATAAAGTCGCGGTCCTTACCATAACCCAGAAGGCACCCTCCACACTAGGGGCAAACTCGGCAACCCGCCTCGTTCGCCTGAACCTCTTCTAAACTAGGGGCAAACGTCGGTCATCTACCTCGTTTGCCTTACAACCATATATGTCCCAAACTAGGGGCAAACTTCGGCCACCTGCCTCGTTTGCCTCTAATCGTCGTAGCATGCCCAAGCAAGTACCAAAAGCAACATCTAATTGAAATCTCGATTACAAAATGTTTTTAAAAGCTAAAATGCATAAAATGAGATTTCCAAAGCAACCAAGGTTCACCGATAAACAAACTCTGAATATTACATAAGCAGGAAAGATAAAAAAAAATAAAAAGTCTTTTGAAAAGCAATCACACATGTTCAAAGACACTGGGAGGAATGAGCAAAATCAATCAGGTCTAGTTTTATCTTTGCGTCTTTTATTTCTTCAAAGGTCTTTAGAAATAGGCCCTTGCTCGGCTGGCCCAGCCCCTGATGAAAGCAGCAATGGTAGTGGCTCTGACTCTAGAAGCAAAGACCCTCTCAGTAAACCCCCGGGGGACCTCTTGAACTTGCCCGTACTGTCTGGCCAATCGACGAGGATGATAGAAGGAGGTCTTTCTCAGTCCTATCAGCCACACCCTCTGGAAATCCCCAAGGCTAGTGGCCACAACATAAAGGCCCCAACGCCTCACGATCCAGCAAATGTCAGCCTCAGATAAGGCGCCCATCATACCCACCCAATCAGCAGAAGTAAAATGAGTATGAAGCACAGCTCTGCGAAAATAAACTGGCGGCACATTACCGGTCCATAACTGAAGACGCTCGTAGAGCCAAGCCTATAACATCAGAGGCGCCCCAGAAAGTAGAAGCGTTCCTTGACTTGAAGCGCGATCCAAACCATTCAGGGTCTCGGCCAAAACCATGGCCATGGGGTTCTTACCTGCCTTCAGCCCGAGACATACATGCACTAAGTCGCTAGAAGTACTCGAGAACAAGAAGTGCGAAGTCATGCACAATATCAAAGTGGCCCCGCGGGTAGCATCATACACGCTGGGATTCCCAGGACTGGCATATCGAGCAATTATGGAAGCAATGTCAAGAACCTCACCTTGAAGCAGCCGGCGGGAAATAGTGATGGAACAATTCAGATATTCAACCAAGCCTCGCGTAGGACTGAGGGTATCAACAGAAGGGAGAATCAGGTCCAAATCAGAATCATAGCCGAGGATGGCACAGAACTCCTCAAACAAGGGGCATATCTCTAAGCCATTGAAATTGAAGACATGGTTCACCGGGTCCCAGTGAGCAATGGCAGCGCGCAAGAACTCAGTGTTCGGGATCATTTGGCAAAGAGAGAATAGCTCGGTCAGGCCATAGCTAAAGAGGTTGATCCGCTCCACCCCATCCGTGATGTTCAGCTAAGCCGTGAGTTGAGCGGGATCATACAAAGCCATGTTTTCGGTCGCAGCTCTAGGAAAATTCGAAATTTCGGCAGCACCTCCCCGTTTCACGGACTATCCCACCTGCAAGGCAAAACACTCACTATTACAAAACTGCCCATCGCAGTAACACCCAATAATCACAGTGCACATGTATCATCATCAACTAAAACAAGCACACAACCGCGCCTCCAAACCGGAAGCTATCCGGCCTAAAAGGCAAAACATCATAATAATTTATCAAAGATCACAAACTGTTCCACACATCATCCTACACTGTCCAAATAAGTCATGTCACTGGTACAACCCAATCGAAAACATAAAAAGAAAATAAAGCAAAGTCCCCGCTTGAGGGGCGGCCTCAGTCCTCCTCTTCTTCATCCTCTGTCGGACCGCCCGGAGTGTATACCGGCGACGGTCTCCTCCTACCACCTCTGCACCTTGGACCAGTCCTCGATGAGCCAGCTCTGCCTCCCCGGTACTGCACACACAAATAAAATGGAGGCAATCAGTAAGGGAACAACAAAAAGTACAAAAATAGAGTCGAGTCAGAGACTTACCATATACGCCATATGATTGACGGCAAATTGCCGCATGCCATCCATCTGTCAAGGGTAAAATCCAGGGTTAGAACCTCATAACCTTAAAGAGAGCAAGAAATAAAGGACATACCCGGTGGTCTCATGTGAGGACCAAGGACCATAGGCTAGCTGCCAAGGCGTGACCCTCCTCAGCGTAACTCCAAGGAACATTGAGGACGCCCGCTGGCTGAGTAGGGTACCCACATGTGACTCGCTGCACCTCCATCACTTGGAGAGTGCCATCAGCGCCTAGGACGTTGACGGTCCAATCCCAGAAAGGGATAGGATTGGAAGCCGGAGGAGCCTGTCTCCTATACATCTCGCGAAGCTGTAGGCACAAAACAAGTTAAGAAAAGAAAAATAAAAAACATAGGCAATGGATAAAAACAAAAATAATGTGAACTCACCTCCAGGAGTGGGAAGTTGGGCATCAAGAAACGGCCACGGTAAGCCTCGTAACCGATCTCAGAGAGAAAATGGTCCCAAACATCGGAGCTGGCCAAGGCCGCCAGCAGAGCATCACCAGAAAGATCACTAGCATCCATCGCAGGAGGATTATGAGGGACGCGATACCTGGAACCACCAACCACCTGCCGGGATACCCGCTCACCAAGGAACCACTGCCTGCACTCAGTACTCTCCATCAAAAGTCGGCAAGAGGAAAGAGGTTTGACCGCTTGTATCTCCTCAGGGGCGGCATAGGCGACACGCTCCCAAGGTGTCCAATCGACACTAGCAGCCGTCAGCTCAGTTAGGAAGTTTCTGAGCAAAACAATCCGGTGGGCCCCACTCTTTACCCCGACGACATCCCTCCGCCATCTCAAGCCTCGTGGGAACAAAGGCACAGGAGCCATGCCATCCTCGTCTTCGCCTGATTCATCCGTAGGGGATGGAGCTAACATCTTCAGGTACTCGAAGCTCCAAAGCTGCATAGACAAGGAGGAAAGTCAGAAAGAGTACAGAAATCAAAAGCCAAGTCAAGAAAAAATGAAGGAAGATGCAGTGCATACCTCCCAGGCTCGCCAAAATCCCCCTGTCGATCTAACATCGCCCCGAGAAACGTCGCCCATATGCTTGTAAAGATGGGCCAAGGCAGCACCGCCCCAGTCATAGGAAGGGATCTCATCAATGGTCGCCAGGCAAGAAAGCGGTCTTTCCTTGTCGCAAAGATTGAGCAACCAAGAACATACAGAAGATACACCCTCAAGAGATGGGAATTGTTCAAGTTATGATTCCCTCTGCCATAAGCCCGGTAAAGCCAGCCACAAGGAAACCAGTACCTCTCCAAATTGGGGGGAACAACCCCAATCAACATCTCTACAGCCTCAGGGTCAATCTCATAGAAATAATCCAAAATCAGGCGCTTCCCGTCTACCCTCAAACCGGTGATCATGGAGAAATCAAAAGGCGTCATGGTCATCTCGCCAAACGGGAGGTGGAAAGTATTGGTGGTGTCCCACCACCTCTCAGCCAAAGCATAAAAGTGCGCCAAGTCATTGCTGCTCTTCGAAACCAGACGAACAAAGCCTCCGAACCCAGCGTCATCGACCATCCTCTTGACGGTGGACGAGAGCTGAGTATACCATAGGAAAGCGTGGGCAAGGCTACCGTGGCCTTTTAACGTCACTTCCGGCACCTGCACATACCAAAGATGACAAAACAATGCACAAAATCACTATTCACGACCCGAGATCCATATTCACAAAATCAACATTTGAGCACAAATCGAACTTCTAACGATCTCTAGGTGCACACTACGGCTCACAAAACTAGCACAATGCATAAAAATAGTCCTAAATTGTCAAAAGTTTCACATACCAAGCTCGCTAGAGCCTCGGCCGAAAGATGATGTTGGGGGTCCCGTAAAATCAAGTCCGGGGTTTGCATCTCGGCTTTCATCCGTTCCTTGGCCTTCTTAGACGGTCTCCTCGAGCTCGAAGCCATGGATCTACAAATAAAATGGAAGTCAAAGTTAAACTTTCTTCTTGCAAAATTGAGCAAACCAAAACACCAATCAAAATTCTAACTACGGGGAAGGATTACTCACCTGAGCACGCACAAGCTGCGTTTTGGCAATTTTTGGCTCCAAAAACACCCCAAAATGGCCAAGAATGAGCTTCAAAAGCTCAAAAACCCGAGATATACAAAGATGGAGTCCGGCCACCCAGTGCCGCCGCGGCACTGGCCAACTGTCGCCGCTGCACTGCTCACTGCGGGCCCTGCTTCGCTCCGTTTTGCTCCGTTTCGCTCCGTTTTGACCTGTTTTGGCCTTTTTCAGCCTTTTTTTGACCCCGATCAGCCCTGGTGGCCCATTTCAGTCAAGATTTGTAAGGTTTTACCCCAAGCAGGCTAAAAGTTGTCAGAACTACCTCCAGCAGGCAGAAACTGGGAAAAATTGACTCCCGAGGACCCGAATCGGCTATTTCAGAACAACCGTCGTAAATTTTGATCAACCGTGAGAGATTCAGAGATGGGTCCTGGTTCCCGATCAAGAAAAGAGATTCCTCGAGAACCCCGCATCATCCCCCGAGGATAGAAGCAGAAAGATACCAGCTCCCGGAGGCCCCGACCGGCCCGCAAGATTTGATCAAGAGAAGCGGTTGAGATCCCAGGAAGAGTCGCTTCATCCCCAGCGGATTCGGATTAATCCTCAGCGGATTCGTACACCGTCAGTTCAATCACAATAGTCCATTGTTGACTCATCATCTCGATTCAAACATCATCGGTCCATTAGTCATCATCGCTCTCATTCAAAATATGCCATGGGGCTTCCATATTCATCGCATGACATCTCAGGATTTCATGATTTCTGTGTCCGTCTCTTAATTTCCAGGGCTCCCGTGTCCGTCGGTTATTTGCCAAGAGGCATCTTCGATTATAGTCCTCTGAGACCCCACACCCAATTACGTTCTCTTACGAAGCACACTTTCCAAAAATTCAGAAGTTTGCCCCTAGACTCAGAGCCTTCTAAAAATCTTGGCATCCCTATTCGGGTCAATAACTGCATCATAGTCAGAAGCACCAGTACGACACCAGCCCACTCGGAGTGGCACACCCTACATCATACTAGGATCATACAATAGGCATAACACAACTCGTATCACATCCATGCATTGCATACCATCCTCAGAGCATAGCATCCGCTTGGTTGTTGTGTATGTACATGTGTGATTCATTCCCTTGTGCCCCAAACTACGTCCTGGTCTGATTCCCCTTGGGATACGTAGGCAGCTCACGCAGAGCGTGACCAGCACTAAACCTCAGCATCATTGCATCTTTTGCAACGCTTTTTATCCTAAATCTATAGCCTCCAAAAGACCTGTCTCTTCAAAACCTTGGCACTCGCTTGCGACATGCGTTGCCTCGCAAGTTCCTGCCAAAGAGGGGCAAACTGTAGACACCCCATTTTGTCGGCTATCAAATTTAGGAGACCCATAGCTTGGTGGTTCACAATGATCGTAAAAGACTCAAAAGGACTCCTGGAAGTCAGCTCTATCTCTCAGAATGCTCAGATTAACCAAAATGCCCCTGAAAGCCCGAAGACTCCCAGATTTGGTCCCGAAGTTCTAAAAACATGCTATGTAGTAAGAAAAAAAATGATAAAATGAGTTTTTAAGTAAAACCGAAAGAAATCGTCAGCTCCCAGAGACCCCCGGAAGTCCCGGAAGTTCCCCAAAAGTCCCCGTTGACCGGTTTGACCAAGGTTTGACTAGAGTTTGACCAAGTTTGACCGAAATCATCCGAATTCACCGGAATCATTAGAAAAGTATTAAAATGAGTTTTAAAAGAGAATCGAGCGAAAACATCGGCTCCTGGGAGCTCCCGGAGGTTCCCAGAACTTCCCGGGAATCCCAGGTTTGACCAGTTTGACCAAGATTTAACTTCAGAATCGGGGCACCGAAACAATTTTCAAATATTTTTCATGGATACTAGAGGTCAATAGCTTTCCAACGGTATATCGCACATAATTCCTGGATTTAAAACGAATTTATTTTGAATTTCCGAAGGCGAAAAAGGCAATCAAATCGGCTTTTATCGCGAATACCGCAAAACTTTTCAAAGTGACCTATCCCCGAACTATTTTTTATGTAAAGTAGACTCCATTACCTTTCCAACGGTATATCATAACCTCAGTTTGGAGTTCGTACACATTTTCTGTGAATTTCGGACGAAATAAGGCCTTTTCGCAAATACCGGAACCTCAGGGGGCCTAAACAGCATTATCTGGACGAGGGAGGAGCACTGCCGCCGCGGCACTGGCCCAGTGCCGCCGCGGCACTCCCCTCCAGAATAGTGTGTTTTTGTAATTTATTTTGTGGTCCCAATTTGATTAATTAAAAACCAAAACGACGTAGTTTCATGACTTCAGATGTTTGGGACCAATGGAAATACTTCTGAAACCCCAAAACCACCCCAAGTTGGCCTATATAAACCCCCCATTGCTCTTCATTTTGGGGGAGTCAAATGCAAGTTTAGAGAAAGTTTGGGAGAGAAAGTTGTAGAGATAAGGTTAGAGTAGAGAGAAAAGAAGCTTTCTTCTTTGATTTTCAAAACAAAAGTGAGTTCTAAACTTTGTTTTTACTACATTACTCCCATTTACTTCAACATTCAATACATCCAACCACCATTTTAGTGAGCATTTAAGAGAGTGGAAGCTTCTTCCATGTCCAATGTCATTACATATGAGTGAAACACCAATCTACAAGTTCAATACTTCATGAATATCATCTATTGATCATTGTCTACTTGCTTGTTTATTCATTGTTTATCTCTTCTCACCTCATTTCTTTTTTGATTTTCTTTATTTACTTACTAGTACATCATCATCTAAATGATGACATGAAGTTTGGGGTGAGTGAATCCTTATGGATAGTAGCTTTTGACCTCAAAAACATGTTTGATAGATGATGATCATAACTTCAATACCTCCAAGGTATCCTTGAAGTGTATTGAAGTTATGCTCAAATAAAAATAAGTCTCTCCAACAATCTTGGAGGTTCTTGATGATGAGTTGAATGTTGACATTTTAAGTGGTCATAATCTTCATTGAGTATTGAAAATACACTTTCAAAACTCTATTTCAAAACCCCCCTCAATCCCTCTCATTTTGATTTCAAGAAAGAAAACCTTATTTTCCCCAAAATCTTCAAAACAGTGAGTCAAAACAGTGAGTGAGCTAAGTTCAAAGATTTCTCTAGAACTCAATACTCAACATATAGATGCAAGGCCAATTGGAAAATCTTCCCAACTCATTGGAGAACACCCATGATTTTTGGTTTGACTTGGAAGTACTTGAAAATGGTCCATTTGGGCCCAAACATTCCTTTCAGACATTCTGCCTCTGCTGTCACAGCAGCTTGACTAACTTCCAACTTCATTTTCAGACATAATTTCCAAAATGAGTGGTCCCAAATTATTTTTCCCTTAAACTTCAATGTCTTAGGGAACTTTCTGTATAAAATGGGCCTCAAGATCACTCGTTTTCATTTTCTAAGATGTTTCAAAATTTCAGTCGACAATACGGACTCTGTTTCTGAGTGACCTCTCTTGTTCACATGATTTCTCTCAATCTGTGATAGTTATTAAAGATTGGCTTTTTGAGTTGTGTTCTAGACACAATAAGGAACATCTCCATAATAACACATGCATTGAAAACATTCCTAACCTCTCTTTTCCATTTTTACAAGATCATGTTACTGTTCTGTCCACTATTCACAGCAAGCACCTTTTAACTTTCATTCTTTGATTTGATGCTTATATGCATTCCAAATTAGTTCATATCTTAGGAAGTAGTTAATACTACATTTTTACATATCCCATGTTGATTTCATTCATTCATCCATACACATTCTAGACTTCTAAGTCATTCTAGGAATCCATGAACACAAAGCACACTACAACCTTGACACATTATAGATACATACATTGCATCCATGCAAGATTTGGGGCCTTCATGGCTCCTAATCTAAGAAGATTATAAGGAATGATCATGATCACACGTTCATGCTTCCCCCGATCTAATCATCCTTTCTCATCCATCCCGGGGATTGAGAGGTCTTCTTTTCTCAAAGATTAACATGCATCATACTAGTTTGCTAAGCATATTTTGATTTGTTTGTTTGTTTGTTTCAATAACAATTCATGTCCCCCTTTAGATTAGGAAGTCTTGATTATTTGATACATGATTAGATGATTTTTCCTAGGTTTATTTGTGTGATCTTTCACTTTGCATTGTGTGATATTTGGCTTAGATCTTATGAATGATATCTTATCTTTAGATCTTCTATTTTCAAATTTTCTTATGTGATGTAATATACTATCATAGTATTATTTGTCGAACCAAACATAATATAAGATGATTATTTGGATGCTAATTGAGGCCCGTCGAAAGACGGGGCGAGTTGAGGGTGTTTTAGTCGCGACAAAGGCTCCTTCCTCTCTCGTACCAAAACCCCGAGCCAAGTTCTTTGGTTATGAAGGACCGGTTCCCTTTATCCATTTGGGTGAGTCAAATTAGGTTTCTTGGTTCCTTAAAGACCAAGTGGCGACTCTGTATCTGTTTTCAACAGACCTTTTCTCTTTCTTTGATCAAAATCAAACAAGTTTCAAAAGCAAACAAAGCGGTGGAATCCCGGTATCCACACACAGGTAAAATTACTATTCATAAAAATACCAGATAAGTCAAATAGAATTTAAGTCAGATAAATGCCACTAACTCATGCCCATGCAATATGATATACCACGTTCCCGTGTCCTCACTGACACTTCACCGTTGACTCACAGTCAACTCCACCTCAGATTATTAATAAACATTTATAAGCGACAAAATCTCAAATATGAAATGATAAATCATGGAATTCTGGAACGGGTGTGACAACTCTCCCCTCCAAAAAGGAAGTTTGTCCCCAAACTTAAACCATCCTCTCACGTCATCACGACTTCACACAAGTACTCCGAACACTTGCCTCATACACCACTCAAACACTTTACCGAGAAATCCATGTTTCATGAGTAAAATAAATCCTCAGGCTCTTAAGGAAAATAAATCCTCAGAGCCTCCGTCTCAATCTGATAGGAGATTCAAACAGAACCCTAGCAATACTCCGAAGCATCTCGATAGATAAGAATATCAATACCTGAGTGAAACTTACCCAATAGTCATACCTGACATTAACTCACCTCACGACATCACAACGTCAACTCATGTATCCTTTCATCGTACGTGTCACATTTTCTTTCCGGAATTCTAAAGTTTCATCACAATACTCAACCCAAGGAAATAATTCATCTCTCATTCACCTATCTTGCTCTTCGACTAAGAGTCGTTGACAACATGTCCAAGCTGGTGAACAATCATACACAGTTCTTCATCTTGAAGTGAACCAAATTGAGTACTATCATACACAAATACTATGTCGATAAGGCAATGCCTCAACCAACTGTTTCATATACTATAGATTCAATCTCTTACTCTACTAATCATCATACCACTTGCAGTACCATATCATATTTCAAATGATTCCCAAGTTCTTATCAAATTCTGACCTGCCTTCCTAATAACTCCACATCACGGCAACATCAGTTGCAATAATTATCACATAGTCGGTAGTTCGTCACCCAGTACTTCTCTCTGTCCCTACAAATTCGTATCATTCTATTCAGGTTTTACCAATCTCGTACTATAATCCCATCACTCGTACCTCATAAGGCATCAATCAAGTTCTCTACTAAAAATTTCACACCATTTTATTCGTTCGAGTCTATACGTGTCTCAAATCACCCACGGTGAAGTAAAATACAATTGCCGTTCATCTCTCCCAAGTTTGCACTCGAACTACCACCGATTGAAATAAAATATTCATACCTCACATTTGTTTTAAAACTTTTCAACAAGGCCAATTAAAATTATCATTTATGATTTAAAACAAACTGATTTAAAATCTCCCATAATACTTTCATCTCTTCTCACCACATAATTGCCTCAATATCCGTAGTGACAAATGACATTGTCAACCAAAATCAACTTAGTCAATCATCCATATATCACAGTGTTCATTACAACGTATCCCTACGTTCAACACATACTTCATCACTGGCTCTATCGTTTGACTATTCACAGTCCGTCTGATTCTCATAGTGTACATAAACCCTGAGTCAATTACCTTTCTGTCGGAGATCACAACCCCACTGTAGTCCATTCCTATCTCATATACTACCCGTTTACCATTTATTTTATTTTATTATTATTTTTTTTACATTCATCGGTCCACGTAGATCCCTTACCATTGCCGTAGTTATACAACTCCATAATCCTCGGTTGTTTTACTTGTACCTTTACACAAGTCCAGACCAATCACACTTCCGTGTACCTCAACTCATACCGAGCTCTTAATAAACCTTCACCCTAAGTATATGCTCCTCGTATAACATCTCACGACTCCATATTTTATCCCAACATTTGATGTTTCATAACTGTAGTTGATTTTGACTCGATTCCAATTCAAACTCTCTAATCCTTTGTTTGTTCTATCTCCACTCCATTGTTCCCAAATAATCTTGTTGCTCAATGTTCATATTTTTCTCGTAACCCATATAAAGGTAGTCCGGTAATCAAATATTTCCATAAGGTACGTCTCACTGTGTTCAGTATATTCCTAATCAACTCCCAATTCTCATACTTGTCGCGACAATACACAAAGTCACCCTATTCTCACTACGGTTATTAAAGTCAACCGATTGATCATAACTATCATCCTTCAAGTGCTTCATACGTTTTGAATCTCATCAAGTTCTTGATCGTTCAAACTTTTAATCATTCACAATCTCGAATTGTTCCAGTACCTAAACCCAGATCAAGCTCCCTTTGGCACGATACTCACGACAACCCCCTTAATGCCATACCTTCAAACTGATCAAATTTAAGTGCACAAAACCCCACCATCGCCTTACTTTGGAATTTGGTAGTCCACCACCTGTTCACGTGGAACTCAATCATTCAACCACTGTTGTTGTTCCCCAGCACTAAGCATACTGTATCCTTCTACAATACTTAGCTTTCAAAACCTACTCGATGCACTATCGCCAGCATTTAATACCACATCCCTCATTTAAACAAAAGTTAGGTTTTCAAATATTTTAAACATTTTAAAATTTCTCAGGGATGGAATCCGACATTCTCAGAATCCGACATTCTCAAAATCCTCCAACCTTGTTGGAATTCAAGACAACTGTGATAGCTTCCCATTGCATCCACCACTGTATTCTATCAGCCTCACATTCTCGCTATCATAACGGATAACGTACTCAACGTACTACCAAGTCTTCATTCCACTCAACTGTCCCCGTTTATTTACTCATTAAAGCTTTATTTTCTCGATTTATATTTTCACTTCTCTACATTGACTTACCCAAAGTCTCTCTACCCGTCTATCATTCCCAAAACTGCTCTTGCTCATTATCGTAATACCCGTTGTACTCTAGCGTCCTGCTGATAGTGTCGTGTGTTAAATTCTCAATGATATTTTAAAAGCATTCAAAGGAAAGATTTTCGTTTTATTTTGAAAATATGTTAAAAATCCAGGTTTGAAATAGCCTGTACTTCACCCCTTTGTGATAACCACCTTCACTACAAGCTTCTTATCAAAGTACTCTCATCCCCATGATAGCCAAATATTCACTCGATTTCTTTGAGTTTCTTATCACGTTCCAAAAGTCACACTTATCTTTTATTCCCAGTCTCCTAATCTTACTCCCTTTATTCTATTTCTTCCGACAACCCCCGGCAAAACATCAGGGAATCTTATTACTCTGCATTTTTGTCCATTTACTCTCCATCAACCTTTCCATAGAATTTCTCTATCAAGATCCTCTTATCCTTATGTTATCGAATTATCAATTTGATTCCTCTGGACTTCTGTCACTTTTGATCAATTACCTTCACCTATTATTTCTGGTCTCGTCTTCTTACTTCCTTTATTCCATTTCCTTTGGGGAATCATCTCGAAACAGCAACGAAATTTCATTACTATGCATGTCCATTCATTTGTTTCTCACCAAGACCTCTACAATTTCTCCTCCGACCTATGTCGTCCTTCAACATCAGTCATCATCCTTATCGTAGCATTTCTACGGGCATAACCATCGAGTCTAGGCAACCACTCTAGAAGTCTCATCATCTCATCAGTTAACCTTCGACTATTTATAGGCTCAAACTGTTCACTCATACTCTATCATTTCCATTCATAATTCTCATCTTACGACAACCTTCAAATCCCAACAATTTCCTTTATACTATTAACTGGATAGCATTTGCTACAAATCCCTACACTGCATCTGCATCTGTTATAGTGCTACGACTATTTGAAACCAGGTTCAATTGAGAGATTCCTCAACAACCATAATACTGATAACCCATAGAGATATTGCCCAATCCCCAATACATTCCACAAGATAGGTTGAGAGATTCCTCAACCGTCCAATACATACCGTAAGATAGGTTGAGAGATTCCTCAACCATCCAATCGTCTCAATACCATACAATAAGTTGAGAGATTCTCCAACTACCCGACATACCCCGTATATACTGTAAGACAAACCATACACCGTATATGTCGAAAAATATCCCATAAGATAACCTCGCACGATCGTGCCGTAGGTTACCACCGTAAGATAAGGTGAGAGATTCCTCATCGGTCCCATACACGAGCAATACATACTGCTGAACTATTTTTCTGTCATAAACCCCCCCCCCCAATTGGTCATCCCTTTTCTCTCACATCATGACGTGCATCCCATGTCTGAAGTATAACTTTTATCAAGTACTTCTAGTCTCAAAACTCAACCATAACACTCACTTTCATTCTCTAGGTGAACTATACGGAAATCTTCTCTGACGTTTACTACTCGACTTCGTTCTCGGTAAGATCTCCCAAAGGACACTCGTCACTAGCATTAAGAACATCAATCGATTCGATTAAAAGCATTTAGTTTTGTTTAGAATTCCAACTGTCTCTTACTACCAAGATATCATCTCTCCCTTGTCTCCCTTCACAAGGTCTATGATAATGCACGGTATACCTCATCTCATCACACATCTCTACGTCCGTATGATTCCACTGATTCACAAATGCATAAATGCTATGCATGTATGACAATGACATAATCATGTATGTATAACAACATACCATATGCATCAAACATCTCTACAATGTATGGATGCATTCTAGAACATGTGACAATTCACTCAACACCCCACTCGACGTCGAACGTTCCCAAAGGTTTGTTACCTATTGCTTTGATACCACTAAATGTCACGACCCATCCCACTACGCGTGGAAATAGGACACATAGCACGCCACCAAGGCTCATCCAAACATCCTCTAACGATAAGCAGCGGAAAGAACTTTAAAACAACCCTGAGTATTTTAAAACTTTAGGGAACATTACCCTTTGAATTGAAATTTCCTTGAAATCAGAGTTATAAAAAGTTTTGGCCAAGTGGAAACACACTCAAAAGAATCAGTTTTTGAAAACAGAGGTTCATTCGACTGTGCCTATGGTCCAGTCGACTGTGCCTAGCAGAAACCAAAACCCTAAATTCTTAATAGAGGTCCAGTCGACTGCACTGGTTACTATTTGGATCAGTAGCTAGAATCTATAATAGTTCAGTCGACTGATCAAAGGTCCCCAGTCGACTGTGTTAAGCAGAACCAAAATACAACATTTTCAAAAGGGGTCCAGTCGACTGAGTTATGGTACAGTCGACTGGTTTTGCCATTAATAGAAGCAGTAGCCAAAAATCAACAGTGTTCAGCCGAATGATAAAGGGTCCAGTCGACTGTTTCCATTACTATTCACTTTCAGTGTCTCAATCCCACGAGATCTAGTCGACTGCTCCCCTGTTGGGCAGCCCTATGTGAAAATTAACAACTCATGCTTCTCTATACCAACAACAATCACAACCGTAACTCAAATACAACATTTAAACATAACCAC
Source organism: Hydrangea macrophylla (assembly GCA_033977485.1). Classification (NCBI taxonomy): domain Eukaryota; kingdom Viridiplantae; phylum Streptophyta; class Magnoliopsida; order Cornales; family Hydrangeaceae; genus Hydrangea; species Hydrangea macrophylla. The sequence continues at coordinate 34,645,026 of CM066992.1, forward strand.
AAACGTTCAATTACAAGATTTCAATACTACGAAACTAATTCATAGTTTTATTACAACATATTATTACAATTCCCAATCCTTAAACAAGTTTTAGGATTTAAAACAAAAACATATACAAAGGTGATTTCTCCGGCGTTCCTCGGCCTCACTCAACACGCTTCTTCTTGTCTTTCTTCTTACCTGCAATGGAGTACATCTCCACTACTCAGCTATATGCTGAGCGTACAATTCTAAATGTATGCTTATATGACAGTTCATGGTTTAAGCATCTAAAACACATAGAAATAGTCTCTAGGGTGAGTGGTATGCATTCATCCGGTCGATGCCGTAGGAGGCCCACCTCTCCCACGCATCTCGTACACTGGTTGGGCCTTCCTCTATACCAGGTACCGTGTACTGTTTGGGCCCACCTCCAATCCAGACACAACCACAATTCCAATTCCATTTCAATCATAACCATAATCCTCAAGGTTCGAGGAGCTTACCCCGGATGAATTTGCACCAAACTCCCCTTTGACCCAAGTAGACATATAACATGCTCACATAAACAGTTATACGTGCTTTTCATATAATTTCACGTGCATAATTAACGGGCCTAACTAATACATGAATTTTGCCCGGATCCAAGAATATCAAAGTTGATGTTCAAAACATGAAAATCCATATATTTCATAGATCTAGAATTCATACCTCGTGCGATCTCTCTGAAACTTTGAAGGATCGACTAGAGGCCCGAATAAACGTCGAATTTCAAATTATACGCGATTCCTACGAGTTTTACCTGATTTTCTCCAAAAGTCTAGAAATTAGATTTTTAGAAAAAATTAGCCAAACATGGCCTAAGCAGTATCAAAACGTAGGCCTTACCTCCACGAGTTCAAATCTCGAATTTGGAGAAAAACTGATGGATGAACGGTCGTCGATCGGCGTTGCAAAGCCCGTTGGCTCCAATCTCCTTTCTCTCTCCTCTCTCTAGATATTTTTGGCAAGTTTGGATGAGAATGAATCTCATCCACCACTATTTATAGAAATACTTTCTGGGAATTACGTTTACCTCTCCGCAAGTTTCTCAAAACTTCTCATTAACCCATGAAACTTCGCACACGTACATCTTATGCCTTTACGAGTAAAAATTATAAATTCCAAAAGTTTCTGACTAAATCTCGTTTGGGTCCAAAACTTACGTCCAAAAACTAAGTTATGTGAAATCTCTACACAACCTACCTTTTTATATCACGATCACTCACGTTCTCACCACAATTTTCAAAATGATATAACAATATCAAAATTACCAGAATTTACTAAACACAGGTAAAATTACTATTCATAAAAATACCAGATAAGTCAAATAACATTTAAGTCACATAAATGCCATTAACTCATGCCCATGCAATATGATATACCACGTTCTCGTGTCCTCACTGACACTTCACCGTTGACTCACAGTCAACTCCACCTCAGATTATTAATAAAAATTTATAAGCGACAAAATCTCAAATATGAAATGATAAATCATGGAATTCTGGAACGGGTGTGACACACAATGAGTTAACTTTTAATGTTAATTAACAACTTATCTCTTTAATATTAATTAACAATTTAACTATTTAATGTTAAAATGTTACAACATACATGTACATATATACTAGCATTGGCAAGTGCTATGCACAAAATTTTACAAATAAAAATTAATATTTAATATTTATTTTATAGATGTTGTCATTCTTTTTAAATTTAAATTAGGTAGTACTATAGAATAATTCTATTGAGATAGAGTTACAAATCGATTATAGAATGCCAGGTGTTTTGTTTTTTAATTTCAAATATTTTTTTGGTCATTTATATAAGAAAAATTCAGATTATCGAAGATTAACATGGAATAGAAGAACATGTGTGCTTGATGATGTTTTTATTATTTATTTTCTTTTAATTTTAGAATGCGGAGGCTTTGAAAAGTAGTTTAGGGAGTCATAGAAAATGTAATGTAGATTTTTTTTATTTAATATATTTGTATTTTCTCAATTTGAAAGGCATGTGTTTTTTATTTTATATTTGTTTTTCCTAATTTTAGAGCAGGGGTCTAGAAAAAGTCAGTGTAAGAGAACTTTTGTGCATGAGAATGTTTATTAGTATTAGCAAATTTTGCATTTTTTAAGTTTTGGGTTGAAAAATGAACCGATTTTCTAGAGATAGAGACAATATGTTTTTTATTTTTTATTTTTCATATAGAGATACAGAGAGTAATAAAGTGGTTTTTTGCATGATTTTATTTTATTTTTACTTTTATTGAATTTCGGTGTAATAGAGATTTCATTTTAATTTCAAATCGGAGAGATTTGACCTTAAATTTAAGGGGCAGTTAGTGGAAATGACAAATGCACAAGATTTCTTATTATTAAGGATAACTTAAATCGATCATTAAGGATAAGTCCTCCTAATATTTCATAGAATAAAATACCCCCATCTTCAACATCTAACCCTATGCAAAACCTAGCCACCATTGCCACCATCCCATGCCACCTCCGACCACCACTATTCACTGAGAACTTCGCCTCATGCCACCTTTAGTGAACAAAACAAAAATGGTGAACAAACCGCAACCTCTAAAGTTTAAATTGAGTTCACCAAAGTTTAAATTGAGTTCTAACTTAAAGTCAAATTTCACACACGTTGAATTCACTTAAACTCAAATTTCACTTGATATTGTAAGATCACTGTTCACTAACAAAATTAAGTGAAACATCACGTATTATAATCAAATTTAAATGAAATTTCAGTTAACTTAAACTTATAATAAGTGAAATTTCACTTAAGATGCTGGCATAAGGCTTACAACGCCAGTTACTGAAAAATGTGAACTTCTCCTATAACAAGTCCAATTTCACTTAACCTTTCTAATATTAAGTGAAATTTCACTTGATATTGCAAATTATGCATGTTAGTAGAGGAATAATAGCAAGTGAAGCAGAATCTAATCCGTGCACGTCAGAGATAGCTGGATCTGGTTCACGCTCATCGGAGATGGCCGAATCTGGTTCGTGCACGTCCAAGATGGTCGGATTTGGTTCAAGCTCGTCGGAGTCTCGGAGATGTCGGATCTGGAACTCGCAGTGACTTATTCTTCTCCGACCACGATAAGAACTCTGGCCACCAATGGCTCTTCGATGTCAACAAGTAGCAAGCAGATTGGTGGTGGTGGCTCGCGATGGTGGTGGTGGTATCACGATGGTAATGGTGGCTCGCAGTGGTGGTGGCGGCTCTCAACGATGGTAATGATGGTGGTTCACGGTGGCGCGTGAAGAAGGTGGTAGTGGCGGCGGTGGCTGGAAGACCATGGTCCAGAGGAGAGAGAAAGTTAGAGAGAGAGAGGGAGAGAGAGAGAGAGAGGGGGGGGGGGGGAGAAGAGAGAAGAGAGAAATGGCTAGGGTTTCCAAGGGTTGATTTGGCAAGAAGGGGCATTTACCAAATTAGAGTTACAACTTGAGGGACTTTAATTTTAACAAACTAAGAAAACTTTTGGACCCTAAACTCTTCAATGTTAGTTTGAGGGATTTTCCGACAATTATCCCTAAAGTTAATATATATGAATTTGGAAAGCAAAAAGAAATATGCTTTCCGTGTTTAATACATGTTTACATACGAAGAGACAAGAACAAATCATATTATGCCACATATACAATAAGATTTAGATAGTTAGAGTGATGTAAGTGAAGAAGATGCAATAAAATTGATTCTATCACTTTCATTTTTTTAAAAAAATTGTTCGATCTAGAACTACCATTGAGTCCCTTAATATTTCATTCTTTTCTTCCCTACTTCCTTTTAATTTAATGGATTATTTTTGATGAATTCTAATTACCAGGAATCAATTGCGGATTCAGCACTTGGCTGAGCTGGTCTGTAGCCCAATGCAGAGTTTTGAACATTAAGTTCCATCTTGTCTTATAGCCCAGCCCGTCAAAAAACTTCCACAAGTCCTTTAGCCCATCCCACTAAGCTCTCATCCCACACACATAGGTACATTATTTGTAGCCCACAACCTCTACAACCACATCTACACATCTATACATCACATAAACGAGTAGAGCCAGTTAGCCATTGTGAGTATTCATAATTTCTTTTCTTGATTATGAGTAGCTTTGTAGGATCAAATCAAGGGCTAGTAATATGCAAATAAACTAAGATTTTAAGTTGGGGGAGATCCTATGATATATACTGGTATTTTTGTTGGATCTTACATAATTTTTTAGTGCTAAGACAGAGTAATTTTTGTCTAAAAAATTGTAATTAGGTCTTATAGTGTAGGTAACTTTGAAAATCACTTTGCTTTTTTTAAAAATAAGAAAACCACTTTGTTTTAATTAAAACAAGGTGATTTTCAAAGTTACCACACTATAGGACTTGGCTAAACATTTTGTGACCCCACCGCAATATTTAGCACCCAAAAGACAAAAACCATTAAGATATATCATAGAATTTTCCTAAGTTGAGATCAAAAAGACTAATTTGATAGATTAATAAAAATCATAGATATAGTCCTATAGAGTGCAAAATACTTCATATACCAAATTTATAACACTTCCGATACAAAAATCCAAAAAATTTGTATAGATGGATCCCAAAACAGATGGGGAGATCGGGATTCTGCCCCTGAACTCACTATGGGCCCCGCCTCTCCCTGCATTTCTAGCCCACCGCAATCTAAAATCCTAGGTCTGCCCTTGCCAGGAATCATAATACTAGTAATCAATTTACTAGGAATCTGAATCCTTGCAAAGTTGTTGGTTCATGAGCAGAATCCTAGGTAGATTTAGAATCCAGTGTTTGGTTGGGTCAAGGAAAATGAAATCGGAAAGATGTTAAATACATAAGCTGCCCTTGAATGCTATCCATAATAGAAATGATGTTAACTTATACCTTCCACATATATAAGGGCTAATGTAGGTAGTATGAAATTAGAAAATCAAAACCTCAGTAATATTTAAAAATACCACCTCCTAGCTAGGATATAGAATCCATCCTATTTTCCACCTTTGGGTAGATTCTAAATCCACAATTCAATGAATAATCCATGAACCAAATAAAGAGAATTTTTAAGACAACTAGTAATCTTAGGATGGAATCAAAATCGACCCTAAAAATCTATGAACCAAATGGGCTATAGCCACTTCCTTACCTTAGGGATACATCTTCTGTCACTCATCCCTTCCCTTCCATTATACCAAACATAGGCTTAATGTTTTACACTTATTGATTGACTGTCTACATGCTACTTTGTTTCTCACCGATCCCCTTCAGTATGGTACATTACAAACTTAATATTTTTTATACTTTTTAGCAAAATATATATATATATATATATTTTCTACTAACCTCTTCATATTGACCACATTACCCTCTAAATGCACTAATTTTTCTCCTATTATCTCATTATGTTACACTCCAAACTTAGGTGGTGATGATGCCAAAAATTGGGTAAGAACAACTTTGAGAGAAAGATGGACACAATAAATTTGGTACGTGGTTCGGCCCCATTAATGAGGTGAGCTATGTCCACGGGTGCGTCGGTGCACTTTCACTAACAGATCACCGGCAGCTATTGGTGAGCCAACAGATTGGGCAGCACTACCAACCAAACCGACCGGGTATATGCATCTAAGTGAATATAATATGCTATTCTTTAGGTTCAGAATGCGATCCCCCTGAATGGGGGGTGAGTGGCTTCTTTTATAAGTGCAAGAGACCACCCATACAAGGTAAGTCTGCAGATTAAGAAGCTTAATCTGATTACAACCGATTTACATAAATTTAGGAGAGTTTTCTAAGTGGTTTAGGAAACCACTTGCTCCTTCCATTTAGACTTCTAGTTGGGATAGGAAACTGTCTGGTTGCTTGCTGGGCAAGCAACCACGCCTTCTGGAAGTGCGTCCATGTGGGGCTAGCCCAGGAGCGGATGCCTGGGCTTTGGACCGAACCGGGTGATTTTGTGCAACGCCCGGGATGGTTGGGTAGTCAGCCCAAATTCAAGGTGACTTGGCTTCTCTTTGCTGAGGCGGCGAGGCATGGCTTTGACCTGATAATTCTATTTATATCAGCTGCCCCTTATTTTCTAAAGTGATGTGATGCTCTATCAGATGGGATTTGAAAATGAAGACTGCTTCTGAAAAACTGTTCGGAGAAAAGAGGCCGGGGATCGTTGCTGGGGTGTGACTGGTCGTGCTGGTCAACTGGGGTCTGGACCGAGCGGTGACTATGTGGGCCTGGGACCAACGCTTGCCACATGTCAACTGGTCACTGGCTTGGTCAAGACTCAACGAGGTTGGTTTAGGGGTAACTGAATAATCACGTAAAAATTGGACCGTCACATTATGCGCGCCTTTTGAGGCGATGCTTCACGTGCCCGAGGTGACAGTTATCAGGTGGTTCTGGCAGGAAAGCTTCTTGGCCATTAGATCTGATCTAATCTGATTTGGACCATCCGTACTGTCTATTTAAGGAACACTTGTTCATTTCAGCCATTCCTGTTGCTCTGATACAGAGATTACCGAGCGGTTTGAGAGCGAAGGTCCCCGATCAAGCTTCTTGAGCTCTTTTCCTGCTCTAATCCTTGTAAGTTCTCACTCTCCTAGTCTCAATTCATTGTGTTCGTTCTTTTTCCTTTTATTTTTCTTTCTTGAGTGAGGTTGGAGAGAACGAACCCTCTAGGATTTATGCGGGACTGGGATTTATTTTTCCTCAGGTTCTGTACCTTCTTTAGGTCCGGAAGTACTTTAGGTCGGCTATGCCAAGCGGGTTTTCCCAGGGTAGTTTTAGCCGAGAGCCATCTTACTTTAAGAACTTTGTACTCTTTGCCTTTCGGGTTCATTACCTTGCCCCCTCTCTACCTCAGACTTGGAGTTCCTGACCCATATCTATGTCGTTGCTTGCTTCCCCGCTCAGTCCTAGGGGTCTCAGAGATGGAACACTCTGACTTTGATTCCGCTTCCTGGTCTGAGAGTGAACATTCCCAGTCTGGGACCCCAGATACAAGTCTTGACCCCCTTCTACTACTCTATCTGACCACCAGAGTAAGGGTAGAATCCCCATCCGTGTGTCTGATGACAAGTCAGGCCCAGAGGTCCCCGTCGACTCTGTCTCCCAAGGTTTGGATGATGAGACACCAAGGGAACCTGATCCTGAGATAGCCTTCATCCCGTCCACCCAGCGAGTTCATCCCGTCCACCCAGCGTGCTCAAGATCTCATCCACATTAGGGATAGGTATAGCCGCCCCGACTACTGATCCCTGGCCGTGAATGGTGGTGGAGCCCATATCTACCAGCGGGGTTTCACCACCCTATATGAGGATACCCTCATGGCTGGATTCTGCATTCCCCTTTATTTGGTCGCTCGAGACGTCCTAATATATTGAGGGATCGCCCCGGGACAGTTGGCCCCGAACGGTTGGAGGTTTCTCATGGGGTCTATCTACCTTTAGCCCCAAGTTTTTGGGTATGAGCTTTCCGTTAAGGAGTTTTTTTGGATGCATCGACCGTTTCTCGTACATGGGGAGGTTGGGTTCTTCTCTCTCGGGGCTCGACAGGGGAGAAAAATCATAGTCAATTTCCTGAGCAACAATAAGGGTTGGAGGAATAGATTCTTCCAAATATCTACCCTTGGGCTTTGTGAGCGGGCCCCGGGGATCCAGATGAGGACCTTCTGGGTGGGAAAACTGAGGGGTAAGTTAGTCTAGTATCTTCCGTCTACTTTCTTTACTTTGATCCTGGGACTAACTGCCTTGTATTTTGCCTTATAGTGGGGTCGGCTAGCCCACCTAGTATTCCCGAGGAGTGCCAGGCAAGGATAATGGGCTTGGCAGATTTACCAACAAATATTTGGAATGTGCTGACCTGGACGAGCGATTTCAAAGCGTCCTACGTTTTGGCCGAGCCCGTCGAAGCTCCTGTCTTTTCACCCATACTTCCTAGTAAGTGCCCGAGCACATTTGGTCTCATCTGTATTCCCGTCGTATTCTTTGCTGTCTTTGCTGGTTACTAATCGCTTATCTTTTCTTTTTACAAAAATGGCCCCCAAAAGAGATCTTGAACAATTGAGCGCCAGGCAGACCGCTGCCACTGCCTGAGTGGCAATAAGAGGAGGAAAGAGGCCAACTGCTGAGGCTTCGGGTAGCGAACGCCTGCTAAGGCGGATTCAGCACGGGACCACGAACCGGTTTAGAGCCCGTGGGGACCTCAGCTCCCCATGTGGTGGTGGTGGTGGTGGTGGAGACATCTCCCCGAGCGGGAATACTGTCCGAGGTACTGGTTACAAAATCAATAGTGATAAGGGAGATGGTCAAATTTGCCGTTATCCCTAATCAAGTGGAGATGTGTGCAAACATGTCTCCCGAGGCATTCCAGGGATGGCTATACAGCCTCTCTCATATGGTAAGCACTGACGCCTCTGCCCATTTATTGCCACATCTTTTTCTGTGTTTGCCCTATTGACCAACCGGTTTGGATTTCTTGCAGGTTGGTTGTATTGCCGCTAGGGTCGAGTCCTTCCTGTCTTCTCTGGCTAGGAGGCCTACTATTGCTGAAACTGCTCTGTCAAAGGAGCGAGCGACCTCGGAGGCCAGGAAAAATGCCCTGGATCTGGAGAAGGATAAGGTGAAGGGCTTAGCCCTAATCCTCGGTATAGCCTAGGCAGAGTTGGCGACTGCCCTGGCTGATCTGGAGGCATCTCGGGCCATTGCGGCAGCTACAGAGGCTCGAGCGAAGGCTGCGGCTGAGGCAACAGCGACGGGGGCCATGGAGAAGGCTTTTGATGATGAATTTTTCCAAGGTTACGAAGACTTGAAGCAAAGACTAGCCCGAGATCACCTCGAATGGGCCATCTCATCCTATGAGGGGATTGATTCGGACTATTGGGACCTTGGTCCTCCCGCTGTTGATGATTCTATTTCCTTGGCTGGAGATGCTGATGACTCTGCCACCTTGGCCAGAGCTGCTGATGGTTCTACTGCCTCGGGCAGTAGCTCGGTCTCGGGAGAAGGAACCCCCCCGGGGGGAGAGACCAAAGATGTGGTCGAGATTGACGATGCTTAGTCCCGACCTATACAATTTTTTTGTTGGTTTTTTTAGGAGGCTACTACAACTTTTCCCCAGGCAATGTACAGTTTTTTTCTTTTTAATTAATGAAAAGGTCCTCTGAGGCCATCTTTTTCATCAACTATTTTTACTACTTATACGTGTATGCCCGTTTGTGATTGCTAATACCCGATCGGTTGTTAGTCAATCTAAATCCCTACCTTAGCAAAAGGTTTAGCACTGTAACCGGTAGAGAATACTTGGTCTTGTAGGGACCTATTTTGAAGGTCCCACTAGGTATAGTGTAGGATTTTGTCCTATTTATTATCCGGGCGATGTTCTCTAGGTACTATAGGTACTTGGGAATGTTAGGAATGTCCTAGGATTCCATGTCCTGTTAGTACCCGGTGCGATTTCCTATTTCTGTTTGGTATTTCCCTGCCCCCGAGCTTTTGCTAAGGAAGGCATATAGAGGGAGTGACCGTAGTAAACTGACCTAGAACGTGGGTGGTTGTAGGGTCTTTTGAGACTTGCCATCATCAACCACCTAGGGGGATTTGCCCCTATCATTGGTTGGACCTAAGTGAAGCCGGTGACTCGGGGGTTGATCCCGAGGTCTTTTATGCCTTGGGTTTTAGCTAGGATCTTTTGAGATTTGCCATCATTAGCCACCTAGGGGGATTTTCCCCCATCGTCGATTGGACCTAAGCAAAGCCGGTGCCTCGGGGGTTAATCCCGAGGTCTTTTGCCTCGGATTAGGCCGATGTCTTTGCACAGAAGACTTGTAAGGGTCGCATCTTGTAGCAAGAACAGAAAATCTTTATTTCTTTTTTGAAAGCCATAAATAATGCCCAAGTTGAGCTACAAATTTCCTAACTAATGCTAGATCACCCTTATCCAAGCGTCATTGAAAATACTTACATAGGCGTTGCACGTTCCACGGGTGAGATAATCGTGCCCGTCCAGAGTCTATAACCAGTAGGTACCCAGCCTGTTTACCCAGGTAACTAGGTATGGGCCTTTCCAGTTTGGCCCCAACTTTCCATGGCTCTGGACTTTGGTAGACTGGTTTACCGCCTTCAGAACAAGATCTCCAATCTAAAAACTATGGCGCTTTACCTTACTAATGAAGTACCAGGAGACCCTCTATTTGTAGGCCACCACTTTCAGATATGCCCAATCCCTTCTCTCTTCTACTAGATCGAGTTCTCCTCTGAGGGCTTCTTCATTGTCCTGCTTGCTAAAATTTTTCACTCGGTACGTAGGAAACCCGAGCTCCGTGGGGACCACCGCTTTCAAGCCATAGGTTAGTGAGAATGGTGTCTCGTCTCTTGCCGCTCGAGGGGTGGTGCGGTAGGCCCACAGGAGGGTCGGTAATTCCTCCACCCATACGCCTTTGGCGTTTTTGAGCCTTGTTTTGATTGACTGTAGAATAGTTCAGTTCGTCACCTCGGCTTGGCCATTGGCTTATGGGTGCTTGGGAGAGGAGAAGTGATTTGATATCCTGTAGCCCGAGCAGAACTGCCTGAATTCCGGGTGTCAAACTGTCTGCCGTTATTGTTGACCAGAACCCGGGGAAGGCTGAACCTGCACAAGATGTTTTTCTCAATGAAACTTTCCATCTTTTTCTTAGTGATTGTTGATAAGGGCTCGGCCTCCGCCCACTTGGTAAAGTAGTTCACGGAGATAACAGCGAACTTAACTTGTCATTTTCCCATCAGGAGGGGACCGACAATATCGATTCCCCACTGAGCGAACAGCCAGGGGCTGAGGATTGGTATCTAAAGCTTTCCCGATCGGTTGATCATGGGGGAATGTCTTTGGCATTTGTCACATTTTTGATGTATTCTTAGGAATCGCAGGCCATTATCAGCCAGTAATAATCTTGCAGCAGGGCCATGTGTGAGAGTGCCCGGCGTCCCACATGACTGCCGCACACACCTTCATGGATTTCATGTAGTATTGGCAGTACCTGGGCAAGGTGGACATAACGGAGATAGGGGATAGAGAACCCTCTTTTGTAGAGGATACCATCAATAAGGTGATATCTGGCTGCTCGGTACTTGACCCAGCGGGCTTCTTCCTTTTCTTCTGACAGCGTACCGGTTGTTAGGAACATAGTGATCGCATCCATCTAACTGGTTCCTAATGCGACCAATTCAACCTCCATGCCTTCTGAGCGGGTCACGCTAGGCTTGGGTAGGTATTCTATCCTTATCCCGGGCAAGTCTGACTCAGAGGATGAGGCGAGGCAGGATAACCGATCGACCCTAGTGTCCTCTTTCCTAGGGATTTGTGTGATTGAGAAACCCTTAAGCTTTTTCTAGACCGTTTGGACAAGGGTTAGGTAAGCTACCATGTTATCTTCTCAGGCTTCATACTCCTGATTAACTTGGTTGACCACTAGCTGGGAGTCACTATACCCTTGAACTTGCTGTACCCATAGAAGTAGCTAGCTGTAATCCTACCAATAGGACTTCATACTCGGCCTCGTTGTTAGAGGCACGAAATCCGAACCTCAGTACATACTCAAGCTGGATTTCGTCGGGAGTAGTTAGGATGATCCCTACCCCGCTTCCTTGTTTGTTAGAAGGCCAGTCCACGTAAAGTACCCAGGTCAGGATATTTGACTATAGGCCGGGGCAGTAGGTCGGGCGGGCTGAGCTTTTCACCTGGGTCCTCCGGGTATGTGAACTCCACTAGAAAGTCTACCACAACCTGTCCTTTAATTACTGTCCGAGGTCTATAGACCACTTCAAATTCTTCCAACTCCAAGGCCCACTTAACAAGCCTTTCGGACGTTTCAGGCCTACTCAAGATTTGGCAGAGAAGCTGATCTGTGAGGACCACGATTACGTTCACCTGGAAATACGGGCAAAATCTCCGGGCAGAAGTAATGAGGACAAAGGCAAGCTTTTCAATGCGGGAGTATCTACTTTTTGCGCCTTGAAGTGCCCGACTGGTGTAGTAGATCGGGAATTGTATCCTGTGTTCTTCTCGGATGAGAACCGAGCTGACCATTAATGGTGACACTTCCAAATATAAGAATAATTCCTCATTTGGCATGGGTGTTGAGAGTAAAGGGGGTGATGCCAAGTATTTATTGAGTTCCTGAAATGCCTCCTCGCACTCTTCCGACCACTGAAAGGCCTTTCGGAGTATTTTTAAAATTGACAGACACCGGTCGGTAGCTCGGGAGATAAATCTATTCAATACAGCGACCCACCCGGCCAAGCTCTGAACTCCTTTGGTTAACCTAGGTGACCGCATATTTATGATGGCTTAGATTGTTTCAGGGTTTGCTTTGATACCCCATTTACTGATTAGGTGCCTCAGAAACTTCCCAGACGAGACGCCAAATGTGCACTTGGCTGGGTTTAACCTTATTTCGAACTACCTCAAAATGCTGAAGGCCCCAGCCAGATGTTCAAGATGGTCAGACTTGTCTCGGCTTTTGACCAAGAGATCATCAACGTAGACTTCCATGGATTTCCCGATTAAATCCTTGAACGTATGATTGACCAGGCATTGGCAGGTTGCCCCGACATTTTTGAGGCCTAAGAGCATTACCTTGTAGCAGTACGTTCCTTGATATATGATGAAGGAAGTCTTTTCTTCATCCCCGGGGTACATGCTGATCTGATTATACCCCGAGTAGGCATCTATGAACGAGAAGAGCGCACAAATAGCCGTGAATTCTACAAGGAGGTCTATCTTGGGCAATGGATAGTAGTCCTTAGGGTAGGCCTTGTTCAGGTAGATGAAATCCATGCACATTTTCCACTTCTCGTTACTTTTCTTGACCAGTACGATGTTTGTTAACCAGTTGGGATAGTGGACCTCTTGGATGGAATCTGCTTTTAGGAGCTTCTCAACTTCTTCACATACTGCCCTCTGCCTTTCGGTTGCCATACCCTACCTCTTTTGCTTGACCGGCCGACAGTCGGGGTTGATGTTGAGACGGTGAGACATAACCCAGGGATCTATCCCAGGCATGTCTTCATGGCTCTAGGTAAAGACGTCTTGGCTTTGCCGTAGGAACTGGATCAACTTTTCCTTGAGGCCTGGCTCTAAGAGAGTGCCAATGCTGATGGACTGGTTGGAAAACCGAGGATCCAACATCACTTATTCCAACTCCTCCAACGGACCCACTCTGTTACTTTTTGTTCCTAGGGTCTATCTCCTAAATGTTTAATATTTCAGTAATGGCTTCCTGGCATAAGGAACTGACATAGAAACTCTAGGTGACTGTTTGGTCCCTACGTATGCTCCCGGGTCCCTGAGGGGTCGGGAATTTTACCACAAGGATGTACGTTGACATAACCGCCTTGGCCTTGTTGAGAGTTGGCCTCCTAAGGATGATGTTGTACGCGGATGGAGCTTCCACAACCACAAAGCTTGCCTATATAGATGTCTGCTGGGGATAAGTCCCCATAAGAACTAGGAGCTCGATGGTACAGAGAGGTTATGTGCTAAACCTGTTGAATTCGACCAGCGGAGTAGCTACTGGTTGAAGACAATCTCTGGATATCCCGAGCTGGTCGAATGCTGAAATGAACATGATATTAGAGGAGCTTCTCGTGTCCACCAACACCCTTTTCACCATGTAATTTACTACGGTGAGCGTTACCACCACCGGGTCGTCATGGGAGCAATGCAAATACTGTATGTCATCGGATGAGAATGTTAACATGTCGATCAGGGAGGAGCCGATGGATTGGACATGCCATACATCCGATCGGGATGCCCGAGCATGCCTCATCCTGGCCGACTGTGGATCCCCCCCGCTCGAGGCTCCTCCTGAGATTACATTAATTTGCCCACTGATCTTGGGCTCGGGCATCTGGCCGAGGTCGTCTATCTGTAGCGACGAATTTGACGAGATGGCCTTGCTCAATTAGCCTCTCAATGACGATCTTAAGCTTAAAGTAGTCCTCTGTGTCATGTCTGTGGTCTTTGTGGAAGCGGCAGAACTTGTCCCAGTTCCTCTTACCGGGTGGGCTCTTTAGCTTCGCTGGCTGTTGGAGCAGTTTTTGAGTTTCAACAACGACCATGACCTCGTAGATAGGTCAAAAAAGTGTTGTGAAGGTAACCAGGGCTTGATCCTGACCACCTCTCTGCTGGTCTTGTCTTGTCTTGTTTCTCGATCCCTTCTCAAGGCCACCACCCTTCCATTTTGCTTTCGGGGACTCATCTCCTGCGGAATTGGTGTGCTTTACTTTCAAAAACTCCTTGGTGTCAATGTACTTCCCGACCCTCTCCGAGAGCTCCACCAACATTGCGGGTCAGTTGCGGTGAAACGATATGGCAACTTTGGTATGTTGAACTCCCGAGCAGAAGGCCATGATCACAACCATTTTGTTCAGGTTTTGGATCTGAAGCCTCTATTGATTGAAATGGTCTACATAGTCCTTTAGGGATTCTCCCTTACATTTCTTGACGGTTAGTAGTTGGGTGTCCGGTTGAGACCAGTCAAGCATTCCTACGAATTGGCTAATGAAAAGCTTGCTCAGTGTCTTGAAGTCATCAACCGTTTGGGGTTTAAGAGCATGGAACCACTGCGTGGTTGGTCCCTTGAGAGTGCTGGGAAAGGCCAGGCATAGTAACTCGTCGATGGTGGTGGCTTACGCCATTTGGGCCTTGTAGGTACAAACGTGATCTACTGGGCTCCCCGTCCCATCGTAGGAGTTGAGATAGGATGGCTTAAACTTTCGCAGGATGGGGAATCCGGTGACCCGAATGGTATAGGGTGACTAGGTCTCTGTGTTGGTATTATCATGGCACTGCTTGCGGCTCAGTTGCTCGATCTATTTCTGCAAGTCCTGGATTTGAGCCTTCATGCCTTTTCGCTCGGTCTTCCCTTCTATGTTCGAGCGGTAAGTCAGTTCAGATGACGAGGCCTCTTCTTCGAAGTATGTTGTCCTTGGGGATAGGACCTGACTCCGGCTCTGGGTGATCGTGTGCCAAAGATCTACCCGGCTGGGGTCCTCGACCAATTCCTGGGCCATATGTCCTGGCCCCTCCCTTCTGGCAGCATGTCTCTGACGTCTCCCGCTCGGTGCGGGTTAGCCTGGGCATGTTGTCGGGTTCACCTGGGGGCCTGGCTACATTTGTCAACTCAGTGCTATCTCCAACCCAGCGGGGATGCAAGGGCAGTGTGAGTGTGTTGTTTGACCCATGGAGGCTTTCGGTTGGGTGCGCCTTTCCCGAGATGCTCCTCAATTTGGGGGAGCTCATCCTGCCGAGCTAGCAATGCTTTAATCTACTGCTGGGTTTGCCGCTAGCCTTCTAGGAGTTGTGCGAGAGCCGCGGTGACTTGCTCGGAGGTCATAGATGTGGCTGGTCGTTCGGCTTTGGAGTTCGCCGGTCCCGCTGGAGCAGTGGTGTTCTTACCTTTCTTTGGGGGCATGTTGATTAGTCAAAGATTTGTTTTTGGAGAAAGCAGTCGGTTTCCATAGACGGCACAAAACTGATGATGCCAAAAATTGGGTAAGAGTAATTTTCAGAGAAAGATGGACACAATAAATTTGGTATGTGTTTTGGCCCCATTAATGAGGTGACCTACGTCCACGGGTGCGTCGGTGCGCTTTTACTAACAGATCACCGATGGCTATTAGTGAGCCAACAGATTGGGCGGCACTACCAACCAGACCGACCGGGTATATGCGTATGAGTGAATATAATATGCTATTCTTTAGATTCAGAATGCGATCCCCATTCGAGTGACTTCTTTTATAAGTTCAAGAGACCACCCATACAAGGTAAGTCTGCAGATTAGGAAGCTTAATCTGATTACAACCGATTTACATGAATTTAGGAGAGTTTCCTAAGTGGTTTAGGAAACCACTTGCTCCTTCCATTTAGACTTCTAGCTGGGATAGGAAACTATCTGCAAGCAACCACGCCTTCTGGAGGTGCACCCATGTGGGGCCAGCCCAGGAGCGGATGCCTGGGCTTTGGACCGAACCGGGAGGTTTTGTGTAACGCCCTGGGATGGTTGGGTAGTCAGCCCAGATTCAAGTTGACTTGGCTTCTCTTTGCTGAGATGGCGAGGCATGACTTTGACATGATATTTCTGTTCATATCATGTGGTGTTTGGCGCACCTTCTCATACGCATACAAAAGTCCATTACAGGAATGGAATTTGCAATATGGACTTATTTAGATGGCTTTTTTGAAAAGAAATAATTGTTTGGTGAATGAGTGTCTTTTAGATAAAAAAGTGCGTCTAATTGTGCAAATACATTTGATGGTAACATCTTAAAACTTCAAACTTATACCTACTTATCAATATTACTTTTAACAAATATCTTATGAAATTTGGATGAAGATGACATTAATTTATAAAATAGGGGATAAAAGTGTAAATGTGTGTAGAAAGTTCTGGATTTCAAGGGAAGTGCAAAAATTGTGTTGAGAAGTAATATTTTTTACTTCTCCAAATTGACATTCTAGAGATGCACTTCTTATCAAGAAGTCCATTCCTAAACCTCACTAAATGAATTTAACTTCTATAAATGGACTTCTTCTTTCAGAAGCACATTCCCAAAGATTTTCATCCACTCTCTTAATTTTTCGTACTAACCTCTTTATATTACTCTATCATGGTTTTAATAATAATTCTATAACCAATGGGAGTCCTACTATATATAGTAGTAAAAACTCAATATTTATATGTAGGCTGTAGCCAATACAAAAACTTTATAAATATGCCCCTTTTCATTTAAGTTGTATGTGCTTGTAACAACTTCTACTTAACCATTCTCTTATCAACCATCATGAATTTGCAAAAAAATTAAGTGCTAAATACCATCATTTTTATATTGAATATTTATTTCGTAGTATGTTCTATTTATCCTTATTTTGATTTGTTTGGTCTCTCAAACCTATCAAGCAACATATTGGTTCTCAAATCCAATAACAACATACATAAATAAATTTCTATAATTAAATAAGGCTAGTGCTGATGCCAAAGCACAATGTGCTAATGCCAAAGCACAAAGTGTCACTAAAAGCTTTAGTGACACTTAGATAAGTGTCACTAAAGCTTTTAGTGACACTTTGTGCTTTGGCATTAGCATCACCCCTAAATAATAATCGAATTATTTGAACAAGTCTTAAAAATTTATTTAGGACCAACTTGTTTTATTTTTGTTATTGTTTCTTTGTAGGTGCACTCCAAACATGATGAAACCAACTTTTTTTTTTCTCTAATTAAAAATAGAGGAAAGAAACTCTTAAAAAAGTTAAAACACTTGGACTTGGAAGAGAACATGAAATAAAGACTTAGTCTTTTATTTAAGAAAATATATAGCCATATAAATAAAAAAAGAAAGTAAATAACTAAAATAACTATGTGACTAAAGAAAGTAAGACTTTATGTGAGTTAGAATATGAATTAGGATTTTATTTTTTCTTTAAAAAAAAAAAAATAGCTAAAGGAGACATCAACTGTAATACCCTACATTTTAATTGTACTTAAACGTTTAATTGACCTTAATTGCGCATCTAAATACTTGGTATGAAAAATGAGGGTAATTTGAAACTTTTTCAAAAAATTAGTCACAAGGGTATTTTGGTCATTTGCACCTGTGATGTTAGACTTGACGACTAGAAATTCAAAAATGAGATTTTTGGACAGAAAGGAGTGTGTGCTCAATTGATTCACTATCCGTGTTTTAAGTTTTGTCATAACTGCTACGCTTATTGAAATTTAGCAACTTCGACGAGTGGTACCACGTGCTTTAGAAGTTGTAGCTTGCTACTTACTATAAATAGAACATGTTAGGGTTTATTTTCATTAAGTTGTTACTATTTCTCATTCTCTCTCTACATCTCTCTCCCCTCTCTCTCTCTCTAGGAATTACAGCTTAGGTTTTAAGCACAAAACCCTCAAGATCATCTAGATCTGTCGATCTCCGGACAAATCCTCGAGCACTAAAGTTGTTCCTTGTGACAAGGAGCACACGTGGATACAAACTTTAATCTCTCTAGACAACTTCTCTCGATTAGGAAAATCAAAGGTAGTTCATATAACTCTCTAATAGAATGTATTATACGTTAACTAGACTAAATCTAGAAGGCTACGAAGTTTGGAGCATGTTGGGCGTGTTAATAATCCAAACCTATCTTTCTTGAAAATTTGCTTAAGTTTTATGTGTTCTTGGTGTTTTTGTGTTTTCTTTCTTCATGATTAAGTGTTCTTATGTGCTTAAATGGAAGTTTAAATTATGTCTATGAGCATTACTTAGGTTTTGATAATATGCTTAGACTATATTTCATATATGTGGTTATACTTGAAGTTATGAAATCTTGTTATTAAGCTTGTCTAGTTGGAATATTGTTGCTTGTTGGCATTTCACAGCATGAGATGAGCATGACTATGAATTTGAGCATAAACATGTGCATAAACACGAAATTGCACGAAAAGGATTTTGGGTGAAAGATCTCCATGTGTGGGGCTTTCGATTTGAAAATGGGAGATCTCCATGTATGGGACTTTCGGATTTTAAAGATCATAAAAACTTTCGTGAGAGGATTTTTATTTGAAGTTTAGATAATCCTTGTTGTGGGTGTGAAATGTCAGGTTTTGATCCATTAGGAACGCAATCTCCTGGTTTTGCAAACCATAAGAATCGTAGGCTAAAGACCCGTATGAGATGGTTAAAGGCCCCCATTGCGTGGTGGCCTATAGACCCGGTGATGTATTGAGAGTGACTGTTTGAAAAATACACGAAAGGGCTTACGGGCAACAACTTTTGCTTCGACAATAAACCATTACATTCACGCATCCACCCATATCAATCATTGAATTACATGACTATATGGGCCATTGTGCTCATGAACTATGTTTTAAACTATTTTTAGGTGAAATGAATACGGACAAGGCCCTATAATGATTAGCGAGCATACGCCTTGTAAAAACCCCATATGTGGGGAATTTTTATTCTAATGTAATATATAGCGTACCAAGTGTAATTTAGTTAATTTGAAACCTTCATGTTTAGGTTCGAATTGTAGAAATTACATGTGTTGATATTGCAAGTTATGTATTCAATCGTAGTTTTGTTATCGGACGCTTGTTAGTCCACTTTTCATTAAACTTGAAAGTATGTTAGAAATGGGTGCATGTTATTCCCTTATCCTTAGCTTGCATATTTGAGTCCTAAAAATACTTGTTAGGATTCATTTTCTTCATGTCGACATGTAATCGTGGCATAAGTCACTCTACTTTTACAAGATTGCGTATTTCTTC
This sequence comes from Hydrangea macrophylla, assembly GCA_033977485.1. Classification (NCBI taxonomy): domain Eukaryota; kingdom Viridiplantae; phylum Streptophyta; class Magnoliopsida; order Cornales; family Hydrangeaceae; genus Hydrangea; species Hydrangea macrophylla. The sequence goes on from CM066992.1 coordinate 34,664,347, forward strand.
TTGTTGTTTGGACTCTTAAGCTTCATCTTTAGTATGCTTGGGTTGAAACGGTGTTCCATAACCCTTATTCCCTCTTTCTATGGTTGTAAATTATCCGTTTAGGAGTAAATTTGTGTGAGTATATATAGATGTTGTGCTGCAGATTACTCTGCTGCTAAGAAATAGTCGACTAAATGGGGCTCCAGTCGGCTGGATTTGTAAAGTTATTGAATCAGTCTTCCCAGGTTTCCAATACAGTCGACTATATACCTGTAGGATTTATATTTCAAAAATTTAAATCTTATGCGCAGCGAAAAAACATGTTCAAAACATTATTGGTATGCCAAGATCTACTACCTATCAATTCCATAGATGCGTAGGGATCGGGACAAGAATATTACCTTGTGTTCTTGAACCCAATTCTGACTTTGTCTTCTTCCGTTAATGTGCATCAACTCCCACTTGGTGATCTTCATCCTTATGTCTCCTTTGAATGCTTACGGAGGGACAAGAGTTGGTGGGAACCCCCAAATAGTGAGGATAAGAAGGCTAAGGAAACCCTAAAACAGTTTCGGCAGCTTTGTGTTAGTTAAAACGACGATCACTTAATTCTGTATGCAGCTGCCCTATTTATAGATGTCACGCCTCGTCGTTGTGATAATTCAGGGGAGTAAGCTTCCTTATTAGACTCGTAGGCTCATGACATGTTATAGATCATATGATTGTCTAAATAGCAATGAACTATAAAATATCAAAGTAATAATAGCAGCGAAAATGTTCTAAGTTCAGCGGAAGCAATATCAGAGTCTTACAATCTCCATTATACATACACAAACATTATAAATCTCCAAATTCAAAAGTAACAGAAGTTTAAGGCCAAATAACCGATGACAGCAACTTAAAAGATAGATAATAAAATTCCCAAATGGGAACAAAATGGCTTCAGCAACACGAATGCCACTTCAACTGGCAAAGCCCCAGCCTTCTTCGTCTACATTCTCACCATTATAATACGCATTATTCGAAACAACATCTCCAATAACTGGAACTACAACAACTGGACATAGATGTCTAGGGCCACAAGCCCATCAACTAAAAGTTGAGTGAAATACTACAAAGCACGCAAAATATGAACATATACACAGTTTAAGTTATCACTTAGAAGTTATCGATACATTACGCACGCCCTTACCCGAACCCAACGTTCTTTCCAACCATGCAACCACAATAATGTAATGTAACACGCATGAATCCACCGTGCCAACAACTCACAAGTGACAGTACTAGCTTCTGTCAACTTACAACCACAACGTTGGTAGTACTAGCTTCTGCCCAATACCAGAACAACACGGAATCGATGGTACTAGCTTCCGTCATACACGACATATGACACATCATACCCAATTCGTCCTTAATACTCTCACTTTGATCACAATTGGCCCTAACTCAACCACATTCTTCCATACAGCCATACTTGACCCTCAAATGCAAAATATAGCTACATTTGGCCCTCTAATTTCTCGCTTAGCCCACAATTGGCCCTAACTCAATGACATATAGACTACAACACAAAACACGACAAGACTGCAGTACGACGGATAACGACACAACACATCACAACTAACACAAGACCGATAAGGTCATACAACCAATGCAAATGCACACAGAACAACCATTGAGCTTATTCGACATAACCGTGCAACACAACCATGTCTCACGCGAATGTTAGCACACTTATTCATTTAAGTATATTATTCGCACATTATACTTCATTACTCTATTAGTGATTTGACCCGACGTCTCCCTTTTAATCGATATCAACAATGATCACAATAATAATCCGACAGCAATATAGAATTAACATGTTAGAAGAATCAACATATTAATAATGAATCAATCGTTCGCTTAAGCATGATACTACTACGCAAGCATATAGTACAACTAAAGAATTGACAAGCTCGTTCATATAACATGTGCAATTCTAGGTTCAGTTAACAAAGCTCATAATATAAACCATAGCATAGACCATATTAACTTCAACATGCAAATAAACAAGGAATCAAAATACTGCAAGGCTCGAGCGCTCGTGCTTGCTCTAGCGCTCGGGTTTAGCAGTTTTTCAGTAGGCTTTGTTTTTCTTATAAATAACTTCGATTTTACGAATCAAACTTTGAAACTCTGATCAACCACACATGCAACTTAATAAACATATTATATATGTTCATACACATGTTATACATAAATTACACTACTTATAAAGGATCAAAACCAACTTGATCATGAAATTTAAGTAAACTTGAGGAATAGATGATGATCATGATGTTCTAGAGCTAGATTTTGCTAAATCAAACACATGCAACCAAAATTACAGATTATACTTGTATTTAAACACATTGTATGTGAATTGTAATACTCACAATAGATCACAATTTAAGTAGATGATGAAATTTATGTAAACTTGAGGAATAGATGAAGATTATGATGTTCATGAGCTAGATCTTCTTCAATTAACCACATGCAACTTAATTTTACAGCTTATACATGTACACATGCACATTGTGCGAGAGATGTAGTAATCACATAGATCAAAATCAATTAGATGATGAAATATGTTGAGAAAGAGTTGATGATGAAGAAGATGGTGATGATCTATGAACTAGGACTCCAAATACTTGAAGGATTCTTCAAGAGCTCAACAATCACAGCTCCAAGAACTTGAGAGAACACTAATTATTCAGCAAGCAAGATGATCCCAAGTCTAGATGATGACATGCAAGAAGAATGTATGTGTATGTGCCTGTGGATGAATTGTAAGAACTCTCCCTCATAAACCCTCTCTATCTGTATACTCTATTTTGTAAACAAAAAAATTCACAGAATGGCTATGTATTTATAGATTTTTAGGACTATAGGGGCAAAATAGTCTTTTTACATCTTTTTAGCTTGAGCGCTCGCGCTTCTTGAGCACTCGGGTTTGTTAAAACAAAGAAGTTTTGTTTTATTTTAAAGGATTTATGCCATGAAATGCATGATCACACATGGAATGTCAAGCATACTTAAAACCTCATTAATCACATATATATGAAAATTACATTATCAATAATAGAAATTATGGGTGTTATAATAGAATTCTATACCGACTTTAAGCCTTCGATCGACGAAACTCTTTCGATTAATCGAAACAAGTTCGATCGATCAAACTGAACCAGAGATCAATCGATCGAACCTTCAATCTTTTGAAACTATTTCAATTGATTGGTTCATCATCCTCATGTGTCTTTTCAAGCAATCTGGTGGAGCTAAGAGTGGGACCTCCTACGTTCTTTATTGTTGGCTCGGACTAGTTGTTAATTCCCATGATCAAACTCTTTGATCAGTGAATTAACCAACTAATCAGTTAACATTAACTCTACTATAAAACAATAACTGCACTATAATGCAAAAGAACAAATTCAAAGTGATAGCTAGACTTGTATGGTGTACTAATGTCCCTCTAGCGTTAGCATTCATAATCATATTTAGGTAGTCGGATAACTGTTACTGTTAACCTGAATGATGATTACATCTTCCATTCCTTGGGTCCCATTCACCTATCATAATTACCAAATATGTTGATAACTACTTTTCAACAAGACTGCAGTTCTCAATAATCAACTTGGTGACATTCACAAGGGAATGCTTACTCTATATCAGAGGGTAGATTCTTTCTTGATAATATAATTTCACAACCCTATGAATATGACATACCCAAGATACCCAGGTGTTAACCTTTAAGACCTCACTGATTGGTAAGTTAAAGCATCCACATCCATAGTCTGTGTCCATAATTGTCTCAAGATTAAGAACACGTACCTTATACAAGTTATGAGTTCCTATCGACTTTTGACAGTATTGGATGTCAATAGGAAAGCTCATGGTCCGTCAATGCACTATAATCATTAGCATATTAACTAAGGGTCATACTCTAGTGATTGAGATTCATCACTCCATCCAATGGTAGTCAATAATGCTACAGAGCATACCTGATGAGATATCCAGTCTCATCATCGACTATGACCAGTTCTAAATATCAAAGAATAGTAATTCATATCTCTCTTGTATATATCTCTTACATACACAAATTACCTACTATGATACTTATGGACTACATCAATCATCTCATGACATATACATAAAGAAATATAAATATGATATCCATATATAAAATGCCAAATGTCAAATACATAAAGACCGGGTTTGAGGGCACAATCCCAATAAACTCCCACTTGCACTCATAGCCCACTACATCTAAGACCTGAATAATCTAGATGACGATCAAAGACTTTTTGTGGCAAAGCCTTTGTAAATAGATCCCCAAGAATATAGCTCATCTCTCCTAGATCCTTCATATCAAAAGTACTAGCTAGCCAAATCTTGATTGATGACAATGCCCCTACATCATTCCCAATGAGTAGAATGCCATCAACGTAAAGCACAAGAAAAACCACCACTTTACCTTCACATTTCCTGTATACACAAGGTTCATTGAGATTCTGTATGAAACCAAATGACTTAATTGCTTGGTCAAATCGAATGTTCTAACTTTTGGATGCCTGCTTAAGCCCATAAATGGACTTTTGCAACTTGCATACCAAATTATATTTTTCACCAACAATGAACCCTTCTGGTTGCTACATATAGATGTCATCCTTAAGATTGCTATTTAAGAATGCAGTCTTGACATCCATTTGCTAGATCTCATAATCTAGGCATGTTGCAATGGATAAGAGTATCCTGATGGATTTTAGCATGGCTACAGGTGAGAAGGTTTTCTCATAGTCAATGCCCACTCTTTGAGTATAACCTTTCGCTACCAGAATCACCTTAAAGGTCTCAACCTTTCCATCAAATCCTCTTTTCCTCTTGTGGACCCACTTATAGCCAATGGGTTTAATATTGGCAGGAAGTTCTACAAGATTGCAGACATGATTGGAATCCATAGATTCTAATTTAACCTTCATAACTTTAACCCAATGAGCTAAATCAACATCAGCCATTACCTCATCGTACGTGGCAGGATTAGATTTAGATTCTATGGAGACAGCTTCAAAAACTTCTCCTAAGAGCATGTATCTATCAGGCTGACTGATAATCCTCCCACTACGATGAGGTATCGGGGTGGATATGGGTGAAGATGTGGTATTTTCTTGACTTACATCATTTTAAACTGTTGGAGAATTAGAGGGCTCTCCATCTATCTCTGTCACGCCCCGACATAGCAAAAAATAGGAAAAATTAAATTTCATTTCTGGACCCATAGGCCGTGACTAGTGAATATCACTCGATTGTCAACACACAATTCTAAGACATCAGAGATAAGAATGTAGTAACTGAAATGCTAAACTGAATATAGTAACTTAATTATAAGAGAGCTTATTACAAAATTTAACCATAGTAGTAAACTGAAATCCATGTCTTAAGACACACTTGCCAACCATAGAGTACAAAGTCAAAACATAATTTAAGGAATAACTAATCTAGCCCTCAGCTTCAAGTGGCGTAGATGTTGTCATCAGCTTGGCGGTATTCCCCATCAATTCCTTCTTTGGTCTGACCAACCCAACCATAGCCTTCCTCCGGGTACTCCTGATAGTAGCCCTCATCAGTGGGCATCTCACCTGTATAGCCATAGGCATGGAAAGCTGGATATGGGTATATCCAATAGCATAAATGCCGTCAGCTTGGGAAAAGCTGAGTGAGTAATAAACTAACAGAGTATCAAGATAAGAAGTCTTTAATAACATTTTTATTGAGAAATAGTTCTCTTGAGGTGCTCGTTTTTACGCATCTTGACTCACTATATGCGACTCAACATCCTGACTTACAATGTTATGGACTATGTGTCCATATTATTGACTCATTCTCCCTTGCATGTCCAACCATACGTTGCTTGGTCGGAAAACTCCCTTTCCCAAAGATCTTGATTCATTTTTCAATATCATAGTAATGGTCAGCCTGGTATGAAACCTCAGCTATCCCATTCTTGTAATGTAATGGTCAGCTTGGTACAAAACCTCAGCTATCCCATTCTCTAAGATGTTTCCTGGTACAGAGTACCGGCCGTTACATATTCACAACGTGCCTTGGTATCATCATACCGGCCGTTCTACATAAACAACATTCTTTGGTATCATCATACCGGCCATTCTACATCTCAATCATCATTTCTCTTTCCATAGTCATGGCTATCACTTGCCACAACGGATCATGATCCACATAAGAAGACTTAACCCAACATAACTCATAATCTCCTCGATCACTTAACTCAAACCATATGAACAGACAAATAGTCTCTGCGACTACAATGTACCAAACTATGCATGTTAGCTTTCTCATATGAATTTCCTTATATTAAAGATTTACTTATTCACTAAAATTAGGTTCATTATCCAATCGTATAGCTTCATAACATACTAAAGTCTCATTCTAACATATTAGAATAGTAATCAAAAGCTTTGATAGACATGCAATCATAATATAATTAAACATAGATAAATCACATTCTGTCAAGGTACAATTGATTGGATTGACTCAATAAACAATTGGGGAAAAATAGGTTCCATTCGATTGGTCTTAATGGAAATTGATTGGTATCCAAAAGATGCCAATTATTTGGGAAAAATTACCAATCGTTTGGGACAAAGTTCAATCGATTGGACAAAGTGCCAAATGATTGGTACTTCATCTTCTTCACAGTGAATGTACTAAATTTTTCAGAACTAAAAATGAACGTTATGAATCCCTTTTTCTTCATACAAAACTCATAAAAAGTTCTAACTAAGCTACTGTGTGAGTTTGAGAACTCACAAGTGGGTATAGGTATGGTGGTTTGCTTAAGAAGCTTGAACTTGAAGCTTTAATAATGGCACCCTCTTCTTTCTTCTCTGTCTCTCTTCTCTATCTCTTTCTTTCTCCTTCCTACTTTTTTTACCTTTCGTCTTTCTTCTTCTCTGAGTAAGAGTGTGTGTATGTACGAGTGTGAAGGCGTGTAAGTGTGTATATATGAACATATATATGTATGTAGAGGTGTATAACTCCAAAGAATTAACCAAATAGGTCTGGGGACAAAAATCTTGAAGTATATATAGGCAAAAGTGTGCAAGGGGAAGTAGGTGCTGTCACCCTCTCAAAAAATGCTTAGAGAGCAAGTTCAGTGACTGGAAATCGATTGGAGCCAGTGGTAATCGATTGGGACTAAGACAGCTGAAGGCAATCGATTGGTATATGTGCCAATCGATTGGCATTCTAAAAGTGTCAATCGATTGGGATATCATGACAATCGATTGGCATCCAAAGTTTACCAAAGATAGATTACGACAAGTGTTATCATAGAAGTCATTGTATGCGTCATAATTACAATAAAAATATAGGTATTACATTATCCACCACTCATTAGAGGTTTTGTCCCCGAAATCAGAAGTAAGTGAATAACAACACATCAAAACAAGGACGAAAACTTCTTCCGCATCTCAGACTCTAGTTCCCATGAAGCTTTTCCTTCATCATGATGCTTCCATTGAACCTTCACCAATGGAATCTCTTTGGTTATGAGCTTCTTGACTTCTCAATCCAAAATCTGCACTGGTCCTTCGTTGAAAGTCACATTGTCATTCACCTCGATATCTTCAAAGTTGATCTCATGTGCTAGGTTGTGGGTACATTTTCTCAGCATACTCACATGGAAAACATTGTGCACTCTTACATCTTGGGTGGCAACGCCAATTTGTAGGTGACTTTTTTGATACGCTCTAGAATCTCAAAAGGTCCTATGAAACACGGTGATAACTTCCCTTTCTTCTGGTCGAATCTAATGATGCCTCGAACTGGAGATACTTTTAGAAGTACTTGATCTCCAATACTGAATTTCAGATCCTTACGGCGCATGTTAGCATAGCTCTTGTACCTAGTGTGGACACGCGGGATTCCACCACTTACTTGTTTTTGTTTGACATTGATTTACATCAAAGAAAGAAAATGGTCTATTGAAAATAGATACAGAGTCGCCACTTGGTGTTTAAGGAACCAAGAAACCTAATTTTGACTCATCCAAATGGATAAATGGCACCGGCCCTTCATAACTAAAGAACTTGACTCGGAGTTTTGGTACGAAAGAGGAAGGAGCATTTGTCACGACTAAAACACCCTCAACTTGCCCCGTCTTTCGACAGGCCTCAATTAACATCCAAATAATCATCTTATACTATGTATGGTTCGACAATTAATACTATGATAGTATATTACATCACACAAGAAAATTTGAAATGGAAGATCTAAAGATAAGATATCATTCATAAGATCTAAGCCAAATATCACACAATGTAAAGTGAAAGATCACACAAACAAACCTAGGAAAAATCCTCTAATCACATATCAAGTAATAAAGTTTTTCTAATCTAAGGGGACATGAATTATTCTTGAAACAAATAATCAAATAAATCAAAATATGCTTAGCAAACTAGAATGATGCATGTTAATCTTTGGTAAAAGAAGACCTCTCAATCCCCGGGACGGATGCGAAAGGATGATTAGATCGGGGGGGGGGGGGGGGGGAGAGCATGGACGTGTGATCAAGTTCATTCCTTATAATCTTCTTAGATTAGGAGTCACAAAAGCCCCAAATCTTGCATGAATGCAATGTATGATCCTAGAATGTGCAAAGGTTGTAGTGTGTTTTGTGTTCATGAATTCCTAGAATGACTTAGAAGTCTAGAATGTGTATGAATTTATGAAGGAAATCATCATGGGATATGTACAAATGTAGTATGAACTACTTTCTAAGACATGAGCTAATTTGGAGTGCATATAAGAATCAAATCAAAGGATGGAAGTAAAAGTATGCTTGCTGTGAATAGTGGACAGAACAGTAACATGATCTTTTGGAAATTGAAAAGAGAGGTTAGGAATATTTTCAATTGATGATATTTTATGGAGATCTTCCTTATTGTGTCTAGAACACAACCCAAAAAGCCAATCTTAAATAACTATCACAGATTGAGAGAAAGCATATAAACAATAGAGGTTATTCAGAAACAGAGTCCGTACTGTCAACTGAAATGTTAGAAAATCTTAAAAAATGAAAACAAAATATCTAGAGACCCATATTATATATATAGTTCCCTAAGACATTGAAGTTCAAAAAAAAAAAAAAAGTTGGGACCACTCTTTTTAGAAAAATTTTCTGTAAAATAAGTTGAAAGTCAACCTAGCTGCTGTGATAGCAGAGGCAGAATGTTTGGAAGGAATGTTTGGACAAAAATGGACCCCTTTCAAGTGCTTCCAAGTCAATCCAAAAATCATGGGCGTTCTATAATGAGTTAGAAAGGCTTTCCAAGTGGTCTTACATTCATATATTGAGTATTGAACTCAAAATAATTCTTTGAAGTTAAATGACTCACTATTTTGAAGGTTTTGAGAAAATAAGGTTTATTTCTTAAAATCAAAATGAGGGGTTTAAGAGGGGGTTTTGAAATAGAGGTTTTGAAAACATATTTTCAATACTTAATGAAGATTACAACCACTTAAAATGTCAATATCAAACTCATCATCAAGAACCTCCAAGATTATTGGAAAAGTATTATTCCAATTTTAAAGACAACTTCATGAATACATAGGAATGTATTGAAGTTGAAATCATCATCTATCAAACATGTTTTTGAGGTTAAGAGCTACTATCCATAAGGATTCACTCACCTCAAACTTCATGTCATCATCTAGATGATGATAGACTAGTAAGTAAATAAAGAAAACAAAAAGAGAAATGAGGTAAGAGAAGATGAACAAATATAAACAAGCAAGTATATAAACAATCAATAGATGATATTCAATGATGTATTGGACTTGTGGCATGGTACTTTCACTCATATGTGGTGACATTGGACATAGAAATAACTTCATCTCTCTTAAATGCTCACTAAAATGGTGGTTGGGTGTATTGAATATGAAGTAAAATGGAAGTAATGAAGTAAAAACAATGTTTAGAACTCACTTTCTTGTTTGAAAATCAAAGAAGGAAGCTTCTTTTCTCTCTATTCTAACCTTATCTCTACAACTTTCTTTCTAAAACTTTTCAAAGCTTGTATTTGACACCCCCCAAATGAAGAGAAATGGGGGGTTTATATAGGCTAATTTGGGGAGGTTTTAGGATTTAGAAAGTGTTCCCATTGGTCCCAAACATCTGTGAACATAGAACTACGTCGTTTTGGTTTTCAATTAATCAAAATGAACCCCCAAAAGAATTTACAAAAAACATACCATTCTGGAGGAGAGTGCCGCGGCGGCAGTGGGCCAGTGCCGCAGCGGCACTGCTCCTCATTCGTCCAGATAATTCTTTTTCGGCCCCCAGAGGTTCCGGTATTCGCGAAAAGGCCCTATTTCGTCCGAAATTCACAGAAAATGCATACAAACTCCAAATTGAGGTTGTGATATACCGTTGGAAAGGTAATGGAGTCTACTTTACATAAAAAATAGTTAAGAGATAGGTCACTTTGAAAAGTTTTGCGGTATTCGCGATTTGATCGCCTTTTTCACCTTCAGGAATTCATAATAAATTCGTCTTAAATCCAAAAATTATGTGCGACATACCGTTGGAAAGCTATCGACCTCTAGTATCTTTGAAAAAATATTTGAAAAATGATACGGTGCTCTGGCTTCAAAGTCAACTTTTGGTCAAACTTGGTCAAACTTGGGATTCCCGGGAAGTTCTGGAAACCTCTAGGAGCTCCCAATAGCTGACGTTTTCGTTCGATTTTCTTTTAAAACTCATTTTAATACCTTTCACATGATCTAGAATGATCCCGGAACTTTTTGGCGAATTTGGACAATTTTGGTCAAACTTGGTCAAACCGGTCAACGGGGACTTTTGGGGGTCTCTGGGGGCCGACGATTTCATCTGGTCTTGCTTTAGAACTCATTTTATTGTTTTTCTTATGACGTAGCGCATTTCCAGAACATTTGGTCCGAATCCGGGAGCGTTCGGGCTTTTAGGGGTATTTTGGTCATTTTGAGCATTTTGAGAGATAGAACTAATTTCCAGGAGTCCTTTTGAGTCTTTTACGATCATTATGAATCACCAAGCTATGGGTCTCCTAAATCTAATAGCCGACAAAATGGGGTATCTACACCTAGTTTGTGCCATTTTCAACTTCTCTCATACGATTTGAATCTTCTCACTGTCTCTTGTATCATCTCTGGTCCAAGCAGTTGATTGTCTCCAACCTCGGTCCAGAATAACGACGATCTACAAGGTCTCCCATATAAGGCTTCAAATGGTGCCATTCCTATACTCGAGTGATAGCTGCTGTATGCAAATTCGATCAGCGATATGTGTGTCTCCCATGAACTTTCGAAATCAATAATACATGCTCTCAACATATCTTCCATTGCTTGATTTATGCGTTCTGTCTGCCCGTCAGTTTGTGGATGAAAAGTTGAACTTAGGCTCAATGAAGTCCCCATAACTGTCTATAGACTCTGCCAAAACTCTATAGTGAAACACGAATCACGATCTGATACAATCATTACAGGTACCCCATGGAGCCGTACAATTTATTGCAAATACAAGTGGCTCAAGCGTTCTACTGAATAGTTCATGTTATAGGCTATAAAATGTGCTGATTTGGTGAGTTAATCTACAATCACCCAAATAGCATCGTGGTTTTGCTGAGATCTAGGCAAACCCACTATGAAGTTCATAGTGATATGTTCCTATTTCCATTGGGGAATCAGTAGCGGTTGTAATAATCCAAAAGGTTTCTAATTCTTTACTTTAACTTGCTTACATGTGATACATTAAGATACATATCCGCAATGTCTCGCTTTATCCCATCCTACCATAAACTCCTCAAGTCCTTGTACATATTTGTACCACCAGGATGAATTGTCATCCGTGATTTATGTGCTTCATCTAGTAGATCCTTCCTGAGACTATCTTCATCAGGCAAGTAAAGTCGAACAATGCACCTAAGTGCTCCATCTGCACCAATGGTCCAATTCTCCAGCTCTTTTACTGCGGCACTTGTAAACTATAGTTGAAGGCCTTCATTTCTCTTTTGTGCCTCTAGAACGCGACCGATAAGAGTCGATTGTACTACGAGACATCCAAAATGCCGTCCTTCTTCTAATCCTACCAGTTGGAAGTCGAATTCCACTAGTATTTCCAAAGCTTGCCATTCCCTAATCATCAGAGAAGCAACTAAACCACGAGGTCTCTAGCTCAATGCATCGGCCACTACATTTGCTTTACCCCGGATGGTATTGTAAAGAAAAATTGTAGTCTTTTTGTAACTCCATAACTCCATCCATCTTCAATGTCTCATGTTCAACTCCTTCTGAGAGAACAAATACCTCAAACTTTTGTGATCTGAAAATATGTCGAACTTCTCTCTATACAAGTAATGCCTCCAGATCTTAAGTGCAAATACTATTGTAGCCAATTCTAGGTCATGTATAGGGTAATTTTTCTCATGTAGTTTCAATTGCCTCGATCCATACTGTAGACACCCCATTTCGTCGGCTAACAGATTTAGGAGGCCACAAGCATGCCAAACCTCGATGATTAGAAAGATCGGATTTTTAGAGATTACCTCTAACTCTCAAGAAATCAAAGAAAATGACCAAAATGCCTCTAAAAGCTCAAAACTCTCCGGATTGGCCCAGAATCTCAGAAAATCATTCGATGTTGTTCCAATAAAAAAAAATGTATTTTAAAAGGTAAATATTTGAAATCATAAGCTCCCAGAGACACTCGGAAGTCCCGGAAGTTCCCGGAATGTCTCCGTTGACCGATTTGACCAAGGTTTGACAAAGGTTTGACCAAAATCATCCGAATTCGTCCAAAAGTTTCGAGATCATCCTAGATCATGTGAAAAGTCTTAAAATATGTTTTAAAGGAAAATCGGACGGAAATGTCAGTCTTTGGAGGCTCCCAGAACTTCTCGAAATTTCTTGGAAGCGCACTGTTTGACTCATTTGACTGCAAATTTGACCAAAAATCAAAGTCTCCTTTTCGATGTTGAAATATTTTTATCAAATACTAGAGGTCAATAGCTTTCCAACGGTATATCGCACATAATTTCTGGATCTAAAACGAATTTGTTAAGAATTTCTGAAGGTGAAAACTTCTATCAATTCGGCTTTTATCGCGAATACCTCAAAACTTTCCAAAGTGACACAACTCCAAACTATTTGTTATGGAAAGTAGACCTCAACACCTTTCCAATGGTATATCACAATATCAATTTGGATTTCGTATGAATTTTCTGTGAATTTCGAATGAAATAGGGCCGTTTCGCGAATTTTAGGATTTCCGGGTGCCAAAATGCAATTTTTGGTCAACGGGGGAGTTGACTGCCATGGCGGCACTGGCCCACTGCTGCAGCGGCAGTGGCCAAGTGCCGCGGCGGCACTCTGAGTGATTTTTCATATTTTTTATTTTTGTAAGTTTTTGTTAATTTTTGGGTTTTAATTCAAATTTTCAACAAATAAAACGACATAGTTTTGATTATTCTGGGATTTTGGACCAATTAGAGACTTTTTAAAACCAAAAATACATCCCCAAGTTGGCCTTTAAAGGAGACCCATTTACTTCCATTTAGAGGGGAGCTTGGAAGCCATTAGAGAGAGATATAGAGAGTTAGGGAGAAAGAGATAGAGAAGTATAGATTTTCTTTTTCCAAATCAAATCCAAAATGTGAGTTTCAATTAGTTTTCTAAAAACTAAACTTTTATTTTCAAGCTTTCAATCCATCTTCTTCATCTTCTTTGAGTTTCCTATGAGTTAGAGAGTGATGTACTCACCCATATACACACATATGAGAGGTTGAATGCTTGTGGTTCCACCATTGAATATCATCTATTGATTTGTTCATTTGCTTGCTTATATACAATGTTCATCTCTTCTTACCTCATTTCTTTTTGATTTTCTTTATTTACTTACTAGTTCATCATCATCTAGATGATGACATGAAGTTTGAGGCGAGTGAATCCTTATGGATAGTAGATCTTGACCTCAAAAAACATGGTTGATAGATGATGATTATAACTTCAATACCTCCAAGGTATCCTTGAAGTTATGTTCAAATAAAAATGAATCTTTCCAACAATCTTGGAGGTTCTTGATGATGAGTTTGATGTTGACATTTTAAGTGGTTATAATCTCTATTTGATGTTGAAAATATACTTTCAAAACCTCTATTTCAAAACCCCTCTTAAAACCCCTCATTTTGATCTCAAGAAAGAAAACTCTAGTTTTTTCCCAAAATCTTCAAAATAGTGAGTGATCTGAGTTCAAAGATTTCTCTAGAACTCAATATTCAATGTATGGATGCAAGACCACTTGGAAAGTCTTCCTAACTCATTAGAGAACACCCATGACTTTTGGTTTGACTTGGAAATACTTGAAAATGGTCCATTTGGACCCAAACATTCTCTCTAGATATTCTGATTTTGCTGTCACAGCAGCTTGGTCTACTTTCAACTTGTTTTACAGAAAATTTTTCCAAAACGTGTGGTCCCAACTTATTTTTCCCTTAACCTTAAATGTCTTAGGAAACGATCTGTATAATATGGGCCTCTAGATCATTTGTTTTCATTTTCTAAGAGTTTCTAACATTTCAGTCGACAGTACGGACTCTGTTTTTGAGTGACCTCTATTGTTTATATGATTTCTCTCAATCTGTGATAGTTATTGATCGGGAGAGAACAGATCCTAATTATATGCCTTAACTTGTGTTTGTTAGTACCTTTTTATCCTATTTTTGTATATTTTTACTTTATTTTCTATTTTCTGACAGGTTTTGGAAGAAATCAAGTAAACCAGGCTAAACAGGGTGAAAAAGCAAGCAAAAAGAAGCTGAAAAATCCACATCGCGCTCGCGCGGCCTGCTCGCGTGACATGTGTAAAAATGGAACTTGCGTATTTCAGTATACAGATAATTCCTACGCAAAAGAAACTGCCTAATTACGCCCAGATTGCAAAATATAGCAGTTTTAGTGCAATTCGGGTTAGGAAAGCTTCCAAAACTTGTTATAAATCTATATATACCCTATTTTACTTCAATTAAAGGGTTGGCAAATATTATACACATCATTACACAACATTAGATACAGCCATATACAACTAAAATTTCAGCCATTGAAGAGAGAAAAGCAAGAAGAAGAAGAAGACCAAGGATTCCCATGGCCTCCTCCATCAACCTCTTGCTGTTCATCAATTCTATGGGCAACTAAACTCTAGATCTAGGGTTTCAATGAAACCCTAGCCAAGTAATAGGGTTTTATTTATGTTTTTATTTTAGTTGTATTATGTATGGATGACAGTTACATGTTTAGAGGATTTTTATAAATAAATCGTGCTTTTATTGATTAAATCATTACTTTCAAAGTTTATTCTTGTCTTAGATCTATTTTGACTGTAGTGTGCTCAATGATCTATGCTTGCTGTTCTTGTTTAGATTATTTACATGTAATGGTGCTTTATTGAATTGTGCTATCAAGTATCCGAATAGTCCATGCCTAGATTAGACGAATTATACCACAACCCTAGTTTAGTGTGGGATAATTCGTGCTAACCGAAGATGGATTATGTTGGTGCTTGAACCATAGTTATTTTCTTGACGGAGGAATTGGGCTTGTAGCTACAATTCCCCATTATCATCCAACTTAATAATCTAATTGAATGCATAAATATTCCTATTATGACGCTAGTGGTGGATTTGCAATCCTAGGTTCCCTTAAACATATTCATAAAAACAGTTTTAATTGCTTTCATAATTTAGATTTAATTTCATTAGTTACATTAATTTAATTAAAAGTCAAATCAAAATTGTTTTCTTAATTAATTAGATTTAGGTTTTAAAATTAAAGCACTGTAGTATTTCAATCTCTGTGGGTTCGACCTTTACTTCTACACTACAAATCCCTAGAAAGTAAAGTATACTTTTATATCTTGATTTTGACAACATCAATTTTTGGCGCCATTGCCGGGGATTGCAAATTACTACCTTTAGTTTTAGAATCTTAGTTTAGTTAATTCGTAAATATTAGATTATGTTTTCTTTTCTTATTTTTCGTTTTATTTTGAGTTACTAACTTTTCTTTTTATTTTGTAGTTTCTCGAGTCGTCAAAATTCTAACATTTTCAGGAGGAATAGCTTAGCGCATCAAAGGAGCTTACGCGTAAAAAAAAAAATTTAAATAAATTGCTTCTTTTGAAATTCCCTTTAAACCACTGTAAGTCAGGGCGCTGAGACGCACTATTTGCATTAGTTTAGGGTTAGTTGCACTGCATTTGCTAGGAAACCTGGGGCGCTGGGCTTGACGCGGTCATTGCATTACAGGATAATTTACATGCATCACAATAGTTGAGTGCTTGTTATCTTAGTTGCGTGATTGCTATTTTTTTTGTTTTATTATTTGAGTCAGTTCTTATTTTAGTTTAGTTTTCTTTTTAAGTTTATGTTTGGTACACGTTCTAGTAAACCAGAATTATTTTCTTTCGATCTTGAACTTGAACGTACCCTTAGAGTTAATCGGACTCCTCAACCGTCGTCGTTGTTTCAGGCCGAAATTCAAAGTACACTTAAAAGGTTAAGAAAAACTCGATTTATTGACATAAAACCTATTCCAATGGCCGACGATGGAAACAACGGAAATAATGGAAATAATCCTAATATCCCTCCACCTCCTCCACTTATAAATTATTTTATTCCTACGACGTACACACCACAAGCCGGTATCGAATTACCAGAGGCGATAGCATCTCACTTTGAGATAAAATCGTCTACGATCTCGCTACTTCCTTCTTTCCATGGCCGTCTAAATGAAGATCCATATCAACACTTAGGAGATTTTCAGGATATATGCTCTACTTTGAAAATCCAAAATCTAACTGATGATGAGTTAAAATTGCGGCTCTTTCCATTCTCTTTACGAGACAAAGCGAAGCATTGGCTTCAATCACTTGAGCCAAACACAATTAAAACATGGGAAGCCTTACACACCGCATTTTTACAAAAGTTTTCCCCTATTATGCGTACAAATCAGATAAGGAAATCCATAACAAATTTTGTAATGCAAGATGGGGAGACGCTTTATGACACTTGGGAAAAGTTTAAAGAATTGTTACGCTCATGCCCACATCATCAGGTTCCTAAGTGGAAATTAGTTCAAGTCTTCTATGAGGGGCTTATTCCCTCTATTCGTAATACCGTCGATGCCGTTTATGCGGGTACCTTCCTACACAAAAGCGCTGAAGAGGCATGGAAAATTTTCGAAACATTAAGCGAGAATTCGATGCACCAAGCTGTGTCAGTACATTCTGAGGGATACCTTCATCCTAAGCGAGAGGTGAAAGTCGAGTCGAGTCAATCGATTGAGATACAAGAATTAAATAGAAAACTTGACCAACTTATGAGGATGGGAATTAGGTCCAATCCACCTTCTTCAGAAGTATGTGCATTATGTTCTGAACCATCTCATAATATCTTTGCATGTCCTTCTGCATCTCAATTTTCGAAATTTATTGAGCAACACGTTAATTCTATTCAACAATTTCTACGAAATAATTATAATCCTATGTCGAACAATTTTCCTAACACATATCGACCCCAATATCAACAAAGTCAATACCAACAACCCCCTCCTAATCCTAACCCTCCACGGGTTAACGCTTTCGAGGAGAAGGTGTTGTCTTCCCTTAAAAACATAGAAACTCAAGTCCAAGCACAAGCACAAATAGTGCACTCTCATACATAATCCATTGCGAAGCTTGAATCCCAAATGGGACAAATAGCTATTGCGGTGAGTCGTCGAAACGAGGGGAAGTTGCCTGCGTAAACTATTCAAAATCCTAAGGGACAATACGAGAATGGGGGGTCGAGTGAGCAAGTGAATGCCGTTTCGACTAGGACAACAATTCGAGATGAGGAGATTGTTGTAATTCCGGATGAGGGTGAGAAAAATAAAAATATAAATTTGAATAAAGAAAAGGGTGAGGACGTGGATAGAGTTGGAAAAGCAAATGAACCGGTCCCAACTAATTATATTCCGAGAATGCCATATCCACCAAACGTTGAGGGACCGTCACATTTGTCTAAGAAAGGGTCAAAAATGGAAGATATACTCGAGGTGTTTAAACAAGTAAAAATCAATATTCCATTCCTCGATGCTATTAAACAAATTCCTGCTTACGCTAAATGTCTTAAAGATCTATGCACTCAAAAGCGCAAATTACGTAGTCATACTCCGAAAAAGGTCTTTCTCACGGAAAAAGTAAGTTCTATTTTCCAACACGCTACTCCAAAATATAAAGATCCCGGAACACCTACGATTTTATGTGTCATAGGTGACACTGTCATTCATCGGGCTCTCCTTGACTTAGGAGGTAGTGTTAACCTCTTACCTTATCACGTCTATAAACAACTAGGACTAGGTGAACTTAAGCCTACGGCCGCTACCATCCAATTAGTGGATCATTCAATTAAAATACCTAGAGGAATCGTCGAGGACGTTCTCGTTAAAGTTGATAAATGTTATTACCCTGTCGATTTCATAGTTCTTGTTACTGAACCGGTACTAGATGCTAGAAAACACACACCTGTCATCTTAGGCCGTCCGTTGTTAGCCACGGCTAACGTACGTGTCAACTGTCGAACGGGGGTAATGAAAGTGTCGTTTGGGAACATGAATCTGAAATTAAATGTTTTTAACGCTATTAATCAACCTCCTAAAGACGACGATTACCTATGTGAGGCGGAGAGTGAGGTAAGACGGAGTATTGAACCTAATATAGGAAAAAATAAGTGTGAGGAAAATAATATGGTTAGTGATGAGCGGACGAATTTGAATAACTTGGACCCTAATGAAGAATTTACTCGGAAGGTGAGAAATCGATGTGAGCATGAAAAGGATGAACCGTTGAATGAATTGATACATAGCAATATGGTTTCTACTTACCACCGGGCTCTTCCTGATATCCTAAGGGGTACAAACTCTGAGTTACGGCCTCCTTGAATCTTGAGCTAGAACAGTCTAGCTGAAGACGTAAAAATTAGCGCTTCTTGGGAGGCACCCCAAGCTTGTTTTCGTCCGTTTCTTTGATTTTTACATGATTTTGGGTCGTTTTGGTCCGTTTTTGAGTTCTCTGGACAGGTTTGGGGGTGGACTAAAGTGATTTTTAATTTATATACATAAAATAAGTAAACCGAGAGAAAATACCAACATCGCACTCGCGCGGCCCGCTCGCGCGAGACGTCGCTCGCGCGGCCCGCTGGCGCGAGAATGTGCCTTAGTGAAATTTTGGTTTACCTTTTTATGAGCTCTCGGGTTCTCCTCGCGCCTGGTTTCGCGCGCGTGAGGTATCTCGCTCGAGCGGATTAAAAAAAAAAAAATTGAAATTCGCGCGCGTGACGGCCGCTCGCGCGATCCCCAATTTTCCTGATTTTTTCTTTTGTTTTCTATATCCTTCTCCCCCACCTGTTTGAGTAGTTTTTACTTTTCTGTTTGTGTTTCTATTTCTTCGGTACTTTTAGATCAAGTCTTGTGTTGTTTTCCTGTTATAGTTATGTTTTATTTTCTTTTATAGTTTTTATCTTTTTGTTTTCATAATTTTGTTCGGTCTTATAGTTTATTTCGTTTCATTTACCTTAGTTACAATTCTTTTAGCTGCTTTTATTATTCTTTTTGTTTTTTTTTCTTTTATTAAGTATTAACAGGTAACATTGAACTTTATTAACATATTCCTTTATGTTCACCTGTTTGTGATTGCCGAGATCGAGGTATTATCGTTCCTTCTTTACGTACTCTCCTTTATTTCATTTTATTGTTTCATTGGGGACAATGAAAGGTTTAGGTTTGGGGGTATGCACTCACATTATTATTATTACACTAAATTTTTCAAAAATTTTTCGATACTTGTGCTTAAATAAATGATGATTATCGACGTTTTTGCAATATAAATTTGATATTTTTGTTATGTAACTATGATTGTTATAGAATGATAAACAAGAGAAGATGTGATTAAATATTTGCTGAAGTCATGTTGAAACGTTTTAGGTCATGTATTGTTCGAATCGTAGTTTTATATCATAGATCTGCACACAAACCTATGCACTGCACGTAGTCACGTGAATACATGTCTGATGTGAATTATAATATGATTCGGATGTCTAGATAACACAAGGTGGAGACTAGACCCGGTGAGCTTTTGAGCCTATCTTTTCTTTTTAGAGGGTTATAAATACATTTTGTGTTTGTCGAATTTCACTTGAAATAGCGCATTAACTTGTTGTTTAGTCTCATTATTCTTGTTTTGGTTGATAGTCAAGTTAAAATATTTGTTACCATGCTAAATAATCTTCCGTCGTAAATGTTGAAGAATCATATAACCCTAGGAAATGATCTTAGGCCCTTCTTTGTTTACTGTTGACCGATAAATGATAAAATTTCCTTAGTTCGCCCCTTGAGCCTTTAAAATGCCATTTTTCTTTAATTACCATTATCCTGTTTTTGCTCCAATTTGGCCAACTTGGAGTTCACCCCTGAAAGATTGATCAACTTTTAGTGGTGTTAAGGCGATGTGTGATTGAGAAGAAGAAGAAGAAGATAAGATGATGTTTGGGGTGGTTGTCTTGGTATTCAATGAATATTTGTTTCAAAAGCAACGAAGAGGAAAAGAATAAAAAAAAAAAAGCAATGAAAAAAAAAGAATAAGGTTGAAAAAAAAAAGAAAAAGAAACAGAAGGAGAAAAATTGAAAGGAATGAAAAGAAGAGAATAAGAAGATGAAAGTTGGTAGAAGAGATGAATGAAAGAAAGCGAACATGCCTTACAATGCCATTCTGAAAACTACCTAACGAATCCTTTCTATCTTTTTCTATTGTCTGAGCCACATTACAACCTTTGAAAAGTCCTATTTGATCCTAGGAAACATGGTTGTGATATGTAAACGATGGGAGGGGCATTAAAATATGGTAACGATTAATTTTTCTTGATTGATTGGCATCCTATCCATAAGACTACTGTTCTTTCGTGTCATGCATCTTTTCCGAGTTATATGTGAGCGGTATCTTGCTTTGAAAATATATTTCCCTTACTCACATATTTTAGAAAAATTACACCTGTTTCTGAGTGTTTCATTTTAGAGTGTAATTAACATTGTGAGATTCGTAGTCGAAGCATAGATTGATGGTTATCCGAGTTATATTCCAAGTTCATGACATACGCGTGTTCATTTGACTACAACATGACACACATGCACTTTTATGAGAAACTCTATTGATTTAGACGATGCATGTGCTTGGAATTATTTTTCATGATTTAGGTGGATGTTTCATTATGTTTCTTTATGTTCGTTATTCTATTTCAAATCTTTGTTATATGAGGAAGGAGTATTGAATATTATGTTCTTTATTTTTAATAAAAGTTTTTAAATTGATAAGTTAATAAAGATGGTTGTGGGTGACTTGTTGACGAGAACCCTCACGAGACTTCACTCGTCCGACTAGGGACACCTAGGGGTTTAAAAGGCTTCTTGCATATGCTAAATGCAATCGTGATCCATGCGAAAATGGAGTATTATTTGTAGTAGAAGTTTTATTTTTATTTTAGTTTTGCTCGAGGACTAGCAAAATGTAGGTTTGGGGGTGTGATCGGGAGATAACAGATCCTAATTATATGCCTTAACTTGCGTTTGTTAGTACCTTTTTATCCTGTTTTTGTATATTTTTACTTTATTTTCTATTTTCTGACAGGTTTTGGAAGAAATCAAGTAAACCAGGCTAAACAGGGTGAAAAAGCAAGCAAAAAGAAGCTGAAAAATCCACATCGCGCGCGCGACCCGCTCGCGCGGAAATCCAGAATATCGCTCGTGCGATCCGCTCGCGGGACTTCCCAACATCGCGCTTGCGCGGCCTGCTCGCGTGACATGTGTAAAAATGGAACTTGCGTATTTCAGTATACAGATAATTCCTACGTGAAAGAAACTGCCTAATTACGTCCAGATTGCAAAATATAGCAGTTTTAGTGCAATTCGGGTTAGGAAAGCTTCCAAAACTTGTTGTAAATCTATATATACCCTATTTTACTTCAATTAAAGGGTTGGCAAATATTATACACATCATTACACAACATTAGATACAGCCATATACAACTAAAATTTCAGCCATTGAAGAGAGAAAAGCAAGAAGAAGAAGAAGACCAAGGATTCCCATGGCCTCCTCCATCAACCTCTTGCTGTTCATCAATTCTATGGGCAACTAAACTCTAGATCTAGGGTTTCAATGAAACCCTAGCCAAGTAATAGGGTTTTATTTATGTTTTTATTTTAGTTTTATTATGTATGGATGACAGTTACATGTTTAGAGGATTTTTATAAATAAATCGTGCTTTTATTGATTAAATCATTACTTTCAAAGTTTATTCTTGTCTTAGATCTATTTTGACTGTAGTGTGCTCAATGATCTATGCTTGCTGTTCTTGTTTAGATTATTTACATGTAATGGTGCTTTATTGAATTGTGCTATCAAGTATCCGAATAGTCCATGCCTAGATTAGACGGATTATACCACAACCCTAGTTTAGTGTGGGATAATTCGTGCTAACCGAAGATGGATTATGTTGGTGCTTGAACCATAGTTATTTTCTTGACGGAGGAATTGGGCTTGTAGCTACAATTCCCCATTATCATCCAACTTAATAATCTAATTGAATGCATAAATATTCCTATTATGACGCTAGTGGTGGATTTGCAATCCTAGGTTCCCTTAAACATATTCATAAAAACACTTTTAAATTGCTTTCATAATTTAGATTTAATTTCATTAGTTACATTAATTTAATTAAAAGTCAAATCAAAATTGTTTTCTTAATTAATTCAATTTAGGTTTTAAAATTAAAGCACTGTAGTATTTCAATCTCTGTGGGTTCGACCTTTACTTCCACACTACAAATCCCTAGAAAGTAAAGTATACTTTTATATCTTGATTTTGACAACATCAGTTATTAAAGATTGGCTTTTTGGGTTGTGTTCTAGACACAATAAGGAAGATCTCAATAAAAAAACATGCATTGAAAATATTCTTAACCCCTCTTTTCCATTTTCACAAGATCATGTTACTATTCTATCCACTATTCACAGCAAGTACATTTTTACTTTCCCCCTTTGATTTGATGCTTACATGCACTCCAAATTAGCTTATGTCTTAGGAAGTAGTTCATACTACATTTGTACATATCCCATGATGAATTCCTTCATTCATTCATATACATTCTAGACTTCTAAGTCATTCTAGGAATCTATGAACACAAAGCACACTACAACCTTGGCACATTCTAGATACATACATTGCATCCATGCAAAGATTTGGGGCTTTTGTGACTCCTAATCTAAGAAGATTATAAGGAATGAACTTGATCATACATTCATGCTTCCCCTCGATCTAATCCTCCTTTCTCATCCGTCCCAGGGTTACTTGATATGTGATTAGACGATTTCTCCTAGGTTTGTGCGTGTGATCTTTCACTTTGCATTGTGTGATACTTGGCTTAGATCTTATGAATGATATTTTATCTTTAGATCTTCCATTTCATGTTTCTTATGGGATGTAATATACCTATCATAAGTATTATTTGTCGAATCATGCACTTCTGCATTTCCCCTCCGACTGTGTCTGAAACGCGGTGCTGACATTGTTCAGGTCTTGCTGTGCCAGGGCACAAGTCACCGTTGATACTGTACCTTCCAAGGTATATAAAAAAAAGTAAACACTTCTGTACTGTCTCTCTGACGGTATATTGGAACTCTCGTCAACGGACACTCTTTGACTAAACCCAGCCTTTGCATATAGATTCCTGTAGAACCTTTCATAGGATTGTTGATTTATCTTTTCAGATAGGACAATGTGATATAACTGCTGTATGCCCTGGTGGGATTACCTGCGCGGTGTAGACGCTTATGTGGCATAGAACATAACCTCTTTCTTATGATTCCCAAGGCAATCACTCACATGTGATCACATTGAGTTGACCTGCCTAGGCACCATGACAAGGACGTCTGCTCCATGCTCACAAAGATATACACCGCAAATCTTGTTTGTCGGTCCTAAGACATAGGAGTATGAAAACTTGCTAGACAGTATGATCACCATCATCACATGCTCTTGTCACATCTGTTTCTTCCAAAAACCCTGCCCAACTCATCAGGATATCCCTGTTTCTCCTAGAAACTCTGTCCGAATCATCCAGATATTTTCGCTTCTCCTAGAAATCCTATTCGAACTCCCCAATATCTTTGTTTCACCTAAAATTCCAGAAAATCCATGTTTCTCCTGAATCTCTACCCAAGCTTTCGAGAAATTTCCATTTCCCAGAAACTCACCCAAATGTACCTGTTTCTCCCAAAACACTGCCCGAACTATCCATATATCCCCGCTTCTCTTAGCAACCCTGTCCAAATCACCTAGAAACCCCTGTTTCACTCAGAAACTCTAAAATCCCTGTTTCTCCCAGAAACTCTCATATATACCTGTTTCTTTCAAAAACTCTGTCCAATTTATCCAAAATTTCCAAATATTTTAATTTCTCCCAGAAACCCTGTCTAAATTTCTCAAAAGTTCCCAAAATACCAGTTTCTCCTAGAAACTCTGTCCAAAGTTCTCAGAAATACCCAAAATAACAGTTTCTCCCAGAAACTCCGTCCAAATTTCTCAAAAATACCCAAAATGCCAGTTTGTTCTAGAAACTCCGATTTCCCAAAATACATCAGTTTCTTCCAAAACTCTGTCCAGATATCCTAGAAACTCTGCCCAACTCCCAGATATAACCAGAAACTCTATCCGGATATCCCAGAAATACCCAGATATAACCAGTTTCTCCCAGAAACTCCATTCAAATATCTTAGATTACCCAGAACACCAGTTTCTCCCACAAACTCTATCCAAACTTCTCAAAATATCCTAGAAACCTCTATTATCCCCTGGTGATCATACTGGAAAGAAAAGTTAGCACACTTTGTACGGCTAGGACCTTACTTGCTTAACTGTTATCTGTTAGAAGTAGGAGCATCATATAGATTAGGGCTTACATCCGCATGCTTGTCTCATTTGCATACACCATTCCTATTAGTCTACACACACTGTTTCAGTCAGGCTATACACGAGTCAGTCCACGTCTGTTAAGATCACTATAGTTGTCATCTCAATCATCATTGTTAAAAGTCTGACATAGTCTTTTCACACATATATGTCAGTACAAGTTTTGAGAACCCAGGATCTGCATTTGTGAGTCAGAGGATTAGGGAATCACCTTGTCAAAAGCCAGCTTTATGGATCCAGAAGGTTTGGAGGAAAGAATGACAGAAATGATCAACCAACAGTTTGGCCGGTTGGCCCAAGTTTTAGCCTTTATGGAAGAACTGAAACAACAACAACCACAATACCCACCTGGGTTCTTACCGCCACTAGGGTTTATACCACCACCACCGCCTGGGTTTCCACCACCTCCCGAGAACAATGTAGATGATGATTGGTTCAATGGGGCCCCACCACCTACACTTAATAAGAAAATTCAAGAAAAACTAGATAAGGTCGACAAGCTTGAGAACATACTGAGAAAGAGTAAAGGAGTCGACGATTACATGTTAGATCTGGAAGGATTGTTTGAGCCCAACAAATTAAAGCTGCCTGAGAACTTCAAAATGCCTGAAATTGACTGTTTTGAAGGGACTGGGAATCTGAAGAGTCATGTAAAGTTCTGCATGAGTGTTTCCAAATCAATGGGCTGCACCCATGAGCACATCGCAATGTTGTTCCCTCAAACCCTCACCAAGGCTGCTCTATCCTGGTTTCTGACCTTGGAGGTTTCTATGACGCGGACGTGGGAAGATATAGTCCAGGTCTTCGTTGATCATTACTCCTACAACCAAGAGCTCGATGTCACCATCCAGGATCTGGAGACTACCCGGCAGAACTTCCATGAGTCCTTCGCTGCATTCTTGAGCAGATGGAGGAATAAATTGGCCCTAATGACCCGCCGACCGATCGAA
Source organism: Hydrangea macrophylla (assembly GCA_033977485.1). Classification (NCBI taxonomy): domain Eukaryota; kingdom Viridiplantae; phylum Streptophyta; class Magnoliopsida; order Cornales; family Hydrangeaceae; genus Hydrangea; species Hydrangea macrophylla. The sequence goes on from CM066992.1 coordinate 34,690,399, forward strand.
AAGGAACAAGTCCGGATGTTGATAAAGAATCTACTGCCGCTGTACCATGAGAAAGTCTTCTACCAGTCCATCTCAACATTTGAAGAACTGTTTGAGATTGGGACTAGAATTGAGGATGCAATCAGGGAAGGGAAAATCAAGAATAAAGAATCATAAAGCCAGTCCAAGAGGCCCGACTACTCCCGAAACCCTTCGGATGTCAACGCCCTTAGTAACCAACCCATGGCCTATTCTTCCCAATCATACCAGCTCAAAAACCAAACCAGCTCGCCTAGCCGCCCTTACCAAAATAGGGTACCCCGTGAATTTTCCAAGCTAGATATCTCCCCCTCCGTAGCCTTAGGCCGCCTGATAAAAAAGGGACACCTCCAACTCCTTCAGCCTCATGTCGATCCCCCACCGCCTAACTGTGACTTGTCCAAACGATGTGCCTACCACCAAGGCCTAGGCCATGACACTGACCGGTGCATACATCTCTGCCATGATATCCAAGACCTCATTGACCGAAGAATCATTGAGCCACCACCCATTCAACCCCATGTCACCTAAGCCCCTGGCCGGTCCTTTTAAATGATCCCCTTCGCTGAGGATTGTTAAAGTTACGCGGTGAGTTCATAGTGTTTGGAACTTCTGCCAATAAAAAAGAAGAATAAGCGAGTCACCGCGACACTCTATTTGAGACCGGGTCGAGTCTATTCTATGTTTTGAGTATATTTCAAGTTTAGTCTTGTGGTCAAGTCTGTCCGTCATTGAGTTGTTGTGAGTCTATATCAAGTAATGTAATTATTCTCTTCTGATGGAATGAAGTCCCATTTTGCCTAATCTGATGTGTATATTCATAAGTGCATGAATCGTTGAGCTAAAAATGTCACTTTTCAAATTACCATGGACATTACTCTACTAATAAAGTTTTGCATCAAACAAAAAAAAGAGAGAATCCCAAAAAGGCCAAAGTCGATTTCATGCTGTCCCCAAAGAAGAGCTGAGAATTGAATCGTCTTACTTTAAGAATTTAAAGATGCTTTTACTCAAATCTCAAAAAGACATACTTGGAACTGACTTGGGGCTTGCCCAACACCCTTTTTCCACCATTTCGAAGTCTTATGCCCAATCTAATTGGTAGCCATACAATCTGTCCGATTGGAAGCAATGCAGACTTAGTCCTTGATGGTATCCAAACATTTCAGTGAGTTTTATCTCCACTTTAAAAAAAAAAAAAAAAGGAAAGGAAGAAAAGGAAGAAAAAAAAAAGAAAAGCTCGCTAGGTTGAAAACCCAAAAGGGCGCCTAGACAAAAGTTAGAGCTGAAAAGGTATTGATTTCCAAGATCCGACCCTAGCCAGTCAAAATGATTTTACAAATGAGAGAATTGTATGCTTCAAGGTACATCATAAAAACGTGCCTAGATCACATTTCAAAGGCTCAGAACAACACACATAAATCCCGAGAGTTGACGTGCACATTCCGGAATTTCAAAATTGTGATCAAAGGATCTCACAAAAATCAACTACATGAAAAGTAAAATTGACTGGCTAGGCGAAAGTGAAAAGGATCAATCCTCAGAAAAAAAAAGAAAAGAAAAGAACGGGAGATAGAAACTGAATCTTCTTATTCAAGGCTACCACAAGTGACCTAAGTTTGAACTCCTTTGACGATTGGTTTGAAAAATCCTCAATCAATTTCTTTCAAGACCTTGCCTTGAACTACGCTCGACCTGATTCCCACTCGGGGATACATAGGCAACCACATCAGTTCGGACGACACCATCATAATCAAACCAATTTCTTTCAAGGCCTTGCCTTGAACTACACTCGACCTGATTCCCACTCGGGGATACGTAGGCAACCGCATTGGTTCGGTTGACACCATCAATATTAACCCCTCTTCTTTAAAGGTCCTAGCCTGAACTACGTTGGACCTGATCCCCGCTCGGGGGTACGTAGGCAGACTTTCAAAAAGAAAAGAAGGATGGCTCGCTAGGTTGAAAATCCGAAAGGACGCCTAGACATAAATTAGAGCTAAATCCAAGGTGAGCAATAACAAAAGAAAGAAAAGAGCTCGCTAGGTCAACTCATTGGTGCCTAGGAAAAAGTTATGAGCATTTGAGAGATTAAAGTCACGGTCCTTGCCTCAAGCCAGAAAACCACCTTCCACATTAGGGGAAAACTTCGGCTACTCGCCTCGTTTGCCTGAATTCTACTATCTACCCTTCATACAAGGGGCAAACTTCGGTCACCTACCTCGTTTGCCCAAAACCTCCAATAAACCATCATTCCAAACTAGGGGCAAACTTCGGTCACCCACCTCGTTTGCCTATGAATTCCACTTCGTACACCTCAAACTAGGGGCAAACTCTGTTTCCCTAACACGATCCCTTCACACCAAGGGCGAGTTTTCAAGTCACCAAGTTGTTTTGAAATAGGAACATCTTTTATTCTAAAAGTTCAGACACTAATTCAAAGCACTTCCTGGGAGAAGTAGAGAATTGATTATATTAATAGGGAGGAATTTTCAAAAACCAAATTAATCAGCAAAGTGCTGTCATATTAAGATGGGGAGTGAACATAAAATATGAGCGGTACATCATTCATGATGAAGGCACATTGGATTGTGGCAATTTGAGAATTTCATGTCCAAGTCAATCCTTTTTGTTTAAGTCAGTAGTAATCTGAATCACAAGTGTGTCAGAGATCGAGGTTTCATACAAACTAACCCAACTTTTCTTGTCGTTCTTGTTAAGTCTAGTTGTCCTAATGGTCTCAAATGTATGGGTTAAAGGTGATTCCCAATTATAAAAAACTTTGGATACAAGCAGAAGTACCAAACATTATTACTACACTAGTTAAGGTCGCAACATGAGAAGTGTCCCAAGTACGAGTGGCATAAACTCGTAAGTGGTTGCAAACTACAAACCGTTAGTTATTTCTTAAGGCGGCTGATCGGAGGAAATATCGCCAACACCAAGAAACTATTGCTGATAAGGTGTGTCGATGAGACGTGTTTTAGGGCCCAAAGTCCAGATGTGTTTTAGGGCTCAGAGTCCAGATGTTTTGATAAGATGTGTTATTGAGGTGTATAAGGTTCAAAGTCTAAGTGTGTTGTTGAGGAGGAGCATCAGATGTGTCGAGGAACATAAAAAAAATTTCGAGGCATTGTTGGAGCATCGAGGAACATCAGAAGAGTTGAGAAGCATTGTTGGAGCATCGAGGAACATCAGAAGAGTTGAGAAGCATTGTTGGAACATCGAGGAACATCAGGAGAGTTGAGAAGCATTATTGGAGCATCGAGGAACATTAGAAGAGAGTATTGTTGAAGAGGAGCATCGGGTGTGTTAAGGAGCATTATTGAAGAATTGAGGAACATCAGATGTGTTAAGGAGCATCAGATTTGTTGAGAAGCATCGTTGAAGAGTTAAGGAACATCAGATGTGTTGAGGAGCATCAGATTTGTTGAGAAGCATTGTTGAAGAGTTGAGGAACATCAGATGTGTTGAGGAGCATCAGATTTGTTGAAAAGCATCATTGAAGAGTTGAGGAACATCGAATGTGTTGAGGAGCATCAGATTTGTTGGAAAGCATCGTTGAAGAGTTGAGGAACATCGGATGTGTTGAGAAGCATCAGATTTGTTGAGGAGCATCAGAAGAGTTGAAAGTATCATTGAAAAGTCGAGGAGCATCGTTAAGATTTAAAGAACACCGTTGAGAATCAAGAAGCATTGAGAAGCACCGTCAAAGATTTGAGGAACAACATAAGTGCCGTTGAGAATTGAAGATCATCATTAAAATTTGAGAAGCACCATTGAGACTTTGAGAGTCACCGAGTCCATAGTATCACGATTAAGGGGAGCACGAGTCAAGTCTAGAGAGTCACTTCACCCAACACAATAAATTGGCCATAACATGACACATAGCCCATCGCGGCACACACAAATCACAAAGCCCACTAGGAGTGGCAAACACACCATAAGCATTCTTTTGAGCACCACAGTATCACTTTGAGCACCACGCTCTTCCTTGGGTAAGACCTCCAGGTCGAGATCCCTCACAAGTCTATTAGTCATAGCGAAGCATAGATCACCAAGCCCACTGAGAGTGGCAAATACACAGAACACATATACTAGGACCACAAGCACTTTAGAACACAATACAGGCACGACACAAGTCCACTCGGAGTGGTACACCCCACAACACTAGTTCATACTAGGATTAGAACACTAGACATGATAGGACATAATTCATATCACATCCATGCATTGCATAGCATCATCCCCGCATAGCATCCGCCTGATTGTTGTGTATTTGCATGTTTTGTTTCTTTGTGCCCCGAACTACGTCTTGGTCTGATTCCCCTTGGGATACTTAGGCAACTCACGTAGAACGCGACCAACACTAGCCTCAGCACTGGTTTCTTTTTCCTACTTTTTTTTGCAACGCACTTGTTTTTATCCTAAATCTTTAGCCTCCAAAAGTCTGTCTCATCAAGGCTTTGGCACTCGCTTGCGACACGCGTTGCCTCGCAAGTTCATGCCAAAGAGGGGCAAATTGTAGACACCCCATTTTGTCGTCTAATAGATTTAGGAGGCCACAAGCATGTCAAACCTCAATGATTAGAAAGATCGGATTTTTAGAGATTGCCTCTAACTCTCAAGAAATCAAAGAAATGACCAAAATGCCTCTAAAAGTTCAAAACTCTCCAGATTGGCCCAAAATCTCAGAAATCATTCGATGTTGTTCCAAACAAAACAAATGTATTTTAAAAGGTAAATATTTGAAATCGTAAGCTCCCAGAGACCCCCACCGAAAGTTCCCGGAAAGTCTCTGTTGACCGGTTTGACCAAGTTTGACCAAGGTTTTACCAAAATCATTCGAATTCGCCCAAAAGTTCTGAGATCATCCTAGATCATGTGAAAAGTCTTAAAATATGTTTTAAAAGAAAATCGGACGGAAATGTCAGTCTTTGGAGACTCCCAGAACTTCCCGAAATTTCCTGGAAGCGCACTGTTTGACTGATTTGACTGCAAGTTTGACCAAAAATCAAAGTCTCCTTTTCAATGTTAAAATATTTTTATCAAATACTAGAAGTCAATAGCTTTCCAACGGTATATCGCACATAATTTCTGAATCTAAAACGAATTTGTTATGAATTTCTGAAGGTAAAAACTGCTATTAATTCGGCTTTTATCGCGAATACCGCAAAACTTTCCAAAGTGATCCAACTCCAAACTATTTTTTTTTATGGAAAGTAGACCTCAATACCTTTCCAATGGTATATCACAATCTCAATTTGGATTTCGTATGAATTTTCTGTGAATTTCGGACGAAATAGGGCCGTTTCGCAAATTCTAGAATTTTAGGGGGCCAAAATGCAATTTTTGGTCAACGGGGGAGTTGACTGCGACGGCGGCACAGGCCCACTACCACGGCAGCAGTGGCCAAGTGCCGCGGCGGCACTCTGAGTAATTTTTCATTTTTTTTTGTAATTTTTGGTTAATTTTTGGGTTTTAATTCAAATTTTCAACAAATAAAACGACATGGTTTTGATTTTTCCAGGATTTTGGACCAATTAGAGATTTTTTAAAACCAAAAATACCTCCCCAAGTTGGCCTATAAAGGAGACCTATTTACTTCCATTTAGAGGGGAGCTTGGAAGCCATTAGAGAGAGATATAGAGAGTTAGGGAGAAAGAGAGAGAGAAGTATAGATTTTCTTCTTCCAAATCAAATCCAAAATGTGAGTTTCAATTAGTTTTCTAAAAACTAAACTTTTATTTTCAAGCTTTCAATCCATCTTTTTCATCTTCTTTGAGTTTCCTATGAGTTAGAGAGTGATGTACTCACCCATATACACACATATGAGAGGTTGAATGCTTGTGGTTCCACCATTGAATATCATCTATTGATTTGTTCATTTGCTTGCTTATATACAATGTTCATCTCTTCTTACCTCATTTCTTTTTGATTTTCTTTATTTACTTACTAGTTCATCATCATCTAGATGATGACATGAAGTTTGAGGCGAGTGAATCCTTATGGATAGTAGATCTTGACCTCAAAAAACATGGTTGATAGATGATGATTATAACTTCAATACCTCCAAGGTATCCTTGAAGTTATGTTCAAATAAAAATGAATCTTTCCAACAATCTTGGAGGTTCTTGATGATGAGTTTGATGTTGACATTTTAAGTGGTTATAATCTCTATTTGATGTTGAAAATATACTTTCAAAACCTCTATTTCAAAACCACTCTTAAAACCCCTCATTTTGATCTCAAGAAAGAAAACTCTAGTTTTTTCCCAAAACTAGAGTGATCTGAGTTCAAAGATTTCTCTAGAACTCAATACTCAATGTATGGATGCAAGACCACTTGGAAAGTCTTCCTAACTCATTAGAGAACACCCAAGATTTTTGGTTTGACTTGGAAATACTTGAAAATGGTCCATTTGGACCCAAACATTCTCTCCAGATATTCTGTTTTTGCTGTCACAGCAGCTTGGTCTACTTTCAACTTGTTTTACAGAAAACCTTTCCAAAAGGTATGGTCCCAACTTATTTTTCCCTTAAACTTAAATGTCTTAGGAAACGATCTGTATAATATGGGCCTCTAGATCATTTGTTTTCATTTTCTAAGACTTTCTAACATTTCAGTCGACAGTACGGACTCTGGTTTTGAGTGACCTCTATTGTTTATATGATTTCTCTCAATATGTGATAGTTATTAAAGATTGGCTTTTTGGGTTGTGTTCTAGACCCATCTTTTCCATTTTCACAAGATCATGTTACTGTTCTATCCACTATTCACAGCAAGCACACTTTTATTTTCCCCCTTTGATTTGATGCTTACATGCACTCCAAATTAGCTCATGTCTTAGGAAGTAGTTCATACTACATTTGTACATATCCCATGTTGATTTCCTTCATTCATTCATACACATTCTAGACTTCTAAGTCATTCTAAGAATCCATGAACACAAAGCACACTACAACCTTGGCACATTCTAGATACATACATTGCATCCATGCAAAGATTTGGGGCTTTTGTGACTCCTAATCTAAGAAGATTATAAGGAATGAACTTGATCATACATTCATGCTTCCCCTCGATATAATCCTCCTTTCTCATCTGTCCCGGGGATTGAGAGATCTTCTTTTCTCAAAGATTAACATGCATCATACTAGCTTGCCAAACATATTTTGATTTCTTTGATTATTTGTTTCAAGAACAATTCATGTCCCCTTTAGATTAGGGAAACTTAATTACTTGATATGTGATTAGATGATTTCTCCTAGGTTTTTGCGTGTGATCTTTCACTTTGCATTGTGTGATACATGGCTCAGATCTTATGAATGATATTTTATCTTTAGATCTTCCATTTCAAGTTTCTTATGGGATGTAATATACCTATCATAAGTATTAATTGTCAAACCATGCATAGTATAAGATGATTATTTGGATGCTAATTGAGGCCCATTGAAAGATGGGGCAAGTTGAGGGTGTTTTAGTCATGACAAGGCTTCTTCCTCTCTCGTACCAAAATCCCGAGCCAAGTTCTTTGGTTATGAAGGGCCGGTGCCCTTTATCCATTTGGGTGAGTCAAAATTAGGTTTCTTGGTTCCTTAAAGACCAAGTGGCGACTCTGTATCTGTTTTCAACAGACCTTCCTTTTCTTTCTTTGATCCAAATCAATTTCAAACAAAAATAAAAAGAAGTGGAATTCCGCGTGTCCACACATACACAATCACTTAACCATCTTGCATCAGTACACATCCAAGTCCTTGATACGAAGCGTCGCAGTAAATTATAAACCTTTCCCTGCTCTTAGGTACGGCCAAAACTGGCACTGTGGTCAACCTCTCTTTTAATTCTTGGAATCCTCCTTTATGTTTATCCGTCCATTCATACTTTGCTTCCTTTCTTATCAACTGGGTTAAAGGCCCTGCAATCTTAGAGAATCCTTCTACGAATCTCCGATAATAATCGGCTAAACCTAGAAAACTTCTGACTTCTGTGGCATTTGTCGGCCGATTCCACTTTAAGACTGCATCAATCTTAGATGAGTCCATGGCTATTCTGTCCTTTGAAACAACATGTTCTAGGAACTTAACTTCCTGCCGCCAAAATTCACATTTACTAAACTTCACATACAAACAATTATCTCATAGTGTCTGCAAAGCAATCTGTAAATGTTCTTGTGTTCCTATTCTGTTTTAGAGTTTATCAAGATATCGTCGATGAACATAATAATAAACTAGTCTAGATATGGCTTGAATAGTCGATGCATCAAATCCATGAATACTAGTGGAGCATTGGTCAATCCAAAAGGCATAACCAGAAACTCTTAGTGTCCATATCTTGTCCTGAATGCGATTTTTCACACGTCTTGGTCGAACCAACAATTGATGATAACCCGAACGTAGATCTATCTTTGAAAAGACCGTTGATCCCTGCAATTGGTCGAACAAATCATCGATCTAGGGAAATGGATACCTATTCTTGATCATAACCTTGTTCAATTCTCTATAATCGATATAAAGTCAGAAAGTCCCACCCTTCTTTTTCACGAAAAGCACTGATGCTCCCCAAGGTGACGTGCTAGGTTGAACGAAACCTAATTCTTTCAGTTCTTGTACTTGCTTCTTCAGTTCCAATATCTCGGTTGGTCAAAAACTTGACACGACTAAAAAGTTGTGCGCTCTTGTGCAACACCCAAGTGTAGGTGATCGTGCAAGTAATATAGTACTGGAAGTCCAGGTCGATCCCACAGGGAAGGAATAGGAAGAATATCTACTAAGTTAAACCTAAAGAAAAAGAGAAGATGAATGTAGGAGTGAAGGTTCTAACGAATCCTAATTAATTAAATTAAACTAAATATTAAACTAAACATATAGAAACATAACTAATGAAACAGATAAACTAAAGGTGTTGGAAACACGTGAATCCACATTAATCCTAACCATCTACCATGCACATTCATTAACGCTCTATGGAGTTCATTCCTTTTCAGCATTCCGTATTTTTCTAAAGATATATAATCAATAGCCCTTTCATGCCCGGGACTACATCATCACAAGTGATTCAAAATACTTGAAAGACGGTTTAAAACAATGGTAATTACTTGCACTCTAAATGGTGTTAGCATTCAAAGTGGTTTTCAAAAGTCATTGAAGAAAAGGCCTTAAGGCTTTAAGTTCTAAAAACTGTTGTGACAAACTGAGCTTATAGGGACAATTTGATGACAGATTTCTAAAACAGAAAGTCATGGAATACTTAAAAGAATCATCTCAGGAATTAACATGTTCGATCGATCGAAGCGCTCTCGATCGATCGGACAGTCATCCTTCAATCGATCGAAGTGCCTTCGATCGCTTGACTAGCTCTGGTTCGATCGATCGAAATGCCTTCGATCGATCGAGCCCAAGGTTTCTAAGGGTTGCATGGCAGAGGCTGGGAATCAATGTTTCATCACATATTCCCAACGTCTAAACTACAGAAACTTAATAAAACTAGTACAGAAATAGAAAACTAGACAATCATCAACATCTAAACTAATAAACAATCAAATAGAGGGAAAGGAGAAGAAAAACCTGTAAATAATCTGAAATAAACTTGTAAATAACTTGTAATACAGTTGAATCATCAATAATCTTCAATGAATCAATGGAAAAGATGAAAAATAACATGAATCTAACCTAACCTACTCCTAATCTAACCCTAAAACTACCCTAAACTGCTGTTTTTCGCGTTCTGGAGCGTCCCCCCTTCGTCTGGCGTCAAAACGACGTATATATAGGGTTCCCACAGAGTTTACGCAACTTTTGGGTGAAAATAAGGTTCGATCGATCGAGCTTAGTTCGATCGATCGAAGGTTCGATCGATTGAACCCTTCTTCAATCGCTTGAACTCTTCTGATTTTGACAGCACTGCACACCGATGGGAGAATGGCCATAACTTTTGACTCGAACCTCGGATTGACCTCCCGTTTGCGGCCACGCGACCGTAACTCAAAGATCTACATTTCATGTCTCTGGGAAAATCTTCCAAATCTGAAGTCTTAATTGTCAAAAATGGCATTTTCTCAGCTGCTTCTGCTATTCTCTTCACCAGAATCACTTTCTATGCAATGTTTGCTTTCCATGACCTGTAAAATAGTGTAAAAACACATGTTTGAGTCTCAACATCATAGAAAACACTTAATCATTGATGTGCATCTAAATCTAGGGACTTGGGGATAAAAGTATGCATAAAAGACCGTATAATACACTATAAACATGCACTTTTCACCTCGAATCACACCCCCCAACTAGCTCGTTGCTAGTCCCTAGCAATGAAGCGAACTACAACAGTGTTTATTTAAACTATAAGAATTGAAAACAAAAGAAATTAAAATCCTAACTCACTTTCGCAGGAATCGCGATTGCATTTAGCGTATGCAACAAGCCTTTAAACCCCTAGGTTCCCCCTAGTGGACGAGTGTTGTCTCGTGAGGGTTTGCAGTGAATCTACCCACAAAATTCATGTTTATGGTAATGGTTCTCATTTAAATGTTTTCAAGAAATTTTCCTCTCATTTAGCAATATAGTTTAGCTCAACATTCTCATGAAACTCTCTAGTATGCTATAGCAATGCAACACACACATTACAGTTAATCTACTATCAAAGTCATTAGAATATTCCATACCTATCAATCTTCAAGTGTGTGTGTGAACGGACAACCATAATACAAAACTTCAATTTCAAAGCTTGCACAACCTAAGATGCTATCAAGATGTTCATTTTGACTCAACTCTCACCTGGATTACACTCTCAAGATGAAATCACTCCGAATTAGGTGTAATAATTATCACTCATGATATAGAAGCTACAAAGAGTAAATGTAAATGGAATCTAATGCTTCTCATATCTAAATAGAAAAACGGAATTTTATAGTGCACAAAGTCTCATGAAAGGATACTTTTCACTAGAAGAGCGAGATACCGTGGATAACTCTCTCATTACCTTAACTTCAAATCCAATTTACTTAAAATCATCAGGACTTTGAAAAAGAGGTGTTAGATTAAGAAGAAAAAGGCTCGTGATATTCAATTGGGTCAAAGGATGTGATTGGAATGTCTACTATAACTTTTCAAACTTCCCACATCTCCAATCTCTCTCTTCTTCTTTTCTTTTATTTATTTTTTTCACACTCTTCTTTTCATTCCTTTTTTTTTCTTTTGTAACAACCATTGGCATTTTTTTCTTTTTCTTCTCATGCTTTTCTTTTTTTCTTTCATTTTTTCTTTGCCAACTTTCCCTTATTCACACTAACATACTTCTTGTTAACGCAACACATCCCAATCACACCTAAATAAAGAACTGATGCTTGAACTCCTAATTTGGAGTTTGGTATAGACTTTAGGATTATGAAGACAAGGCGATTATGATAAGCTCAAGAAGTGAAGTAAAGGAATAGCATAAAGGTAGGCCAAGGCTGTATTATGCGTGTATGGTCAAAAGATGGCCTAAATCATCTTCTAAGTTAATAGGATTATTCATTTCAGTAAATTCAAGAGCTCTAAAGTTTGGTAAATCCTGAACGTTCTCTTCTAGTGATCAGTCAAAATGAAGAAGAAAAATGAGACTTTCAACGAATTAATACGCTTTTCAAAAAGTAAGAGTAATTTATAAAACCCTCAAAAACAAAGAATGGCACAAATGCTTACTTGGGTTATTAGTCTCCACTACAGTCTCTCAAGATACCTAAGCTATGCTTACTAATCCATTTTAGCTAAGTACAAGGTTGTCACAATGTGCTCAAAGTTGTTTGAAGATTAAAACGCATAAAATATACTATAACTAAGATAGTAAAGAAACTACCATAGTATATCACATACTAATAACATACAGAAAATAACACTAATGCATCATAACTAACTACATTAACTATGAGAGAAATACAAGAACCATTTTATTATCTTTAAAAAAAATAAAATAAAATAAAATAAAATAAAAATTTTAAATTTTTTTCAGATTTTAATTTACTGAGTTACATGTTGCTAAGCAGATATATGACACTAAAGTACAACAAAAAGATATAGTTACATGTTGCTAAGCAGATATATGACACTAAAGTACAACAAAAAGATATGAGGCATGCAATGACTCACACCCCCCAACTAAAACTAAACATTGTCCCCAATGTTCTAAACTAAGCACATGGACATGTAAAGTAAAGCGAGGGAAGGAAGGATGTTACCTCGAAGCGTTAATATCCATTTTTTTCAAGCTACCTGCAAGATCATTAGTAGCAACAAGGAAAAATACAGAATATAATACAACTACTCAGTAAATAACCTCGGTTAACAAGATTTTTATCATAAAGTAATAACCGAAATTTTTGAGGATCTTCCCAATGAAATAATTTAACAGTGAAAAGAATGTAGGGATCCTCATAAAATTGCAACTCCCCCCAACTAATGTCAGGCTCAAGGTCAGAGGAGATGATGCAAAACCAATGGCTTCCAAAGTTATTGGGGACAGTTATAAGAGGAATACCACACTTTTTAGGAATTACATTCAAGAAACGATCTTTGGTGTTGGTATTTTCTATAACAGCCTCTATTTTTATATTATCAAAAACAGGTGGAGGCCATGGTTCAATAAAAGGGGCAGGGTCGAAGTGATGTTCTAATGAAGCTTCACCACCCTCCGCTTGTCCTAGAACAGAATCTATGGAGATATAATCATAGGAATTGAATTTCTGTTCTATGCACATGGTTTTGGACTGGACTTGGATAAAGCTATCTATTTGGGCCTCAATGTCATAATCACTCAAGAAGGTCAAGCAGTCTAGAAGATTGCTAGCTTCTTGTTGAATTTTAAGATCATCTAAAGTGGGCCCAATATTTTCCAAGTCTTCTCTCAAAGAATTTTGAAAGTTAAAATTTTGTGAAGAACATGTGCTAATATCCTTACCATCCTCTTCCACAACACATTCTGTTTGTTCACGAATGGGGTACACATAACATTCAAGCTCAGGATGAGAGTTTTGATTAATAGAAAGGATAGATGATGGGCAACTTGGTGACACCACCTCTTCGGCCGAAAGAGGTGAGGGTTCATGAATACCAGATGAATCTAAATCGAATTTAGAAATTTCAATAACGTCCACCCTAGGGTCACTATCAAAGGTAGGGGTAGAGTCAACATGGGACTCTTCCTTTCCTAATTGCGTGCAATCACCTAAACTCTCATCATCTTTTAAGACCTCATTCTCATCCTCGCAACTCTCCTCACTATATGTGTCATCTATTGAAGTACTCTGGACAAAGAGATTGTGCAACTTTATCAAGGCAGTGAAGGAGTTGATGTCTGGGGTTGTATGTTGAAGAGAAGATGGTTCTACAACTTCATGCTCTATGGTTTGGTTTTGGAGTTCTTGTTGGGTTATCACTTTCTCAAATGAGTTGTTAACCTCACTCGGTAAGAACCCATCATTGTCCTCTAATTCCATTCCATTGTTAGTGTCTTGGAATTCAGGTTGTAGCGTTGAAGGACTGGTATAGTCTTCTAAAGGTTGGCTATCAAATGCTTGTTGATATCTAGCTCCTAATTTATCAATTGCACTCTCTAGCCTTTTCATTTCACTAAGCAGCAATTCTAACATACCAGTATCCTCAACTTGGTTATTCTCCTCATTATAACTATATGAAGTTTCACCCCATTGTTGTTGGTAATAGTCCCCTTCCCATTGCGTTTGTGTGCAAGACTCCCCAGAAGGAAAGTCTTGATGCATTTGGTAATCGTGGGAACTACTACTATATCCAACACTATCATCTTGGTTATATCCCCATTGCGATTGATAGAACTCTCCAGGTAGAGGTTCTTGATACGTTTGATAACATGGGGGACTAACACGATGGTTTTCCCATTGTGGTGATTGGTAGCACTCAGGTTGATAATGTGCATCATATGTGGGTGCTTGCCAACTCGGGGTATAGTTCTCATTACCTAATGTGTACCCATTCGTGGTATTTGTGTTGTATGGAGGGTAATATGGATAAGACATGTTTACCCAAAATATTTAAACAAACGAAATTCTTTTTTTTTTCTTGTGAGAGAAAAGTCCAATGATTGTTTTTTTTTTTTTTTTCTTTTTTTTTTTTTTTTTTTTTAAGTAAAAGAAGAAAAATAGAAAAACTTAGTAAAATCCTAACCTAGTTGCCTTCCCCGGCAACGGCGCCAAAAACTTGACACGACTAAAAAGTTGTGCGCTCTTGTGCAACACCCAAGTGTAGGTGATCGTGCAAGTAATATAGTACTGGAAGTCCAGGTCGATCCCACAGGGAAGGAATAGGAAGAATATCTACTAAGTTAAACCTAAAGAAAAAGAGAAGATGAATGTAGGAGTGAAGGTTCTAACGAATCCTAACTAATTAAATTAAACTAAATATTAAACTAAACATATAGAAACATAACTAATGAAACAGATAAACTAAAGGTGTTGGAAACACGTGAATCCACATTAATCCTAACCATCTACCATGCACATTCATTAACGCTCTATGGAGTTCATTCCTTTTCAGCATTCCGTATTTTTCTAAAGATATAGAATCAATAGCCCTTTCATGCCCGGGACTACATCATCACAAGTGATTCAAAATACTTGAAAGACGGTTTAAAACAATGGTAATTACTTGCACTCTAAATGGTGTTAGCATTCAAAGTGGTTTTCAAAAGTCATTGAAGAAAAGGCCTTAAGGCTTTAAGTTCTAAAAACTGTTGTGACAAACTGAGCTTATAGGGACAATTTGATGACAGATTTCTAAAACAGAAAGTCATGGAATACTTAAAAGAATCATCTCAGGAATTAACATGTTCGATCTATCGAAGCGCTCTCGATCGATCGGACAGTCATCCTTCAATCGATCGAAGTGCCTTCGATCGCTTGACTAGCTCTGGTTCGATCGATCGAAATGCCTTCGATCGATCGAGCCCAAGGTTTCTAAGGGTTGCATGGCAGAGGCTGGGAATCAATGTTTCATCACATATTCCCAACGTCTAAACTACAGAAACATAATAAAACTAGTACAGAAATAGAAAACTAGACAATCATCAACATCTAAACTAATAAACAATCAAATAGAGGGAAAGGAGAAGAAAAACCTGTAAATAATCTGAAATAAACTTGTAAATAACTTGTAATACAGTTGAATCATCAATAATCTTCAATGAATCAATGGAAAAGATGAAAAATAACATGAATCTAACCTAACCTACTCCTAATCTAACCCTAAAACTACCCTAAACTGCTGTTTTTCGCGTTCTGGAGCGTCCCCCCTTCGTCTGGCGTCAAAACGACGTATATATAGGGTTCCCACAGAGTTTACGCAACTTTTGGGTGAAAATAAGGTTCGATCGATCGAGCTTAGTTCGATCGATCGAAGGTTCGATCGATTGAACCCTTCTTCAATCGCTTGAACTCTTCTGATTTTGACAGCACTGCACACCGATGGGAGAATGGCCATAACTTTTGACTCGAACCTCGGATTGACCTCCCGTTTGCGGCCACGCGACCGTAACTCAAAGATCTACATTTCATGTCTCTGGGAAAATCTTCCAAATCTGAAGTCTTAATTGTCAAAAATGGCATTTTCTCAGCTGCTTCTGCTATTCTCTTCACCAGAATCACTTTCTATGCAATGTTTGCTTTCCATGACCTGTAAAATAGTGTAAAAACACATGTTTGAGTCTCAACATCATAGAAAACACTTAATCATTGATGTGCATCTAAATCTAGGGACTTGGGGATAAAAGTATGCATAAAAGACCGTATAATACACTATAAACATGCACTTTTCACCTCGAATCAGTGCCATCCTATATGGAGTCTTAGAAATTGGTAGTGATAGGTACAAAAGTACCCAGTCAAAGTCAAATTGCCACGTCTACAGCGAGATGCCCAGTAACTCAGGATATTGACATGTTGCTCGAGCGTCCTAGGTTATCTAGCCTAGAAGTGCCTAGTCAGTTAAAATTGCTTAGGAATATGTAGTGCTGATAGACCAAGAGGGGTGCAGTCCGGGCCTGATCCCGTCGATCATGCCGAATCATTCCAGTAGTTTCCTAACTCAATCCAAAGACTAATGGAAAGTAGAGGATGTTTCCTAAACCATAACATCCCATGATTTATGCTCATCAATTTGTAATTAGATTAGGCTTCCTAATCTAATAGTTACCTTGTGCGGATTGACAAGCGGGGGTATTTGTAAAATACAACCGGGCTAAAAGAAGAAAATACACTAAATTAGTTTATAATTTCCCTATTTATCTGCAATTTGAATCACAATGCTAGTTTTTATATAATATGATTAATCTATGAGAAGTGGTATTGTTTTAGTGGTTATGTGTGCAAATTACCGTTGCAGCGTGGAGAATTGGAAGATAACGATAAAAGGAAGTGCTGGGTTGCAAAGAAGACATTTCAAAGCTAAAGCACAGAGTTCGAACGATTGAAGAGGGTTTGAGCGATCGAGGTTTCGATCGATCGACTTGAGTTCGAGCGATCGAAGATCCTAGAAGTTCAATCGATCGAGAGATGTTCGATCGATCGAACATGGCTTTTATCAGAACATACGCGCATGCTACGAGCTTTAGGTTTTTCTATATATATCAGTTGTATTCACGAAAAAAACGGATTCCCACATTACTTTTTCATCAGTTTATATATATAGAGAGAGTTTTCTCCATTGTTTTGTAGGTTTATCAAAGACTTTTAGTATTGTAACTTGGATTCCCTTCGTTTAATAATAGTTCTTCATTCCAGGTTAATCCTCTATTGCTTATTTACATTCTGCACGTAGTTTAGAGCAATATAATCAGTTATCACGTAGTTTGTATGCTAGATATATTTACACCATTAGTTTTTATAATTTTCATGATTAAATCACAAACAAATGCATCCTTAATGAATCTTCACGTTAAAAACAACTCTGTGCTACTCTAGACTATGTTTGAGTAGTCCCCAGGTTGGGAGATCATGATGAAACCATGATCTTAAGCCTCTGCCATGCAGCAGAATAATTCTTGTGTTCGATTGATTGAATTTAGTTCGATCGATCGGAACAGAGACATTGTCAATCGATCGAAGTCAGTTCGATCGATCGAGGGATGAAGATGTTCGATCGATCGAAAGCGCGTCAATCGATCGAACTCTCTGATTCCTGAGAACATCCTATGCAGTATCCCTAGACTTTATGTTTTATTGATTTGTTATCAAACTGTCCCCAAATGCTCAGTTTGTCAAAGCAGTCTATAAACTTAAAGCCTTGAGGCATTTGTCTTCAATATATTTTGCAAACCACCCTCAATGCTAACACCATTGTAGGTGCGAGTCTTAACTATTGTTTTAAACCGCTTTTATGTATTTCAAATTTAACAATGATGACATAGTCCCGGTCATGAAAGGACTATGGATTCTTTACCTTTAGATAAATACGGAATACTGTAAAGAATGTGCTCCATTGAGCTTCAACGTAACTGCATGGTAGATGGCTAGGTCGCAGTGAATTCGTGTAATCCCAACATTCCCTTTTATTAAGAAAGAAACACATTTTAAAATATCGTTTTAAATTGTTAGTTAGTTGTTAGATTAACTTAGTTTAATAGCTTTATCTTTAGTAGTTGATAAATCATGGAACTTCGTGTTCTACATCCCTTAAAATTAATGATTTTTGTTTTCCTTTTAGAGATTAATCTAGTTTTTTAGTTTAACACCTTCCCTGTGGGATCGACCTGGACCTAACCAAACTACTACTTGCACGATTACCTACACTTGGATATAGCACACAAGCGTACACAGAAAAATTCTGGTGTCAAGTTTTTGGTGCCGTTGCCGGGGAAGGCGACAAGCTAACGCTTAGATTACCTCAATCTATCCTTATCTCTTTCTGTTTTTCTTTTTATTTTATTCTTTAGATAAAAAAAAAACTACTTAGGGTCTTTCCCTTTATGTCCGATAATTCCATCGAAGGAATTTACGAAAACCCATTCTATTCATCCAATTCATCTAGTTCTATTAATCCCATAGTTACACCTATTGATTCAATGGCCGATAATCAAAGTGAAAGCAGTGATAATGTGGTTGAACCAATCGACGATTCACTTCGTCCTTTGTGCGATCTCATGACTCCTGAACACGCTCCTACACCTTCTTATATTCTCATTCCACCCCATGCAGGCGAATTTCAATTTCGAAATGGAATGATTCAACTCCTTCTTACCTTCCATGCAATGGAGAGCGAGAAGGCGTATCTACATGTCAAGGACTTTGAGGATGTTTGTAAAACATTTTCACAGAATTGTCCTGTAGACGTGACACGTCTAATGCTATTTCCTTTCACCCTGAAGGATAAAGCAAAAGCGTGGTTGTTCACCTAAAAGCCAAATTCAATCTACACCTGGCATGCAATGAACACCGCTTTTCTGAAGAAATTCTTTCCACCCCGCATGACCACTGAGCTTAAACGACAAATAAACTCTTACAAACAAAAGAGCAATGAACCTTTACCCAAACGTGGGAGCGTTTCAAGGATTTACTTCTATCATGCCCACATCACGGGTATGAGAAATGGTGAACCATAAGCTACTTTTATGAAGGATTAAATGGTAAAACTAAAATGTTGGTCGAGACCATGATTTCAGGGCCATTTCTTCGCAAGAACACTGAAGAAGCTGAAGCTCACTTCGAGTGGTTAGCTGAACATGCCCATGAGTGGTCGAACTCAGAAGATGTCCCACCCTCAAAGATATCCTGTGTGGAAGAGAAAAGTTTATACCAACTAAAAAGTGAGGATCATCTGATGAATAAATATGAAGAACTGGTGAAGAAAGTTGAAGAGTTGGGAATGAAAGGAGAGAGTTCTAGGCAGGTTTTTCCTGAAGAACCATGCGGCACATGCAACATGCTGGGACATACTAGCCAATACTGCCCTAATGTGCCGTATTTTCAAGAACAATCCCCCATGGAAATGAATGCCATGCATGGGTATAAGGGGGCGGGGAATTCTTACAACAATTATAATTCACAACATAATAACAATAGATGGAATCACCCCGGGTTTGATTGGAAAAACAATACTGGGACCCAAAATCAATATCAACAATAGCCCTATAATAACAATAACCAATATCAAGGGCAATTCAATAGGCAGCCCCACCCATTCAATCAAAATAGACCAAACAACTATAATCAACCTCAACCCTCTAATAATCAACAGCCAAACGTGTACGTTCTCCCACACAAAAAGTCGTAGGAGGAAGATCCTCTTTCTAATGTGAATCTAACGCAGCAGTTAATTCAAATGATGAGCAAGATGTCTGCAACGTTAGAGAGGATGGATGCACGACAAGAGGGATTGGGAGGAACATTTCCTGCCCAACCACTTCCAAACCCTAAGGAATTCAACAATGGTCCCAATAACCATGAGCAAGCCAAAGCCGTGACAACTCTGAGAAGCGGCAAGGTCATAGGGAAAAACATGCCTCATTATACTCCCGAGGAGTATGAAGAGGAGGAAGTGGCGATTAAGAGCAAATCATCTACTTAGGAAGAGGAGCAACTCAATAATAACGAACCATTGGTTAAAAAAGATGAAGCTCCTAAACGAGTAGAAGAAATTAAGAGAAGACCCGGAAAGGAGCTTGCTAGTGACGAATTACCCAAATGCCCTTTCCCTGCGCCTTACCCTCAAAGGCTTAAGAAACCCCAAAATGAGGCAAGGTATCAGGAGTTCTTGGAACTGTTCAAATAAGTCAAAATCAATCTTCCACTCCTTGATGCAATCAAACAAGTGCCAGCCTATGCTACGTACTTCAAAGACTATGCACGGTCAAGAGGAGGCAAAGTGTGAAGAAACACGCCTATGTCGCTTGCTAAGCAAGTGCAATCATCCAAAACGAATTGCCTCTAAAGCTTAAAGACCCTGGCACCCCAACTGTCTCGTGTTGGATTGGGAATCAAAGGATAGACAATACACTCCTTGATCTAGGAGCAAGTGTACTCCTTGATCTAGGAGCAAGTGTAAACCTATTGCCATATTCAGTCTATAAACAACTAGGGTTGGGTGAACTCAAACCCACCCGAGTTGCGTTGCAACTGGCAGATAGGCCAGTCAAATATCCTAGAGGAATACTGGAGGATAAGTCTTCCCGATTGATTTTGTAATATTGGATACCGAACCCGTGTCTAATCCATGTTCACAAATCCTGGTGATTTTTGGACGTCCATTCCTCAACACCATAGATGCCACAATCAAAATAAGAAGTGGTATCATGACCATCGTATTCGGGAATATGACCTTAAACGTCAAAATATTTTCAAATCCCTGACTTGAAGAATACAAGGACGAAGAAGAAGTTAATTTCATCAAAACGATTATCGATGATGAGGCTGATTTTGTTGACTATAAAGATCCTTTGGAAGTAGTAGTGTCACAACTTGACGCAGTCTACAAACCTAATGATTCAACTCCATTGGACAACGCCTTAAATCATGCCTGCGTCATGATGGATACGCAAGAGGAGGATAGAGCTGAATGCATGTGGGTCACACCATATGAACCTTTGACTCCAAAAGCGAAGTTAACTATGCCTTCAAACTTTCAGTTTCCCGACTTAGAATTAAATGAGCTTCCAAAAGAGCTCAAATACGCTTTTCTAGGGACTAAAAAGACTTATCCTGTGATAATCTCATCCACGTTGAACTCGGAACAAGAGGATAAGTTAATTCAAATGCTCAAATAGCACAAGGGAGCATTGGGGTGAACTATTGCCGACCTAAAAGGCATAAGCCCATCTATTTGCACCCATAAGATATATCTGGAGGAAGACGCCAAACCTTCGTGACAAATGCAGAGGCGTCTGAATCCCAATATGCAAGAAGTCGTGAAAAAGGAAGTCCTAAAACTTCTGGACATTGGGATTATATATCCTATCTCTGACAGCTCTTGGGTTAGTCCAACCCAGGTGGTGCCCAAAAGGCTGGTATAGCAGTTATCCCAACAAAGATGACGAGAGTTAGTACCAACACGCGTCCCCACTGGATGGCAGATGTGTATTGATTACTGAAAGTTAAATACTGTGACCCGAAAAGACCACTTTCCATTGCCGTTCATGGATCAAATGTTAGAAAGAGTGGCGGGTCATAAATTTTATTGCTTCTTGGAGGGATATAGTGGCTATAACCAAATCGAAATAGCTCCTGAAGATCAGGAGAAGACGACTTCCACTTGTCCGTTCGGTACATTCACCTACCGTCGTATGCCCTTCGGTTTATGCAATGCACCTGCCACCTTTCAGCGGTGCATGTTAAGCATATTCAGTGATATGGTCGAACAGACACTCGAGGTCTTTATGGACGACTTCTCAGTGTTTGGCCATAGATTTGATAACTGCCTAGAAAACCTTGAGAATGTGTTAGCGAGATGCGAGGACAAACACTTAGTACTAAACTGGGAAAAGTGTCACTTCATGGTGACCAAGGGAATTGTCCTCGACCACATTATTTTTGATAAGGGTATCCAAGTCGATAAAGCAAAAATTGATATAATTGCAAATCTACCTGTCCCTTGTAAAGTCCGAGACATCTGATCTTTTCTGGGACATGCGAGATTCTATCGTCGTTTTATCAAAAAATTTAGTGCAATCTCCCGACCACTGTGTCAACTGTTGGCTAAAGACATGCCATTCGAATGGTTGGAAAACTGTCAAACATTTTTTGACGCACTAAAAGAACACCTTACCTCCGTACCGATAATACAGGCACCCGACTGGAGTTTACCTTTTGAGTTAATGTGCGATGCTAGCGACTATGCCATTGGTGCAGTTCTAGGACAGAGGACGGACAATAAACCTTATGTAATATACTATGCCAGCCGAACACTTAACGAAACTCAAATGAATTATACGACTACCGAGAAAGAGCTACTGGCAATAGTTTTCACTCTAGACAAATTCAGGTCTTATCTAATAGGGTCCCCAATAGTCTGTTTTACAGACCACTCGGCCCTCAAGTACCTGCTATCGAAGAAGGACGCAAAACAGAGGCTCATCCGCTGGATACTCCTACTCCAGGAATTTGATATCACTATCAAGGATAAAAAGGGAGTAGAGAATGTGGTCGCCGACCATTTATCTTGGTTGACATTTACTGATAACACTGAGCCCGTACCAATAAAAGATGAATTCCCAGACGAGCAACTGATGGCTATTTCCAGTTTACCTTGGTACGCGGATATAATAAATTACCTTGTTACAGGAGAGACCCTAAGTCATTGGTCAAATCAGGACAAGAAAAGGTTCCTTTCGTTCGCAAGTCATTTCTTTTTCGATGACCCCTACTTATTTAAGTATTGTACTGATCAGGTCATCAGATGTTGCGTTCCGAATGAGGACATAACTGTAATTTTGGCCTCCTGTCATTCTGAAGCCTGCAGTGGCCATTTTACCTCCCAAAATACCGCACATAAAGTCCTACACATCGGCTTCTATTGGCCCACCGTGTTCAAAGATGCCTATACTTTTTGTAAAT
This sequence comes from Hydrangea macrophylla, assembly GCA_033977485.1. NCBI lineage: Eukaryota > Viridiplantae > Streptophyta > Magnoliopsida > Cornales > Hydrangeaceae > Hydrangea > Hydrangea macrophylla. The sequence goes on from CM066992.1 coordinate 34,712,960, forward strand.
CATGCCAACAATGTCAAAAGCTTGGTACAATTTTGAAAAGGAACTCTATGCCCTTAACCCCTATTATCACAGTTGAAATATTCGATTAGTGTGACCTCGATCTTAACCTGCTATTCCATTTTTATCTATCTCCTGTAGGTTGTTCAACATGCGAGATGATGATGTCCACTCAATTGGGTCATGGGCTGATTCTGAATATCATAACCCCCCGTGGACTGCTGATGAAATAGCATTCTGCTTATCTCCATACCAAGGGCCAGGGGCAGAAGATGTCGTTGACTTAACCCACGAATACATCCCATACAACCCTGCTCTCCTCCAGATCAATCCTTTTGAGCACATGGAATTTCCTGAAGAGGAGGGAGAACCAGAGGGATATGCTATTTGGGAAGTTGATGATGCTCTGATGGACCAGTGGGAGAATGATTCAATGTGGGAACCGTGGGAAGAAGAGGACTTACAGGATGTGGTGCCAGAATGCCATAATACTGTATTCACATACGTTGATGACTTTTTTGTTATCCAAGTGGTTCCCTACATGTATGTGCACTTGTGTTATTTGTTGTTCTGGCTTCAGTGCCCTCTACCTGCTAGTGCACCTGGTGATATCAGGCCAATAGTGAGGTTAATTCTTGGTCACATTCCCAGTATTGTTTATTCCTTTAGTTCTTTCATTTGTCTATTTAATTTCTTTCTTTCTTTTTGTGCTAGTTTGTTTTTCCTTTGTCAGGGGTGTCACTATGAATCAAATGATACAGCTGCTCTTCCTTCCACAACAGTTGTTCCATGGAATTGGACCATACATAAGGTCTCCGGGTACTCCGCCGCAAGAAGAGAGTCCGTTGTGAACTCATACACCGTTATCACTATCTCCATCTGGTTCACCTCTTGCATGCACGACCAATTCTTTGGAGAGTTCAAACTTGCTCAATGATGCCCTGGATGCTTTTTGGTTGTTCTGGAAAAGGGAATCATCAAATTCGGACCCCACATTCGAAGCTTTGACGGAGACAGAAGTTGTGGAAGAAGAAATCTGCATGCTTGAAGAATAGTGCTTCACTTCAATTGTGTTATGTCATTTCATTTTTCTTTCATCAATTGAAGTGTATTCCTAGACAGAGTTTTATTAGTTTCAGTTTCGTTTTGTTTTTCTTTATCAATAAGGTCTCAAATACCATGTTGGGGGCAATAATGTTGCAAATGGATGCTAATACATTGTTCTATCTATAAAATATTTGCAATTTTCTATTTTGATGATGACTTTTTGGCTTACATGTCCTGTCAATGAATTGTTTTTATCACTTTTCTGTATGTCCAAAACAATATTGGTTAGTTGGGGGTGTATATTCTTTCATTTCAATGGTAGTGTAGGATTTTCATGTTTGATCGATCGAACTAATGTCGATCGATCGAGCTCATCCATTCTTCAAGCGCTTCAGCAGGTCTCAATCGATCGAATGTTCGATCGATCGAACTTTCTCGATCGATCGAGACCTGTATTTAAATGAGGCGTCATCGATACATTTTCTCAGTTTCTCACTCTCTCTCTCACGTTCGAGCGATCGGAGACAGAGGAGAATCTCACAATTTTTGGACCCCCATGCACAACCACATCACCTAGAGAGAACCGGACCCCTCGGATCATCATCTTTAACCTCTTCCTCCCCCTTGTCGCGCGTATCTCAAGGTGAGGTCTCGGTTCACCCCCCGGTGTCTTTCTTTTCATTAGAATTGTATTGGGGGTGCCCCCAATTGGTATTAATCCTTTTTTGATGTTTATTTTCTTAGATTTTTATGTTTGCTGGCATTTCCCGTTCTCGTTAATTGTTGCTGCTACTTTGCTGTGTTCGATCGATCGAACTGGTCTCAAGCGATCGAAACCAGCCCTCTTCTCGATCGATCGAACATGGCTCAAGTGATCGAACCGGCGGTTTTCTCAATCGATCAAATATCCTTCGATCGATCGAAGTGCAGCAGTTCTTTCTCTTTTTTGTTTTTCCTGTTTTAATTATTTTTCTGTTTGTTTCTTCCGTTTTAGGGCTTTACAATGAACCCTATCACAGGGTATCACAAGTCCAAGCCGCTTGACCTAACCATACCCAACCCTATACTCGAGCACGGGTTCAGAAATGAGGAAGACCGGGTGTGGTTCATGAGATACTTCCAGTCACGGAAGGTTATGCTCGAGCGACCACTCGAGACAGCATGGCTCTCTACTCCTTGGTATCTTGCCCGGATACGCGCTATGCCGCAGTGGTACGCGCTCCTCTCCCAGCAAAAGCACGTTAATCTATCCTGGATTAGGGAGGCATGTGCGATGATGGTCAGGGATCCGGTTGCTCCATTCACATTACGATCATTTTTTCGAGGTCGGGAGATCATTTTTAGTCCGACCACTGTCTCCGCTGCTTTAGGGGTACCCGAGGTACCTGACTGTGTTTGTCCACACCATGCTGACACACCGCTGCTCTCACCGACTGTTATTATTAGAGAGATCACTGGGGGTGCTCTTCCGGGTTGGGATGGCGAGGCCCTTATTGCTGACTTCTACCTCACAGATAATTATCATATGCTACACCTCACCCTCAATAATTGCCTCTTAGTGACATCTTATCGGGAGAAGATTGCAGCATGGTACACACGTGTGTTATATGCGATCAGGAAAAGGTAGCCGATCTATTTGCCTCGCCTGTACATTGACTTCATGAGGCACCCTACACGATACATTCAGGCCAAGAAGCACTTGAAGGGTGCTTGGGCCATTCATCGGGTTATTGAACAGGCAGGTCTCCTTCTGTTGGCGGGTGATGCGACTGCCCAGTCTTGCAGTCGTTTTGGCAAGATAGCTTCCCTCCGGTCTGATGTACAAAAGAGAAAGAGGCGAGGTAAAGGCAAGGCTATGGTTGGAGAGAAGAGGAGAAGAGGAGGAGGCACTGATACAGAGGGTGCTGAGGAGCATGAGTTTGAGGAGGAGATGGACCCTATTGAGGAGGTTAAAAGATTTGAGCTAAGACAGAGATCTCAGGCTCATGCCCAGGGAGAGTCTTCTTCTGTGCCTCTCCCGACTATTCACGAGTTACTACTGGAGGAGAGGGAGGCCCGTATTAGACTCGAGGGCAAGGTAGATCAGATGACGACTTTGCTGGAGGCCATCTTGATCCAGATCGATGTTGATCAGTCAGTTCATGTCGCTTCTACACCACCTCCCAGCGATCCACCTAAAGCTGCTCTTATTGCGTCTACCGTCCCACTTACCACTTCTGATATTCCATCATACACCACTGGCCCATCTGTTCCTGTTCCTGATCCTACCACTCCCTCTACTTCTTCAGCTCCACCTACACCGAGTGAGTCTGCAGCTCCATCCACTTCTGCGGCGCCGCTTACTACTGAGATACCACTTTCACCTTCTCATGTCGTGGCTGACACACCATTATCTACACCAGCTGCTACGATAGAGAGTGTCCCGGCTACGACCACTACTGTGGATGAGGGTGGTGATGGGGATGTTCCAGCTGCGCTGATCGAGATATTATCGGACGTCGCTGATGATGTATAGCTTATGCTCGATCAGTGTTTTTGGATGTTGGGTGGTTTTGGTTGCTAGTGACTGTATTCTTCTCTCATGTTTTTTCTTTTCTTCTTATGGTTTGGTGGGATATGTGGACTTTTGGATATTGTTGATTGGTTTTTGGTGGGTTGGTTGGTGTTGGATATAGTGGATTTTAGTTTGTATGGAGTATATTATCACTGTTATGTTCTTTCTCTTTATTATCTTTCTAGTGATGAGTTAAGTTTTATGTATGGATTCCATGCTCTATATTTCATATCTCTTTGATCCTGCCTATTTGGAGTTTGTATGCTTTCTTTACAGGTTGTTACGCTTGCGGTTATTACTATGCTTTGACAGGTGCTATCTCTCTATCTATATTTGAAAATCAACTTCTGAGGATATTGTTATTTTCAGTTGGGGGTGGGATGTAGATAGATAATCACCTGTGCATATTTATACATAGCAATCTGGATCACTTTATTGCAAATGTCATACAATCTCGAGCTTGAATTTGTGAAGTTAAGAAAAATTTGAAAATGTTAAAAAAAAATTTAAAAATTTCCAACAATTGAGCAAGGTTTGAATTAAATTGGTAGAATAACTCTGAATATTCACTCCAATTTAGTTGTTATCAAGCAATGACACAACCATTTTATTCTTATCCTTTTATGAATTAAGTTCATGCGTTTTTCTAGTTTCTCTAGGATGAATGCATACGTTGACCATTTTTGTATCCAAATCATTTGCACATGTTAATAGCTATGCAGAAAACTTAAAATAAGAGTTAATATGACTTTCGTACTTTAAGGAATAAAGTAGTGGAAACTAGTCCCTTAGTGAGCTTTTGAAGCCAATCTTAAATCTTGAGGGAATTATCACATCAAATTCGAATTATTCTTATTGAATAAGCGTATTGAATTCGTTGAATAGTCTCTGATTCTTCATTTTGGCTTCTTAGTAGAGGAGAACGTTCAGGATTTACCAACTAAACTCAATGAACATTGACGTGAAAAAAAAATTAAGAAGTTGAGAAAATGATTTAAGCCATCGTTATTTGCTCCTTACCTTTCCATATACCTGTATTGATATTCCAGAATATGCATTGTTCTCAACCCCACACTTAGTAAATAATGCCGAATCTATTATGAAATCTCAAATTCCTGATTTTATACTTTGACCTCAATACACCCCATTGCACACCCAATGTGATTCAATTGAAGTATGAGGAAGGAGTAGTAGTGGGAAGGGCTGCATAAAAGAAAAGAAAGGGAAGGAGAAAATCCAGGTTAAATTTTTTTTTATATAGATAATATATATTAAATGGAGAGGATGGTTGGAATGAAGTGAAAGAAATTACTGAAAACAATCACATGCTGAAAATGTGCAATTTCTTACCCCTCTAATTTCTACCCTACTAAATAAAAACCGTCAAGTCAAAGCCTTAATGATTTTCAACAACTTAGTTTAACCACGAACGTGCAAATTGAGTTATCCACGGTATTTCGCTCCTCTAGTAAGTAGTATTCCGTTCGCGAGACTATACACTCTAAATGTTCGTCTTTTATAGAGTTGAGTATGAAAGCATTAGTATTCAAAAAATCACTCCTATCAAAGCTTTCATACCATGTGCAATCATTATTACCCAAGTTTCTGTGGGATATTCATTTTTGAGTGTGTAACCATGTGAGAATTGAGTTGAAACTACAAGTTCTGAGAGTATGATAGTTTAAACAACTCTAAATAAAGTTTGATGTATAGCTGTTAATCTCACACACACACGGATGCATGGATGCGATGCATATGTTGTTCTTTCTTGGTGACATGCGGAACATGTGTATTTCTTTCATGGTTTGAATGAGGATGATATGTTTTGTAGAGCTAAATTAATAGTTGAATAGAAGGGAGTGTTTACAAGTTATTCTATATCTTTTTGAGCTTAAATTCAGACAATTTTGTGGGTAGATTCACTGTAAACCCTCACGAGACAACACTCGTCCATTAGGGGAAACCTAAGGGTTTAACGGCTTGTTGCATTTGCTAAATGCAACCGCAATTCCTGCGAAAGTGAGTTAGGTAGTTTCTTTTTATTTTAGTTTGTTTTGGTTTTCATGTGTTTTATTTTAATCACTGTAGTATTAGTTTGGCATGTTTTTATCTTCGCTCTATTGCTAGGGACTAGCAAATCGCTAGTTGGGGGTTGTGATAAGCGGGGGTATTTGTAAAATACAACCGTGCTAAAAGAAGAAAATACACTAAATTAGTTTACAATTTCCCTGTTTATCTGTAATTTGAATCACAATGCTAGTTTTTATATAATATGATTAATCTATGATAAGTGGTATTATTTTAGTGGTTATGTGTACAGATTACCGTTGCAGTGTTGAGAATTAGAAGATAACGATAAAAGGAAGTGCTGGGTTGCAAAGAAGACATTTCAAAGCTGAAGCACAAAGTTCAAGCGATCGAAGAGGGTTTGAGCGATCGAGGTTTCGATCGATCGACTTGAGTTCGAGTGATCGAAGATCCCAGAAGTTCAATCGATCGAGAGATGTTCGATTAATCGAACATGGCTTTTATCAGAACATACGCGCACGCTGTGGGGACATGGGTTGAAACCCTAGCTTTAGGTTTTTCTATATATATCAGTTGTATTCACGGAAAAACGGACACCCACATTACTTTTTCATCAGTTATATATATATATAGAGAGAGTTTTCTCCATTATTTTGTAAGTTTTTCATAGACTTTTGGTATTGTAACTTGGATTCCCTTCGTTTAATAATAGTTCTTCATTCCAGGTTACTCCTCTATTGTCTATTTACATTCTGCACGTAGTTTAGAGCAATATAATCAGTTATCACGTAGTTTGTATGTTAGATAAATTTACACCATTAGTTTTTATAATTTTCATGATTAAATCACAAATAAATGCATCCTTAATGAATGTTTACGTTAAAAACAACCTTGTGCTACTCCAGACTATGTCTGAGTAGTCCCCAGGTTGGGAGATCATGATGAAACCGTGATCTTAAGCCTCTGTCATGCAGTAGAATAATTCCTGTGTTCGATCGATCGAAGTTAGTTCGATCGATCGGAACAGAGACATTGTCAATCAATCGAAGTCAGTTCGATCGATCGATCGAGGGATGAAGATGTTCGATCGATCGACGGGTGGTCTCTTGCACCTATAAAAGAGGCCACCCATCCCCGCAAAGGGGGATCGCATTTTGAACCTAAAGAATAGCAAGATATATCACTGTTACGCATATACTTGGTCGGTTACTGGTAGTGCTGCCCATTCTGTTGGCTCACCAGAAGTGCCGGTGATCTGTTAGTGAAAGTGCCCTAACGCACCCGTGGATGTTGGTTGCCTCATCAACGGGGCCAAACCACATACAATCCCTTGGTGTGCACCTCTCTTACAGAAATTCTGGCATCATCAGCTTGGCGTCATTTGTTGGAAACGACTGCTTTCTCTGAAAACAAATTTTTGACTGACAAACATGCCGCTGAAAGGTAAGAAGACCGCTGCTCTAGAAGGCCATACGAATTAGCAAGCCGGGCAACCGACCGCTTCTATGACCTCCGAGCAGGTCACTGCAGCCCTTGCATAGCTCCTAGAGGGCCAGCGAAAAACTCAGCAGCAGATCGATGCATTGCTGGCCCACCAGGAAAAACTCCCTCAAATAGAGGAACAACCCAGCAAGGGCGTGCCCGACCGGGAGCCCGTAATGATCCAAAGGCGCGCCCACACTGAGCCTATATCTCCGTTGAATCTAGGTCAGTTCGAGAATGACAAGCGTAGCTAGGTTCCCAAGCGAACTCGGCGATACTCTAGGAATAACCCACGCCAAGTGGGGGATACCAGAGAAATTATCAACAATAGGCGTGCTGCCAGAAGGGAGGGGTATGACTGGACTGCTTGGGACTCGACCAAGGATGCCTTGGCCAAGAGCCGAGAGGATCTTAGGCACATGATTTCCTGAAGCCGAAGCCGACCCTATCCCCGAGGACAACGCGCTTTAAGGTAGAGGCCTCATCGTCCGACCCGATGTACCATTTAGACACGGAGCGAAAGACTAGTCAGATGGATGTCAAGGCCCAGATCGAAGACCTGCAGAAATAGATCAAGCAACTAAGTCGTAAGTCACGCCATGATCACACTAATACGGAGACCGAATCTCCTTTCACCGATTGGGTCACAAGATTTGCCATTCCACGAAAGTTCAAGCTACCATACCTTGATTCTTACAATGGTTCAGGGAATCCGGTGGTTCATGTCCATACCTATAAGGCTCAGATGGCGCTAGTCACCACCGTCGATGAATTGTTGTGCCTGGCCTTCCACAGCACTCTTAAAGGGCTAGCCACACAGTGGTTCCATGCTATTAAACCTCAAGCAGTTGATGACTTCAAGGCACTAAGCAAACTCTTCATCAGCCAGTTAGTGGGGATGCAAGACCGGTCGTAACTAGATATCCAGTTGTTGACAGTTAAGCAGCGCAAGGGGGAGTCCTTAAAAGACTACATCAACCGTTTTAATCAACAGAGGCTCCAGATTCGCCACCTAGACAAAGCAGTCACCATTATGGCTTTCTGCTCTGGAGTTTAACACACCAAAGTTGCTAAGTTGTTCCACCATGACCGACTGGCGACCCTGGTGGAACTCTCTGAGAGGGTTGGAAAATATATTGACACAAAATAATTCCTAAAGGCCAAGCGCGCCAGCCTCATGGGAGATGAATACCCAAGATCTAAGCACAAGCGTGAGGGCTCTAAAAAGGGCCCGGGAAAGAAGCCAAAGCAGGAACAGCAAAGAGGTGGTCGGGATCAAGCTCCAATTGCCTTCACTCCACTTTCCTGGCCTATCCATGAGGTCATGGCTACCGCTAACGCCCAGAGGCTCCTCCAACAACCGGCAAAGCTGAAGAGCCTGCCCGAGAAGAGAAATTGAGACAAATATTGCCAGTATCATAAGGGCCATGGCCACGACATAAAAGATTGCTTTAAACTCAAAATGGCCATCGAAAGACTGATAGAATAGGGCCACCTCGCCGAGTTTGTCGCAGCGGACCGACGACCTAAGGCAGATAATTGGGCTCCTGAGCAGCCACAACCACTAGAGAAAATCAACGTGATCTCTAGAGGGACCTCGGGCAGAGGAGATTCGCAGTCGGAGAGGAAGAGGCATGCCCAGGCATCCCGAGCGGATGCCTAGCATGTCCAATCCACCGACTTCTAACTAACCAATGTTTTAACATTCTCGTCTCACGACGTAGGGGACCTTCACTGCCCCCATGATGACCCCCTGGTCGTGACAATCTCCATAGCCAACTGCACGGTGAAGAGGATATTGGTGGACACTGGCAGTTCCTCTGATATTCCCTTCACCTCGATGTTCGACCAGCTAGGAATATCACAGGACAAACTCTGACCAGTTGCAACTCCTTCAGTCAGATTCAATGGTTCGAGCACACAATCACTCAAAATGATCAAGCTCTCGGTTTTCATAGGGACTTACCTCCATCAGTCTCCGTGCTCACAAACTTTGTAGTCATGGAGGTCCCCTCCGCATATAACGTCATCCTTGGGTGGCTGACGCTCAACAAAGCCAAAGCGTTGTGTTTACATATGGCCTAGTGGTAAAGTTACCAGCCCCCTGGGGCCCGGGAAGCTTGTGTGGAGATCAGTTAACCACTCAAAGTTGCTATATTAGTTCCTTGCACAGAGAGGTGATTGCAAAAACATTGAATGTCCAGGAAATAGACCCAAGGGACGTGAAGGATGGAGTAAGCCCAGTGGAAGAGTCAGAATAAGTGACCCTGGACCCAGCACTCTTCGACCGGTCTGTGAGCATCGGCCCTCTCCTAGACCCGAGTTTAAGGGAAAAATTAATTCAGTTCCTGAGAGAGAACCAAGATATCTTTGCCTGGTGCTATGAGGACATGCCGGAGATTGACCCCCGGGTTATCTCTCACTGTCTCAACATTGATCCGAGCTCCCGACCGGTCAAACAGAAGAGGAGGGGCATGGCCCCTAAAAGACAGGCTGTAGTACGTGAGGAAATTGAAAAGCTCCTGAAGGCAAAGTCGATCCGAGAAGTCCACTACCCCGACAGGTTGGCAAACGTCGTACTAGTAAAGAAAAGCAATGGGAAGTGGAGGATATGTATAGATTTCACCGACTTAAACAAGGCCTGTCCCAAGGACTGCTATCTGCTTCCTAGGATAGATCTCCTTGTGGATGCCATGGCCAGTCACTCACTCCTTTCATTCATGGATGCCTACTCGGGGTACAACCAGATCAGCATGTACCCCGGAGACGAGGAGAAAACTTCCTTTATAACCGACCAAGGCACGTATTGCTATAAGGTGATGCCTTTCGGCCTCAAAAATTCTGGGGCAACGTATCAACGCTTGGTCAATTTCATGTTCAAGGACTTAATCAAGAAGTTGATGGAGGTATACATTGACGACCTATTAGTCAAAAGCCGAGATGATTCAGACGATCTTGAGCACTTGTTCGGGGCCTGCAGCATCTTCCGAAAGTACTAGATGAGGTTGAACCTGGCCATATACACGTTCAGAGTCTCGTCCAGGAAATTTTTGGGACACTTGGTCAGCAGACGAGGGATTGAGGCGAACCCTGAAACAATTCAAGTAATTATCAACATGCGGTCGCCCCGGTCAACCAAGGAAGTACAGAGCTTGGACGGTCGGGTAGATAGACTAAATTAGTTCACTTCCCGAGCTATTGACTGATGCCTCCCATTTTTTAAGATCCTCCACAAGGCATTTCAGTGGTCAGAGGAGTACGAGGAGGCATTCCAGGAACTCAAGAAGTACTTGACATTGCCCCCTCTAATCTCCACACCCATACCGAAGGAGGAGTTATTCTTGTATTTGGCGGTGTCTCCTTTAGCAGTAAGCTTGGCACTTATCCGAGAAGAGCATGGGATACAATTCCCAGTCTACTGTACCAGTCAAGCACTCCAAGGCACAGAAAGCCGATACTCCCGCATCGAGAAGTTAGCCTTTGCCCTGATCACCTCTGCCCAGAGACTCTATCCTTGCTTTCAGGCCCACGTCATCGTGGTCCTCATGGATTACCCCTTTGCTGAATCTTGAGTAGGCCTGAGACATCTGGAAGGCTCATCAAGTGGGTGTTAGAGCTGGAGGAATTTAAAGTAGTTTGCAGACCGCTTACGGCGATCAAAGGACATGCCGTAGCAGATTTTTTTGTGGAGTTCACATACCCAGAAGATCCGGAAAAAGAGCTCGACCCGCCGGCAGTATCGCCCAGTCCACAGCCCGACGTCCCAACCTGGGTACTCTATGTAGATGGGTCCTCTAACTAACAAGGCAGCAGGACAGGATTCATCCTAACCATGCCCGACGGGTTCCAATTGGAGTATGAGCTAAGGTTCAGTTTTTAGGCCTCTAATAATGAAGTCAAATATAAAACCCTGTTGGTCGGCCTGCAATTGGGTACTTCGATGGGTGCGCAGCAAGTCCAAACAAACAATGACTCCCAGCTTGTGGTCAATCAAGTAAACCAAGAGTACGAAGCCCGAGAGGACAATATGGTAGCCTACCTGGCCCTTGTCCGAGCAGTTTAAAGATGCTTGAGGGGTTCTCTATCACACAAATCCCGAGGGAGGAAAACACAAGGGGTGACTGGTTGGCCGGCCTCGCCTCCTATTCTGAGTCAGATTTTCCTGGGATAAGAATTGAATACTTGCTCGGGCCCAGCATAACTGATCAAAGGGGCATGGAAGTCGACCTAGTCACTATAGGGCTCAACTGGATAGACCCGATAATGATGTTCCTTACAACATGCACCTTACCTGATGTAAAGGAAGAAGCACGGCAGGTAAAGTACCCGGCGGCCAGATACCACCTTGTCGATGGCATCCTCTATAAAAGGGGATTCTCCATCCCCTACCTACATTGCATCCACCCTACAAAGGTGCAAGGAATACTGAGTAAAATCCATGAAAGAGTATGTGGGAGCAATGTGGAAGGACGGGCACTATCCAGAAAAGCCCTGCTACAAGGCTACTTTTAGCCGACGATGGCCCGGGATTTGCAAGAATACGTCAAGCGGTGTGACAAGTGCCAGAGATACTCGCCTATGATTAACTGCCCGGGAAAGCTCCAGATGCCAATCTTTAGCCCTTGGCCGTTCATTCACTGGGATATTGATATAGTTGTTCCTCTCCCAGTCAGAAAAGGACAAGTTAGATTCGCGGTCATCACCGTGGACTATTTTACTTAGTGGGCAGAAGTCGAGCCTTTGGCATCAATCACTGAGAAGAAGATGAAAGGCTTCATTGAGAAAAACATTCTCAGTAAGTTTGACATCCCCAGAGTCCTGATCAATGACAATGGTAGGCAGTTTGTTACCTCGGTGTTCAGGCAGTTTTGCTCGAGCTATGGCGTATCCAGCTCGAGTACCCCCAAGCCAATGACCAAGCAGAAGTGACAAACCAAACAATTTTGTAGTCCATCAAAACTAGACTCGAAGATGCCAAAGGCCTTTAGGTAGATGAGTTACCGACCCTTCTGTGGGTTTACCGTACCATCCACCGAGCAACAACGGGGGAAACGCCGTTCTCTCTTACCTATGGTTTTGAGGCGGTGGTGCCCACGGAGCTCGGATTGCCAACATACCTAGTGGCAAACTTCGATGAACAAGGCAATGAAGAAGCCCTTAGAGGGGAGCTAGATTTGGTGGAAGAAAAAAGAGACCGGTCATATCTGAAGGTAGATGCCTACAAGCAGCGGGTCTCCCTGTACTATAATAGCAAGGTAAAAAACCGCAGTTTCTAGGTGAGGGAATCTAGTCTTGAAGGCGATAAACCAGTCGACAAAATTTCTGAGCCATGAAATGGTGGGCCCGAATTGGGAGGGACCCTATCGGGTCACTAGCATCAATTGCCCGGGTACCTACTGGCTACAGACCCTAGCCAGACAAGACCTCCCTCACCCCTGGAACGTGCAGCACCTCCGCAAGTATTTTCAGTAAACATGGATGCAGTACCGGTTAGGAACCTTGTAGCTCCCTTCGAGTAGTTTTACTTATATAGTAAATAAAATTTCCCTTTTTGCCGAGCAATTCCTCTCCCTGTGTTCGATTGTGTTAAAAGACCTCGGAGCCCAACCCTGGGCATACGAAAGACCTTGGGCTCACACTCGAGGCATGTATAAGACCTCGGGGTCCAACCCCAGGCACACAAAGATCTCAAGCTCACACTCGAGGCACCCACAAGACCTCGGGGTCAAACCCGAGGCAATAAGAAGACCTCAGGGTCAGACCCCATGCACAAAAGACCTCAGTCATATCTGAGGCACTGGCTTCACTTAGGTCGACAACCAACGATGAGGGCAAACCCCCCTACGTGGCTAATGATGGCAAGCCTCAAAAGACCCTACAACCACCCATGTTCCAGGTCGGTTACCTATGGTGGATCCCTCCACAAACATCGGCCTTAGTAAAAGCTTGGGGGGCAAGGGGATACGGGTGTAACACTTCAGGCCAAAATAGGTAATGCCACTGGGCATTCAATAGGACTCGGTGCTAGGCACGAGATGCCACCGTCAAACAGTCCCGAGTACCTACAATGCCCAGAAAAACCGAACGGATAGTAACAAGATCAATCCTACACTATACCGGGCGGGACCTTCAAAATAGGTCCCTAAGAGACCAAGAGCTTTCTACCAGTTACAGTCCTAAACTTTTGCTAAGGCAAAGTTTCTACAGGATGTACAACCGGTCGGGCATAGACAATCACAAACAAGCAAGTGCGAAATGTTAAACAGTTGATGAAAAAGGGCAGCCTCGATGGACCTTTTCATTAATTAAAAATATTTACATTGCTTGGCGGGCAATTGTAGTTGCTTCCCCCCAAAAAAAAGCAAAGAAAAAAGGGAGTAAAACAAGCTAAGCTAAGGGCTGTCTACGACGACCACGTCCTCTGTTTCTCCAATCTTTCCCTCCGGGGCAGCACCTTCCCCCGGGGCAGTACCCCCGCCCAGGGCAATGTCTTCAGCAACCCTGGCCTCATCAGTAGAAGTGGGACCCACGTCCCAATAGTCTGAGTCGATCCATTCATAGGATGAGATGTCCCACTCAGGATGGTCCCGGGCCAGCCTCCTCTTCAGATCCTCGTAGCCTTGGAAAAAACCATCATCAAAGGCTTCCTCCATGGATCCCGCCACTGCCGTCTCTCCCAGGGCCTTCGCCTTGGCCTCCGCCTCTGCCGCAAAAGTCTGGCCAGCCTCCAAATCTGCCAGGGCAGTTGCCAACTCCGCCTGTACCGCGCCGAGGCGTAGGGCCAAGCCCTTAATCTTATCCTTCTCCACAGCCAGGGCAGTTTCCCTAGCCTCTGAAGCAGTCTGTTCTTGCGATAAGGCAGCCTTGGCATCAGTGGCATTCGTGGATAGAAAAGACAGGAAGGAATCAGCACCAACAGCCATGCATCCAACCTGCAACGAACACAAACTGATCGATTACTGAATGAACAAGGAAAACAAAGGAGAATAATGAAAAAAAGCAGAGGCAGAAAGACTTACGAAGTGAGCCAGGCTGTACAGCCACCCCTAGAGGGCCTAGGGAGCCATGTTTGCACACATCTCCACCTGGCTGGGGAGAAGTGTAGACACCCCATTTTGTTAGCTAACAGATTTCGGAGGCCATTAGCATGTCAAACCTCGATGATTATACAGATCGGATTTTCAAAGATTGCCTCTAACTCTCAAGAAATCAAAGAGATGACAAAATGCCTCTAAAAGCTCAAAACTCTCCAGATTGGCCCAAAATCTCAGAAATCATTCAATATTGTTCAAAAAAAAAAAAAAGGTATTTTAAAAGATGAATATTTGAAATTGTAAGCTTCCAGAGACCCCCAGAAGTCCCGAAAGTTCTCAGAAAGTCTTCGTTGACCGGTTTGACCAAATTATGACCAAGTTTGACCAAGGTTTGACCAAAATCATTCGAATTCGTTCAAAAGTTCCCAGATCATCCTAGATCATGTGAAAAGTCTTAAAAGATGTTTTAAAAGAAAATCAAATGGAAACGTCAGTCTTTGGAGGCTCCCAGAACTTCCCGGAATTTCCTGGAAGTGCACTGTTTGACTAATTTGACTATAAGTTTGACCAAAAATCAAAGTCTCCTTTTCGATGCTGAAATTTTTTTATCAAATACTATAGGTATGTCGCACATAATTTCTGGATCTAAAACGAATTTGTTATGAATTTCTGAAGGTGAAAAATGCGATCAATTCGGCTTTTATCGCGAATATCGCAAAACTTTCCAAAGTGACGCAACTCCAAATTAATTTTTTATGGAAAGTAGACCTCAATACCTTTCCAATGGTATATCACAATCTCAATTTGGATTTTGTATGAATTTTCTGTGAATTTCGGACAAAATAGAGCTATTTCGTGAATTCCGGGAGTTCTGGGGGCCAAAATGCAAATTTTAGTCAACGGGAGGGTTGACTGCCGCGGCGGCATTAGCTCACTGTCGCGGTGGTAGTGGTCTAGTGCCGCGGTGACACTCTGAGTGATTTTTCATTTTTTTTGTTATTTTTAGTTAATTTTTGGGGTTTTAATTCAAATTTCCAACAAATAAAACGACATAGTTTTGATTATTCCAGGATTTTGGACCAATTAGAGACTTTTTAAAACCCAAATTACATCCCCAATTTGTCCTATAAATGAGACCCATTTGCTTCCATTTGGGGGGGAGCTTGAAAGCCATTAAAGAGATATAGAGAGTTAGGAAGAAATAGAGAGAGAAATAAAGATTTTGTTCTTCAAATCCAAGCCAAATGTGAGTTTTTATTTAGTTTTCTCAAAACTAAACTAGTATTTGCAAGATTTCAATTCATTTTCTTCATCTTCTTTGAGTTTTCAATGAGTTAGAGAGCAATCTACACCCACATACACACATATATGAGAGGTTGAATGCTTGTGGTTCCACCATTGAATATCATCTATTGATTGTTTATTTTCTTGCTTATATACAATGCTCATCTCCTCTTACCACATTTCTTTTTGATTTTCTTTGTTTTAATTATAGTTCATCATCATCTAAATGATGACATAAAGTTTGAGATGAGTGAATCCTTATGGATAGTAGCTCTTGACCTCAAAAACATGTTTAATAGATGATGATTATAACTTCAATACCTCCAAGGTATCCTTGAAGTTATATTCAAAATAAAAATGAATCTCTCCAATAATATTGGGGGCTCTTGATGATGAGTTTGATGTTGATATTTAAAGAGGTCATAATCTCTATTTGATGTTGAAAATATACTTTCAAAACCTCTATTTCAAAACCCCTCTCAAACCCTCTCATTTTGATCTCAAGAAAGAAAACTCAAGTTTTTCCCAAAATCTTTAAAATAGTGAGTCAAAAGAGTGAATGATCTGAGATCAAAGATTTCTCTAGAACTCAATTCTCAATGTATGGATGCAAGAGCACTTGGAAAGTCTTCCTAACTCATTATAGAACACCCATGATTTTTGGTTTGACTTGGAAATACTTGGAAGTGGTCCATTTGGACCCAAACATTCTCTCCAGATATTCTGTTTTTGTTGTCACAGCAGCTTGGTTGAATTTCAACTTGTTTTACTGAAAACTTTTCCAAAGGGAGTGGTCCCAAATCATTTTTCCCTTGAACTTCAATGTTTTAGGGAACTTTATGTATAATATGGGCCTCTAGATCTTGTTTTCATTTTCTAAGATTTTCGAACATTTCAGTCGACAGTACGGACTCTGTTTCTAAATAATCTCTATTGTTTATATGATTTCTATCAATCTATGATAGATATTAAAGATTGGCTTTTTGGGTTGTATTCTAGACACAATAAGGAAGATCTCCATAAAAAAAATACATTAAAAATATTCCTAACCCCTCTTTTCAATTTCTGAAATATCATGTTACTGTTCTGTCCACTATTCGCAGCAAACACACTTTTACTTCCATCCTTTGATTTGGTGCTTACATGCATTCCAAATTAGCTCATGTCTTAGGAAGTAGTTCATAATACATTTATACATATGCCATGATGATCTCCTTCATTCATTCATATACATTCTAGACTTCTATGTCATTCTAGGAATCCATGAACACAAAACACACTACAACCTTGGCACATTCTAGATACATACATTGCATTCATGCAAGATTTGGGATTTTTGTAACTCCTAATCTAAGAAGATTATAAGGAATGATCATGATCACACGTTCATGTTTCCCCTCGATCTAATCGTCCTTTCTCATCTGTCCCGGGGATCGAGAGGTCTTCTTTTCTCAAAGATTAAGATGCATCATACTAGCTTGCTAAGCATATTTTGATTTCTTTGATTATTTATTTCAATAACAATTCATGTCCCCCTTTAGAGTAGGAAGTCTTGACTATTTGATATATGATTAGGCGATTTTCCTAGGTTTGTTTGTGTGATCTTTCACTTTACATTGTGTGATATTTGGCTTAGATCTTATGAATGATATCTTATCTTTTGATCTTCCATTTCAAAATCCTTGTGTGATGTAATATACTATCATAGTATTAATTGTCGAACCATACATTATAAAAGATGATTATTTGGATGCTAATTGAGGCCCGTCGAGTGACGGGGCGAGTTGAGGGTATTTTAGTCGCGACAAAGGCTCCTTCCTCTCTCATACCGAAACCCTGAGCCAAGTTCTTTGGTTATGAAAGGCCAGTGCCGTTTATCCGTTTGGGTGAGTCAAATTTAGGTTTCTTGGTTCTTTAAAGACCAAGTGGAGACTCTGTATCTGTTTTCAACAGACCTTCATTTCCTTATTCTTTTCTTCAAAACAATCTCAAAACAAAACTAAAAAGAGGTGGAATTCTGCGTGTCCACAATCTGGCGACTCTGCTCGGGATATTTATTTTCAAAACAAAATAATACAGAGGTTTGACTCATAAGCAGCATCCTTAAAATCATCTTATTACTGCGTCTGGTTCACCGCATTGCACTCTTGCATTTCCCCCCCTCCGACTGTGTCTGAAATGCGGCGCTGACATTGTTCAGGTCTTGCTGTGCCAGGGCATAAGTCACCGTTGATACTGTACCTTCCAAGGTATATCAAAAAGAGTAAAGACTTCCGTTCTATCTCTCTGACGATATATTGGAATTCTCGTCAACGGACCCTTTTTGACTAAACCTAGCCTTTGCATATAGATTCCCGTAGAACCTTTCATAGGACTGTTCATTTATCTTTTCAGATAGGACAATGTGATATAACTGCTATATGCCCTAACGGGATTACCTGCGCGGTGTAGACGCTTATGTGGCATGAGGCAGAATCTCTTTCTTATGATTCCCAAGGCGGTTTGTGATAACATTGAGTTGACCTGCCTAGGCACCTTGGCAAGGATGTCTGCTCCATGGTCACAAAGATATACAGTGCAAACCTTATTTGTCGGTCCTAAGACATAGGAGTATGAAACTTGCTAGATAGTATGATCACCGTCATCACTTGCTCTCGTCATATTTACTAGTTGCTCCTAGAAACTCTGTCCAAATCTCCTAGATTTCCCAGATATACCAGTTTCTCCTAGAAACTCTGTTCAAATCTCCTAGATTTCCCAGATATACCAGTTTCTCCTAGAAACTCTATCCAAATCCCCCAGATTTCCCAGATATACCAGTTTCTCCCAGAAACTCCGTCCAAATCCCCCATATTACCCAGAAATCTCTGTTTCTCCCAGAAACTCTGATATTCTTATTTATCCCAAAAACTCTGCCCAACTCATCCAGATATCCCAGTTTCTCTAAAAAACATTGTCTAAATTTCCCGAAAATTCCCAAATGTACCAGTTTCTCCCAGAAACTCTACTTAAATTTCCCAAAAATTCCCAAAACACTCAAAAATTCCCAGGTATACCAATTTCTCCCAAAAACCCTGTCTAAATTTCTCAGAAGTTCCCAAAATACCAGCTTCTCCTAGAAACTCTATCCAAAGTTCTCAGAAATACCCAACATAACAGTTTCTCCCAGAAACTCCATCCAAATTTCTCACAAATACCCAAAATACTAGTTTCTCCCAGAAACTCAAATTTCCCAAAATACATCAGTTTCTCCCAAAACTCTGTCTAGATATCCTAGAAACTTTGCCCAACTCCCAATCATAACTAAAAACTCTGTCCGAATATCCCAGAATTACCCAGTATAACCACTTTCTCCCAGAAACTCCATTCAGATATCCTAGATTCGTAAAACACCAGATTCTCCCACAAACTCTATCCAAACTTCTTGAAATATCCTAGAAACCCCCGTTATCCCCTAGTGATCATACTGGAAAGAAAAGTTAGCACACTCTGTGTGGCTAGGACCTTACTTGCTTAACTGTTATCTGTTAGAAGTAGGGGCATCATGTAGATTAGGGCTTGCATCTGCATGTTTGCTTCATCAGTCTGCATACACAGTGATAGTCAGTCTGTATATGAGTCAGTCCTCACTTGTCACTATAGTTGTCATCTCAATCATCACTGTTAAAAGTTTGACATAGTCTTTTTACACCTATATGTCAGTACAAGTTTTGAGCACCCAGGATCTGCATTTGTGAGTCAGAGGATTAGGGAGTCACCTTGTCAGAATCACTCCACCAAAAGTCAGCTTTATGGATCCAGAAGGTTTGGAAACCAAAGTGACAGAAATGATCAACCAACAGTCTGACCGGTTGGCCCAAGTTTTAGCTTTTATGGAAGAACTGAAACAACAACAACCACAATACCCACCTGGGTTCCTACCGCCATCGGAGTTTATACCACCACCACCGCCTGGGTTTGCACTACCTCTAGAGAACAATGTAGATGATGATTGGTTCAATGGGGCCCTACCACTTGCACTTAATAAGAAAATTCAAGAAAAACTGGATAAGGTCGACAAGCTTGAGAACACACTGAGAAAGAGTAAGGGGGTCAACGATTACATGTTAGATCTAGAAGGATTGTTTGAGCCCAACAAGCTAAAGCTACCTGAGAACTTCAAGATGCCTGAAATTGATCATTTTGATGGAACTGGGAATCCGAAGAGCCACATAAAGTTCTACATGAGTGTTTTCTAATCAATGGGCTGCACCCATGAGCACATTGCAATGTTGTTCCCTCAAACCCTCACCAAGGCTGCTCTATCCTGGTTTCTGACCTTGGAGGTTTCTAAGACGCGGACTTGGGAAGATATAGTCCAGGTCTTCGTTGATCATTACTCCTATAACCAAGAGCTCAATGTCACCATCCGGGATTTGGAGACTACCCGGCAGAACTTTAATGAGTCCTTCGCTGCGCTCTTGAGTAGATGGAGGAACAAAGTGGCCCAAATGACCCACTGACCAGTCGAAAAGGAACAAGTCCGGATGTTGATCAAGAATCTACTACCACTGTACCATGAGAAACTATTCTACCTGTCCATCTCAACATTTGAAGAACTATTTGAGATTGGGACTAGAATTGAGGATGCAATCAGGGAAGGAAAAATCAAGAATGAAGAATCACAAAGCCATTCCAAGAGGCCCAACTACTCCCGAAACCCTTCGGATGTCAACTCCCTTAGTAACCAAACCATGGCCTATTCTCCCCAACCATACTAGCTCACAAACCAAACCAGCTCGCGTAGCCACCCTTACCAAAATAGGGTACCCCGTGAATTTTCCAAGCTAGATATCTCCCCCTCCGTAGCCTTAGGCCGCCTGCTAAAAATGGGACACCTCCAACTCCTTCAGCCTCGTGCCGATCCCCCACCACCTAACTGTGACCTGTCCAAACGATGTGCCTACCACCAAGGCCCAGGCCATGACACCGACCGGTGCATATATCTCCACTATGATATCCAAGACCACACTGATCGAGGAACCATCGAGCCACCACCCATTCAACCCCATGTCACCTAAGCCCATGGCCTATCCTTTCAAATGATCCCTTTTATTGACAGCCATGAATGTTGAATCCGTGCAGTGGAGCGATAGTGTTTGGAACTTCTGCTAAAAAAACAATAATAAATAGGTCACAAAGACACTCCATTTGAGACCAAGTCGAGTCTGTTCTATATTTTGAGTCTATTTCAAGTTTGATCTTGTGGTCGAGTCTGTTTTTCATCGAGTTGTTGTGAGTCTGTATTGAGTAATGTAATCATTCTTTTGTGATGGAATGAAGTCTCATTTTGCCTAATCTGATGTGTATAGTCATAAGTGCATGAATCGCTGAACTGAAAATGTCACTTTTCAAATTACCATGGATATTACTCTGCTAATAAATTTTTACATCAAATAGAAAAAAAAAACTTAAAAAGAGAATCCCAAAAAGGCCAAAGTCAATTTCGCGCTGACCCAAAAGAAGAGCTGAGAATTGAATAGTCTTACTTTAAGAATTTAAAGATGCTTTTGTTCAAATGTCAAAAAGACATACTTGAGACTGATTTGGGGCTTGCCCAACACCCTTTCCATCATTTCTACCATTTCAAAGCCTTGGGCCCAACCCAATTGATAGCCATGCGAACCTGTGCGGACTTGGTCCTTGATGGTAGCCAAACATTTCAGTGAGTTTCATCTCCACTTTCAAAAAAATAACAACAGGAGAAGAAAAAAAAGGAGAAAAAAAGAAAAAAAAAAAAGAAGAAAAGCTCGCTAGGTTGAAAACCCGAAAGGGCACCTAGGAAAAAGTTAGAGCTGAAAAGGTATTGATTTCCAAGATCTGACCCTAGCCAGCCAAAATGATTTTACAAATGAGAGAATTGTACGATTCAAGGTACATCATAAAAACGTTCCTAGATCACATTTCAAAGGCTCGGAACGACCACACATAAATCCCGAGAACTGACGTGCACATTCTGGAATTTTGAGATTATGATCGGAAGATCTTACATGAATAAACTATGTAAAAAGGAAAATTGACTGGCTATGCGAAAGTGAAAAGGATCAATCCTCAAAACCAAAAAAAAAAGAAAAAGAAAAAGAAAAAGAAAAAGAAAAAGAAAGGAAAAGAAAAGCAAGGGAGATGGAAACTGAATCCTCCTCACCAAGGCTATCATAAGTAACCCAAGTTTGAACTTCTTTAACGATTGGTTTGAAAACCCTCATACCTCAAAACCCTTCTTTCAAGCCTTGCCTTGAACTACGCTCGACCTGATTCCCACTCGGGGATACGTAAGCAACCGCATCGGTTCGATCAACACCATCATAATCAAACCAATTTCCTTCAAGCCTTGCCTTGAACTACGCTCGACCTGATTCCCACTCAGGGATACGTAGGCAACCGCATCGGTTTGGCCGACACCATCAATATTAACCACTCTTCTTTAAAGTTGCTGGCCCGAACTACATTGGACCTGAATCCCGCTTAGGGGTATGTAGGCAGGCTTTCAAAAAGAAAAGAAGGATGACTCGCTAGGTCAAAAATCCGAAAGGACGCCTAGGCAAAAAGTAGAGCTAAATCCAAGGTGAGCAATAACAAAAGAGAGAAAAGAGCTTGCTACGTCACCTCACTAAAAGTCAGGGTCTTTGCCTTAAGCCAGAAAACATCTCCCATACTAGGGGCAAACTTTGGCTACTCGCCTCGTTTGCCTAAATTTTACTATCTACCCTTTGTACAAGGGGCAAACTTCAGTCACCGACCTCGTTTGCCCAAAACCTCCAATAAACCATCGCCCAAACTAGGGGCAAGCTTCGGTCACCTACCTCGTTTGCCTATGGATTCTACTTCCTACACCTCAAACTAGGGGCAAACTTCGTTTGCCTAACATGATCCCTTCACACCAAGGGCAAGTTTTCAAGTCACCTAATTATTTTTGAAATTTTTTGAAATGGAGCATCTTTTATTCTAAAATCTAAGGCACTAATTCAAAGCACTTCCTGGGAGAAGTAGATAATTGATTAGATCAATGGGGAGGAATTTTCAAAAACCATATTTATCAGCAAAGTACTGTCATATTAAGTTGAGGAGTGAACATAAAAGATGAGCAGTACATCATTCATGATGAAGGCAGATTGGATTATGGCAATTTGAGAATTTCATGTCCAAGTCAATCCTTCTTTGTTTGAGTCAGTAGTAATCTGATCAAAAGTGTGTCGGAGATCGAGGTTTCATGCAAACTGACCCAACTTTCTTTGTCATCGTCATTCCTGTTAAGTCTATTTGTCCTGATGGTCTCAAATATGTGGGTTAAAGGTGATTCCTAATTATAAAAAAACTTTGGATACAAGCAGAAGTACCAAACATTATTCCTACGCCAATTAAGGTCGCAACATGAGAAATGTCCCAGGTATGAGTGGCATAAACTCGTAAGTGGCTACAAACTACAAACCGATAGTTGTTTCTTAAGACGGCTGATCGGAGGAAATATTGCCAACACTAAGAAACTACTGCTGATGTATTGATGAGGTATGTCGATGAGATGTGTTGTTGAGGTGTTTTATGGCCCAGAGTCTAGATGTGTTGATAAGATGTGTTGTTGAGGTGTTTTATGGCCCAGAGTATAGATGTGTTGATAAGATGTATTGTTGAGGTGTCTTAGGGCTCAGAGTCCAGGTTTTCTGATGAGATGTTTTTGTGAGGATGTTTTAGAACCCAGAGATTAGAGGAGCATCGAGGAACATCAAGAGAGTTGATAAGCATTATTGGAGCATCGAGGAACATCAGAAGAGTTGAGAAGCATTGTTGGAGCATAAAGGAACATCAAAAGAGTTGAGAAGCATCATTGAAAAGTGGAGTAACATCGAGGAACATCGGAAGTGTTGAGGAGTATTGTTGAAGAGGAGCATCAGGTGTGTTGAGGAGCATTATTGAAGAATGGAAGAACATCATATGTGTTAAGGAGCATCAGAAGAGTTGAAAAGCATCATTGAAAAGTCGAGGAACATCGTTGATGATTTAAGGAGCATCGTTAAGATTTGAAGAACACTGTTGAGAATCAAGAAGCATTGAGAAACACCGTCAAAGAATTGACGAACAACATAAGCACCGTTGAGAATTGAGGATCATCATTGAAATTTGAGAAGCACTGTTGAGAATCTGAGAGTCACCGAGTCCACAACATCATGATTAAGGGGAGCACGAGTCAAGTCTAGAGGGTCACTTCACCCAACACAACAAATTGGGCATGACCTGACACATAGCCATCGGTCGCGGCACACACAAATCACAAAGCCCACTAGGAGTGGCAAACACACCATAAGCATTCTTTTGAGCACCGTAGTGTCACTTTGAGCACCAATGCTCTTCCTTGGGTAAAACCCCCAGGTCGAGATCCTTCACAAAGTCTATTAGTCATAGCGAAGCATAAATCACCACCCACTGAGAGTGGTGAATACTCAGAACACATGTATTAGGACCACAAGCACTTTAGAACACAACACAAGCATGAGACAAGTCCACTTGGAGTGGTACACCCCATAGCAACAGTTCTTGCTAGGATCAGAACACTAGACATGATAGGACTCAGGGCAAAACTCATATCACATCCATGCATTGCATATCACTCTTATAGCATAGCATCTGCCTGATTGTTGTGTATGTGCATGTGTGATTTATTCCTTTATTCCCCGAACTACGTCCTGGTCTGATTCCCCTTGGAATATATAGGCAGCTCACGTAGAGCGCGACTAGCTTTAGCCTCAACATCGTTGCATCTTTTGCAACGCTTTTTATCCTAAATCTATAGCCTCCAAAAACCTGTCTCTTTAAAGCTTTGGCACTCGCTTGCGACATGCATTAGCTCGCAAGTTCATGCCAAAGAGGGGCAAATTGTAGACACCCCATTTTGTTGGCTAACAGATTTAGGAGGCCACAAACATGTCAAACCTCGATGATTACAAAGATCATATTTTCAGAGATTGCCTCTAACTCTCAAGAAATCAAAGAGATGACCAAAATGCCTCTAAAAGCTCAAAACTCTCCGGATTGGCCAAAAATCTAAAAAAGCATTCGATGTTATTCAAAACAAAATAAAAGGTATTTTCAAAGATGAATATTTGAAATTGTAAGCTCCCAGGGACCCCCGAAAGTCCCGAAAGTTCCCAGAAAGTCTCCGTTGACCAGTTTGACCAAATTTTGACCAAGTTTGACCAAGGTTTGACCAAAATCATCCGAATTCGTCCAAAAGTTCCTAGATCATCCTAGATCATGTGAAAAATCTTAAAATATATTTTAAAAGAAAATCTGACAAAAACGTCAGTCTTTGGAGGCTCCCAGAACTTCCCGGAATTTCCTTGAAGTGCACTATTTGACTGATTTGACTGCAAGTTTGACCAAAAATCAAATTCTCCTTTTCGATGCTAAAATGTTTTTATCAAATACTACATGTCAATAGCTTTCCAATGGTACGTCGCTCATAATTTTTGGATCTAAAACGAATTTGTTATGAATTTCTGAAGGTGAAAAATGCGATCAATTCGGCTTTTATCGCGAATACCGCAAAACTTTCCAAAGTGACCCAAGTCCAATTTTTTTTTATTCATTATGGAAAGTAGACCTCAATATCTTTCCAACGGTATACCACAATCTCAATTTGGATTTTGTATGAATTTTCTGTGAATTTCGGACGAAATAGGGCCATTTCACAAATTTTGAGAGTTCTGGGGGCCAAAATGTAAATTTTAGTCAAGGGGAGGGTTGACTGCCGCGCCGGCACTGGCCCACTACCACGACGGTACTAGCCAAGTGCCGCGGCGGCACTCTGAGTGATTTTTTAATTTTGTTTTGTTATTTTTAGTTAATTTTTGATGTTTTAATTCCAATTTCCAACAAATAAAACGACATAGTTTTGATTATTCCGGAATTATGGACCAATTAGAGACTTTTTAAAACCCGAATTACCTCTCTAACTTGGCCTATAAATGAGACCCATTTGCTTCCATTTGGGGGGGGGGGGGTGAGCTTGGAAGCCATTAGAGAGAGATAGAGAGTTAGGAAGAAATAGAGAGAGAAATAAAGATTTTCTTCTTCAAATCCAAGCCAAATGTGAGTTTTTATTTAGTTTTCTCAAAACTAAACTAGTATTTACAAGATTTCAATTCATTTTCTTCATCTTCTTTGAGTTTCCAATGAGTTAGAGAGCAATCTACATCCACATACACACATATATGAGAGGTTGACTGCTTGTGGTTCCACCATTGAATATCATCTATTGATTGTTTATTTTCTTGCTTATATACAATGTTCATCTCCTCTTATCTCATTTCTTTTTGATTTTCTTTGTTTTACTTATAGTTCATCATCATCTAAATGATGACATGAAGTTTGAGGTGAGTGAATCCTTATGGATAGTAGCTCTTGACCTCAAAAACATGTTTAATAGATGATGATTATAACTTCAATACCTCCAAGGTATTCTTGAAGTTATATTCAAAATAAAAATGAAGCTCTCCAATAATATTGGGGGTTCTTGATGATGAGTTTGATGTTGATATTTCAAGAGGTCATAATCTCTATTTGATGTTGAAAATATACTTTCAAAACCTCTATTTCAAAACCCCTCTCAAACCCTCTCATTTTGATCTCAAGAAAGAAAACTCAAGTTTTTCCCAAAATCTTTAAAATAGTGAGTCAAAACAGTGAATGATCTGCGCTCAAAGATTTCTCTAGAACTCAATACTCAATATATGGATGCAAGACCACTTGAAAAATCTTCCTAACTCATTATAGAACACCCATGATTTTTGGTTTGACATGGATATACTTGGAAGTGGTCCATTTGGACCCAAACATTCTCTCCAGATATTCCATTTTTGCTGTCATAGCAGCTTGGTTGACTTTCAACTTATTTTAAAGAAAATGTTTCCAAAGGGAGTGGTCTCAAATCATTTTTCACTTGAACTTCAATGTCTTAGGGAACGTTCAATATAATATGTGCCTCTAGATCTTTTGTTTTCAATTTCTAAGATTTTCTAACATTTCAGTCGACAGTACGGACTCTGTTTCTGAATAATCTCTATTGTTTATATGATTTCTCTCAATCTGTGATAGATATTAAAGATTGGCTTTTTGGGTTGTATTCTAGACACAATAAGGTAGATCTCCATAAATAATAATTTATTGAAAACGTATCTAACCCCTCTTTTCAATTTCCAAAAGATCATGTTACTATTCTGTCCACTATTCATAGCTAACACACTTTTACTTCCATCCTTTGATTTGGTGCTTACATGCATTCCAAATTAGCTCATGTCCTAGGAAGTAGTTCATACTACATTTGTAGATATCCCATGATTTCCTTCATTCATTCATACACATTCTAGACTTCTAAGTCATTCTAGGAATCCATGAACAGAAAACACACTACAACCTTGGCACATTCTAGATACATACATTGCATTCATGCAAGATTTGGGGTTTTTGTAACTCCTAATCTAAGAAGATTATAAGGAATGATCATGATCACACGTTCATGTTTCCCCTCGATCTAATCGTCCTTTCTCATCCATCCCGGGGATCAAGAGGTCTTCTTTTCTCAAAGATTAACATGCATCATACTAGTTTGCTAAGCATATTTTGATTTCTTTGATTATTTATTTCAATAAAAATTCATGTCCCCCTTTAGATTAGGAAGTCTTGACTATTTGATATATGATTAGATGATTTTTCCTAGGTTTGTGTGATCTTTCACTTTATATTGTGTGATATTTGACTTAGATCTTATGAATGATATCTTATCTTTTGATCTTCTATTTCAAAATCCTTGTGTGATGTAATATACTATCATAGTATTAATTGTCGAACCATACATTATAAAAGATGATTGTTTGGATGCTAATTGAGGCCCGTTGAGAGACGGGGCGAGTTGAGGGTGTTTTAGTCGCGACAAAGGCTCCTTCCTTTCTCGTACCAAAACCCGAGCCAAGTTCTTTGGTTATGAAAGGCCGGTGCCCTTTATCCGTTTGGGTGAGTCAAATTTAGGTTTCTTGGTTCCTTAAAGACCAAGTGGCGACTCTGTATCTGTTTTCAATAGACCTCCCTTTCCTTCTTGTTTTCTTCAAAACAATCTCAAAACAAAACAAAAAAGAGGTGGAATTCCGCGTGTGCACAAGAAAGAATGACCTGATCCTCTTCCTGGTCTCGGTCGATTCACTAAGAGGCGTACCGGACGGTATGTCTGCTGGGGGGATGGTTTCCTCTACCACCACTACAGGGGTCACCGAAGTCTTGTCAGGTGTCAGGTAAGCCCATGGTCCGTGCCTTAACTGCTGAAGCGGGCAGTTGCTACCTGAGGTCTAAGCAGCAGTTCTATTCCCTTTACCCGCAACACAGGTAGCGGCAGCGGCGACGGTGGCGGCCTGTCTTTCTCTCAGCCACTCGAGATCTCTCCGGGGACCCATTTCTATGAAGGAATAGGAGAACCATGCAGTCAGTAGCTAGTAACTATAGTGAACAAAACAATAAGAAAAAGGCCAAGGCCAGATGGTCCTACACACTTACTAAGAATGATCAGAGGAAACACTGGAGCTTCAATGGGCTCGTCCGAGCTATAAGTGGCAATGAAATCTCTCGTCCGGGTAAGCACATTCTAGATGTTTGTGGGCAGGCTAGCCAGGTGCCGGATCTAGTTCTGACAAACCTCAGGAATGTCCAGAGGACTGAATGACCCCATTGCTAAACAACACATGCAAATGGTTAGTCACGCGGTTGTGTTCAGGAGCAAAGAAAAGCAGAAAGAAGAGCGCTAGGCAGGCTTACCCCTCAGCTCCCCCGCCCAAGAGGTCCTCAACTAGATACCCGAGGCCCTATTGCGAAGCCCGAGGTAGAAACCTAGAAAACTTTGTTCTTCCAACCCTTATTGTTGCACGGGCAATTGACGATAATATTTCTTCCCTGCCGAGCCGATAGAGAGAAGAACCCGACTTCCCCGTGAAGGGGGAACGGTTGGTGGGCCCACAAAAATTCCTGAAGGGTAAGCTAACACCCAAAGACTTGGGGCCAAAGAGAGATTGACCCCATCAGAAACCTTCACCCATTCGGAGATAACTGCCTGGGGGCAATCCTGAGGTAGATCAAAAGGTCTCGGGCAAGAGGGTGGAGGGGAATGCAAAAACAGGCCATAAGGGCATCCTCATATAGGATGATGAAGCCTGGCTGGTAGAGATGGGCTCCACTAGTATTGACAGCCAAGGAATAGCTACTGGGAATGGCATACCTACCCTAAATCCAGCTAAGGTCTTGGGCACGCAGGATGGACAAAGTAGACTTACCGGCGAACACAATCCTGGGGTCGGGATACCCCTACGTCTTGTCGCCCGAGCCATGTGAAACGGAGGCTATGGTGGCCTCCTGGTCTGACTCATCGTCTGGCACTCTGATTGGGATCCTACCCTCATTATGATGGTCCGACGATGTAGCGGACGGAGGGTCCAGGCTCGTATTCAGGGTCCCGGATTGCGATTACTCATCCTCTGATCGAGAGGAGGAATTGAAACCAGAACGTAGAATCCCTAAGGATCTGGGAAATGGACTGGGGTATAAGTGACGGCTTAGGTAGGGGTCAATAACTCCAAGCCTAAGGTAAAGAGGAGGCAAGTCCAATAACCTAAAGGGCAAGGTGTATAGAGCTCTCAGGGTAAGGCAACACTCGATCAACACTACTAAAGGACAACCTGATCGGTTCAACCGCTCTACTACCAAGGATGGGCTATGCGACCTAAGGATGAAGATGAACCTAAGATAAAAGAAGTCCCAATCCCGGGCAAAAATCCACAGGGTTTATTCTTTCCAGCCTCACTTGAGACAAAAAAAGAAGGGGGAGAAGAAAGAATGCAAAGAATTATAATAACGAATTGACACTGGGAAGAGAAGACTTATAGGAATTAACGTAAAACAAGGGATCAGGAAGCTTTACCAGGGACTTTTGCTCTTAAAACTGCTCGGTTGTCTTTATCTCTTGGCAGAAAGGATGAAAGAAATGGATAAGTGTTCCTTATATATATGGCGTCAACGGTCTAGATTAAACCGGATCCGACAGCTATAAAGTTTTCCTGCCTAAAGCATCTGTCAGTTGTCACCTCGGGCACGCAGAGTGATGCCTCAAAAGTCGCGTGCATTAAATGCATGACATGACGGTCCGGTTACCATGTAACTATTCGGTTAC
Organism: Hydrangea macrophylla; assembly: GCA_033977485.1. NCBI lineage: Eukaryota > Viridiplantae > Streptophyta > Magnoliopsida > Cornales > Hydrangeaceae > Hydrangea > Hydrangea macrophylla. Next base: position 34,742,625 of record CM066992.1, read on the forward strand.
TTTTGTACCAACTTTGTTGGATCCTAATCAGGCCAACCACTAGCTGACATGTGGCAGACATCGGCCCCGGGCCCACTGAGCCACCGTTCAGTTGGAACCCCAACTAATCGGCACAACTGGTCATGTACCTGGTAGGGTCCATGCCTCCTTGCCGGACGATTCTCAGAGCAGTGCTAATTTTCAATCCTCATCCGATGAAGCATCGCATCAGCCTTGAAAATGGGGGACAGCTGATAGGTATAAAAATATCCAGTCAAAGTCAAATTGCCACGTTAATAGCTGGATGCCCAGTAACCTGAGATATTGACATGTTGCTCGGGCATCCTGGGTTGTCCAGCCCAGAACTGCCCAGTTAGTTAAAACCTCTCGGGAATACATACTACTGATAGACCAAGAGGGGCGCAGCTCGGGCCTGATCCCGTTGATCACGTCAGATTGTTCCAATAGTTTCCTAACTCAATCCAAAGACTAATGGAAAGTAGAGGATGTTTCCTAAACCACTTAGGAAACATCCCATGATTTAAGCTCATTAATTTGTAATTAGATTAGGCTTCCTAATCTAATAGTTACCTTGTGCGAGTGGTCTCTTGCATCTATAAAAGAGGCCACCTATCCCCGCAAAAGGGGATCGCATTCTGAACCTAAAGAATAGCAAGATATATCATTGTTACTCATACACCCGGCCAGTTAATGGTAGTGCCACCCATTCTGTTGGCTCACCAGAAGTGCCGATGATCTGTTAGTGAAAGCGCCCTGACACACCCATGGACATAGATTACCTCATTAATGGGGCCGAACCACATACAATCCTTTGGTGTGCACCTCTCTCTCTCTCTAAACCTCTCTTACCCAAATTCTAGCATCATCAGGTAGCGTTTTGATCACTAATTCTATACAAAAGGTTATTTTTCTCTTCGGTAGAAGTCCAAATATATTCTGAAATACATCTTCAAAATCTTGTACAGTAGGAATCTGAGTAATAGTGATCTCTAAACTAGTGTTTCCAATCGCAGCCAGTCGACTTGTAAGAAATGCATTGCTCGAAGGATTACACTCGAATTTGAAAGGCGACATCCCAAGTAATGAAAACAAAATCATTCGAATAACGCAATTCAAATTGACACCATACTGGGTAAGCCAATCAAATCCTAGAATCACATCAAATTCAGACATTGACAGAACTATCATATCTATTGGAAGATTCTTACCTTCCAGGGTCAGGGGACAATCTTTACACACTTTTCCCAACCTAACGGTCATGCCCGCATTAAGATCTATCTCAAGAGCTTGGGGTATTAATCCCAACTCATGCACAACCTTAATAGAAATAAATGAACGAGAAGCGCCTGTATCAAATAAAACTCTAACTTAACGGTGAAAAAGTACAAGCGTACCTCTAAATTTTACAGCTCTTTTTCATAAAAACCCGCTCCATACAGAATGATCAAATTCATCTGAACCTATCCTGGTGGTCCTTGTTGTCCTTGAACTGATGCCCCATAATATCCACCACATGGTGCTCGTTAATCCTTACTCATATGCCCATGTTTACCACAGTTGTAGCAAACAACACCTGAATGATCAAAGTTTCTGGGAGCTCGACAGTCCCTAGATAGGTGTGCTGGTATCCCATAATTAAAAAATACACCTTTCTCTCTTCCAGGTGTACCTAGTGGGGCCTGAAAAGGTGGCATCTACTCTCCTGGTTGTTGAGGTCGAGGAAAAGACAACGGAGGTTTCCTCGCTCCATCCCAAGTATGCTTATTTCCCTATACAATTACTTGGGGTCTCCATCCTGGCATTCTTCGCTGCGGGGCTCGAAAATTCTTCTGTTGGAAATTCCTCGATGGCAGGGGTTGTTTCATTGCTTGTATCTGGACCTACTGTGCATCCTTCTCTAAACTTGCTGCCAATCTAACCAGCCCTTCGAACGATTGGTTCAAATGTCCCACTATCATGTGCCTAAGATGCGAGCTATGTCCTTGATAAAACCTCTTTATCCTTTTGGGAGTTGTGTCCACCATATGTGGAGTAAAATAGGAGAGACGTTCAAACTACATGGCATACTCTCGCACCATTCGACTACCCTGGACTAAACTCAAAAATTCCTTCTCTTGGCTAATCACGCTAGTCATTAGGGGAATACTTCTCTAAGAACCTTCCAACGAAAGTTTCCCATGACATTCTCCTTGGAGCTTCCAGCTCCATTATTGCTTTTTCAGACTCCCACCAAACTGCGGCAGCATATGTGAGCTGAAACGTGGCCAAATGATCGGGAGAGAACTAATCCTAATAATACGCCTTAACGAGCATCTGTTAGTTCCTTTTTATCCTGTTTTTGTATATTTTTACTTCGTTTTCTATCTTCTGACAGGTTTTGGAAGAAATCACCTAAACCAGGCTAAACAGGGTGAAAAATCATAAAGAAAGAAGCTGAAAAAGCCAAGCCGCGCGCGCGACCCGCGGGCGCGGAAATCCAGAAATCGCTCGCGCGATCCGCTCGCGCGAAAGTCCCAGAATCGCTCGCGCGACCCGCTCGCGCGATATGTGTAAAAACCAAAGTTGCGTATTTCAGTGTACTGAAGACTCCTGTGCAAACGAAACTACTGAACGACGTCTAGACTGTAAATTACATCAGTTTCAGTCTGTTTCGGGTTGGGAAGGCTTCCAAAACTTGTTGTAAATCTATATATACTCTATTTTACTTCAATTAGAGGGTTACACACCCATACATACACATTATACACACATACTTCCAGCCATTGAAGGGAGGGAAGCAAGGAGAAGAAGAAGAAGACCAAGGGATTCCATGTCCTCCTCCATCAACTACTTGCCATCTATCACTTCCATGGACGGCTAGATCATAGATCTAGGGTTTCAATGAAGCCCTAGACGAGTAATAGGGTTTTATTTATGTGTTTATTTTAGTTTTATTATGTATGGATGACAGTCACATGTTTAGAGGATTTTTACAAATAAATCATACTTCTATTGATTAAATCATTGCTTTCAGAATTTATTCTTGTCTTAGATCTATTTTGACTGTGATGTGCTCAACGATCTATTCTTGCTGTGCTTGTTTAGATTGTTTACATGTGATGGTGCTTTATTGATTTGTGCTATCAAGTATCCGAATAGTCCATGCCTAGATTAGACGGATTAGATCACAACCCTAGTTTAGTGTGAGATAATTCGTGCTAACCGAAGATGGATTATGTTGGTGCTTGAACCATGAATATCTTCTTGTCAGAGGAATTGGGCTTGTAGCTACAATTCCCCATTATCATCCAACTTAATAAGCTAAAGTAATTCATAAATATTCCTTATTATGAAGCTAGTGGTGGATTTGCAATCCTAGGTTCCCGTAAACATTATTTAAAACAACTTCAATTGCTTTCATAGTTTAGATTTATTTTTATTGTTATTAGTTTAATTAAATTCAAATCAAAATCCGTTTTTATAATTAATTAGATTTAGGTTTTAAGATTAAAACACGGTAGTTAATCAATCTCTGTGGGTTCGACCTTTACTTCCACACTGCAAATCTTTTGAAAAGTAAAGTATACTTTTTATATCTTGATACTGACAACATCAATTTTTGGCGCCGTTGCCGGGGATTGCATTACTACCTTTAGTTTTAGAATCTTAGTTTAGTTAATTCGTAAATATTAGATTAGGTTTTCTTTTCTTATTTTTCATTTTATTTTGAGTTACTAACTTTTCTTTTTATTTTGTAGTTTCTCGAGTCATCAAAATTCTAACGTTTTCGGGAGGAATAGCTAATTACATCAAAGGAGCTTACGCAAATAAAAATATAAATAAAATAAAATAAATTGCTTCTTGTGAAACTCGCTTTAAACCACTGTAAGTCAGGGCGCTGTGACGCACTATTTGCATTAGTTTAGGGTGAATTGCAATGCATTAGCTAGGAAACCCGGGGCGCTGGGCTTGACGCGGTCATTGCATTACAGGATAATATTCATGCATCACAGTAGTTGAGTGCTTGTTATCTTAGTTGCGTGATTGCTATTTGTTTTTTTTAGTTGAGTCAGTTTTTGTTTTTAGTTTACTTTCTTTTAGTTTATGTTAGGTACACGTTCAAATAAACCGGAATTAAAACCTTTTGACTCTGAACTTGAACGTACATTTAGACTTAACAAGTCTTCCCACTTAACTTCTAGAACACGGTTTTTAATAGACGACGATTTGACACCGAAACCAACGTCTTTATTTGAATCTGAAATACGTAGTACTCTTACAAGACTAAAGAAACCACGCTTTCATAACATAGAACCGATTAAAATGGCAGACATTGGAAATAACAATAACAACCAAAATAACAACATAAATAATTTGAATAATCCTAATATACCACCACCTCTTCCACTTAAAGATTATTTTATTCCGACGACTTACACGCCACAAACTTGTATCGATTTACCGGAGGCGACGGCATCTCACTTTGAGATAAAGTCGTCTACCATCTCGCTACTTCCATCTTTCCATGGCCGTTTAAATGAAGATCCATATAAACACTTAGGCGATTTTCAAGATATATGTTCTACTTTGAAAATCCAAAACTTAACTGATGATGAATTAAAATTGCGGCTCTTTCCATTCTCTTTAAAAGATAAAGCTAAATATTGGCTTCAATCTTTGGAGCCAAACACAATTAGAACATGGGAAGACTTACACACCGCATTTTTACAAAAGTTTTTCCCGATTATGCGTACGAATCAGATAAGAAAATCTATAACAAACTTTGTTATGCAAGATGGGGAATCACTTTACTACACGTGGGAAAAATTTAAAGAGTTATTACGTTCGTGTCCACATCATCAGGTTCCTAAGTGGCAACTTGTTCAGGTCTTCTACGAGGGGCTTATTCCCTCTGTTAGGAATACCGTTGATGCCGTTTGTGCGGGAACTTTCCTACACAAGAGCGCCGACGAGGCTTGGAAGATTTTTGAAACACTAAGCGAGAATTCGATGCATCAGGCTGTGTCGATACGTTTCGAGGGATATCATCTTCAACCTAAGCGAGAGGTGACAGTTGAGTCAAGTCAATCAGTTCAAATACAAGAATTAAATAGAAAACTTGACCGACTTATGCAAATGAACAAAACGTCTAATCCACCCTCTTCAGAAGTATGTGCATTATGTGCTGAACCGTCCCATAATATCTTTGCATGTCCTTCTGCATCTCAATATCCGGAATTTGTTGAACAACACGTTAATTCTATGCAACAATTCCCACAAAATAATTATAATCCTAGGTCGATTAATTTTCCTAATACGTACCGACCCCAATATCAACAAGGTCAATACCAACTACCTCCTCCACCCCCACGCAATAATGCATTTGAGGAGAAGGTGTTGGCCTCACTTGAAAACTTTGGTTCGGTGGTCCAGTTAGTACACTCTCATACTCAGTCCATCGCAAAGCTAGAGTCCCAAATGGGACAAGTAGTTAATACATTAAACCGTTTAACTGAGAGTAAGTTGCCGAGTAAACCTACTCAGCAACCTAAGGGGCAATACGCAGTGGGTAGTACGAGTGAGAGCGTGAACGCTGTTTCGACTAGGACGACTTCTCGAGATGAGGAAGTTGTTGTAATTCCGGATGGGGGTGAGAAAAATAAAAATTTAAATTTGAATAAAGAAAAAGGTGAGGACGTGAATCAAGGTAGAAAAGAAACTGAACCAGTCCCAATGAATCATATTCCGAGAATGCCATATCCACCAAACGTTGAGGAACCGTCTAATCTTACAAAGAAAAAGTCTAAGGTTGAGGATATACTCGAGGTATTTAAACAAGTTAAAATTAATATTCCATTCCTCGACGCTATAAAACAAATTCCCGCTTATGCTAAATGTTTAAAAGACCTATGTACGCAAAAACGCAAAATACGCAGTCATACTCCTAAAAAGGTCTTCCTCACGGAAAAAGTAAGTTCTATTTTTCAACACGCTCCTCCAAAGTATAAGGATCCTGGTACGCCAACGATTTCATGTGTCATAGGTGACACTATCATTCATAGGGCTCTCCTTGACTTAGGTGCGAGTGTTAATCTCTTACCCTATCATGTCTACAAACAACTAGGATTAGGTGAACTTAAACCTACGGCCGCTACTATTCAATTAGCGGATCGATCCGTCAAAGTACCTAGAGGAATCGTCGAAGACGTCCTAGTAAAAGTTGATCAATGTTTCTATCCCGTTGATTTTATGGTCCTTGACACCGAACCGGTGTTAGATAATAGAAAATACACTCCTGTTATTCTTGGTCGTCCATTCTTAGCCACGGCCAACGCACGTGTCAATTGTAGAACAGGGGTGATGAAAGTGTCATTCGGGAATATAAAATTAAAATTAAATGTTTTTAATGCTGTTGATCAACCTCCCAAAGACGATGATTATCTAGGTGTGGAGGGTAGTGAGGTTAAACGGAATATTGAACTTACTAACGTAATAAATAACAGTGCGGAGAATAATATAGTGGATGATGAGTGGATGAATCCTAATACCTCGGCCCCTAATGAAGAATTTACTAGAAAGGTGAAAAATTGAATTGAATATAATCAGGATGAACCGTCGATTGAATTAATTCGAAGCGACATGCTTTCAACTTACCATCGGGCTCTTCCTGACATCTTAAAGGGTTCACAGTCTGATTTTCAACCTCCATAAGTCTTGAGCTAGAATGGTCTAGCTAAAGACGTAAAAGTTAGCGCTTCTTGGGAGGCAACCCAAGCTTTATGTCGTTCGTTTTTCTTATTTTTGGTCGTTTTTGAGTCTATTTGAGTCTGTTTTGGACATTCTGGACAGGTTTGGGGGTTGGAATTAATTCATTTTAATATTATATACATAATTTTATCCACAAAATGGAAAATATCCTTCTCGCGCGCGCGGCCTGCTCGCGCGAGACGTCGCTCGCGCAGCCCGCTGGCGCGAGAATGTGCCTTAGTGTTTTTCTTTCGTTTTCTTAATAGTATGCCTCAGGTTCTCCTCGCGCCTGATATCGCGGGCGCGAGGTACCTCGCTGGCGCAATTCTATTGATTAAAAAAAAAAAAAATTTGGGATTTGCGAACGCGACGGCCGCTCGCGCGATTCCCCATTTTTCTGACATTTTCTTTTGTCTTCTATATCTTCCTCCCACACCTATCACATAGTTTTTACTTTTCTGTTTTTGTTTCTTAGGTACTTTTAGATCGAGTCTTTGATTGTTTTCATAATTCTGGTTATGTTTTATTTCCTTTTATAGCTTATTTTCGTGTTGTCTTCATAGTTTTGTTTCTTCTTATAATTTATTTAGTTTCGTGTAGTTTAGTTTTACTTCTTTTAGCTGTTTTCATTATTTTGTTTGTTTAATTTTCTTTTGTTAAGACGTAACAGGTAACATAGAACTTTATTGCCATATTCCTTGGTGTTAACCTGTTCTATGCTTGTCAAGATCGAGGTACTATCGTTCCTTTTTTACGTACTCTCCTTTCTGTCGTTTTATTGTTTCATCGGGGACAATGAAAGGTTTAGGTTTGGGGGTATGCACACACATGCACATTAGTTTATGCAAAATTTTAAAATTTTTCAATAAGTGTGTTTAAATAAACGATGTTACCGACGTTTTTGCAATATCAATTTGATACTTTTTGATAGAGAACTTTGAATTGTTATAGAAGGGTAAACAAGGGAAGATGTGATTAAACATTTACTGAAGTTATGATATGACGTTTTAAGTTATGTATTGTTTGAATCGTAGTTTTATATCATAAATTTGCACAAAAACTTATGCACTGCACGTAGTCGCTTGAATGCATGTTGGTTGTGAACTATAATATGATTCAGATTTCTAGATAACACAAGGTGGAGACTAGACCCAGTGAGCTTTTGAGCCTATCTTTTCTTTATTGAGGGTTATAAATACATTGTGTTTGTCGAATTTCATTGAAATAGCGCATTAACTTGTTGTTTAGTCTCATTATTCTTGCTTAATTTGGTTGATAGTCAAGTTAAAATATTTGTTACCGTGCTAAATAATCTTCCATTGTAAGCATTGAAGAATCGTATTACCCTAGTGTGGATACCGGGCTTCGGACCACTTCTCTTGTTTGAGATTGTTTTGAAATTGATTTGAATCAAGGAAAGAAAACGAAAGGTCTGTTGAAAACAGATACAGAGTCGCCACTTGGTCTTTAAGGAACCAAGAAACCTAATTTTGACTCACCCAAGCGGATAAGGGCACCGGCCCTTCATCACCAAAGAACTTGGTTCGGGGTTTTGGTACGATAGAGGAAGGAGCCTTTGTCGCGACTAAAACACCCTCAACTCGCCCCGTCTTTCGACGGGCCTCAATTAGCATCCAAATAATCATCTTATACTAAGTATGGTTCGGCAATTAATACTATGATAGTATATTACATTACATAAGAAACTTGAAAATGGAAGATCTAAAGATAAAATATCATTCATAAGATCTAAATCAAATATCATGCAATGTAAAGTGAAAGATCACACAAATAAACCTAGGAAAAATCGTCTAATCATATATCAATTAATCAAGTTTTCCTAATCTAAAGGGGGACATGAATTGTTCTTGAAACAAATAAGCAAAGAAATCAAAATATGCTTAACAAGCTAGTATGATGCATGTTATTCTTTGATAAAAGAAGACCTCTCAATCCCCGGGACGGATGAGAAAGGATGAATAGACCAAGGGGAAGCATGAACGAGTGATCGAGTTCATTCTTTATAATCTCCTTAGATTAAGAGTTACAAAAACCCCAAATCTTGCATGAATGCAATGTATGTATTTAAAAATGTGCAAAGGTTGTAGTGTGTTTTGTGTACATGGATTTCTAGAATGGCTTAGAAGTCTAAAATGGGCAAGAATGAATGAATGAAATCAACATGGGATATATACAAATGTAGTATGAACCACTTCCTAAGATATGAACTAATTTGGAATGCATATAAGCCTCAAATCAAAGAATGAAAGTTAAAGTGTACTTGCTGTGAATAGTGGACAGAACAGTAACATGATCTTTTGGAATTTGAAAAGAGGGGTTAGGAATGTTTTCAATGCATGATTTTTTATGGAGATGTTCCTTATTATGTCTAGAACACAACCCAAAAGGCCAATCTTTAATAACTATCACAGATTGAGAGAAATTACATAAACAATAGAGGTCACTCAGAAACAGAGTTCGTACTGTCGTCTGAAATGTTAGAAAATCTTAGAAAATGAAAACGAATGATCTAGAGGCCCATTGTATACAGAAAGTTTCCTAAGACATTGAATGTTAAGGGAAAAATAAGTTAGGACCATCCCTTTTGGAAAGGTTTTCTGGAAAAGAGGTCGTAAGTTGACCTAGCTGCTGTGACAGCAAAAACAGAATGTTTGGAAGGAATGTTGGGACCCAAATGGACCATTTCCAAGTACTTCCAAGTCAAACCAAAAATCATGGGTGTTCTCCAATGAGTTAGGAAGACTTTCCAAGTGGCCTTGTATTCATATGTTGAGTATTGTGTTCTAGAAAAATCTTTGAACTCGACTCACTCACTGTTTTGACTCATTGTTTTGAAGATTTTGGAGAAAACAAAGTTTTGTTTCTTGAAACCAAATGAGAGGGATTGAGAGGGGTTTTGAAATAGGTGTTTTGAAAACATGTTTTCAATACTCAATAAGGATCATAGCCACTTAGAATACCTACATTAAACTCATCATTTAAGAACCTCCAAGATTGTTGGAGAGATTTATTTTGTTTTTTGGACATAACTTCAATACATTCCAAGAATTCCTTGGAAGTATTGAGGTTATGGTCATCATCTATCAAACATGTTTTTGAGGTCAAGAGCTACTATCCATGAGGATTCACTCACCCCAAACTTCATGTCATCACTTAGATGATGATGAACTAGTAAGTAAATAAAGAAAATAAAAAGAAATGGGATGAGAAGAGATGAACAATAAATAAGCAAGCAAGTAGATGATAATCAATAGATGATATTCATGAAGCATGAGACTTGTAGATTGGTGTGTCACTCATATGTAATGACACTAGACATGGAAGAAGCTTCCACACTCTTGAATGCTCACTAAAATGGTGGTTGGGAGTATTGAATGTTGAAGTAAATGGAAGTAATGAAGTAAAAACAAAGTTAGAACTCACTTTTGTTTTGAAAAATCAAAGAAGAAAGCTTCTTTTCTCTCCACTCTAACCTTATCTCTACACTTTCTCTCCCAAACTTTCTCTAAACTTGCAATTGACTCCCCCCAAAATGAGGAGTAATGGGGTGTTTATATAGGCCAACTTGGGGTGTTTTTGGGATTTAGAAAGTACTCCCATTGGTCCCAAACATCTGAAATCATGAAACCACGTCGTTTTGGATTTTAATTAATCAAAATGGGACCACAAAAGTATTTACAAAAACTTACTGTTCTGGAGGGGAGTGCCGCGGCGGCACTGGGCCACTGCCGCGGCGGCAGTGGGCCAGTGCCGCGGCGGCAGTGGGCCAGTGCCGCGGCGGCACTGCTCCTCCCTTCGTCTGGATAATGCTGTTTAGGCCCCCCGAAGTTCCGGTATTCGCGAAAAGGCCCTATTTCGTCCGAAATTCACAGAAAATGCATACGAACTCCAAATTGAGGTTGTGATATACCGTTGGAAAGGTAATGGAGTCTACTTTACATAAAAAATAGTTCGGGGATAGGTCACTTTGAAAAGTTTTGCGGTATTCGCGATAAAAGCCGATTTGATCGCCTTTTTCGCCTTTGGAAATTCATAATAAATTCGTTTTAAATCCAGAAATTATGTGCGATATACCGTTGGAAAGCTATTGACCTCTAGTATCCATGAAAAATATTTGAAAATTGTTTCGGTGCCCCGATTCCATAGTCAAATCTTGGTCAAACCGGTCAAACCTGGGATTCCCGGGAAGTTCTGGGAACCTCTGGGAGCTCCCAAGAGCTGATGTTTTCGCTCGATTTCCTTTTGGAACTTGTTTTAATACTTTTCTCATGATTTAGAATGGTCCTGGTGAATTCAGACAATTTCGGTCAAACTTGGTCAAACTTGGTCAAACTCTGGTCAAACCTGGTCAAACCTTGGTCAAACCGGTCAACGGGGACTTTCGGGGAACTTCCGGGACTTCCGGGGGTCTCTGGGAGCTGACGATTTCTTCCGGTTTTATTTAAAAACTCATTTTATCACTTTTCTTACGACGTAGCATGTTTTCAGAACTTTGGGACCAAATCTGGGAGTTTTCAGACTTTCAAGGGCATTTTGGTCATTCTGAGCATTCTGAGGGATAGAGCTGACTTCCGAGAGTCCTTTTGAGTCTTTTACGATCATTGTGAACCACCAAGCTATGGGTCTCCTAAATCTGATAGCCGACAAAATGGGGTGTCTACAGTTTGCCCCTCTTTGTCAGGAACTTGCGAGGCAACGCATGTCGCAAGCGAGTGCCAAAGTTTTGAAGAGACAGGACTTTTTGGAGGCTATAGATTTAGGACAAACAGCGTTGCAAAAGATGGAAGGATAATGCTGGTCATGCTCCGCGTGAGCTGCCTACGTATCCCAAGGGGAATCAGACCAGGACGTAGTTCAGGACACAAAAGGGATAAATCACATATGCACATACACAACAATCAGGCGGATGCTATGCTATATGAGGATGATATGCAATGTGTGGATGTGATATGATCTCATACATGAGTCCTATCATGCCTAGTTTTCTGATCCTAGAATGAGCAGGTGCCAAGGGGTGTGCCACTCCGAGTGGGCTAGTGTTGTGCTAGTGTTTGTGATTGTGACGTGGTGGGTGACTCAGATAAGGGCATTGAAGTCTAGAAGACTCCGGGTTTAGGGGCAAACTTCTGGAAGTGCGCTTTGCGAGCGAATGTAATTGGGTGTGGGGTCTCAGAGGACTATGATCGAAGATGTCTTTTGGCAAATAACCGACGGACACAGGGGCTCTGGAAATTAAGAGACTGGCATAGAAGTCACGGGACGAATGTGAAATCCTGGGACGTCCTGTGATGAACATGGAGGCCCCAATGGTGTGATGAGAGCGATGGACCGACGATGTTTGCATCGAGATGACGAGTCGACAATGGACTACTGACGGTGTATAAACCCGCTGAGGATTAATCTGAATCTGCTGGGGATGAAGCGATACTTTCTAGGATCTCTCTTCAACTGCTCCTTTTGATCGAAACTTTCGGGCTTGCCGGGGTCTCTGGGAGCTGGTATCTATCTGCTTTTGTCCTCGGAGGATGATGCAGGGTTCACGGGGAATCTCTTTTGGTGCTCAATCCAAGAGAGCCTGTCAGGGCCTCTGGGAGCTGGTATCTGTCTGCTTTTGTCCCCGGAGGATGATGCAGGGTTCACGGGGAATCTCTTTTGGTGCTCAATCCAAGAGAGCCTGTCAGGGCCTCTGGGAGCTGGTATCTGCTTTTGTCCTCTGAGGATGATGCAGGGTTCACGGGGAATCTCTTTTGGTGCTCAATCCAAGAGAGCCTGTCAGGGCCTCTGGGAGCTGGTATCTGTCTGCTTTTGTCCTCGGAGGATGATGCAGGGTTCACGGGGAATCTCTTTTGGTGCTCAATCCAAGAGAGCCTGTCAGGGCCTCTGGGAGCTGGTATCTGTCTGCTTTTGTCCTCGTAGGATGATGCAGGGTTCACGGGGAATCTCTTTTCTTTCTTCGGTGCAATAACTAAAAACCAGGATCAGTTACCAGAATTATCGGAATTCGCGACGATTGTCCTGAAACGACCGATTCGGGTCTTCGGGAGCCGATTTTTCCCAGTTTTTGCCTGCTGGAGGTAGTTCTGACAATTTTTAGTCTGCTCGGGGTAAAACCTCATAAATCTTGATTGGAATGGGCCATCGGGGCTGATCGGGGCCAAAAACGGGCTGAAAAAGACCGAAACGGGCCAAAACGTGGCGAAACAGAGCAAATCGGAGCGACGTGGGGCCCACGGGGAGCAGTGCCGCGGCGGCACTGGGCCACTGCCGCGGCGGCAGTTGGCCAGTGCCGCGGCGGCACTGGGTGGCCGGACTTCATCTTCTTATATTTCGGGTTTTTGAGCTCTCCAAGCTCATTCTTGGCCATTTTGAGGTGTTTTTGAAGCCAAAATTCACCAAAACGCAGCTTGTGCGTGCTCAGGTGAGTAATCTTTTCCCATAGTTGGATTTTTGATTGGTGTTTTGGTTTGCCCAAATTTTCAAGAAGAAAGTTTAAATGTGTCTTCCATTTTTCTTGTAGATCCATGGCTTCGAGCTCAAGGAGACCGTCTAAGAAGGCCAAAGGACGGATGAAGGCCGAGATGCACACCCCGGACGTGATTTTGCGAGACCCCCAACACCACCTTTCGGCCGCGGTTCTAGCGAGCTTGGTATGTGAAACTTTCGACATTTTAGGACCACTTTCATGTACTATGCTAGTTTTGTAAGCCATAGCGTGCACTTAGAGACCGTTAGAAGCTTGATTTGTGCTCAAATGTTGATTTTGTGAATTTTGCTCTCGGGTCGTGAATAGTGATTTTGTGCATCTTTTGTCGCCTTTGTTGTGTACAGGTGCCGGAAGTGGCCTTGAAAGGCCATGGTAGCCTTGCCCATGCTTTCTTATGGTATACCCAGCTTTCGCCCACCGTTAAGAGGATGGTTGATGATGCCGGGTTCGGAGGCTTCGTCCGCTTGGTTTCGAAAAGTAGCAATGATCTGGCTCACTTCTATGCACTGGCCGAGAGGTGGTGGGACACTACCAACACTTTCCACCTGCCGTTCGGAGAGATGACTATGACGCCTTTTGATTTCTCCATGATCACAGGCTTGAGGGTCGGCGGGAAGCGCCTGGTTCTGGACTATTTTTATGAGATTGACCCGGAGGCGGTGGAGATGTTGATTGGGGCTGTTCCCCCTAACTTGGAGAGGCATTGGTTCCCCTGCGGCTGGCTTTACCAGGCCTATGGTAGAGGTAATCACAATCTGAACAATTCCCAGCTTTTGAGGGTTTACCTTCTGTATGTCCTCGGGTGCTCCATCTTTGCGACAAGGAACGACCGGGTGAGCTTGAGTCTCCTTTCTTGCCTGGCGACCATTGATGAGATCCCCTCCTACAACTGGGGCGGTGCTGCCCTGGCTCATCTCTACAAGCATATGGGGGAGGTCTCTTGGGGCGATGTTAAATCTACTGGGGGATTCTGGCGAGCTTGGGAGGTATGCACTGCTTCTTCTTTTATTTTCCATCTCTTTGATTTTCATACCTGTTCTGATTTCTCCTTTGTCTGTGCAGCTCTGGAGTTTTGAATACTTGAAGATGTTGGCTCCCTCCCCAGCGGACGAGTCAGGCGAGGATGAGGATGGTATGGCTCCTGTGCCTCTATTCCCACGAGGCTTGAGATGGCAGAGGGACGTTGTTGGGGTGAAGAGCGGGGCCCATCGGATTGTTTTGCTTCAGAACTTCTTAACTGGGTTGACAGCCTCTAGTGTTGATTGGACGCCTTGGGAGGGCGTCGCTTATGCCGCCACTGAGGAGATACAAGCGGTTAAATCTCTTACCTCTTGCCGCCTTCTGCTGGAGAGTACTGAGTACAGGCAGTGGTTCCTTGGTGAGCGGGTGTCTCGGCAGGTGGTTGGTGGTTCCCAGTATCACGTCCCTCATGATCCTCCTGTGATGGATGCTAGTGACCTTTCTGGAGATGCTCTGCTGGCGGCTTTAGCTGGCACCGATGTTTGGGACCATTTTCTTTCTGAGACCAGTTATGAGGCTTACCGTGGCCGTTTCCTGATGCCTAACTTCCCACTCCTGGAGGTGAGTTCTTTTTGTATTTTTTGTTTATATTCATTGTCCATGTTTTTGATTTATCTTTTCCTAACTTATTCTGTGCCTTTAGCTTCGCGAGATGTACAGGAGACAGGCTCCTCAGGCTCCTGACCCTATCCCTCCTTGGGATTGGACTGTCAATGTTCTAGGCGCTGATGGCACCCCCCAAATGATGGAGGTGCCGCGAGTCACATGTGGGTACCCTACTCAGCCAGCGGGCGTCCTCAACGTTCCTTGGAGTTACGCTGAGGAGGGTCACGCCTTGGCGGCTAGCCTACGGTCCCTGGTCCTTACACGAGACCACCGGGTATGTCTCTAATTTTGCACTTTCTTAAGGTTACAAGGTTCTAACCCTGGATTTTTATTTTGACAGATGGATGGTATGCGGCAATTTGCCGCCAATCAGATGGCGTCCTTGGTAAGTCTCTGACTCGACTCTGTTTTTGTACTTTTTGTTGTTCCCTTACTGATTGCCCTCATTTTTTATTTGTGCGCGCAGTATCGTGGAGGCGGGGCTGGCTCATCGAGGACTGGTCCAAGATGTAGAGGCGGTAGGAGGAGGCCGTCGCCGACGTACACTCCGGGTGGTCCGACGGAGGACGAAGAAGAGGAGGACTGAGGCTTCCCAAGCGGGAATTATTATTTTATTTTCTTTTCCTGTTTTCGATTGGGTTGTACTGAGGATATGATTATTAGGACAGTGTAGGACAATGTGTAGCACAATTTGTGACCTTTTGACAGAGTATTATGATGTTTTGCCTCCTAGGCCGGATATCTTCCGGTTTAGAGGCGCAGTTGTGTGCTTGTTGATATATGTGCATTGTGATTGCTGGATGTTACTGCGATGGGCAGTTTTGTGATAGTGAGTGCTTTTGCCTTGCAGGTGGGATAGTCCGTGAAACGGGGAGGTGCTGCCGAAATTTTGAATTTTGCTAGAGCCGTGACAGAAAATATGACTTTGTATGATCCTGCTCATCTCACAGCTTGGCTGAACATTACGGATGGCGTGGAGCGGATCAACCTCTTCAGCTATGGCAAGCAAGTAGATGATAATCAATAGATGATATTCATGAAGCATGAGACTTGTAGATTGGTGTGTCACTCATATGTAATGACACTAGACATGGAAGAAGCTTCCACACTCTTGAATGCTCACTAAAATGGTGGTTGGGAGTATTGAATGTTGAAGTAAATGGAAGTAATGAAGTAAAAACAAAGTTAGAACTCACTTTTGTTTTGAAAAATCAAAGAAGAAAGCTTCTTTTCTCTCCACTCTAACCTTATCTCTACACTTTCTCTCCCAAACTTTCTCTAAACTTGCAATTGACTCCCCCCAAAATGAGGAGTAATGGGGTGTTTATATAGGCCAACTTGGGGTGTTTTTGGGATTTAGAAAGTACTCCCATTGGTCCCAAACATCTGAAATCATGAAACCACGTCGTTTTGGATTTTAATTAATCAAAATGGGACCACAAAAGTATTTACAAAAACTTACTGTTCTGGAGGGGAGTGCCGCGGCGGCACTGGGCCACTGCCGCAGCGGCAGTGGGCCAGTGCCGCGGCGGCACTGCTCCTCCCTTCGTCTGGATAATGCTGTTTAGGCCCCCCGAAGTTCCGGTATTCGCGAAAAGGCCCTATTTCGTCCGAAATTCACAGAAAATGCATACGAACTCCAAATTGAGGTTGTGATATACCGTTGGAAAGGTAATGGAGTCTACTTTACATAAAAAATAGTTCGGGGATAGGTCACTTTGAAAAGTTTTGCGGTATTCGCGATAAAAGCCGATTTGTCGCCTTTTTCGCCTTTGGAAATTCATAATAAATTCGTTTTAAATCCAGAAATTATGTGCGATATACCGTTGGAAAGCTATTGACCTCTAGTATCCATGAAAAATATTTGAAAATTGTTTCGGTGCCCCGATTCCATAGTCAAATCTTGGTCAAACCGGTCAAACCTGGGATTCCCGGGAAGTTCTGGGAACCTCTGGGAGCTCCCAGGAGCTGATGTTTTCGCTCGATTTCCTTTTGGAACTTGTTTTAATACTTTTCTCATGATTTAGAATGGTCCTGGTGAATTCAGACAATTCGGTCAAACTTGGTCAAACTTGGTCAAACTCTGGTCAAACCTGGTCAAACCTTGGTCAAACCGGTCAACGGGGACTTTCGGGGAACTTCCGGGACTTCCGGGGGTCTCTGGGAGCTGACGATTTCTTCCGGTTTTATTTAAAAACTCATTTTATCACTTTTCTTACGACGTAGCATGTTTTCAGAACTTTGGGACCAAATCTGGGAGTTTTCGGACTTTCAAGGGCATTTTGGTCATTCTGAGCATTCTGAGGGATAGAGCTGACTTTCGAGAGTCCTTTTGAGTCTTTTACGATCATTGTGAACCACCAAGCTATGGGTCTCCTAAATCTGATAGCCGACAAAATGGGGTGTCTACACCTAGGAAATGAGTTTAGGCCTTCTTTGTTTATTACCGGCCGATAAAAGATAAAATTTCCTTAGTTCGCCCCTTTGCGCCGTTACAATGCCTCTTTTTCTTTGTTCACCATTATCCTCTGTAAAAACTCCAACTTGATCAACTTGGAGTATACCACTGGAAGAGTGATCAACTTTTAGTAGTATTAAGGCGGTGTGTTGATTGAGAAGAAGAAAATAAGATGCTATTGGGGTAGTTGCTTGGTATTCGATGAATAATCATTTGAGAAGCAAGAAAAGAAAAAGGAAAAGAAACATAATACAGAAGAGGAAGGTTGAAAAAAAATGAAAGAAAAGAAGAAAAATGAATGAAAAGGAATGAAGAGAAAGAAAAGATGAAAGTTTGTAGAAGAAGAATGAAAGAAATCGAACATGCCTTACAATGCCATTCTAAACCTACCCAATTAATCTGTTCTATCATTTTTCATTGCCTGAGCCACATTACAACCTTTGAAAAGTCCTAGTTGATCCTAGAGAATATGGTTTGGATATGTAAGCGATGGGGGGAGGGGGGGGGGGGGGGGATTAAAACATGGTAATGATTAATTTTTCTTGATTGTTGGCATCCTATCCATGAGACTACTATTCTTTCGTGTCATGCGTCTTTTTCGAGTCATATGTGAGCATTTCTCGTTTTGAAAACATATTTCCTTTACTCACATATTTTAGAAAAATTACACCTGTTTCTGAGTGTTTCATTTGAGAGTGTAATTAACATTGTGAGATTCGTAGTCGAGACATAGTTAAATGGTTATCCGAAGTATATTCCATGTTCATGACATACACGTGTTCATTTGACTACCACATCACACACGTGCAATTTTATGAGAAACTCTATTGATTTATACGATGCATGTGCTTGAGATTGTTTTTCATGACGTAGGTAGACGTTTGATTCTGTTTCTTTATGTTCGTTATTCTATTTCGAATCATTGTTTTATAATAAGGAGTATTGATTTTTTATTTTTCGTTTGAATAATTTTTTTTTTTTTTAAATTTATAAGTTAATAAAGATGGTTGTGGGTGACTTGTTGATGAGAACCCTCACGAGACTTCACTCGTCCGACTAGGGACACCTAGAGGTTTAAAAGGCTTGTTGCATATGCTAAATGCAATCGTGATCCATGCGAAAATGGAGTAGTATGTTATTAGTAGTTAGTTTTTATTTTTAGTTTTGCTCGAGGACTAGCAAAATGTAGGTTTGGGGGTGTGATCGGGAGAGAACTAATCCTAATAATACGCCTTAACGAGCATCTGTTAGTTCCTTTTTATCCTGTTTTTGTATATTTTTACTTTGTTTTCTATCTTCTGACAGGTTTTGGAAGAAATCACCTAAACCAGGCTAAACAGGGTGAAAAATCATAAAGAAAGAAGCTGAAAAAGCCAAGCCGCGGGCGCGACCCGCGGGCGCGGAAATCCAGAAATCGCTCGCACGAAAGTCCCAGAATTGCTCGCGCGATCCGCGCGCGCGAAGGCCAAATGTCGCGCTCGCGCGACCCGCTCACGCGATATGTGTAAAAACCAAAGTTGCGTATTTCAGTGTACTGAAGACTCCTGTGCAAACGAAACTGCTGAACGACGTCTAGACTGTAAATTACATCAGTTTCAGTCCGTTTCGAGTTGGGAAGGCTTCCAAAACTTGTTGTAAATCTATATATACTCTATTTTACTTCAATTAGAGGGTTACACACCCATACATACACATTATACACACATACTTCCAGCCATTGAAGGGAGGGAAGCAAGGAGAAGAAGAAGAAGACCAAGGGATTCCATGGCCTCCTCCATCAACTACTTGCCATCTATCACTTCCATGGACGGCTAGATCATAGATCTAGGGTTTCAATGAAGCCCTAGACGAGTAATAGGGTTTTATTTATGTGTTTATTTTAGTTTTATTATGTATGGATGACAGTCACATGTTTAGAGGATTTTTACAAATAAATCGTACTTCTATTGATTAAATCATTGCTTTCAGAATTTATTCTTGTCTTAGATCTATTTTGACTGTGATGTGCTCAACGATCTATTCTTGCTGTGCTTGTTTAGATTGTTTACATATGATGGTGCTTTATTGATTTGTGCTATCAAGTATCCGAATAGTCCATGCCTAGATTAGACGGATTAGATCACAACCCTAGTTTAGTGTGAGATAATTCGTGCTAACCAAAGATGGATTATGTTGGTGCTTGAACCATGAATATCTTCTTGTCGGAGGAATTGGACTTGTAGCTACAATTCCCCATTATCATCCAACTTAATAAGCTAAAGTAATTCATAAATATTCCTTATTATGAAGCTAGTGGTGGATTTGCAATCCTAGGTTCCCGTAAACATTATTTAAAACAACTTCAATTGCTTTCATAGTTTAGATTTATTTTTATTGTTATTAGTTTAATTAAATTCAAATCAAAATCCGTTTTTATAATTAATTAGATTTAGGTTTTAAGATTAAAACACGGTAGTTAATCAATCTCTGTGGGTTCGACCTTTACTTCCATACTGCAAATCTTTTGAAAAGTAATGTATACTTTTTATATCTTGATACTGACAACATCACCAAACAACGCTTCTCCTGTTCATTACAATTGATAGCCTCAAAGATTAACTCCATCTCCCTGAGCCATTGTTCTACTTTCCAGGGTTCTGTCAAACCTGGGTTATTACAGTGATTATGGGTACTTCCCAAATGTTCCACATGTCTTATGAAAGCATCAAATACTCTAGTGGGATCCATCTCTGCCGGAATGGGTACTCCATGTCTATGACGATTTCCAGTAGCCCCAGCCATAGTGCTTCGTGTGTAGTGTACCTATAATAGATCCATTGTTAAGATGTTGATCTTACCCCAAACAACATTATACATAACTTTAGTAAAATCAATGAGCAGATTGACATCTCAGATATACACAACAAAATTATCTTATATATATATATCTACAATCAAGACAATACCCTATAAGATGCCATCACTATACAAGGTTACGCATAAGCCGACTACTATATTCAACTATCCCCCAAAACACTCAAAAACTAAAAGTGGGCGACATGCCCTATAAACAAATGAAACTCTAAATTCAGAGAACCTACCTTAGAGGTTGTCCACATCTGACCCATAAAACGAAGCGTCATCTTCTGGGGCAATCAACTCTCCCTCAGCTACATCCTCTGGTAACGGCTCATCCTCATCGAGAGGCTTATCAAGATCCTCTAACATAAGTCCATCGTCAAGGTCCTCAACATCATCCTCTGTAGCCTGTACTGCGGCAGCCAACTATGCCTCTCCAATCACAAATTTGTGGGGATGTGCTGCCATCATGTTTGCCTACTGTGCTGCAACCTGCGCTACTTCAGCTTCGCCCCCTGAAACTACCTAAGGAACGACATAATCATTTGTAAGGTCCTCTTTAGCCACTAAAATGTCCTCCCCTACTGGTATGTCCATCTCCTCGGGGTCCTCCTCCTCATCATCCTCATCCTCATCCTCAAACACCTCATCAGCTAGTAAATGTCCCTCAGGTATAATATCCTCCTCTAGATCCTCCTCCTCATTATTATAAGAAATGATAATAACTGGCGGAGGTATTGGCTCCTCTGACTCTATCTCGGCCTCATCTCTTGCCATCACTATCCAAATCATCATCATCTATCTAAGTAACATCACCTACAATCGGCTCAACATACTTTTATAGGGGTGGTAGTGGTATCTGTAGAGGTGGCTCCTTTAGAAGTGGTGGTGGCATACGACTGACATTCTCAAGGAGATATGGATAAATCCCTGGATCACACAATATTGCTAGTGACTCCTCCTTAATAAGTCTCAATGTATCTTCGCGATAAATTGCCTCTACTCAGAGCTCCTTTGGATCCTCAGTCCCCAGGATATGAAAATCATCCCATAAGTCTGCCTCTAGAGTGGTTATGGCTCTTTGATAGATCATCCTAGTATAGTATGCTGGGTCCACTGGCTCTATATGACCTTCATGTATCCAATGCCCTCCGTACACATCTGGAATAAATATAGACGCAATGCTACTTGAAACAGAAACTATCTAATATCAAAACTACACTTTGAGACTCATATCTTAAAAATCTTAAATGTTAATACTAAAGGTGTCAGATAATCAGTGAGCACAAGAAAAAAACCTGGCTCTGATACCAAAATCTTGTCACGCCCTAACATAGCAAAAAATAGGGAAAATGAAATTCCATTTTTGGACTCATAGGCTGTGACTAGTGAATATCACTCGATTATCCACACAATTCTAAAACATCAGAGATAAGAATGCAGTAACTGTAATGCTAAACTAAATATAATAACTTAATCGCAAGAGAGCTTATTATAAAATTTAACCATAGTAGTAAACTGAAATCCACGTCTCACGGCACACTTGCCAGCAATAGAGTACAAAGTCAAAACATAATTTAAGGAATAACTAATCTAGCCCTAGGCTTCAAGTTGCATAGATGTTGTCATCAGCTTGGTGGTATTCCCCATCGATTCCTTCTTCGGTTTAACCATCCCAGCCATAGCCTTCCTCCGGGTGCTCCTGATAGTAGCCCTCATTAATGGGCATATCACTTGTATAGGCATAGGTCTAGAAAGCTGGATGTGGATATATCCAGCTCCCCCGCCCAGGAGGTCCTCAACTGGATACCCGGGGCCCTATTGCAAAGTCTGAGGGTGGAAACCTAGAAGAATTTGTTCTTCCACCCCTTATTGTTGCTTGGGCAGTTGACGATAATTTTTCTTCCCTGCCGAGTCAATAGAGAGAAGAACCCGACTTCCCTGTGAACGAGGAACGGTCGATGGGCCCACAAAAATTCCTAAAGGGTAAGTTCGCACCTGAAGACTTGGGACTAGAGAGAGATTGACCCCATCAGGAACCTCCACCCATTCAGAGCTAATTACCCCGGGGCAATCCCGAGGTAGATTAGAATGTATCAGGCTACGGGGTGGAGGGGAATGCGAAAACCAGCCATGAGGGCATCCTCATATAGAGTGATGAAGCTTGGCTGGTAGAGATGGGCTCCACCATCATTGACAGCCAAGGAGCAGCTACTAGGAATGGCATACCTGTCCCTAATCCGGTTAAGGTCTTGGGCACGCTGGATGGAAGTAGTAGACTAATAGGTAAACACAACCCCAAGGTCGAGACATCCCAGTGTCTAGTCACCCGAGTCATGTAAAACGGTGGCTACGAGGACCTCCTAGTCTGACTCATCATCTGGCACTCTGATTTGGATCCTACCCTTACTATGCTGGTCCGACGGTGTAGCGGACGGAGGGTCCAGGCTCATATTAGGGGTCCCGGATTGTGATTTCTCATTCTATGATCGAGAGGAAGAATCGAAACCAGAACGTAGCATCCCTAAGGATCCAGGAAGTGGACTGGGGTATAATAGACGGCCTAGGTAGGGGTTAGTAAGTCTAAGCCTAAGGTAAAGAGGAGGCAAGTCCAACATCCTAAAGGGAAAGGTGTATAGAGATCTCAGGGTAAGACAACACTCGATCAACGCTACTACAGGATAACCCAATCGGTTTAACCGCTTGATCGGCGACGAATAGTTGCCGTTTATAGTCCTAAAAATACGCTTTGTTAGCCCATTTCATGTAATTATTAAGTGATTTTTAATAGGTATTCTATATTTTGTAGATTTTGGAGCTTTAACATGAAAATGCACAAAAATCCAATGATTAGTTGATTTGGAAGTCATTCTGGGCTTAAAAGATGGTTCCGGTGAAGGAAGAATGTTGTAACAGTCTCGGAAAATTGCATTTTTGACAAGTAATACTTCAGATTTGAGAAATTTCTCCAGAGATATAAAATGTAGATCTTCGAGTTACGGACGCATGGCCGCAAACGGTGAGTCAATACGAGGTCCGAGTCAAAGGTTATCGCAATTCTACGAAAGTGGTGCAGAGCAGCGGAAAATCTGAGAAAATTCTGGAAATTGCCCAGGTCGTTGGAGCGACCCGCGCGCGCGACCCGCGCGAGCGACCCTTTGAAAAAGTCAAACTTGTGTATTTTGAAGCCCTGAAGAGCCCTGTGCGATCCGAATTGGTTAAATACGTCCAGAAACGTAAAAATAGCAGTTTTAGCGCGATTTGACTTAGGAAAGCTTCCTAAATCCTTCCAAACTCTATACAAATCCTATTCTAAATCAACTTTAGATATACAAATCATTACACACTATTATACACATCAATAGACAGCCATAATATACATATTTTTCAGCCATTTTGAAGAGAGGAAAGCAAGGAGAAGAAGAAGAAGACCAAGGATTCACATGGCCTCCTCCATCAACCTCTTGCTATTCATCAAATCTATGGACAACTAAACTCTAGATCTAGGGTTTCAATGAAACCCTAGCCAAGTAATAGGGTTTTATTTATGTTTTTATTTTAGATTTATTATGTATGGATGATGATTATATGTTTAGAGGATTTTTTTATAATAAAATCGTACTTCTATTGATTAAATCATTACTTTCAAAGTTTATTCTTGTCTTAGATCTATTTTGACTGTGATGTGCTCAATGATCTATACTTGCTGTGCTTGTTTAGATTATTTACATGTAATGGTGCTTTATTGAATTGTGCTATCACGTATCCGAATAGTCCATGCCTAGATTAGATGGATTATACCACAACCCTAGTTTAGTGTGGGATAATTCGTGCTAACCGAAGATGGATTATGTTGGTGCTTGAACCATAGTTATTTTCTTGACGGAGGAATTGGGCTTGTAGCTACAATTCTCCATTATCATCCAACTTAATAATCTAATTGAATGCATAAATATTCCTATTATGAAGCTAGTGGCGGATTCGCAATCCTAGGTTCCTTTAAACATATTTAGAAAAATACTTTTAAATCGCTTTCATAATTTAGATTTATTTTATTGTTCTTAGTTTAATTAAATTCAAAATCAAAATCTCGTTTTCATAATTAATTAGACTTAGGTTTTAAAATTAAAAGTCGTAGTAATTCAATCTCTGTGGGTTCGACCTTTACTTTCACTACTACAAATCTTTAGAAAAGTAAAGTATACTTTTATATCTTGATATTGACAACATCAATTTTTGGCGCCGTTGCCGGGGATTGCATTACTACCTTTAATTTTATAATCTTAGTTTAGTTAATTCGTAAATATTAGAGTAGTTTTTATTCTTCTTATTTTCCGTTTTTGTTTTAAATTACTAACTTGTTCTTTTATTTTATAGGTTTTCGAGTCATCAAATTCTAACGTTTCCGAGTGGAGTAGCTAATTACATCAAAGGAGCTTACGCAAATAAAATAAATAAAAATTAAGTAAATTGCTCGCTTTAACTTCGCATCAAATCACTGTAAGTCAGGGCGCTGAGACGCAATTACTTGCATTAGGTTAGTTGTGGAGTGAACACTGCATTAGCTAGGAAACCCGGGGCGCTGGGCTTGACGCGGTCATTGCATTACAGGATAATATTCATGCATCATAGTAGTACTGTGTGCTTGCTTGTCGTCTTATTTGCGTGATTGCTATTTGTTTCTTTTGTTTAGTCAGTCTTTGTTTTTAGTTTCTTTTTCTTTATTTTTGTTTATGTTAGGTACACGTTCAAATAAACCAGAATTAAAATCTTTCGATCTTGAACTTGAACGTACCTTAAGAACTAGTAAGTCCACAACCCAAGCTTCTAGAGCTGGGTTGCAAGACGACGAATCAACACTGATTCCGTCGTCATTGTTTGAGGCCGAAATTCAAAGTACCCGTGAACGGTTAAGGAAAATTCAAACTTTTAAAATCGAACCGATTCAAATGGCTGACGGTGGCAATAACAACAACAATCAAAACGACGGTGCTAATATGAATAATCTTAATATACCGCCACCTCCTCCACTTATAAACTATTTTATTCCTACTACTTACACGCCACAAGCCGGTATCGAATTACCGGAGGCGACGGCATCTCACTTTGAGATAAAGTCGTCTACCATCTCGCTACTTCCTTCATTCCATGGCCGTTTAAATGAAGATCCATATCAACATTTAGGAGATTTTCAGGATATATGCTCCACTTTAAAAATTCAAAATCTTACTGATGATGAATTAAAATTGCGGCTCTTTCCATTCTCGTTAAAAGATAAAGCTAAATACTGGCTCCAATCTTTGGAGCCAAACACAATTAGAACATGGGAAGCCTTACACACCGCATTTTTACAAAAGTTTTTCCCTATTATGCGTACGAATCAGATAAGAAAATCTATAACAAACTTTGTGATGCAAGATGGGGAATCACTTTATGACACGTGGGAAAAATTTAAAGAATTATTACGCTCGTGTCCACATCATCAGGTTCCTAAGTGGCAGTTGGTACAGGTCTTTTATGAGGGACTTATTCCTTCAGTCCGTAATACTGTCGACGCCGTTTGTGCGGGTACCTTCCTACACAAAAGCGCCGATGAGGCCTGGAAAATTTTTGAAACATTAAGCGAGAATTCGATGCATCAGGCTGTGTCGGTACGTTTCGAGGGATATCATCTTCAACCTAAGCGAGAGGTGAAAGTTGAGTCGAGTCAGGCAATCGAAATACAAGAATTGAATAGAAAACTTGACCAACTTATGAGGATGGGGAATAGGCCAAATCCACCTTCTTCAGAAGTATGTGCATTATGTTCTGAACCGTCACATAATATCTTTGCATGTCCTTCTACATCTCAATATCCGGAATTTGTTGAACAACACGTTAATTCTATGCAACAATTCCCACAAAATAATTATAATCCTAGGTCGACTAATTTTCCTAATACGTACCGACCCCAATACCAACAAGGTCAATACCAACCACCTCCTCCACCTCCACGCAATAATGCATTTGAGGAGAAGGTGCTGGCCTCACTTGAAAATTTTGGGTCGGTAATTCAGTTAGTGCACTCTCACACTCAGTCTATCGCAAAGCTAGAGTCCCAAATGGGACAAGTAGTTACTACATTAAACCGTTTAACTGAGAGTAAGTCGACGAGTCAACCTACTCAGCAACCTAAGGGGCAATACGCAGTGGGTAGTACGAGTGAGAGCGTGAACGCTGTTTCGACTAGGACGACTACTCGAGATGAGGAAGTTGTTGTAATTCCGGATGGGGGTGAGAAAAATAAAAATTTAAATTCGAATAAAGATAGGGGTGAGGACGTGAATCAAAGTAGAAAAGAAAATGAACCGGTCTCAACGAATTATATTCCGAGAATGCCATATCCACCTAATATTGAGGTTCCGTCACATTTGTCTAAGAAAGGGTCAAAAGTTGAGGATATACTCGAGGTATTTAAACAAGTAAAAATTAATATTCCTTTCCTCGATGCTATTAAACAAATTCCCGCGTACGCGAAATGTTTAAAAGACCTATGCACTCAAAAGCGTAAATTACGTAGTCATACTCCTAAAAAGGTCTTCCTCACTGAAAAAGTAAGTTCTATTTTTCAAAATGCACCGCCGAAGTATAAGGATCCTGGTACGCCAACTATTTCATGTGTCATAGGTGACACTGTCATTCATAGGGCTCTCCTTGACTTAGGAGCTAGTGTTAATCTCTTACCCTACCACGTGTATAAACAATTAGGACTAGGTGAACTTAAACCCACGGCCGCTACCATTCAATTAGCGGATCGTTCCGTCAAAGTACCTAGAGGAATCGTCGAAGACGTCTTAGTTAAAGTTGATCAATGTTTTTATCCTGTTGATTTTATGGTCCTTGACACCGAACCGGTGCTAGATACTAGAAAATATACTCCTGTTATTCTTGGTCGTCCATTCTTAGCCACGGCCAACGCACGTGTCAATTGTAGAACAGGGGTGATGAAAGTGTCGTTCGGGAATATAAAATTAAAATTAAATGTTTTTAATGCTGCTGATCAACCTCCTAAAGACGACGATAACCTATGTGAGGCGGAATGTGATGTGAGACGGAATATTAAGCCTAAGAACGTAATAAATATGAGTGCGGAAAATAATATAGTGAATGATGAGTGGATGAATCCTAATACCTCGGCCCCTAATGAAGAATTTACTCGAAAGGTAAAGAATCGATGTAATAACGATAAAGGTGAGCCGTCAAATGAATTAACACATAGCGACCTTGTTTCGACGTTTCACCGGAATCTCCCTAATGCCCTAAAGGGTACAAAATCCGAGTTACGACCTCCATAAATCTTGAGCTAGAATGGTTTAGCTGAAGACGTAAAAGTTAGCGCTTCTTGGGAGGCAACCCAAGCTTGATTTTCGTCTGTTTCATTGATTTTTGAATGTTTTTGAGTCGTTTTGGTCAGTCTTAGAGTTTTCAGGACAGGTTTGGGGGTCGGAATTAATTTATTTTAATATTATATACATAATTTTAGCCACAAAATGGAAAAAACTGAAATCGCGCGAGGCCTCGCTCGCGCGGTCCGCTGGCGCGAGAATGTGCCTTAGTGAAATTTCTTGTTTTCTTTTTGTTTGATATCTCAGGTTCTGCTCGCGCCTGATCTCGCGGGCGCGAGGAAGTCTCGCTCGCGCGAGATTTATTGTAAAAAAAAAAAAAAACCTCGTTGGGGATTCGCGCGCGCGACGGTCGCTCGCGCGGACCGCTCGCGCGACCCCCCATTTCTGCATTTTCTTCTTTTATTTTCTTATATCTTCCTCCCACACCTGTCGCATAGTTTTTACTTTTCTGTTTTTGTTTCTTAGGTACTTTTAGATTGAGTCTTTAATTGTTTTCATAATTCTGGTAATGTTTTATTTCCTTTTATAGCTTATTTTCGTGTTGTCTTCGTAGATTTGTTTCTTCTTATAGTTTATTTAGTTTCGTTTAGCTTAGTTATAATTCTTTTAGCTGTTTTTATTATTTTGTTTGTTTAATTTTCTTTTGTTAAGAAGTAACAGGTAACATTGAACTTTATAGCCATATTCCTTTGTGTTCTCCTGTTCTATGCTTGTCAAGATCGAGGTAATATCGTTCCTTCTTTACGTACTCTCCTTTCTTTCATTTTATTGTTTCATTGGGGACAATGAAAGGTTTAGGTTTGGGGGTATGCACACACGCACATTATTATGCACTAATTTAAAAAAAAATCGATACTTGTGCTTAAATAAACGATGTTATCGACGTTTTTGCAATAAAAATTTGATACATCTTGTTATGTAACTTGGATTGTTATAGAATGGTAAATAAGAGAAGATGTGATTAAATGTTTGCTAAAGTCATGATGCAATGTTTTAGGTCATGTATCGTTTGAATCGTAGTTTTATATCATAGATTTGCACATAAACCTATGCACTGCACGTAGTCATTTGAATGCATGTTGGTTGTGAACTATAATATGATTCAGATTTCTAGATAACACATGGTGGAGACTAGACCCGGTGAGCTATTGAGCCTATCTTTTCTGTTTTGAGGGTTATAAATACATTGTATTTATCGAATTTCATTGAAATAGCGCATTAACTCGTTGTTTAGTCTCATTATTCTTGTTTTGGTTGATAGTCAAGTTAAAATATTTGTTACCATGCTAAATAATCTTCCGTCGTAAATATTGAAGAACCATATAACCATAGGACATGATTTTAGGCCTTCTTTGTTTACTGCCGACCGATAAATGATAAATTTTCTTAGTTCGCCCTTTGAGGCATTAAAATGCCGTTTTTTTTTCTTTAATTACCATTATCCTGTTTTTGCTCCAATTTGGCCAACTTGGAGTTCATCACTAAAAGATTGATCAACTTTTAGTGGTGGTAAGGCGATGTGTCATTTGAGAAGAAGAAGAAAATAAGTTGATGTTGGGGTGGTTGCCTTGTTATTTATTGAATATTCGTTTCAAAAGCAACGGGAAGGAAAAGAATAGAGAAAAAGAATAAAAAAAGAAAAAAAAGAATAAGGTTGAAAAAAAAAAGAGAGAAAAAAAAGGATTGAAAGAAGAAAAGAAAAGAAACAGAAGGAGGAAAGAAATTAAAAAAGAAATATGAAAAAGAAGAGAATGAAAAGATGAAAGTTGGTAGAAGAGAAGAATGAAAGAAATCGAACATGCCTTACAATGCCATTCTAAACCTACCCAATTAATCCGTTCTATCGTTTTCCATTACCTAAGCCACATTACAACCTTTGAAAAGTCCTATTTGATCCTAGAAAATATGGTTTGGATATAAAAACGATGGGAGGGGGATTAAACATGGTCATGATTAATTTTTCTTGATTGTTGGCATCCTATCCATGAGACTACTGTTCTTTCGTGTCGTGCGTCTTTTTCGAGTCATATGTGAGCGTTTATCGTTTTGAAAATATATTTCCTTTGCTCCCATATATTAGAAAAATTACACCTGTTTCTGAGTGTTTCATTTGAGAGTGTAATTGACATTGTGAGATTCGTAGTCAAGACATAGTTAGATGGTCATCCGAGTTATATTCCAAGTTAATGACATGCGCGTGTTCATTTGACTACCATATCACACACGTGCAATTTTATGAGAAACTCTATTGATTTATACGATGCATGTGCTTGGGATTGTTTTTCATGATTTAAGTGGACGTTTGATTCCGTTTCTTCTTGTTCGTTATTCTATTTCGAATCATTGTTTTATAATAAGGAGTATTGAATATTATGTTTTTCATTTTTAATAAAAGTTTTTGAATTTATAAGTTAATAAAGATGGTTGTGGGTGACTTGTTGACGAGAACCCTCACGAGACTTCACTCGTCCGACTAGGGACACCTAGGGGTTTAAAAGGCTTGTTGCATATGCTAAATGCAATCGCGTTGCCTGCGACAGTGAGTTAAGATTTTTAAGTATAGTAGTATTTAGTTTTATGTTTTTCTTTGCTCGAGGACTAGCAAAGAGTAGGTTTGGGGGTGTGATCGGCGACGAATAGTTGCCGTTTATAGTCCTAAAAATACGCTTTGTTAGCCCATTTCATGTAATTATTAAGTGATTTTTAATAGGTATTCTATATTTTGTAGATTTTGGAGCTTTAACATGAAAATGCACAAAAATCCAATGATTAGTGGCTTTGGAAGTCATTCTGGGCTTAAAAGATGGTTCCGGTGAAGGAAGAATGTTGTAACAGTCTCGGAAAATTGCATTTTTGACAAGTAATACTTCAGATTTGAGAAATTTCTCCAGAGATATAAAATGTAGATCTTCGAGTTACGGACGCGTGGCCGCAAACGGTGAGTCAATACGAGGTCCGAGTCAAAAGTTATCGCAATTCTACGAAAGTGGTGCAGAGCAGCGGAAAATCTGAGAAAATTCTGGAAATTGCCCAGGTCGCTGGAGCGACCCGCGCGCGCGACCCTTTGAAAAAGTCAAACTTGTGTATTTTGAAGCCCTGAAGAGCCCTGTGCGATCCGAATTGGTTAAATACGTCCAGAAACGTAAAAATAGCAGTTTTAGCGCGATTTGACTTAGGAAAGCTTCCTAAATCCTTCCAAACTCTATACAAATCCTATTCTAAATCAACTTTAGATATACAAATCATTAAACACTATTATACACATCAATAGACAGCCATAATATACATATTTTTCAGCCATTTTGAAGAGAGGAAAGCAAGGAGAAGAAGAAGAAGACCAAGGATTCACATGGCCTCCTCCATCAACCTCTTGCTATTCATCAAATCTATGGACAACTAAACTCTAGATCTAGGGTTTCAATGAAACCCTAGCCAAGTAATAGGGTTTTATTTATGTTTTTATTTTAGATTTATTATGTATGGATGATGATTACATGTTTAGAGGATTTTTTTATAATAAAATCGTACTTCTATTGATTAAATCATTACTTTCAAAGTTTATTCTTGTCTTAGATCTATTTTGACTGTGATGTGCTCAATGATCTATACTTGCTGTGCTTGTTTAGATTATTTACATGTAATGGTGCTTTATTGAATTGTGCTATCACGTATCCGAATAGTCCATGCCTAGATTAGATGGATTATACCACAACCCTAGTTTAGTGTGGGATAATTCGTGCTAACCGAAGATGGATTATGTTGGTGCTTGAACCATAGTTATTTTCTTGACGGAGGAATTGGGCTTGTAGCTACAATTCTCCATTATCATCCAACTTAATAATCTAATTGAATGCATAAATATTCCTATTATGAAGCTAGTGGCGGATTCGCAATCCTAGGTTCCTTTAAACATATTTAGAAAAATACTTTTAAATCGCTTTCATAATTTAGATTTATTTTATTGTTCTTAGTTTAATTAAATTCAAAATCAAAATCTCGTTTTCATAATTAATTAGACTTAGGTTTTAAAATTAAAAGTCGTAGTAATTCAATCTCTGTGGGTTCGACCTTTACTTTCACTACTACAAATCTTTAGAAAAGTAAAGTATACTTTTATATCTTGATATTGACAACATCAATTTTTGGCGCCGTTGCCGGGGATTGCATTACTACCTTTAATTTTATAATCTTAGTTTAGTTAATTCGTAAATATTAGAGTAGTTTTTATTCTTCTTATTTTCCGTTTTTGTTTTAAATTACTAACTTGTTCTTTTATTTTATAGGTTTTCGAGTCATCAAATTCTAACGTTTCCGAGT
Source organism: Hydrangea macrophylla (assembly GCA_033977485.1). Taxonomy (NCBI): domain Eukaryota; kingdom Viridiplantae; phylum Streptophyta; class Magnoliopsida; order Cornales; family Hydrangeaceae; genus Hydrangea; species Hydrangea macrophylla. The sequence continues at coordinate 34,774,480 of CM066992.1, forward strand.
GGAGTAGCTAATTACATCAAAGGAGCTTACGCAAATAAAATAAATAAAAATTAAGTAAATTGCTCGCTTTAACTTCGCATCAAATCACTGTAAGTCAGGGCGCTGAGACGCAATTACTTGCATTAGGTTAGTTGTGGAGTGAACACTGCATTAGCTAGGAAACCCGGGGCGCTGGGCTTGACGCGGTCATTGCATTACAGGATAATATTCATGCATCATAGTAGTACTGTGTGCTTGCTTGTCGTCTTATTTGCGTGATTGCTATTTGTTTCTTTTGTTTAGTCAGTCTTTGTTTTTAGTTTCTTTTTCTTTATTTTTGTTTATGTTAGGTACACGTTCAAATAAACCAGAATTAAAATCTTTCGATCTTGAACTTGAACGTACCTTAAGAACTAGTAAGTCCACAACCCAAGCTTCTAGAGCTGGGTTGCAAGACGACGAATCAACACTGATTCCGTCGTCATTGTTTGAGGCCGAAATTCAAAGTACCCGTGAACGGTTAAGGAAAATTCAAACTTTTAAAATCGAACCGATTCAAATGGCTGACGGTGGCAATAACAACAACAATCAAAACGACGGTGCTAATATGAATAATCTTAATATACCGCCACCTCCTCCACTTATAAACTATTTTATTCCTACTACTTACACGCCACAAGCCGGTATCGAATTACCGGAGGCGACGGCATCTCACTTTGAGATAAAGTCGTCTACCATCTCGCTACTTCCTTCATTCCATGGCCGTTTAAATGAAGATCCATATCAACATTTAGGAGATTTTCAGGATATATGCTCCACTTTAAAAATTCAAAATCTTACTGATGATGAATTAAAATTGCGGCTCTTTCCATTCTCGTTAAAAGATAAAGCTAAATACTGGCTCCAATCTTTGGAGCCAAACACAATTAGAACATGGGAAGCCTTACACACCGTATTTTTACAAAAGTTTTTCCCTATTATGCGTACGAATCAGATAAGAAAATCTATAACAAACTTTGTGATGCAAGATGGGGAATCACTTTATGACACGTGGGAAAAATTTAAAGAATTATTACGCTCGTGTCCACATCATCAGGTTCCTAAGTGGCAGTTGGTACAGGTCTTTTATGAGGGACTTATTCCTTCAGTCCGTAATACTGTCGACGTCGTTTGTGCGGGTACCTTCCTACACAAAAGCGCCGATGAGGCCTGGAAAATTTTTGAAACATTAAGCGAGAATTCGATGTATCAGGCTGTGTCGGTACGTTTCGAGGGATATCATCTTCAACCTAAGCGAGAGGTGAAAGTTGAGTCGAGTCAGGCAATCGAAATACAAGAATTGAATAGAAAACTTGACCAACTTATGAGGATGGGGAATAGGCCAAATCCACCTTCTTCAGAAGTATGTGCATTATGTTCTGAACCGTCACATAATATCTTTGCATGTCCTTCTACATCTCAATATCCGGAATTTGTTGAACAACACGTTAATTCTATGCAACAATTCCCACAAAATAATTATAATCCTAGGTCGACTAATTTTCCTAATACGTACCGACCCCAATACCAACAAGGTCAATACCAACCACCTCCTCCACCTCCACGCAATAATGCATTTGAGGAGAAGGTGCTGGCCTCACTTGAAAATTTTGGGTCGGTAATTCAGTTAGTGCACTCTCACACTCAGTCTATCGCAAAGCTAGAGTCCCAAATGGGACAAGTAGTTACTACATTAAACCGTTTAACTGAGAGTAAGTCGACGAGTCAACCTACTCAGCAACCTAAGGGGCAATACGCAGTGGGTAGTACGAGTGAGAGCGTGAACGCTGTTTCGACTAGGACGACTACTCGAGATGAGGAAGTTGTTGTAATTCCGGATGGGGGTGAGAAAAATAAAAATTTAAATTCGAATAAAGATAGGGGTGAGGACGTGAATCAAAGTAGAAAAGAAAATGAACCGGTCTCAACGAATTATATTCCGAGAATGCCATATCCACCTAATATTGAGGTTCCGTCACATTTGTCTAAGAAAGGGTCAAAAGTTGAGGATATACTCGAGGTATTTAAACAAGTAAAAATTAATATTCCTTTCCTCGATGCTATTAAACAAATTCCCGCGTACGCGAAATGTTTAAAAGACCTATGCACTCAAAAGCGTAAATTACGTAGTCATACTCCTAAAAAGGTCTTCCTCACTGAAAAAGTAAGTTCTATTTTTCAAAATGCACCGCCGAAGTATAAGGATCCTGGTACGCCAACTATTTCATGTGTCATAGGTGACACTGTCATTCATAGGGTTCTCCTTGACTTAGGAGCTAGTGTTAATCTCTTACCCTACCACGTGTATAAACAATTAGGACTAGGTGAACTTAAACCCACGGCCGCTACCATTCAATTAGCGGATCGTTCTGTCAAAGTACCTAGAGGAATCGTCGAAGACGTCTTAGTTAAAGTTGATCAATGTTTTTATCCTGTTGATTTTATGGTCCTTGACACCGAACCGGTGCTAGATACTAGAAAATATACTCCTGTTATTCTTGGTCGTCCATTCTTAGCCACGGCCAACGCACGTGTCAATTGTAGAACAGGGGTGATGAAAGTGTCGTTCGGGAATATAAAATTAAAATTAAATGTTTTTAATGCTGCTGATCAACCTCCTAAAGACGACGATAACCTATGTGAGGCGGAATGTGATGTGAGACGGAATATTAAGCCTAAGAACGTAATAAATATGAGTGCGGAAAATAATATAGTGAATGATGAGTGGATGAATCCTAATACCTCGGCCCCTAATGAAGAATTTACTCGAAAGGTAAAGAATCGATGTAATAACGATAAAGGTGAGCCGTCAAATGAATTAACACATAGCGACCTTGTTTCGACGTTTCACCGGAATCTCCCTAATGCCCTAAAGGGTACAAAATCCGAGTTACGACCTCCATAAATCTTGAGCTAGAATGGTTTAGCTGAAGACGTAAAAGTTAGCGCTTCTTGGGAGGCAACCCAAGCTTGATTTTCGTCTGTTTCATTGATTTTTGAATGTTTTTGAGTCGTTTTGGTCAGTCTTAGAGTTTTCAGGACAGGTTTGGGGGTCGGAATTAATTTATTTTAATATTATATACATAATTTTAGCCACAAAATGGAAAAAACTGAAATCGCGCGAGGCCTCGCTCGCGCGGTCCGCTGGCGCGAGAATGTGCCTTAGTGAAATTTCTTGTTTTCTTTTTGTTTGATATCTCAGGTTCTGCTCGCGCCTGATCTCGCGGGCGCGAGGAAGTCTCGCTCGCGCGAGATTTATTGTAAAAAAAAAAAAAAAACCTCGTTGGGGATTCGCGCGCGCGACGGTCGCTCGCGCGGACCGCTCGCGCGACCCCCCATTTCTGCATTTTCTTCTTTTATTTTCTTATATCTTCCTCCCACACCTGTCGCATAGTTTTTACTTTTCTGTTTTTGTTTCTTAGGTACTTTTAGATTGAGTCTTTAATTGTTTTCATAATTCTGGTAATGTTTTATTTCCTTTTATAGCTTATTTTCGTGTTGTCTTCGTAGATTTGTTTCTTCTTATAGTTTATTTAGTTTCGTTTAGCTTAGTTATAATTCTTTTAGCTGTTTTTATTATTTTGTTTGTTTAATTTTCTTTTGTTAAGAAGTAACAGGTAACATTGAACTTTATAGCCATATTCCTTTGTGTTCTCCTGTTCTATGCTTGTCAAGATCGAGGTAATATCGTTCCTTCTTTACGTACTCTCCTTTCTTTCGTTTTATTGTTTCATTGGGGACAATGAAAGGTTTAGGTTTGGGGGTATGCACACACGCACATTATTATGCACTAATTTAAAAAAAAATCGATACTTGTGCTTAAATAAACGATGTTATCGACGTTTTTGCAATAAAAATTTGATACATCTTGTTATGTAACTTGGATTGTTATAGAATGGTAAATAAGAGAAGATGTGATTAAATGTTTGCTAAAGTCATGATGCAATGATTTAGGTCATGTATCGTTTGAATCGTAGTTTTATATCATAGATTTGCACATAAACCTATGCACTGCACGTAGTCATTTGAATGCATGTTGGTTGTGAACTATAATATGATTCAGATTTCTAGATAACACATGGTGGAGACTAGACCCGGTGAGCTATTGAGCCTATCTTTTCTGTTTTGAGGGTTATAAATACATTGTATTTATCGAATTTCATTGAAATAGCGCATTAACTCGTTGTTTAGTCTCATTATTCTTGTTTTGGTTGATAGTCAAGTTAAAATATTTGTTACCATGCTAAATAATCTTCCGTCGTAAATATTGAAGAACCATATAACCATAGGACATGATTTTAGGCCTTCTTTGTTTACTGCCGATCGATAAATGATAAATTTTCTTAGTTCGCCCTTTGAGGCATTAAAATGCCGTTTTTTTTTCTTTAATTACCATTATCCTGTTTTTGCTCCAATTTGGCCAACTTGGAGTTCATCACTAAAAGATTGATCAACTTTTAGTGGTGGTAAGGCGATGTGTCATTTGAGAAGAAGAAGAAAATAAGTTGATGTTGGGGTGGTTGCCTTGTTATTTATTGAATATTCGTTTCAAAAGCAACGGGAAGGAAAAGAATAGAGAAAAAGAATAAAAAAAAGAAAAAAAAGAATAAGGTTGAAAAAAAAAAGAGAGAAAAAAAAGGATTGAAAGAAGAAAAGAAAAGAAACAGAAGGAGGAAAGAAATTAAAAAAGAAATATGAAAAAGAAGAGAATGAAAAGATGAAAGTTGGTAGAAGAGAAGAATGAAAGAAATCGAACATGCCTTACAATGCCATTCTAAACCTACCCAATTAATCCGTTCTATCGTTTTCCATTACCTAAGCCACATTACAACCTTTGAAAAGTCCTATTTGATCCTAGAAAATATGGTTTGGATATAAAAACGATGGGAGGGGGATTAAACATGGTCATGATTAATTTTTCTTGATTGTTGGCATCCTATCCATGAGACTACTGTTCTTTCGTGTCGTGCGTCTTTTTCGAGTCATATGTGAGCGTTTATCGTTTTGAAAATATATTTCCTTTGCTCCCATATATTAGAAAAATTACACCTGTTTCTGAGTGTTTCATTTGAGAGTGTAATTGACATTGTGAGATTCGTAGTCAAGACATAGTTAGATGGTCATCCGAGTTATATTCCAAGTTAATGACATGCGCGTGTTCATTTGACTACCATATCACACACGTGCAATTTTATGAGAAACTCTATTGATTTATACGATGCATGTGCTTGGGATTGTTTTTCATGATTTAAGTGGACGTTTGATTCCGTTTCTTCTTGTTCGTTATTCTATTTCGAATCATTGTTTTATAATAAGGAGTATTGAATATTATGTTTTTCATTTTTAATAAAAGTTTTTGAATTTATAAGTTAATAAAGATGGTTGTGGGTGACTTGTTGACGAGAACCCTCACGAGACTTCACTCGTCCGACTAGGGACACCTAGGGGTTTAAAAGGCTTGTTGCATATGCTAAATGCAATCGCGTTGCCTGCGACAGTGAGTTAAGATTTTTAAGTATAGTAGTATTTAGTTTTATGTTTTTCTTTGCTCGAGGACTAGCAAAGAGTAGGTTTGGGGGTGTGATCGGCGACGAATAGTTGCCGTTTATAGTCCTAAAAATACGCTTTGTTAGCCCATTTCATGTAATTATTAAGTGATTTTTAATAGGTATTCTATATTTTGTAGATTTTGGAGCTTTAACATGAAAATGCACAAAAATCCAATGATTAGTGGCTTTGGAAGTCATTCTGGGCTTAAAAGATGGTTCCGGTGAAGGAAGAATGTTGTAACAGTCTCGGAAAATTGCATTTTTGACAAGTAATACTTCAGATTTGAGAAATTTCTCTAGAGATATAAAATGTAGATCTTCGAGTTACGGACGCGTGGCCGCAAACGGTGAGTCAATACGAGGTCCGAGTCAAAAGTTATTGCAATTCTACAAAAGTGGTGCAGAGTAGCGGAAAATCTGAGAAAATTCTGGAAATTGCCCAGGTCGCTGGAGCGACCCGCGCGCGCGACCCTTTGAAAAAGTCAAACTTGTTTATTTTGAAGCCCTGAAGAGCCCTGTGCGATCCGAATTGGTTAAATACGTCCAGAAACGTAAAAATAGCAGTTTTAGCGCGATTTGACTTAGGAAAGCTTCCTAAATCCTTCCAAACTCTATACAAATCCTATTCTAAATCAACTTTAGATATACAAATCATTACACACTATTATACACATCAATAGACAGCCATAATATACATATTTTTCAGCCATTTTGAAGAGAGGAAAGCAAGGAGAAGAAGAAGAAGACCAAGGATTCACATGGCCTCCTCCATCAACCTCTTGCTATTCATCAAATCTATGGACAACTAAACTCTAGATCTAGGGTTTCAATGAAACCCTAGCCAAGTAATAGGGTTTTATTTATGTTTTTATTTTAGATTTATTATGTATGGATGATGATTACATGTTTAGAGGATTTTTTTATAATAAAATCGTACTTCTATTGATTAAATCATTACTTTCAAAGTTTATTCTTGTCTTAGATCTATTTTGACTGTGATGTGCTCAATGATCTATACTTGCTGTGCTTGTTTAGATTATTTACATGTAATGGTGCTTTATTGAATTGTGCTATCACGTATCCGAATAGTCCATGCCTAGATTAGATGGATTATACCACAACCCTAGTTTAGTGTGGGATAATTCGTGCTAACCGAAGATGGATTATGTTGGTGCTTGAACCATAGTTATTTTCTTGACGGAGGAATTGGGCTTGTAGCTACAATTCTCCATTATCATCCAACTTAATAATCTAATTGAATGCATAAATATTCCTATTATGAAGCTAGTGGCGAATTTGCAATCCTAGGTTCCTTTAAACATATTTAGAAAAATACTTTTAAATCGCTTTCATAATTTAGATTTATTTTATTGTTCTTAGTTTAATTAAATTCAAAATCAAAATCTCGTTTTCATAATTAATTAGACTTAGGTTTTAAAATTAAAAGTCGTAGTAATTCAATCTCTGTGGGTTCGACCTTTACTTTCACTACTACAAATCTTTAGAAAAGTAAAGTATACTTTTATATCTTGATTCTGACGAGTTCACCGCTCTACTACCAAGGACGGGCTACTCGACCTAAGGATGAAGATGAACCTAAGGAAAAAGAAGTCCCAGTCCTAGGCAAAACCCACTGGGTTTATTCTTTCCAGCCTTACTCAAAATAGAAAAAGAAGGGGGAGAAGGAAGAATGCAATGAATTGAAATAACAAATTAAAACTAGGAAGAGAAGACTTACGATAATTAACGCTAAGTAAGGGCTCGGGAAGCTTAACCGGGGACTTTTGCCCTCAAAACTGCTCGGTTGTCTCTATTTCTTAGCAGTGAGGATGAAAGAAATGGACAAGTGTTCCTTATATATACGACGTCAACGGTCCAGATTAAACCAGATCCGATGGCTACAAAATTTTTCTGCTTAAAGCATCTGTCAGCTGTCACCTCGGGCATGCGAAGCGATGCCTCAAAAGTTGTGCGCATTAAATCTATGACATGACAGTCCGATTACCAGGAAACTGTTTGATTACTTTTGTACCGACTTCATTGGGTCCTAATCCAGTCAACCACTAGCTGATATTGGCACCGGGCCCACACAGCCATCGTTCGGTTCGGACCTCAGTTGACCGGTACGACCGGTCATGCTCCTTGTAAGGTTTTGGCCTCCTTTCTGGATGGTTCTCAGAGCAGTGCTAATTTTCAATCCTCATTTGATGAAGCATTGCATCAGCCTTGAATATGGGGGCCAGCTGATAGGTATAAAAGTATCCAGTCAAAGTCAAATTGCCATCAAAAGCCCCAAATCCTTATCCGTGTTCGGTTCCTTAGTTGACGTCAGCCCTCTCCCCTAACTAGCTTTCTTTTTTGTTAGGAAGCGAGAGCTAGCTCGACTAGCCCGTCAATCCTAACCCTCAAAAGCGAAGGGCGAGCCGACAACGGTTGAGGTAAGTATTCCGATCTTAAGGCAATCAGTCCGAGTAGGCAGCAAGCATAGGGGCATCAGTGTTATTTTTTTCCCCTTACTCTCTCTATAAAAAGCCCTTCTTTTTATAACTCTTATTAGTCAGCTATGCTAGTGCACTTCCTCCCACACGAACTCTTCTGAGTCCTTTAGTTTCTAGCAGGAAGACAATGGTTGAAGTTTTCCTGCGAGATTTGAGATAATCGGCCAAGTGCTGTTCATCTTCTGGCTGCCACATTCAAACAATTTGATGTTGAACAACCCGTCTGGGGTCTTGTTCACCTTAGCCTTACCCTGAAAAAAGCACTCTCTCATTATTACATATATAATAGAAGTGGCTATCTTTCTTCAAGTGAGAGAGAGGATCGAACCTGGTAAGTTGTTTTCCTTTCTGTTTATTCTTGTCAGTTCTTTTAGATTAAGTTCATATTTGTTTTCTTAGTTCTGTTTCTGTTTGTTTTTATTCATTTTCTTTACAGTTTTTCAATTATCATTTAGTTTAGTTTAATTTAGTTTAGTTTAACTTGTTGTTTATTTAGTTCAGTTTTTTTATTAGCTTTTCTTATTCTTTTGTTAGTTGATTTTTCTTTTGTTAAGTATTAACAGGTGGATTTTGCTTTTGTTTCCTCGTCGAGACAAAGCATAATGATAAGCAATGGAGATCCATGAAGCCATGATAGAGTTTGCACCTGATTCATACAGAAGGACGATAGCCTTTAGTACAAATTCCTTATAGTAAGTGAATTTCAATAGTTGGATGGTCAGTAACCAGGGATATTGACATATTGCTCAGGCGTCCTGGATTGTCCAGCCCAGAACTGCCCAGTCAGTTAAAACTGCTCAGGAATACGTACTGCTGATCAACCAAGAGGGGTGCAACCCGGGCTTGATCACGTCGATCATGCCGGATCGTTCCAGTAGTTTCCTAACTCAATCCAAAGACTAATGGAAAGTAGAGGATGTTTCCTAAACCAATTAGGAAACATCCCATGATTTATGCTCATCAATTTGTAATTAGATTAGGCTTCCTAATCTAATAGTTACCTTGTGCGGGCGGTCTCTTGCACCTATAAAAGAGGTCACCCATCCTCGCAAAGGGGGATTTCATTCTAAACCTAAAGAATAGAAAGATATATCATTGTTACGCATATACCCGGTTGGTTATTGGTAGTGCCGCCCATTCTGTTGGCTCACCAGAAGCGCCGGTGATCTGTTAGTGAAAGTGCCCTAACGCACCCGTGGATGTAGGTCACCCCACATACAATCCTTTGGTGTGCACCTCTGTCTCTCTCTAAACCTCTCTTACCCAAATTCCGGCATCATCAGGTAGCGATTCGATCACTAATTATATATAGTAGTTTATTTCTCTCTTTTGCAGAAGTCCAGATATATTCTAAAACACATCTTCAAAATCTTGTATAGTAGGAATCTGAGTTATAGTGATCTCTAAACTGGTGTTTCCAATCGCAGCTAGCCGACTATAGACACCTCAATTTGTCGGCTATCAGATTTAGGAGACCCATAGCTTGGTGGTTCACAATGATCGTAAAAGACTCAAAAAGGACTCCTGGAAGTTAGTTCTATCTCTCAGAATGCTCAAAATGACCAAAATACCCCTAAAAGCCCGAACGCTCCCGGATTTAGACCAAATGTTCTGGAAATGCTCTAAGTCATAAGAAAAATAATAAAATGAGTTCTAAAGCAAGACCAGATGAAATCGTCGGCTCCTAGAGACCCTCGGAAGTCCCGGAAGTTCCCAGAAAGTCCCCATTGACCGGTTTGACCAAGTTTGACCAAGGTTGACAGAAATCGTCCAAATTCGCTGAAAAGTTTCGAGATCATTCTAGATCATGTGGAAATTATTAAAATGAGTTTTAAAAGAAAATCGAACGAGAACGTCAGCTCTTGGAAGTTCCCAATGGTTTTCAGAACTTCCCGGGAATCCCAGGTTTGACCAGTTTGACCAAAACTTAACTTTGAAACCGGAGCGCCGTATCATTTTTTAAAAATTTTTCATGGATACTAGAGGTCAATAGCTTTCCGACGGTATATCGCACATAATTTTTGGATTTTAAACGAATTTATTATGAATTTTCGAAGGCGAAAAGGCGATCAAATCGACTTTTATCGCGAATACCGCAAAACTTTTCAGTGTGACCTATCTCTGAACTATTTTTATGTAAATTAGACTCCATTATCTTTCCAACGGTATACCATAACCCCAATTTGGAGTTCGTATGCATTTTCTGTGAATTTCGAACAAAATAGGGCCTTTTCGCGAATACCGGAACCTCTGGGGCCCTAAATACAAATTATCTGGATGAATGAGGAGCAGTGCCGCCGCGGCACTGGCCCACTGCCGCCGTGGCACTCTACTCTAGAATGGTGCATTTTTATAATTTCTTTTGGGGGTTCATTTTGATTAATTGAAAACCAAAACGACGTAGTTCTATGTTCATAGATGTTTGGGACCAATGGGAGTACTTCTAAAACCCCAAAACCACTCCAAATTGGCCTATATAAACCCCCCTTGACTTCTCATTTTGGGGGTGTCAAATGCAAGCTTTGAAAAGTTTTAGAGAGAAAGTTGTAGAGATAAGGTTAGAATAGAGAGAAAAGAAGCTTCCTTCTTTGATTTTCAAACAAGAAAGTGAGTTCTAAACTTTGTTTTTACTTCATTACTTCCATTTACATCATATTCAATACACCCAACCACCATTTTAGAGAGCATTTAAGAGAGAGGAAGCTACTTCCATGTCCAATGTCACCACGTATAAGTGAAACACCATACTACAAGTCCAATACATCATGAATATCATCTATTGATTGCTATCTATTTATTTGTTTATATTTGTTCATCTTCTCTCACCTCATTTCTTTTTTTGGTTTTTCTTTATTTACTTACTAGTCTATCATCATCTAGATGATGACATGAAGTTTGAGGTGAGTGAATCCTTATGGATAGTAGCTCTTGACCTCAAAAACTTGTTTGATAGATGATGATTTCAACTTCAATACATTCCTATGTATTCATGAAGTTGTCTTTAAAATGTAAGTAATACTTTTCAACAATCTTGGAGGTTCTTGATGATGAGTTTGATGTTGACATTTTAAGTGGTTATAATCTTCATTAAGTATTGAAAATATGTTTTCAAAACCCCCATTTCAAAACCCCCTCTTAAACCCTTCATTTTGATTTCAAGACATAAACGTTGTTTTCTCAAAACATTCAAAACAGTGAGTCATTTAACTTCAAAGAATTATTTTGAGTTCAATACTCAATATATAAATTCAAGACCACTTGGGAAGTCTTTCTAAATCATTATAGAACATCCATGATTTTGGCTTGACTTGGAAGCCCTTGAAAGGGGTCTATTTTTGTTCAAGCATTCCTTCCAAACATTCTGCCTCTGCTGTCATAGCAGCTAGGTTGGCTTTCAACTTGTTTTATAGAAAACTATTCCAAAAAGAGTGGTCCCAACTTATTTTTTCCTTGAACTTCAATATTTTAGGGAACTGTCTGTATAATATGGGCCTCTAGATCTTTTGTTTCCATTTTCTAAGATTTTCTAACATTTCAGTCGACAGTTCGGACTCTGTTTTTGAATAACCTCGATTGTTTATATGATTTCTCTCAATCTGTGGTAGTTATTAAAGATTGGCTTTTTGGGTTGTGTTCTAGACACAAAAAAAAAGATCTCCAAAAAAAATCATGCATTGAAAACATTCCTAACCCCTCTTTTCAATTCCGAAAGTTCATGTTACTGTTCTGTCCACTATTCACAGCAAACATATTTTCACTTCCATCCTTTGATTTGGTGCCTACATGCATTCCAAATTAGCTCATGTCTTAGGAAGTAGTTCATACTACATTTGTACATATCCCATGATGATCTCCTTCATTCATTCATACACATTCTGGACTTCTAAGTCATTCTAGGAATCCATGAACACAAAACACACTACAACCTTGGCACATTCTAGATACATACATTGCATTCATGCAAGATTTGGGGTTATTAATCTAATAAGATTATAAGGAATGATCATGATCACACATTCATTTTTCCCCTCGATCTAATCATGCTTTCTCATCCGTCCCGGGGATTGAGAGATCTTCTCTTCTCAAAGATTAACATGCATCATTCTAGCTTGCTAAGCATCCTTGTTTTCTTTGATTTATTTGTTTCGAGAATAATTCATGTCCCCTTAGAGTAGGAAAACTTTATTACTTGATATGCGATTAGACGATTTTTTCTAGGTTTGTTTTGTGTGATCTTTCACTTTGTATTGTGTTATACTTGGCTTAGATCTTATGAATGATATCTTATCTTTAGGTCTTCCATTTCAAATTTTCTTATGTGATGTAATATACTATCATAGTATTAATTATCGAACCATACATAGTACAAGATGATTATTTGGATGCTAATTGAGGCTCGTCGAAAGACGGGGCGAGTTGAGGGTGTTTTAGTTGCGACAAAGGCTCCTTCCTCTCTCGTACCAAAACCCCGAGCCAAGTTCTTTGGTTATGAAGGGCCGGTGCCCTTTATCCATTTGGGTGAGTCAAAATTAGGTTTCTTGGTTCCTTAAAGACCAAGTGGCGACTTTGTATCTGTTTCCAACAAACGATTTTCTTTCTTTGATCTAAATCAATTTCAAACAAAAACAAGTGGTGGAATCCCGCGTGTCCACAATCTGGCGACTCTGCTGGGGATTTTTATTTTAAAACAAAATAATACAGAGGTTTGATTCATAAGAAGCTCCTTAAAATCATCTTTTTACTGTGTTTGGTTCACCGCATTGCACTTCTGCATTTCCCCTCCGACTGTGTCTGAAACACAGCGCTGACATTGTTCAGGTCATGCTTTGCCAGGGCACAAGTCACTGTTGATACTGTACCTTCCAAGGTATATCAAAAAGAGTAAACACTTTCGTATTGTCTCTCTGACGGTATATTGGAACTCTCGTCAATGGACCCTCTTTGACTAAACCCAGCCTTTGCAAATAGATTCCTGTAGAACCTTTCATAGGACTGTTAATTTATCTTTTCAGATAGGACAATATGATATAACTGCTATATGCCCTGACGAGATTACCTGTGTAGTGTAGACGCTTATGTGGCATGAGGCAAGAACCTCTTTCTTATGATTCACAAGGCAATCACTCACATGTGATCACATTGAGTTGACCTGCCTAGGCACTATGACAAGGATGTCTGCTCCATGCTCACAAAGATATACACTGTAAACCTTGTTTGTCGGTCCTAAGATATAGGAGTATGAAAACCTGCTAGACAGTATGATCACCATCATCACACATGAACCAGTTTCTCCCAGAAACTCTGTCCAGATATCCCAGATATAACCATATTAACCAGTTTCTCCCAGAAACTCTGTCCAAATATCCCAGATATAACTATATCAACCAGTTTATCCCAGAAACTCTGTCTAGATATCCCATATATAACTATATCAACCAGTTTCTCCCAGAAACTCTGTCCAGATATCCCAGATATAACCATATTAACCAGCTTCTCCCAGAAACTCTGTCCAGATATCCTAGATATAACCATATTAACCAGTTTCTCCTAGAAACTCTATCCAGATAACCCAGATATAACCATATTAACCAGTTTTTCTCAGAAACTTTGTCCAAACCAACCAGAAATGGCCAGATATACCCGTTTCTCCCAGAAACTCTGTCCAAATCAACCAGAAATGCCCAGTCTCTCCTAGAAGCCTTCATAAAATCCTGGAAACCCCTATTATCCCTTGGTGATCGTACTGGAAAGTAAAGTTGGCACACTCTATATGGGTAGGACCTTAGTTGTTTAATTGCTATCTATTAGAAATAGGAGCATCATATAGATTAGGGCTTACATCCGCGTGCTTGTCTCATTTGCATAAACCATTCCTATCGGTCTGCACGCACTATCTCGGTCAGTCTTACACGAGTCAGTCCACGTCTGTTAACATCACTAACATTTGTCTATCTAAAGTCATCACTGTTGAAATCTAATCTAGTCCTCTCGAAATCTGTCAGGTTAGTATAGATTCCCGAAGTCAGCAGTTGGGATCCTCGTCTTGGGTCAGAAGTTCAGATAATCGTTTGGTCAGAATCAGTCTGACAACTTACTTCAGCATGAATCAAGAAGAGTTAGAAAACAAGGTTATCGAGTTGGGAACAACCATAAGCCAGCAGTCCGACAGCCTAGCCCAAGTTCTGAAGTTTATGGAAGAATTGAAGCAGCAGCGGCCGCAACCTCCACCTGGGTTTCTACCACTGGGGTTTGAACCGCCCCCACATGAGAATAACGGGGAGGAAGATTAGTTTCAAGAGGTTCCACCGTTTGCATATGAGAAAAAGCTCCAGGAGAAAATGGATAAGGTTGACAAGCTGGAAAGTGTACTGAGGAAAAGCAAAGGGGTTGATGATTACATTCTAGACTTGGAAGGCCTTATTGAGCCTATTAAGCTCAAACTACCGGAGAACTTCAAGATGCCTACCATCGATCGTTTTGACGGAACTGGGAATCCGAAAAGTCATGTGTAGCTATGTATGAGCATCTTCTAATCCATGGGTTGTACCCACGAGCACATTGCAATGTTGTTCCCACAATCTCTCGCGAAGTCTGCACTGTCATGGTTCCTTACCTTGGAAGCTTTCAAAACTCGGGCATGGGAAGACATAGTTCGGGTATTCGTTGATCACTATTCCTATAATCAAGAACTTGATGTCACTACCAGGGATTTGGAAACTACTCAGCAGGACAATAATGAATCCTTCGCTGCATTTCTGAGCAGATGGAAGAATAAAGTGGCCCAAATGACCCATCGACCAGTTGAGAAAGAACAGGTGAGAATGTTAATCCGGAATCTACAACCACTCTACCATGAGAAATTGTTTTACCAGTCCATCTCTACTTTCGAAGAGCTGTTTGAAGTTGGAACTCGAATTGAAGACGCTATCAGGGAAGGAAAGATCAAGAAGGAGGAGCCTCCGAGTCCCGCAATCCTCCGGATGTCAATGCTTTTAGCTATCAACCTATGGCATACCCCCCTAGGCCATACCAACCCCTCAACCAGGAAAACTGGCCCAATCACCCTTTCCAGAAAAAACCTCCTCGTAATTTTTCCAAGCTAGAGATCCCCCTCTCCTCAGCCTTAGATCGCCTCCTTAAAAAGGGCCACCTCTAACTACTCCAGCCTCGAAATACCCCACTCCCGCTAAACTACAATATGTCCAAAAGATGCACCTACCACTAAGCCCCTGGCCACAACACCGATGATTGTATGCGCATTCGCCATGATATCCAAGACCTCATTGACCAGAACATCATTGAGCCACCTCCAAAGAAACCCTACATCACTCAAAATCCTCTACCAAACCCCCAAAATATCAGCCTCATTGAGTCGAACCATGTATCCTTCAACCCCGCTACCTATGTCACCCCCTTAGGTCAACCTTTACCCCTCATTGACATCCCAGAATCTGTGGGAATTCATATGATTGAAGGAGGAGACGACGAGTGGTAGCAACCGCTGACTGATGAACAAGATCTATTCTTCTTAGAAGAACACGATCTAGGGGTAGTGGACCTCAAATGGTATGATCCCAACAATAAAAGCGATGCTTCTATCTGGAACGAGCCAGAGAAACCATTTGTGGGAATAGATTATGACTGGTTCAAAGAAGATGGGACTGTAGAAGAGCCTACTCCTGCCGAGATTGATCATCTGACTAGGTCAGGCCGTCATTATCAACCTCTACAACCTACCACTGAAGCAATCGAAAAAAGTCCGGTCAAAGACAAGGGAAAGGAAAAAATGGACGAGTTCATTGAAGAAGACAATGAGTTTATAAAGCATTTGAAGAAAACCCAAGCGCATCTTTCGATGTGGGACATCACGGTAACATCCTACAAGCATAGGCAAGCTGTGTTGAATGCCTTGGCTGGAATTGAGGTCCCCATCGACGCTACACCGGAAGACATGGTGGCTTTCTTGGGCGCACTTATCCATGACCCAATCATTACATTTTCCAATGAGGACCTGCCGCCGGAAGGGTCTACACATAACAAAGCTTTGTACATCACTGTTGGATGTAAGGGATAGTAGGTACCATTCTGTCTAGTCGATACATGCTCTGCCCTAAATGTTTGTGCTCTAAGGACTGCCACCGCCTTGGGGGTCAATGTCCTTGATATCACACCATCTGTGTAATCCGTGAGGGCTTACGACAACACCAAGAAAAATGTGATGAGGACTGTTTCTCTCCAAATCCGGGAAGGATCTTTGGTTAGCACTGA
Source organism: Hydrangea macrophylla (assembly GCA_033977485.1). Classification (NCBI taxonomy): domain Eukaryota; kingdom Viridiplantae; phylum Streptophyta; class Magnoliopsida; order Cornales; family Hydrangeaceae; genus Hydrangea; species Hydrangea macrophylla. Next base: position 34,790,813 of record CM066992.1, read on the forward strand.
AATCTTCCAAGTTATGGACATACCTGCCTCATTCAATTTGTTGATCGGGAGGCCCTGGCTGTATATAAACAAAGCTGTATCATCCACTATGCATCAAATGATCAAGTACATCTATGAGAAGGAGGTGAAAATCATCCTCGGCAATAGTTGGGGTAATGAAGCTTTCCTAAACTACGCTCCCATCTTTGAAATCCAAATACCTAAGCTAGAAGATGGAAAAATCATGGGATTCTTCATGGAAGAATTCCACATGATCAATGATGAAGATAGGTTCCCCGAGATCCACTCTGTAATTGTCAACATCGTCCGCAAAATGAACTACTTCCCTGGAATGGGATTGGGCCGACGCCAGCAAGGGATTCGTGAGTTCCCGCAGATCAAAGGGCAATAAGGCACTTTCGGATTAGGGTACAAGCCCACTGAAGAAGACATCGAGCTACAGAGGCCATGGAAGAAAAGAGTGAGGAGTCTCCCACCATATAGGAAAACCTTGAATGGGCAATTCATCAAAGAAGGGAATGATTTCCCCTATTTTGGGTTCCCAGAACCCTGGATCCATCAGGCCACTGGAAAAAGGCACCCAGGGCTTGAAATCTTCGTCGACTGCGAAAGGCCCCCCCATCATGATCCATTCTATCCCGAAGAAGTTGAGAAGACCCCAGAGGAAGACTGGTTGGAGTATCTGGACACTGAAGCCATCGAGAAAATATGGGAAGAGTTCACCGAAGAAAAGAGGGCAGAGAGCCAAGATGATCATATCAAGCCAACTGAGGAGGGTCTGAGCAACTAGGCTGTAGAGTCATCTGTCTCCCTATCCCCTATTCCCCCAGAGTCTGTACCAGAGTCGATTGCTGTAAGCCCACCACTGTCTAATTTAATCACTCTACCTATCATGAATGAAATGAAAGACGATTCTGCTTACTCCTCTGTGTCTAATACTTGTGAATGCACAGATCCCTCCGAGGATCTCCCAATTGAACTTAAGCAACTAATTAAAAAACCACTTACTTATGAAATTATCGAAGATACTTTATCAATTAACCTAGGTGAAATAGATAATCCACTAATTGTGCAAATTGGCTCAAACGTTAATGAAAAAGAAAAAGAAAAATTGACTCTCTTGCTAAAAGAATTCAAAGATGTTCTTGCATAGTCCTACGAGGACATGCCTGGGGTCGATCCCGACATCGTCCAACATCGCATTCCTCTCCTTCCCAATTCTAAACCCGTCAAGCAGAAACTTAGGCGCATGAGACCAGAATGGGCACTCAAGGTCAATGAAGAAGTAGAAAAGTAATTCAAGGCAGGGTTCATCATTGTCACCGAGTATTCGGATTGGGTTGCCAATATCGTGCCAGTCCCCAAAAAAGATGGAAAAGTTCGTGTGTGCGTCGACTTCCGTGATCTAAACAAAGCCAGTCCTAAGGATGACTTCCCGCTTTCCCACATCGATGTCTTGGTGGATAACACCGCAGGACATGAGCTACTGTCGTTCATGGATGGTTTTTTGCGGTACAATCAGATTCTAATGGCACCAGAAGATTGGGAAAAGACGACATTCACCACACCTTGGGGAACCTACTATTATAGGGTAATGCCTTTTGGACTCAAGAATGCTGGAGCGACCTACCAAAGAGCTGCCACCACTCTGTTACATGACATGATTCATAAGGAAGTAGAAGTGTACGTAGATGACATGATCGTGAAGTCCAAGGACAAAGAAGGACACCTGGTGGCACTGGGAAAGTTTTTTGAAAGGTTGCGCAAATACAAGATGAGGTTGAATCCAAAGAAATGCACTTTCGGCGTGACCTCCGGTAAGCTCCTGGGTTTTTTCATCACACAAAGGGGGATAGAGGTAGATCCCTCTAAGATCAAGGCAATCCTAGAAATGGCACCACTACGGAATGAAAAGGAAGTGAGAGGGTTTCTCGGAAGAATCCAATTTATCAACCGCTTCATCTCCAAACTCACAACTACATGTGATCCTTTGTTCCGATTGCTGAGAAAAGGAGAGAAGTTCTAATGGAATGACCAATGCCAAGCCACTTTCGACAAAATAAAAGCCTACCTTCAAAATCCGCCGATCCTTTCACCACCCGCTCCTCATAAGCCCTTATTCCTTTACCTATCTGTCTTCGAAAATGCCATTGGTTTCATGGTAGCCCAAGAAGGAGAAGAAAGCCACTCCGAAAAAGCTATATATTACCTTAGCAAAAGGATGACTGGGTATCAGCTCAATTACTCTACCCTCGAAAAAACATGTTGGGCCTTGGTTTGGTGCACTCGCCTACTGAGGCACTACATGCTGGCCTTCCCAATTGTGCTCATATCCCGCATGGATCCTCTAAAATACCTCCTCGAAAAACTTGCCCTAACCGATTGTATATCCCGTTGGTTACTTCTAATGTCTGAATTTGATATCAAGTATGTGACAATCAAATCGGTAAAAGGGAGAACTATAGCTGAACATCTTGCTGAACACGCCATTGATTTTGAAGTAAATGGAGATTTTTCATTCCAGGACGAGAATATCATGGAAATCAAGGAAGAATAGTGGAAGTTGTACTTTGACAGAGCAGCCAACATGAAAGGCTATGGAGTAGGAATGATTCTAGTATCACCGAATGGGGACCATACCCCACTGGTAGTCAAGCTCAATTATAACTCCACCAACAATACTGCTGAATATTAGACATCTATTCTGGGGATAGAAGCAGCCGTAGAACTAAAAGTTCAGAAGTTGGATGTCTTCGGAGATTCAAACCTCATCATATCACAAACTAGAGGAGAATGGAAAGTGAAAGAAGAAAGGTTGAAGCCCTATCACGATCATCTCGATGGACTCAAGAGACAGTTCAAGAGCATCACATTCTTCTACTTTCCAAGGGAAGAGAACCAGCTAGCAAATTCGTTGGCTACCTTAACCTCCATGATCAAAATTCTCGTGGAGGTCAAGATGATTCCTTTGGTAATTGAGCAAAGGTACGAGCCTTCATTCAGAACAATCGCCGCAATTGAAGAAGAAGAAAATGAAACAACATGGTATCAGGATGTCTGGGACTTCATAGAAAAGGGGACGTACCTCTAAGAGTCTACTGAGAAAGACAAAAGGGCAATTCAAAGATTCGCAGCACAATTCATCATTTGTGGCAGAAAATTATTAAAGAAAGGGTACAATGGTCACAACCTGACTTACTTGTTTGGAAAAAGCTCCAGGAGAATGATGGAAGAAATGCACGAGGGGGTATACGGTCCACACATAAACGGTCACATGCTGGCCAAGAAAATTGTAAGATAAGGGTACTACTGGACAACATTGGAGAAAGATTATTGTGAATACGTAAGAAGGTGTCACAAGTGCCACATCCATGCAAACATGATGCATGTACCATCATTTTTTGTATACAGCATGACCTCTCCTTAGCCATTCTCAACCTGGGGAATCGATATCATCGGTGAAATCATTTCGAAAGCCTCGAATGGAAATCGATACAAAATGGGTAGAAGCTGCATCTTACAACAAGATAGGGGCCAAAGAAGTGGCCAAATTCATCAAAAAGAACCTCATCTGTTGCTATGTAGTCCACCATGAGATCATCTCAGATAATGGTAATCATTTCAAGGCCAAAGTCAGAGATCTGTTTGAGGAACACAAAATCACTTATCACAAGTCATCACCATACAGGCCACAAACTAATGGGGACAGTTGAAGCTGCAAACAAGAATGTCAAGTCCATATTGCAGAAATCGGCCGATACCTACAAAGACTGGCATAAAAAGCTACTGTTCGCACTTTGGGGATACAGAACATTGATAAGGAAGTCCACAGGAGCAACTCTGGAATGGAAGCAGTACTTCCAGTCGTGATAGAACTACCATCCCCACACGTGATGGCAGAATGTGAAATTTTGGAATCAGGTTGGTTGAGGAAAAGGTACGAAGAATTGGCTCTCATAGATGAAAAGCGCCTAGCGGCAGTTGACCATGTCTAAATCTATCAAAAGAGGATAGCCCGTGCTTTCAACAAAAGGGTTCGTCCGAGGAAAATTGCCAAGGGTGACCTTATCCTTAAGGAATTGCGAGCCCGGATCTTTGATCCATGTGGAAAATTCAAACCCAAATGGGTCGGCCCTTATATCGTCAAAACTATCCTTTCTGGAGGAGCAACCTACCTTATGGACCTCGATGGCATTGAATTCAAAGAACCAATCAACATGGATCGCCTCAAAAAGTACTATGCTTGACCATTCCGTAAAATCAATTTTCTTTCAAGCCTCACCCTGAACTATGCTCGACCTGATTCCCACTCGGGGATACGTAGGCAACCGCATCGGTTTGGTCAACACCATCATAATCAACCCCTTTTTCTTTCAGGACTTTGGCCCAAACTACGTTAGACCTGACCCTCGTTTGGGGGTACGTAGGCAGACTTTTAAAAAAAGAAAAAAGAAGGATGGCTCGCTAGGTCAAAAATCTGAAAGGATGCCTAGGCAAAAGTTAGAGTTAAATCCAAAGTGTGTAATAACAAAAGAGAAAAAAGAGCTCGCTAGGTCACCTAACTGGTGCCTAGGCAAAATTATGAGCGTGTGAGAAAAATAAAGTCACGATCCTTACCATAACCTAGAAATCACCATTCACACTAGGGGCAAATTTCGGCCACCCACCTCATTTCTCTGAACCTCTTCTAAACTAGGGGCAAACGTCGGTCATCTACCTCGTTTGCCTCATAACCATACATATCCCAAACTAGGGGTAAACTTCGGCCACCCACCTCGTTTGCCTCTAATCGTCCTAGCATGCCTAAACAAGTACCAAAGGCAAATATCTGATCAAAATCATACTACTAATGTTTTCAGAAAGCAAAATGCATAAAATAAGGTTCTTCAAGTAACCAAGGTTTGCTGATAAACAAAATTTGAATATTACATAAGCAGGGATAAATGAAAACACAAAAAGTTCTTTCAAAAAGCAATCCCAAATATCAAAGACACTTGGAAGAAAGAAGCAGAATCTGTCAAGTCTAGTTTTATTTTGTGTATTTTATTTCTTCAAAGGTCTCTAGAAATAGGCTCTTGCTCAACTGGCCTAGCCCCTGATGAAAGCAGCAATAGTAGTGACTCTGACTCTGGAAGCAAAGACCCTCTCAGCAAACCCCCCGGGGACCTCCTGAACCCGCCCGTACTGTCTGGCCAATCGGCGAGGATGATAGAAAGAAGTCTCTCTCAGGCCCATCAGCCACACTCTTTGGTAATCCCCGAGACTAGTGGTCATAGCATGAAGGCCCCAATGCCTCACGATCCAGTAAATGTCAGCCTCAGATAAAGCACCCATCATGCCAACCCAATCGGTAGCAGTGTAATAAGGATGAAGCATAGCCCTGCATAAATAAACTGGCGACACATTATCTGTCCATAACTGAAAGTGCTCGTAGAGCCAAGCCTGTAACACCAAAGGCGCCCCAGAAAGAAGAAGCATTCCTTGATTGAAAGCGTGATCCAAACCATTCAGGGTTTCAGCCCGAACCATGGCCATGGGATTCCTGCTAAGTTTCAGCCCAAGGCACACGTGCACCAAGTTGATAGAAGCACTCGAGAACAGAAAGTGCGAAGTCATGCACAATATCAGAGCGGCCCCGCGGGTAGCATCATATACGCGAGGATTCCCAGGACTAGCATACCGGGTGATGATGGAAGTAATGTCAAGAACCTCGCCATGAATTAGCCAGTGGGAAATAGCAGTGGAACAGTTCAGGTATTCAGACAAGCCTCGCGTGGGACTAGGGGTATCAGCAGAAGGGAGAATCAGGTCAGAGTCAGAATTGAAGCCAAGGATAGCACATAACTCCTCAAATAGGGGACATATCTCCAGGCTGTTAAAATTGAAGACGTGGTTCATCGGGTCCCTGTGGACAATAGCGGCATGCATGAACTCAGTGTTCAGAGTCATCTGGCGAAGAGAGAATAGCTTGGTCAGACCGTAGCTGAAGAGCTTGACCCGCTCCACACCATACGTGATGTTCATCAAGCTGTAAGTTGAGCGGGATCATGCAAAGCCATATTTTCTGTCGCGGCTCTAGCAAAATTCAAAATTTTGGCAGCACCTCCCCATTTCATAAACTATCCCACCTGCAAGGCAAACACACTCACTATCACAAGGCTGCTCATCGCAGTAACATCAACAATCACAGAATCATAATGCACAACCAGGAACCAAAACAAGCACACAACTGCACCTTCAAATTGGAAACTATCCGACTCGAAAGGCAAAACATCATAATACGCTGTCAAGGGTGATAAATCATCCTACACATCATCCTACACATTGTCTGAACAGTCACATTATTTACTAGTACAACCCAATTGAAAACATGAAATGGAGAAAATGAAAATCCCCGCTTAGGAGGCCTCAGTCTTCCTCTTCTTCGTCCTTTGTTAGGCCACCCGGAGTGTACGTCGGTGATGGCCTCCTCCTGCCACCTCTACACCTCGGCCCGGTCACGATGAGACGGCACTGATGTTGTCAATATCAAGATATAAAAGTATACTTTACTTTTCTAAAGATTTGCAGTGTGGAAGTAAAGGTCGAACCCACAGAGATTGATTACTACAGCGACTTAATTTTAAAACCTAAGTCTAATTAATTAGGAAAAACGGATTTGATTTTGAATTTAATTAAACTAATAACAATAAAAGTAAATCTAACTTATGAAAGCAATTAAAAGTGTTTTTAAATAATATTTAAAGGAAACCTAGGATTGCAAATCCACCACTAGCTTCATAATAGGAATATCTATGAATTACTTTAGCTTATTACGTTGGATGAATATGGGGAATTGTAGCTACAAGCCCAATTCCTCCGACAAGAAGATAATCATGGTTCAAGCACCAACATAATCCATCTTCGGGTAGCACGAATTATCTCACACTAAACTAGGGTTGTGATCTAATCCGTCTAACCTAGGCATGGACTATTCGGATACTTGATAGCACGAATCAATTAAGCACCATCACATGTAAACAATCTAAGCAAGCACAGCAAGAATAGATCGTTGAGCACATCACAGTCAAAATAGATCTAAGACAAGAATAAATTCTGAAAGCAATGATTTAATCAATAGTAGTACGATTTATTTATAAAAATCCTCTAAACATGTGACTGTCATCCATACATAATAAAACTAAAATAAAAACATAAATAAAACCCTATTACTCGTCTAGGGCTTCATTGAAACCCTAGATCTATGATCTAGCCGTCCATGGAAGTGATAGATAGCAAGAGGTTGATGGAGGAGGCCATGGAAACCCTTGGTCTTCTTCTTCTTCTCCTTGCTTCCCTCTCTTCAATGGCTGGAAGTATGGTTGTAGAATGTGTGTATAATAATTGCCAACCCTCTAATTGAAGTAAATTAGAGTATATATAGATTTACAACAAGTTTTGGAAGCCTTTACAACTCGAAACGGACTGAAACTGATGTAATTTGCAATCTGGACGTCATTCTGCAGTTTCGTTTGCACAGGAATCTTCAGTACACTGAAATACGCAACTTTGATTTTTGGGCATATCGCGCGAGCGCGACTTTTGGTACCTCGCGCGCGCGGATCGCGCGAGCGAGTTATTGGGGGTCTCGCGCGAGCGGATCGCGCGAGCGATTTTCTGATTTTTCGCGGGCGCGGACCGCGCGCGCGACATTGGTTTTTCAGCTTCTTTCTTTCTGAATTTTCACCCTGTTTAGCCTGGTTTAGCTGATTTCTTCCAAAACCTGTCAGAAACTAGAAAACGAAGTAAAAATATACAAAAATAGGATAGAAAGGCACTAACAAATGCGCATTAAGGCGTATAAATAGGATTAGTTCTCTCCCGATCACACCCCCAAACCTACATTTTGCTAGTCCTCGAGCAAAACTAAAATAAAAGCTACTAATAAAATACTATTCCATTTTCGTATGGATCATGATTGCATTTAGCGTATGCAACAAGCCTTTTAAACCCCTAGGTGTCCCTAGTCGGACGAGTGAAGTCTCGTGAGGGTTCTCATCAACAAGTTGCCCACAACCATCTTTATTAACTTAAAATTTTAAAAAGTTTTATTAAAAACAAAGAACATAATACTCAATACTCCTTATTATACAACAAAGATTTGAAATAGAATAACGAACAAGAAGAAATGGAATCAAACATCTACATACATCATGAAAAACAATCTCAAGCATATGCATCGTATAAATCAATAGAGTTTCTCAGAAGATTGCACGTGTGTGATATGGTAGTCAAATGAACACACGCTTGTTATGAACTTGGAATATAACCCGGATAACCGTCTAACTATGTCTCGACTACGAATCTCACAATGAATTACACTCTAAAATGAAACACTCAGAAACATGTGTAATTTTTCTAGTATTCGTGAGCAAAGGAAAAAAAACGATAAATGCTCACTTATGACATGAAAAAGACGCATGACACGAAAGAACAGTAGTCTCATGGATAAGATGCCAATAATCAAGAGAAATTAATCATTACCATGTTTTAATCCCCTCCCATCATTTACATATCAAAACCATGTTTTTCTAGGATCAAATAGGACTTTTCAAAGGTTGTAATGTGGCTCAGGTAATGAAAGAGGATAGAAAGGATTAATTGGGTAGATTTAGAATGGCATTGTAAGGCATGTTCGATTTCTTTCATTCTTCTTCTACAAACTTTCATCTTTTCTTTCTCTTCATTCCTTTTCATTCATTTTTCTTCTTTTCTTTCATTTTTTTTTCAACCTTCTCTTCTTTATTTTGTTTTCTTTTTCCTTTTTCCTTTCTCGCTTCTCAAATGAATATGCATTGAATACCAAGCAACTACCCCAATAGCATCTTATTTTCTTCTTCTCAATCAACACATCGCCTTAATACTACTAAAAGTTGATCACTCTTCCAGTGGTATACTCCAAGTTGATCAGGTTGGAGCTTTTAAAGAGGATAATGTGAACAAAGAAAAAGAGGCATTTTAACGGCTCAAAGGGGCGAACTAAGGAAATTTTATCTTTTATCGGCCGGTAGTAAACAAAGAAGGCCTAAAATCATGTCCTAAAGTTGTATGGTTCTTCAATGTTTACGACGGAAGATTATTTTGCATGGTAACAAATATTTTAACTTGACTATTAACCAAAACAAGAATAATGAGACTAAACAACAAGTTAATGCGCTATTTCAATGAAATTCGACAAACACAAAATGTATTTATAACCCTCTAAATAGAAAAGATAGGCTCAAAAGCTCACCGGGCTTAGTCTCCACCATGTGTTATCTAGAAATCCGAATCATATTATAGTTCACAACCAACATGTATTCCAACAACTACGTGCAGTGCATAGGTTTATGTGCAAATCTATGATATAAAACTACGATTCAAACAATACATAACTTAAAACATTTCAACATGACTTTAGCAAATATTTCATCACATATTTCCTTGTTTATCATTCTATAACAAATCACATTACATACTAAGAAGTATCGGATTAAAATTGCAAGAACGTCAGTAATATCGTTTATTTAAACACCCTTATTGAAAATTTTTAAAGTTTTGCATAAAATAATGTGCATGTGTGTGCATACCCCCAAACCTAAACCTTTCATTGTCCCCAATGAAACAATAAATCGAAAGAAAGGAGAGTACAGAAGGAAGGAACGATAGTACCTCGATCTTGACAAGCATATAACAGGTGACACAAAGGAATATGGCTATAACGTTCAATGTTACCTGTTACTTCTTAATAAAAGAAAATTAAACATAATAAAAACAGCTAAAAGGATTATAACTAAACTAAACTAAATAAACTATAAGAAGAAACAGAACTATAAAGATCCACAAGAAAATAAACTAGCAAAGAAACTAAAACATACTGTAAAACATAACCAGAATTAAGTAAACAATCAAAGACCTGATGGAAAAGGACCTACGAAACAAAAACATAAATAGAAAAACTACCGAAGCAGGTATGGGGGAAGGATACAAGAAAGCAAAAGAAAATATGCAGAAATGGGGGAATCGCGCGCGCGGTCCGCGCGAGCGGCCGTCGCGCGCGCGAATTTCCAAAATTTTTTTTTTTTTAATCAAATTTCGCGCCAGCGAGGTACCTCGCGCCCGCGATTCCAGGCGCGAAGAGATCCTGAGGCCTCATATAAAGAAAAGGAAAGAAAAATATCTAAGGGGCATTCTCGCGCCAGCGGGCCGCGCGAGCGACGTCTCGCGCGAGCGGGCCGCGAGCGCGAGTTTAGTTTTTTCCATTTTTTAACTAAAATTATGTATATACTATTAAAATAAATTAATTCCAACCCCCAAATCTATCCAGAATGTCCAAAACAGACACAAACAGACCCAAAAACAACCAAAAATAAGAAAAACGAATGAAATAAAGCTTGGGTTGCCTCCCAAAAAGCGCTAACTTTTACGTCTTTAGCTAGACCTTTCTAGCTCAAGATTTTATGGAGGTTGAAAATCAGACTGTGTACCCCTAAGGATGTCAGGTAGAGCTCGATGGTAAGCAGAAATAACATCGCTTTGAATTAAATCGATTAACGGTCTGTCATTATGTTCGAATCGATTTCTTACCTTCCGAGTAGATTCGGCATTAGGGTCCACGGGATTAGGATTCATCCACTCATCATCGTCCGCTATATTATTTTTTTCACTCACCTTTATTTCTTTGGTAGGCTCAATATTCCGTGTTACCTCACCTTCCACCTCACATAGGGAATCGTCATTTTTAGGAGGTTGATCCATAGCGTTAAAAACGTTTAATTTTAAGTTCATGTTCCCAAATGACACTTTCATTACCCCCGTCCGACAGTTAACACGTGCGTTGGCGGTTGCTAAGAATGGACGGCCTAAGATGATAGGAGTATGTTTCCTAGCATCTAGCACCGGTTCGGTGTCAAGGACCATGAAGTCGACAGGATAATAGCATTTATCAACCTTAACCAAGACGTCCTCGACGATTCCTCTAGGAATTTTAATAGAACGATCCGCTAATTGTATAGTAGCGGCCGTAGGTTTCAGTTCACCTAGTCCTAGTTGTTGATAGACGTGATAAGGTATGAGATTAACACTAGCTCCTAAGTCAAGAAGAGCCCTATGAATGATAGTGTCACCTATGACACATGAAATCGTAGGCGTTCCTGGATCTTTATATTTTGGAGGAGCGTGTTGGAATATAGAGCTTACTTTCTCCGTGAGGAAGACCTTTTTCGGAGTGTGACTCCGTATTTTTCGCTTTTGAGTACAAAGGTCTTTTAAACATTTAGCATAAGCGGGAATTTGCTTAATTGCGTCGAGGAAAGGAATATTTATTTTAACTTGTTTGAACACCTCGAGTATATCCTCAACCTTAGACCCTTTCTTAGGCAAATGTGACGGTCCCTCAACGTTTGGTGGATATGGCATTCTTGGAATGTAATTCGTTGAGACCGGTTCATTTTCTTTTCTACTTTGATTCACATCCTCACCTTTTTCTTTATTCAAATTTAGATTTTTATCTTTCTCACCCCCATTCGGAATTACAACAACTTCCTCATCTCGAGTAGTCGTCCTAGTCGAGACAGCGTTCACGCTCTCACTCGTACTACCCACTGCGTATTGCCCCTTAGGTTGCTGAGTAGGTTGACTCGTCGACTTACTCTCAGTTAAACGGTTTAATGTAGTAACTACTTGTCCCATTTGGGACTCTAGCTTTGCGATAGACTGAGTGTGAGAGTGCACTAACTGAATTACCGACCCAAAATTTTCAAGTGAGGCCAGCACCTTCTCCTCAAATGCATTATTGCGTGGAGGTGGAGGAGGTGGTTGGTATTGACCTTGTTGGTATTGGGGTCGGTACGTATTTGGAAAATTAGTCGACCTAGGATTATAATTATTTTGTGGGAATTGTTGCATAGAATTAACGTGTTGTTCAACAAATTCCGGATACTGAGATACAGAAGGACATGCAAAGATATTATGGGACGGTTCAGAACATAATGCACATACTTCTAAAGAGGATCGATTAGACGGTTTGTTCATTTGCATAAGTCGGTCAAGTTTTCTATTTAATTCTTGGATTTGAATTGATTGACTTGACTCAACTGTCACCTCTCGCTTAGGTTGAAGGTACCCCTCAGAACGTACCGACACAGCCTGATGCATCGAATTCTCGCTTAACGTTTCAAAAATTTTCCAGGCCTCGTCGGCGCTTTTGTGTAGGAAAGTTCCCGCACAAACGGCATCGACGGTATTCCTAACAGAGGGAATAAGCCCCTCGTAGAAGACTTGAACCAATTGCCACTTGGGAACCTGATGATGTGGACACGAACGTAATAATTCTTTAAATTTTTCCCACGTGTCATAAAGAGTCTCCCCATCTTGCATCACAAAATTAGTTATATCTTTTCTTATCTTATTTGTACGCATAATAGGGAAAAACTTTTGTAAAAAGGCGGTGTGTAAGGCTTCCCATGTTTTTATTGTGTTTGGCTCCAAAGATTGAAGCCAATATTTAGCTTTGTCTTTTAAAGAGAATGGGAAGAGCCGCAATTTTAATTCATCATTATTTAGGTGTTGTATTTTCAAAGTAGAGCATATACCCTGAAAATCCCCTAAGTGTTGGTAAGGGTCTTCATTTAGACGGCCATGGAAGGAAGGTAGTAGCGAGATCATAGACGACTTTATCTCAAAGTGAGATGCCGTCGCCTCCGGTAATTCGATACCGGCTTGTGGCGTGTAAGTAGTAGGAATAAAATAGTTTATAAGTGGAGGTGGTGGCGGTATATTAAGATTGTTCATATTCGCACCATCATTTTGATTGTTATTGTTATTTCCACCGTCAGCCATTTTAATCGGTTCAATTTGAAAAGTTCGAGTTTTCCTTATCCGTTCACGGGTACTCTGTATTTCGGCCTCAAACAGCGACGACGGAATCGGAGTTGATTCGTCGTCTTGCAACCTAGCTATAGAAGCTTGGGTTGTGGACTTTCTAGTTTTTAAGGTACGTTCAAGTTCAAGATCGAAAGATTTTAAATCTGGTTTATTTGAACGTGTACCCAACATAAACTAAAACAAAAGAAAAGAAATTAAAAACAAAGACTGACTCAACTAAAAAAAACAAATAGCAAGCAATCACGCAACTAAGATAACAAGCACTCAACTACTATGATGCATGCAAATTATCCTGTAATGCAATGACCGCGTCAAGCCCAGCGCCCCGGGTTTCCTAGCTAATGCAGTGCAATTAACCTTAAACTAATGCAAATAGTGCGTCACAGCGCCCTGACTTACAGCGGTTTAAAGCGAATTTCCAAAGGAAGCAATTTATTTAATTTTATTTATATTTTATTTGCGTAAGCTCCTTTGATGTAATTAGCTACTCCACTCGGAAACGTTGACTACAAAATAAAAAAAAACAAGTTAGTAACTAAAAACAAAAACAGAAAATAAGAAAAATAAAAACTAATCTAATATTTACGAATTAACTAAACTAAGATTATAAAACTAAGAGTAGTAATACAATCCCCGGCAACGGCGCCAAAAATTGATGTTGTCAATATCAAGATATAAAAGTATACTTTACTTTTCTAAAGATTTGCAGTGTGAAAGTAAAGGTCGAACCCACAGAGATTGATTACTACAGCGACTTAATTTTAAAACCTAAGTCTAATTAATTAGGAAAAACGGATTTGATTTTGAATTTAATTAAACTAATAACAATAAAAGTAAATCTAACTTATGAAAGCAATTAAAAGTGTTTTTAAATAATATTTAAAGGAAACCTAGGATTGCAAATCCACCACTAGCTTCATAATAGGAATATCTATGAATTACTTTAGCTTATTACGTTGGATGAATATGGGGAATTGTAGCTACAAGCCCAATTCCTCCGACAAGAAGATAATCATGGTTCAAGCACCAACATAATCCATCTTCGGGTAGCACGAATTATCTCACACTAAACTAGGGTTGTGATCTAATCCGTCTAACCTAGGCATGGACTATTCGGATACTTGATAGCACGAATCAATTAAGCACCATCACATGTAAACAATCTAAGCAAGCACAGCAAGAATAGATCGTTGAGCACATCACAGTCAAAATAGATCTAAGACAAGAATAAATTCTGAAAGCAATGATTTAATCAATAGTAGTATGATTTATTTATAAAAATCCTCTAAACATGTGACTGTCATCCATACATAATAAAACTAAAATAAAAACATAAATAAAACCCTATTACTCGTCTAGGGCTTCATTGAAACCCTAGATCTATGATCTAGCCGTCCATGGAAGTGATAGATAGCAAGAGGTTGATGGAGGAGGCCATGGAAACCCTTGGTCTTCTTCTTCTTCTCCTTGCTTCCCTCTCTTCAATGGCTGGAAGTATGGTTGTAGAATGTGTGTATAATAATTGCCAACCCTCTAATTGAAGTAAATTAGAGTATATATAGATTTACAACAAGTTTTGGAAGCCTTTACAACTCGAAACGGACTGAAACTGATGTAATTTGCAATCTGGACGTCATTCTGCAGTTTCGTTTGCACAGGAATCTTCAGTACACTGAAATACGCAACTTTGATTTTTGGGCATATCGCGCGAGCGGGTCGCGCGAGCGCGACTTTTGGTACCTCGCGCGCGCGGATCGCGCGAGCGAGTTATTGGGGGTCTCGCGCGAGCGATTTTCTGATTTTTCGCGGGCGCGGACCGCGCGCGCGACATTGGTTTTTCAGCTTCTTTCTTTCTGAATTTTCACCCTGTTTAGCCTGGTTTAGCTGATTTCTTCCAAAACCTGTCAGAAACTAGAAAACGAAGTAAAAATATACAAAAACAGGATAGAAAGGCACTAACAAATGCGCATTAAGGCGTATAAATAGGATTAGTTCTCTCCCGATCTCCGATACTTCTTAGTATGTAATGTGATTTGTTATAGAATGATAAACAAGGAAATACGTGATTAAATATTTGCTAAAGTCATGTTGAAATGTTTTAAGTTATGTATTGTTTGAATCGTAGTTTTATATCATAGATTTGCACATAAACCTATGCACTGCACGTAGTTGTTGGAATACATGTTGGTTGTGAACTATAATATGATTCGGATTTCTAGATAACACATGGTGGAGACTAAGCCCGGTGAGCTTTTGAGCCTATCTTTTCTATTTAGAGGGTTATAAATACATTTTGTGTTTGTCGAATTTCATTGAAATAGCGCATTAACTTGTTGTTTAGTCTCATTATTCTTGTTTTGGTTAATAGTCAAGTTAAAATATTTGTTACCATGCAAAATAATCTTCCGTCGTAAACATTGAAGAACCATACAACTTTAGGACATGATTTTAGGCCTTCTTTGTTTACTACCGGCCGATAAAAGATAAAATTTCCTTAGTTCGCCCCTTTGAGCCGTTAAAATGCCTCTTTTTCTTTGTTCACATTATCCTCTTTAAAAGCTCCAACCTGATCAACTTGGAGTATACCACTGGAAGAGTGATCAACTTTTAGTAGTATTAAGGCGATGTGTTGATTGAGAAGAAGAAAATAAGATGCTATTGGGGTAGTTGCTTGGTATTCAATGCATATTCATTTGAGAAGCGAGAAAGGAAAAAGGAAAAAGAAAACAAAATAAAGAAGAGAAGGTTGAAAAAAAAATGAAAGAAAAGAAGAAAAATGAATGAAAAGGAATGAAGAGAAAGAAAAGATGAAAGTTTGTAGAAGAAGAATGAAAGAAATCGAACATGCCTTACAATGCCATTCTAAATCTACCCAATTAATCCTTTCTATCCTCTTTCATTACCTGAGCCACATTACAACCTTTGAAAAGTCCTATTTGATCCTAGAAAAACATGGTTTTGATATGTAAATGATGGGAGGGGATTAAAACATGGTAATGATTAATTTCTCTTGATTATTGGCATCTTATCCATGAGACTACTGTTCTTTCGTGTCATGCGTCTTTTTCATGTCATAAGTGAGCATTTATCGTTTTTTTTCCTTTGCTCACGAATACTAGAAAAATTACACATGTTTCTGAGTGTTTCATTTTAGAGTGTAATTCATTGTGAGATTCGTAGTCGAGACATAGTTAGACGGTTATCCGGGTTATATTCCAAGTTCATAACAAGCGTGTGTTCATTTGACTACCATATCACACACGTGCAATCTTCTGAGAAACTCTATTGATTTATACGATGCATATGCTTGAGATTGTTTTTCATGATGTATGTAGATGTTTGATTCCATTTCTTCTTGTTCGTTATTCTATTTCAAATCTTTGTTGTATAATAAGGAGTATTGAGTATTATGTTCTTTGTTTTTAATAAAACTTTTTAAAATTTTAAGTTAATAAAGATGGTTGTGGGTAACTTGTTGATGAGAACCCTCACGAGACTTCACTCGTCCGACTAGGGACACCTAGGGGTTTAAAAGGCTTGTTGCATACGCTAAATGCAATCATGATCCATACGAAAATGGAATAGTATTTTATTAGTAGCTTTTATTTTAGTTTTGCTCGAGGACTAGCAAAATGTAGGTTTGGGGGTATGATCGGGAGAGAACTAATCCTATTTATACGCCTTAATGCGCATTTGTTAGTGCCTTTCTATCCTGTTTTTGTATATTTTTACTTCGTTTTCTAGTTTCTGACAGGTTTTGGAAGAAATCAGCTAAACCAGGCTAAACAGGGTGAAAATTCAGAAAGAAAGAAGCTGAAAAACCAATGTCGCACGCGCGGTCCGCGCCCGCGAAAAATCAGAAAATCGCTCACGCGATCCGCTCGCGCGAGACCCCCAATAACTCGCTCGCGCGATCCGCGCGCGCGAGGTACCAAAAGTCGCGCTCGCGCGACCTGCTCGCGCGATATGCCCAAAAATCAAAGTTGCGTATTTCAGTGTACTGAAGATTCCTGTGCAAACGAAACTGCAGAATGACGTCCAGATTGCAAATTACATCAGTTTCAGTCCGTTTCGAGTTGTAAAGGCTTCCAAAACTTGTTGTAAATCTATATATACTCTAATTTACTTCAATTAGAGGGTTGGCAATTATTATACACACATTCTACAACCATACTTCCAGCCATTGAAGAGAGGGAAGCAAGGAGAAGAAGAAGAAGACCAAGGGTTTCCATGGCCTCCTCCATCAACCTCTTGCTATCTATCACTTCCATGGACGGCTAGATCATAGATCTAGGGTTTCAATGAAGCCCTAGACGAGTAATAGGGTTTTATTTATGTTTTTATTTTAGTTTTATTATGTATGGATGACAGTCACATGTTTAGAGGATTTTTATAAATAAATCGTACTACTATTGATTAAATCATTGCTTTCAGAATTTATTCTTGTCTTAGATCTTTTTTGACTGTGATGTGCTCAACGATCTATTCTTGCTGTGCTTGCTTAGATTGTTTACATGTGATGGTGCTTAATTGATTCGTGCTATCAAGTATCCGAATAGTCCATGCCTAGGTTAGACGGATTAGATCACAACCCTAGTTTAGTGTGAGATAATTCGTGCTACCCGAAGATGGATTATGTTGGTGCTTGAACCATGATTATCTTCTTGTCGGAGGAATTGGGCTTGTAGCTACAATTCCCCATATTCATCCAACGTAATAAGCTAAAGTAATTCATAGATATTCCTATTATGAAGCTAGTGGTGGATTTGCAATCCTAGGTTTCCTTTAAATATTATTTAAAAACACTTTTAATTGACCCCTGAGATACTGCACATACAAATAAAATGAAAGCAATCAGTAGAAAAACAACAAAAAGTACAAAAATGAAGTCGAGTCAGTAACTTACCAAGGATGCCGTATACCATCCATCTGTCAAGGGCAAAATCAGGGTTAGGACCTCATAACCTTAAGGAGCGCAAAATTAGAGACACACCCGATGGTCTCGCGTGAGAACCAAAGACCGTAAACTAGCCGCCAAGGCGTGGCCCTCCTCAGCATAACTCCAAGGGACGTTGAGGACGCCTGCTGGCTGGGTAGGATACCCACATGTGACCCGTGGCACCTCCATAACCTGGGGAGAGCCATCTGCACCCAAAACATTAACGGTCCAATCCCAAGGAGGGATAGGATCAGAAACTGGGGGAACCTATCTTCTGTACATCTCACGAAGCTGTAGGCACAAAACAAGTTAGGGAAAAGATGAGTAAAAAAATATAGGCAACGGATAGAGACAAAAAAGTAAAAGAAACTCACCTCCAGGAGTGGGAAGTTGGGCATCAGAAAGCGGCCACGGTAAGCCTCATAGCCGGTCTCAGAGAGAAAGTGATCCCAAACATCGGTACCAGCTAAGGCCACAAGCAAAGCATCACCAGAAAGGTCATCAGTATCCATCACAGGAGGATCATGAGGGACGCGATACCTCAGACCGCCAACCACCTGCCGAGACACTCGTTTGCTGAGGAACCAGTTCCTGCTTTTGGTACTTTCCATCAGAAGTTGGCAAGAGGAAAGGGGCTTGGCCGCCTGAATCTCCTCTAGGGCGGCATAGGCAACGCTCTCCCAAGGCATCCAATCAACGCTAGCAGCTGTCAACCCAGATAAGAAGTTTCTGAGTAGAATAATCCAATGAGCCCCGCTCTTTACCCCGACAACATCCCTTCGCCATCTCAAGCCCCGGGGGAACAAAGGCAAGGAGCCATACCGTCCTTATCTTCACCTGATTCATCAGCAAGGGAAGGAGCCAACATCTTCAAGTACTCAAAGCTCCAAAGCTGTACAAATAAAGGAAAAATAAAAAAAGCAAGAAGTACGGAAATCAAAAAATCGAAAGAAAAAGAAGTTGCATTACATACCTCCCAAGCTTGCCAGAATCCCCCCGTCGATTTAACATCACCCCGAGAAACTTCACCCATATGCTTATAAAGGTGGGCCAGGGCAGCACTGCCCCAGTTATGAGAGGGGATCTCACCAATGGTCATCAGACAAGAAAGAAGCCTCAAGCTCACCCGGTCATTCCGTGTCACGAAGATCGAGCAACCAAGGACATACATAAAAAATACCCTCAAAAGTTTAGAATTATTTAGGTTGTGATTCCCTCTGCCGTAAGCCCAGTAAAGCCAGCCACAAGGGAACCAATGCCTCTCCAGATTAGGAGGAACAGCCCCAATTAACATCTCGACAGCCTCAGGATCAATCTCATAAAAGTAGTCCAGAATCAGGCGCTTCCCGCCAACTCTCAAACCGGTGATCATGGAAAAATCAAAAGGCGTCATTGTCATCTCACCAAATGGTAGGTGGAAAGTATTGGGGGTGTCCCACCATCTCTCAGCAAGAGCGTAAAAATGCGCCAGATCGTTGCTACTCTTTGAAACTAGGCCGACAAAGCCGCCAAAC
Source organism: Hydrangea macrophylla (assembly GCA_033977485.1). Lineage (NCBI taxonomy): Eukaryota > Viridiplantae > Streptophyta > Magnoliopsida > Cornales > Hydrangeaceae > Hydrangea > Hydrangea macrophylla. Next base: position 34,810,169 of record CM066992.1, read on the forward strand.
CCGACATCATCTACCATTCTCTTGACGGTAGGCGAGAGTTGGGTGTACCATAGAAAAGCATGATCAAGCTACCATGGCCCTTCAATGTCACTTCCGGTACCTGCATATATCAAAAACGACCAAAAACAAGCACAAAATCACTATTCACGACCCAAAGTCCAACTTCACAAAATCAACGTACGAGCACAAAACAAGCTTCCAACAAACTCTAGGCATACACTACAGTCCATATAACCAGCACAATGCATAAGATAGTCCTAAATAGTCGAAAGTTTTATATACCAGGCTCGCTAGAGCCACGGCCAAAAGATGACGTTGGGGGTCCGGTAAAATCAAGTCCGGAGTTTGGCTCTCGGCTTTCATTCGTTCCTTGGCCTTCTTAGACGGTCTTCTCGAGCTCGAAGTCATGGATCTGCAAGAAAATGGAAGACTAAAACCAAACTTTCTTCTTGAAAAAATGGAACAAACCAAAACACCAATCAAAATTCCAATCAAGGGGAAAGATTACTCACCTGAGTGCGCACAAGCTGCATTTTGACAAATTTTGGCTCCAAAAGCACCCCGAAATGTCCAAAAATGTTGAAATGCTCAAAAACTTGAGATATACACACATGGAGTCTGGCCACCCAGTGCTGCCGTGGCACTGGCCAACTGCTGCCATGGCAGTGGCCCAGTGCTACCGTGGCATTGCTCCCTGCGGGCCCCACTTTGCTCTATTTTAGCCCGTTGTGACCCGTTTTAGCCCGTTCGTGATCTGTTTAGCCTCGATGGCCCATTTTAGTCAAATTGATGAGGTTTTATCCCCAGCAGATCCATTTTAACCCCAGCAGATTTAGTTAATCCCCTGAGGACAGAAACAGAAAGATATCAGCTCCCGAAGGCCTGAATCGGCTTTTCGGACCAACCAATGCAAAGATTTGATCACCCGTGAGAGTTTCAGAGATGGGTCCTAGTTCCTGATCAAGAAACAGCTTAGAGAGATTCCCCGAGAATCCCACATCATCCCCTGAGGACAGAAACAGAATGATGTCAGCTCCCGAAGGCTCGAATTGGCTTTTCAAACCGACCAATGCAAAGGTTTGATCAACGGTGAGAGATTCAGAGATGGGTCCTGGTTCCTGACCAAGAAATGTTTAAGAGAGATTCTCTGAGAACCCTACATCATCCCCTGAGGACAAAAATAAAAGATACCAGCTCCTGAAGGCCCCGACCGGCCCTCTTGGATTGAGCGCCGAAAGATTTGATCAACCGTGAGAGATTCAAAGATGGGTCCTGGTTCCCGATCAAGAAAAGAGAGATTCTCTGAGAGTCCTACACCATCCCCCGAGGATACTAATTCCCATTATCCCTAATAGAAAATAGCAAAAACAGATCCAACTCCTGAAGATCAGTCATCAGTAACAACCAGAGTATCGCCCGTATCCAGATTTTGAAGACGAGCACCGTTATTCAACGACTTCGTGTGTCCTGATTATCATGAGCTTTCTCATTTGTCCATTATCATAGCTTTCCCACTTATCGGTTATCACAAGATCCCTCGGTCACCTTTGGTTGTCGTCCTCTGGGACCCCACGTTCGATTACATTTGTTTGGTAAGCACACTTCCCGTAATTTAAGATATTTGCCCGAGACCCAGAGTCTTCAACACCTTGGTATCCTTATCAGGATCAACCACTGCATTAGATTCAACACTAGCACAACATAATTCCACTCGGGGTGGCACACAGTCCACAGCACCAGCTCATGCTAAGATCAGAACACTAAACATGATAGGACTCAGGATGCAATCCCATACATTACATAACATCCTCATAACATAGCATTCGCCTGTCTTGTTGTGCATGTGTGCTTTGTTCCTTTATGCCCCGAACTACGTCTTGGTCTGATTCACCTTGGGATACGTAGGTAGCTCATGAAGAGCACGACCAACCCTGGCCCCAGCATCATGTTTTCAACCATTACATCCTTCGTGACGCTTTTTGTTATCCTAGATCTATAGCCTCCAAAAAGACCCATCTCTTCAAAGCTTTGGCACTCGCTTGTGACATGCGTTGTCTCGCAAGTTCATGCCAAAGAGAGGCAAACTGTAGGCACCCCATTTTGTCGGCTATCAGATTTAGAAGATCCATAGCTTGGTGGTTCACAATGATTGTAAAAGACTCAAAAAGGACTCCTGGAAGTTAAATCTATCTCTCAAAATGCTCAGAATGACCAAAATACCCCTGAAAGCCCGAACGCTCCCGGATTCGGACCAAATATTCTGGAAATGCGCTACGTCATAAGAAAAATAATAAAATGAGTTCTAAAGCAAGACCGGATGAAATTGTCGGCTCCCAGAGACGCCCGAAAGTCCCGGAAGTTCCCAAAAAGTCCCCGTTGACCGGTTTGACTATGTTTGACCAAGGTTTGACCAAGTTTGACCAAGTTGACCGAAATCGTCCAAATTTGCCAAAAAGTTCCGGGATCATTCTAGATCATGTGGAAAGTATTAAAATGAGTTTTAAAAGAAAATCGAACGAGAACGTCAGCTTTTGGAATCTCCCATAGGTTTCCAGAACTTACCGGGAATCCCAGGTTTGACTAGTTTGACCAAAAGTTGACATTGAAACTGGAGTATCACATCATTTTTCAAACATTTTTCATGGATACTAGAGGTCAATAGCTTTCCGACGGTATATCGCACATCAATTTTGGATTTCAAACGAATTTATTATGAATTTACGAAGGCGAAAAAGGCGATCAAATCGGCTTTTATCACGGATATCACAAAACTTTTCAAGGTGACCTATCTTCAAACTATTTTTTTTTATGTAAAGTAGACTCCATTACCTTTCGAACGGTATATCACAACCCCAATTTGGAGTTCGTATGTATTTTCTGTGAATTTCGGACGAAATAGGGATTTTTCGCGAATACCGGAACCTCTGGGGGCCTAAAAAGGATTATCTGGACGAATGAGGAGCAGTGCCGCCACGGCACTAGCCCACTGCTGCCGCGGCACAGGCCCAGTGCCACCGCGCACTCTCCTCCAGAATGGTGCATTTTTGTAATTTCGTTTTGGGGTTCATTTTGATTAATTGAAAACCAAAACGACGTAGTTCTATGCTCACAGATGTTTGGGACCAATGGGAGTACTTCTAAAACCCCAAAATCACCTCAAATTGGCCTATATAAACCTCCCTTGACTTTTCATTTTGGGGGTGTCAAATGCAAGCTTTGAAAAGTTTTAGAGAAAAAGTTGTAGAGATAAGGTTAGAATACAAAGAAAAGAAGCTTCCTTCTTTGATTTTCAAACAAGAAAGTGATTTCTAAACTTTGTTTTTACTTCATTACTTCCATTTACTTCATATTCAATACACCCAACCACTATTTTAGAGAGCATTTAAGAGAGAGGAAGCTACTTCCATGTCCAATGTCACCACATATGAGTGAAACACCAAACTACAAGTCCAATACATCATGAATATCATCTATTGATTGCTATCTATTTATTTGTTTATATTTGTTCATCTTCTCTCACCTCATTTCTTATTTTTTTTTTGTTTTTCTTTATTTACTTACTAGTCTATCATCATCTAGATGATGACATGAAGTTTGAGGTGAGTGAATCCTTATGGATAGTAGCTCTTGACCTCAAAAACATGTTTGATAGATGATGACTTCAACTTCAATACATTCCTATGTATTCATGAAGTTGTCTTTAAAATGTAAATAATACTTTCCAACAATCTTGGAGTTCTTGATGATGAGTTTGATGTTGACATTTTAAGTGGTTATAATCTTCATTAAGTATTGAAAATATGTTTTCAAAACCCCCCTTTCAAAACCCCCTCTTAAACCCCTCATTTTGATTTCATGAAATAAACCTTGTTTTCTCAAAACCTTCAAAACAGTCTTTCTAACTCATTATAAAACAGTCTCTCGAGTTATCATTTAACTTCAAAGAATTATTTTGAGTTCAATACTCAATATATGAATTCAAGACCACTTGGAAAGTCTTTCTAACTCATTATAGAACATCCATGATTTTTGGCTTGACTTGGAAGCATTTGAAAGGTGTCTATTTTTGTTCAAACATTCCTTCCAAACATTCTGCCTCCACTGTCACAGCAGCTAGGTTGACTTTCAACTTGTTTGAAAGAAAACCTTTCCAAAACGAGTGGTCCCAACTTATTTTTTCCTTTAACTTCAATGTCTTAGGGAACTGTCTGTGTAATATGGACCTCTAGATCTTTTGTTTCCATTTTCTAAGATTTTCTAACATTTCAGTCGACAGTATAGACTCTGTTTCTGAATAACCTCTATGTTTTATATGATTTCTCTCAATCTGTGGTAGTTATTAAAGATTGGCTTTTTGAGTTGTGTTCTAGACACAATAAGGAAGATCTCTATAAAAAATCATGGATTGAAAACGTTCCTATCCCCTCTTTTCAATTTTTGAAAGATCATGTTACTGTCCTGTCCACTATTCACAGCAAGCAACAGGAGACGATGATCGAAGTCAGACTTATATTTTCACTCCCATCCTTTGATTTGGTGCTTACATGCATTCCAAATTAGCTCATGTATTAGGAAGTAGTTCATACTACATTTGTACATATCCCATGATTACCTCCTTCATTAATTCATACACATTCTAGACTTCTAAGTCATTCTAGGAATCCATGAATACAAAACACACTACAACCTTGGCACATTCTAGATACATACATTGCATTCATACAAGATTTGGGGTTTTTGTGACTACTAATCTAAGAAGATTATAAGGAATGATCATGATCTCACGTTCATGTTTTCCCTCGATCTAATCATCCTTTCTCATCCGTCCTGGGGATTGAGAGATCTTCTCTTTTCAAAGATTAACATGCATCATTCTAGCTTGCTAAGCATCCTTGTTTTCTTTGATTTATTTGTTTCAAGAACAATTCATGTCCCCTTAGATTAGAAAAACTTTATTACTTGATATGTGATTAGATGATTTTTCCTAGGTTTGTTTTGTGTGATCTTTCACTTTGCATTATGTGATACTTGGCTTAGATCTTATGAATGATATCTTATCTTTAGATCTTCCATTTCAAATTTTCTTATGTGATGTAATATACTATCATAGTATTAATTGTTGAACCATACATAGTATCAGATGATTATTTGGATGCTAATTGAGGCCCGTTGAAAGACAGGGCGAGTTGAGGGTGTTTTAGTCGCGACAAAGGCTCCTTTCTCTCTCGTACCAAAACCCCGAGCCAAGTTCTTTGGTTATGAAGAGCCGGTGCCCTTTATCCATTTGGGTGAGTCAAAATTAGGTTTCTTGGTTCCTTAAAGACTAAGTGGCGACTCTGTATCTGTTTTCAACATACTATTTTCTTTCTTTGATCTTAATCAATTTCAAACAAAAACAACAAGTGGTAGAATCCCGCGTGTCCAAATCGACTTGTAAGAGATGCATCGCTCGAAGGATTACACTAGAATTTAAAAGGCGACATCCCAAGTAATGAAAATAAAATCATTCGACTAACGCAATTCAAATTGGCGCCGTACTGGGTAAGCCAATCAAAACCTAGAATCACATCAAATTTAGACATTGACAAAGCTATCATATCTGTTGGAAGATTCCTACCTTCCAGGGTCAGGGGACAATCTTTACACACTTTTCCCAACCTAACGGTCATACCCAAAGGTGACATAGCATTAAGACCTATCTCAAGAGCTTGGGGTATTAATCCCAACTCACGCACACCCTTAATAGAAATAAATGAACCAGAAGCGCCAGTGTCAAACAAAACTCTAACTTGACGTTGAAAAAGTACAAGCGTACCTTCTAGATTTTGTAGCTCTTTTTCATCGAAACCCGCTTCATATGGAATGATCGAATTCATCCATACCTGTCCTGGTGGTCCTTGTTGTCCTTGAACTGATGCCCCATAATATCCACCACGTGGTGCTTGATAATCCTTACTCATATGCCCACATTTACCACAATTGTAGCAAACAACACCTGATTGGTCAAAGTTTCTGGGAGTTTGACAGTCCCTAGCTAGGTGTGCTAGTATCCCACAATTAAAAAATCCACCTATCTCTCTTCTAGGTATAACTAGTGGGGCCTGAAAAGGTAGCCTCTACTATCCGGGTTATTGAGGTGGAGGAAAAGACAACGGAGGTTTCCTCGCTCCATCTCAAGTATGCTTATTTCCCTATACAATTACTTGTGGTCTCCATCCTGGCATTCTTCGTGTCGGGACTTGGAAATTCCTCTGTTGGAAATTCCTCAGTGGCAGGGGTCGTGTCATTTCTTGTATCTGGACCTGCTATCCATCCTTCTCAAAACTTGCTGCCAATCTAACCAGCCCTTCGAATGATTGGTTCAAATGTCCCACTATCATGTGCCTCAGATGCGAGCTATGTCCTTAATAGAACCTCTTTATCCTTTTGGGAGCCGTGTCCACCATATGTGGAGCAAAATGGGAGAGATGTTCAAACTGCATGGCATACTCTCGCACCATTCGACTACCCTGGGAAATACTTTTCTAAGAACCTTCCCTTGAAAGTCTCCCATGACATTCTCCTTGAAACATTCATCCCCATTATTGCTTTTTCAGACTCCCACCAATCTGCGGCGGCATATGTGCGCTGAAACGTGGCCCAACAACGCTTCTCCTGTTTATTACAATTGATAGCCTCAAAGATTAACTCCATCTCCCTGAGCCTCTATTCTACTTTCTAGGGTTTTGTCAGACCATCAAACTTCTCAGGTTTTAATGCTCAAAAATGTTCTAGCAACTTGTCTCCAATCTGAGGTCCACCTGGGTTATTGTAGTAATTATGGGTACTTCCAAAATGTTCCATACGTCTCATGAAAGCATCAAATACTCCAGTGGGATCCATCTCTGCCCGAATGGGTACTCCATGTCTGAAGATTTCCAATAGCCCCAGCCATAGTGCTTCATGTGTAGTGTACCTATAAAAGATTCATCGTTAAGATGTTGATCTCACCCCAAACAACATCATACATAACTTTAGTAAAAGCAATGAGCAGACTGAGATCTCAAATATATACAGCAAAATTGTCTTATACATATATCTACAATCAATACAATACCCTACAAGATGTCATCACTATACAAGGTTACGCATAAGCCGACTACTATATACAACTATCCCCCATAACACCCAAAAACTAAAAGTGGGGGACATGCCCTGTAAACAAAGGAAACTCTAAATTTAGAGAACCTGCCTTAGAAGTTGTCCACATCTGACCCATAAAATGAAGCGTCATCTTCTAGGGCAATCAACTCTCCCTCAGCTGCATCCTTTGCTAATGGCTTGTCCTCATTGAAAGGCTCATCGAGATCCTCCAACATAAGTCCATCCTTGAGGTCCTTAATATCATCCTCTACGGCCTGTATAGCGGCAACCAACTATGCCTCTTGACAAGCGGGGGTATTTGTAAAATACAATGACGCTAAAAGAAGAAAATATACTAATTTAGTCTATAATTCCTTTATAAATCTACAATTTGGATTACAATGTCAGCTTTTACATAATTTGATTAATCTATGATGAGTTGTATTGTTTTAGCTATAATTTGTGCAAATCACTGCTTGCTGTGTGAAGAAATGAATAAGCAGGATAAAAGGGTTGCTGGATTTCAAGGAAGACAATTCAAACATGAAAAGCGAGTTTCGAGCGATCAAAGATCCCTCGAGCGATCGAGAGTTTGATCGATCGAAGATAGTTAAAGCGCTCGAAGATTCCAGAAATTTGATCGATTAAGTGATGTTCGATCGATTGAACATGGCTTTTATCAGAACTTATGCGCACGCTACAGAAATGGAGTTTTTGAACCCTAGCTTTAGGTTTTAGTATTTATATTCATTTTGTTTATGTCCCATGAGACGCCCACTTAGTTTTTTTTCAGTTTTAGTGAGAGAGATAGAGAGTTTCACATGTTTTTGTAGGTTTGGAGTATGCATATTGCTTTTGGATTGCTTCCTATCGTTTAATATAAGTGTTTCTCTTCCAGGTTCTGCAATCTTAGTTTCTTTATATTCTAGTTGTGTAAAATCATAGTTTAATCTGTTAGTTTTAATAGTATTGTAGTAGTAGCTTTAAATCACCATTGTTTTTCATAGATTTCATGCTAAAATCACAACCAAACACGCCCTTAATGACTATTCACATTAAAAAAGAATCTGTGACACTCCAGACTATGTTTGAGTAGTCCCCAGGTTGGGAGATTATGATGAAACAATGATCTCGAGCATCTGCCATGCAGCAGAATAATTTCTATGCTCGATCGATTGAAGTTCGTTCAATCGATCGAACCAGAGGATAGTTAAGCGATCGAAGACGTGTCGATCGATTGAGAGATGAAGATGGTCGATCGATCAAAAGCGCGTCGATCGATCCAAATGTCTGATTCTTGGGTAGTCTCTTTGCAGTATTTCAAGACTTTCTGTTTTTGAGATTTGTTATCAAACTGTCCCCGAATGCTCAGTTTGTCAAAACAGTTTCATTACTTTAAGCCTTAAGGCATTTTTCTTCAATAACTTTTGCAAACCATTTTGAATGCTAACACCATTCAGAATGCGAGATTCAACTATTTATTTGAACCGCTTTCATGTGTTTCGATTTAACTGCGATGATATAGTCCCATCCATGAAAGGACTATTGATTCTTATTTTTAGAAAATACGGGATACTGTAGAGAGATACACTCCTTAGAGCTTAAAAGTAACTGCATGGTAGATGGCATGATCGCTGCGGACTCGTGTGATCCCAACATTCCCTTTTTATAAAGAAAACCGTTTCCAAAATATCGCTTTAGTTACTTAGTTAATCACTAGTTTAATTTTATTTAGTTGCTTTAATTTTAGTAGTTACTTCGTGGAACTTCGTGTTCTACAACCTTACAAATATTGAATTTTTATTTTCTTTTTAGAGATTAATCTAGGTATTTAGTTTAACACCTTCCCTATGGGATCGACCTGGTCTTAACCAGATTACTACTTGCACGATTACCTACACTTGGGTATAGCACAAGAGCGCACAACTTTTTAGCCGTGTCAAGTTTTTGGCGCCGTTGCCGGGTATGGAAACAAGCTAACGCTTAGATTACCTCAATCTATCTTTACCTCTTTCTATTTTCTTTTGTCTTTTATTCTTTAGAAAAAATCTCTTTAGGAATCTTTTCCTTTTCATGTCCAAAAATTCCGGAAATCCATTCTACTTAGCCGATTCCTCATATTCTATTAATCCTGTAGCCACGCCTACCAATTCAATAGGCGATAATCAAAGTGAAAACGGTGAGAATGTGGTTGTACCAATTGACGATTCGCTTCGTCCTTTGTGCAATCTCATGACACCCGAACACGCACCTACACCTTCTTGTATTCTCATTCCATCACATGTAGGTGAATTCCAATTTCGCAACGGAATGATTCAACTCCTTCCAACCTTCCATGGAATGGAGAACAAGAAGGCATATCTATATGTCAAAGATTTCGAGGATGTTTATAAATCATTTTCACAGAATTGTCTTGTAGATGTGACACGTCTAATGCTATTCCCCTTCACCCTGAAGGATAAAGCAAAAGCGTGGCTACTCACCTTAAAAGCAAATTCAATTTACACCTGGCATGCAATGAACACTGCGTTTCTAAAGAAATCTTTCCACCTCGCATGACCACTGAGCTTAAACGATAAATTAACTCTTATAAACAAAAGAGCAATGAAACCTTCACTCAAACTTGGGAGCGTTTCAAGGATTTGCTTCTCTCATGCCCACATCACGGGTATGAAAAATGGCAAACCATAAGCTACTTTTATGAAGGGTTAAATGGTGAAACTAAAAAGTTGGTCGAAACCATGAGTTCAGGGCCATTTCTTCGCAAAAATACTGAAGAAGCTGAAGCTCACTTCGAGTGGCTAGCAGAACATGCCCATGAATGGTCCAATTCTGAAGATGCCCCATGCTCACAGATATCCTGTGTAGAAGAGAAAAGTCTATACCAATTAAAAAGTGAGGATCATCTAATGAACAAATATGAGGAACTAGTTAAAAAAATGGAAGAGTTAGGAATGAAAGGAGAGAGTTCTAGGCAGGTTTTACTTGAAGAACCATGCAGCACATGCAACATGTTGGGACACACTAGTCAATACTGTCCAAATGTGTCGTACTTTCAAGAACAAGCCCCCATGGAAATGAATTCCATGCAAGGGTATAGGGGGACGGGGAATTTTTGTAATAATCATAACTCACAAAATAATAACAATCTATGGAATCACCCTGGTTTTGATTGGAAAAACGATGCTGGGACCTAAAATCACTACCAACAACAACAGCCGTACAATAACAATAATCACTATCAAGGGCAATACAATAGGCAGCCCCAGCCATTCAATCAAAATAGATCAAACAACTACAACCAAGCTCAACCCTCTAACAATCAGCAGTCAAATGGTTACGTGCCACCTCATAAAAAGGTGCAAGAGGAAAATCCACTTTCTAATGCAAATTTAATGCAACAGCTAATTCAGATGATGAGTAAGATGTCCGCGACATTAGAGAGAATGGACGTACGACAAGAAGGGTCGAGTAGAACGTTTCCTGCTCAACCACATCAAAACCCTAAAGGATTCAACAATGGTCCCAATAATCATGAACAGGCAAAAGCCGTGACTACTCTGAGAAGCGGCAAGATTATAGGGTGCAATACACCCCTCTCTATTCCCGAGGAATATGAAGAAGATGAAGTGGTAACTAAAAACAAACCGTTTACTCAAGAAGAGGAGCAAATCAATAATAACAAACCGTTAGATGCACAAGATGAGGCTCCTAGAGAAGTAGAAAAAGTTGAGAGAAGGCCCGAAAAGGAACCAGTAAAAGATGAATTACCTACATGCCCTTTCCATGCGCCTTACCCTCAAAGGCTTAAGAAACCCAAAAATGAGGCAAAGAGTCAGGAGTTCTTAGAATTGTTTAAACAAGTCAAAATAAATCTTCCACTCCTTGATGCAATCAAACAAGTGTCGGCTTACGCTAAGTACCTTAAAGACTTATGCACGGTCAAGAGGAGGCAAAGTGTGAAGAAACATGCTTATGTTGATTGCCAAGCAAGTACAATCATCCAAACTGAATTGCCTCTGAAACTCAAAGATCCCGGCACCCCAACTGTCTCGTGACGAATTGGGAATCAAAGAATAAACAACGCCCTCCTTGATTTAGGAGCTAGCGTAAACCTGCTACCATACTCAGTTTATAAACAACTAGGGTTGGGTGAACTCAAACCTACCCGAGTTGCATTACAACTGGTAGACCGGTCAGTCAAATACCCTAGAGGAATACTGGAGGACATTCTAGTGCAGATAGATTCATTTGTCTTCCAGGTCAATTTTGTGATCTTGGACACTGAACCTGTGTCCAACCCATGTGCACAAATCCCGATAATATTTGGACGTCCATTCCTCAATACCATACATTCCACAATCAAAATAAGAAGTGGTATTATGATCATCGTATTCGGGAACATGACTTTAAATGTCAAGATCTTTTCAAATCCCTGACCTAAAAAATATGAGGATGAGGAAGAAATCAACTATATCGAAACGGTCATTGAAGATGAGATCGACTTCGTTGATTATAAAGACCCTTTGGAGGTAGTAGTGTCACAATTTGACACTATCTACAAACCTAACGATTCTACTCCATTGGACGCTGCTTTAAATCACACCTGCCTCATGATGGAAACAAAGGAGGATAGAGTTGAATGCATGTGGGTAACACCATATGAACCCCTACCTCCAAAAGTAAAATTAGTCATGCCCTCTAATTTTCAGTTTCTCGATTTGGAATTAAAGGAGCTTCCAGAAGAGCTCAAATATGCTTTCCTGGGGACTGAAAAGACTTATCCTGTTATAATTTCATCCACTCTTAGTCTGGAACAAGAGGGCAAACTAATCCAAATGTTTAAACAACATAAGGGAGCATTGGGATGGACCATTGCCGACCTCAAAGGCATAAGTCCGTCCGTGTGCACTCATAAAATATATCTGGAGGAAGACGCTAAACCTTTGCGATAAATTCAAAGGCGTCTTAATCCCAATATGCAAGAAGTAGTCAAAAAGGAAGTCCTAAAACTTCTTGATGTTGGGATCATATATCCTATTTCTGACAGCCCTTGGTTTAGTCCAACCCAAGTAGTGCCCAAAAAGGCAGGCATAATGGTTATTCTTAATAAAGATAGCGAATTGGTACCGACACGCGTCCCTACCGAATGGTGGATGTGTATTGATTACTGAAAATTGAATACTGTGACTCGGAAAAACCACTTTCCATTGACATTCATAGATCAAATGCTAGAATGAGTGGCGGGTCATAAATTTAATTGCTTTCTAGATGGATATAGTGGCTATAACCAAATTGAAATTGCTCCTGAAGATCAGGAGAAAACAACTTTCACGTGCCCGTTCGGTACATTTGCCTACCGTCGTATGCCTTTTGGCTTATGCAACGCACCTGCTACTTTTCAGCGGTACATGTTGAGCATATTCAGTGATATGGTCGAATAAATACTCGAGGTCTTTATGGACAATATTTTGGTGTTCGGCCATAGTTTTGAAAATTGCTTAGACAATCTAGAATATGTGCTAACACGATGCGAGGACAAACACCTAGTACTAAACTGGAAAAAGTGTCACTTCATGGTGACCAAGGGAATTGTCCTCGGCCACATTATTTCTGATAAGGGTATCCAAGTGGATAAAGCAAAAATCGACATAATCTCAAACATACCTATTCCTCGTACAGTTAAAGACATCCGCTCTTTTCTGGGACACGCGGGATTCTATCGTCACTTTATAAAAAAATTTTAGTGTAATTTCCCGACCATTGTGTCAACTCTTAGTCAATGACATACCATTCGAGTGGTCAAAAAATTGCCAAATATATATTGACGTACTAAAGGAACACCTTACCTCTGCACCAATAATACAGGCACCCAATTGGAGTTCGCCTTTTGAACTAATGTGATGCTAGTGACTATGCCATTGGTGCAGTCCTAGGATATATAGAGGAAGGATAATAAGCCCTATGTAATTTACTATGTCAATCGAGCACTCAACGAAGCTCAAATGAACTATAAAACTACCGAGAAAGAGCTACTGGCAATAGTCTTCGCTTTAGATAAGTTCAGGTCATATTTGATAGGGTCCCCTATCGTCTGCTATACAGACCACTCGGCCCTCAAGTACATGTTATCTAAGAAGGATGCAAAACAAAGGCTTATCCATTGGATACTCCTACTCCAAGAATTTGATATCACAATCAAGGATAAAAAGGAAGTAGAGAATGTGGTCACTGACCATTTGTCTCGGTTAACATTTACTGACAACACTGAACCCATACCAATTAAGGATGAATTCCCAGATGAGCAACTGTCAAGTTTGCCTTGGTATACGGATATAATAAATTATCTTGTCATGGGAGAAACCCCGAGTCATTGGTCAAATCAAGATAGGAATCAGTTCCTCTCATTCGTACGTCATGTCTTTTTCGATGACCCATACTTATTCAAGTATTGTGCTGATCAGGTCATCAGATGTTGTGTTCCAAATGAGGATATAATCGTGATTTTGGCATCTTGCCATTCTGAAGCCTTTGGAGGCCATTTTTCTTCGCAAAAGACCGCACAAAAAGTCCTACATAGCGGTTTCTACTGGCCCACTGTGTTTAAGGATGCTCTTTTTTTTTGTAAATCGTGCCAACGCTGTCAAAAGCTAGGTACAATTTCAAAAAGGAACTTTATGCCCTTAACTCCCATTATCACAATTGAAATATTCGATTGACACGAGAATTATTCTTCTGTGCGCTTGTGTGCTATACCCAAGTATAAGTAATCATGCAAGTAGTAGTCTGGTTAAGTCCAGGTCGATCCCACAGGGAAGGTGTTAAACTAATTACTCAGATTAATCTCAAACAAGAAAATAAAAATCAATATTTTAAAAAGAGTGCAGAACACAAAGTTTCACAATTTATCAACTACTAAAGATAAAACAATTAAACCAAATTAAACTAATTACTAACTAATTAATTAAAGCAATGATTTAAAACGTGTTTTTCTTACTAAAAAGGAATGTTGGGATTACACGAATCCACCGCGACCTAGCCATCTACCATACAGTTGCATTGAAGCTCAATGGAGCACACTCTCCACAGTATTCCGTATTTCTCTTAGGATAAAGAATTTGTAGTCCTTTCATGACCGAGACCATATCATCACAATTAAGTTTGAAATACATAAAAGCAATTTAAAACAATAGTTTTGACTCTCACCTACAATGGTGTTAGCATTGAGGGTGGTTTGCAAAATATATTGAAGAAAAATGCCTCAAGGCTTAAAGTTCACAGACTGTTTTGACAAACTGAGCGTTTGAGGACAATTTGATAACAATCCAGTAAAGTAGAAAGTCTAGGAATACTGCATAGAATGTCCTCAAGAATCAGAGAGTTCGATCGATCAACGCGCTTTCGATCAACCGAATATCTTCATCCCTCGATCGATCGAACTGACTTTGATCGCTCGACTGTATCTCTGTTTCGTTCGATCGAGCCTTCTCGATCGATTGAGCACAGAAATTATACTGCTACATGGCAGAGGCTTGAGATCACGGTTTCATCATGATCTCCCAACCTGGGGACTACTCAGACATCGTCTGGAGTATCTCAGATTCGTTTCTTACGTAAAGTTCCATAAAGGGTGTGTTTGTTTGTGATTTTTGCAATGAATTTATGAAAATTAATTGTATAACTATAACTAACATGCAATACTACTGGATAACAAGATATAATACTATAAATTAAGTGCAGAACATAAACAAAGTAACCTGGAATCAAAAACTTGTATTGAACTAAGGGAAATCCAAACCAAACAATGTGTATCCTTGATGAAAACCTACAAAATAAACAAAGTGAAGCTCTCTACTCTCTATGAACTGATGAAAATGAAAGTGGGCATCCTTATGGACGTATACAATACAAGTATATATACTTAAGACCTAATGCTAGGGTTAAATCCCACTTTTGCTGCATGCGCGTAAAATCTGATAAAAGCCATGTTCGATTGATTGAACATCTTTCGATCGATCGAACTTCTGGAGTCTTCGAGTGCTTGATCTTCTCTCGATCGATCGAACCTTCAATTGATCGAATGGTCTTCAATCGATCGAGGTTTACTTTTCATCTTTTACTTGTCTTCATTCAAATTTAGCACTCCCTTTTATCTTTCTCATCCAGTTCTTCACACAGCAACAGTAATCTGCACAAACTATAGCTAAAACAAATAACTTATCATAGTTTAATCAAACTGTGTACAAACTAACATTGTAATTCAAATTGCAGATAAATGAAGGAATTGTGAAATAATTTAGCACATTTTCTTCTTTTAGCGCAGTTGTATTTCACAAATACCCCCGTTTCTCACAACCCCCAACTAGCGATTTGCTAGTCCCTAGCAATAGAGCAAAAATAAAAACAAGCTAAACTACAACTATAACAGAAAAACTAAAATAAACTAGACCCAGATTAACTAAACTAAAATAACACGAAAGAAACTACCTAACTCACTTTCGCAGGAATCACGGTTGCATTTAGCGAATGCAACAAGCCGTTAAGCCCCTAGGTTCTCCCTAGTGGACGAGTGTTGTCTCGTGAGGGTTTGCAGTGAATGTACCCACAAAATTTTCTGATTTTAAGCTCAAAAAGATATAGAAATTTTTTTAAACATTCCCCTTTTATTCAACTATTGATTTATCTCTACAAAACATATCATCCTCTTTCAAACCATGAAAGAAATGCACATGTTCCTCATGTCACCAAGATAAAAACAATATACGCATCACATCCCTACATCCGTGTGTGTGTGAAATTAACAGCTATACATCGAACTGTATTTAGAGTTGTTTAGACTATCATACTCTCAGAACTTGTAGTTTCAACTCAATCCTCACATAGTTATTACACTCAAAAATGAACATCCCACATAAACTTGGCTAATAATGATCACTCATGGTATGAAAGCTTTGATAGGAATGATTTTTCGGATACTAATGCTTTCATACTCGACTCTATAAAAGACGAACATTTAGAATGTATAGTCTCATGAAAGGAATACCACTTACTAGAGGAGCAAAATAGCGCGGATAACTCAACTTACACGTTCATGTTTAGACTAAGTTGTTGAGAATCATTAAGGCTTTGACTTTTCGGTTTTTATTTAGTAGGGTAGAAATTAGAGGGGTGAGAAATTGCACATTTTCAGCATGTGGCTGTGTTCAGTAATTCCTTCACTTTGTTCCAACCATCCTCTCCATACATATAAAAATATATCATTATTTTATTTATTTATTTATTTTTACATATACAGCCCTTCCCACCACTATTCCTTCCTCATACTTCAACAATGTAATCACATTGGGTGTGCAATAGAGTATATTGAGGTCAAAGTATACGATTAGGGATTTAGAATTTCATAATGGATTTGGCATTATTTATTAGGTGTGGGGTTAAGAACAATGCATATTCAGAGATGTCGATATAGGTAAATGGAGAAAACAAGGGGCAAATACGATGGCTTAAATCATTTTCTCAACTTCTTAATTTTTAACACTTACAAGTTCGTTGAGTTTAGTTGGTAAATCCTGAAAGTTCTCTTCTACTAAGAAGCCAAAATGAAAGAATTAGAGACTATTCAACGAATTTAATCGGCATATTCAAGAAAAGTAATTCGAGTTTTAATGTGATAACTCCCTCAGACTTGAAGATTGGATTCAAAAGCTTACTAAGGGTAACTAGTTTTCACTACTTCATTCTTTAAAGTACGAAAGTCATATTAACTCTTATTTTAAGTTTTCTGCATAGCTATTAACATGTGCAAATGATTTGGATACAAGAATGATCAACCTATGCATTCATCCTAGAGAAACTAGAAAAACGCATGAACTTAATTCATCAAAGGATGAGAATAAAATGGTTGTGTCATTGCTCGACAACAGCTAAATAGGAGTGAATATTCAAAATTATTCTACCAATTTAATTCAAAAACTTACTTAATTGTTTGAAAATTTTGCAAAGTTGTTGTATGTGAAATGTTTGTAATTTACTTTAGTTGCTAATGGAAATTGTATGACATACACAATAGATAGAATGGTCCAGATTGCTACGAACTAATGTGCACAGGTGATTATCTATCTACATCCCACCCCCAACTGAAAATCACAATGTCCTTAGCAATTGATTTTCAAAAATAGATAGGGAGATATCACCTGATATGACATTGTGAGAAATGCAAGTGTAACAACCTGTACAGAAAGCATACATACTCCAAACAGCAAAGATTAAAAGAATATGAAATATAGAGCATAGGATATGAAATATAGAGCATAGGATCCATGCATAAAATGGAACTAATCACTGGAAATATATTAAAGTGAAAGAACAGAACAGTGATAATATGTGCCATATAAACTAAAATACAAAATATACAAACCATCCAACAACACAGAATAACCCAACAGTGTCCAAAAAAAGTTATCCAACAACCAAACCAACACAACCAAAAACAACCACAATGTCCAAAATAGCTAAACAACACCGATACCCCAGAAACTAGACATCATCGGCTACGTCCGATAATATCTCAATAAAAACATCAGGAGCATCCCCACCGCCACCCTCAGCAATAGTCGGAGTCGCTGGGTCACTCGTGATCATGGCAGCTGGAATAGATAAGGGTGTGTCGGCCACGACAAGAGGAGGTGGAAGTGGTATCTCCGTGGCAGGCGGTGTCGCCGATGATGTAGAAGTTGTAGGATCAATCTGGGAAGGTAGAGCGGCAGATGATGGATCGGTGGTGGATGGTAGAACTACAACAGTGGTAGGTGGGTCGGTGGAAATGGTAGGAGCAGCTGTAGGTGGCTCGCTGGATGGTGGTGCAGAAGCTGCATGAACTGCCTGGTCAACTCCGATCTGTATCAAGATCGCCTCCAGCAGAGTCGTCATCTGATCAACCTTACCCTCAAGTCTAATCCTGGCCTCTCTCTCCTCCAATAGCAACTCATGAATAGTTGGGAGAGGCGCAGAAGAAGACTCTCCCTGGGTACGAGCCTGAGATCTCTGTCTCAGCTCAAATCTGGAAACCTCCCCAATAGGATCCATATCCTCCTCAGAATCATGCTCCTCAGCCTTTGTGGGCGTCCAAGAAGCAGCATCCTCCGTGTCGGTGCCTCCTCCTCTCCTCCTCTTCTCGCCAATCTTCGCCTTGCCTTTACCTCACCTCTTTCTCTTTTGTGCCTCAGACCGGCAGGAAGCAGTCTCACCAAAACAGCTACGAGACTAGGCAGTCACAGTACCGGCCAATGGAAGTAAACCCACCTGCTCAATAACCCTGTGAATGGCCCAAGTACCCTTCAGATGCTTCTTGGCCTGAATGTATCGAGTAGGGTGCCTCATGAAATCAATGTAGAGGCGAGGCAAATAGACAGGCTACCGTGTCCCGATCACATATAACACGCGGGCATACCAAGCTGCAATCTTCTCCCGATAAGATGTCACTAAGAGGCAATTGCTAAGGGCGATGTGCAGCATATGATAATTATCTGTGAGGTAGAAGTCAGGAATAAGAGCCTCGCCATCCCAGCCCAGAAGAGCACCCCCAGTGATCTCTCTGATAATAATAGTCGGGGAGAGCAGCGGTGTGTCGGGGCGATGCGGACAAACACAATCAGGTACCTCGGGTACGCCAAAAGCATCAGAGACAGTGGCCGGGATAAAAACGATCTCCTGACCACGGAAGAATGAGCGGAGTGTGAACGGAGCAACTGGATCCCTGATCATCGTCGCACACGCCTCCCGGATCCAGGACAGATTAACATGCTTAGGCTGGGAGAAGAGCGTGTACCACTGTGGCATAGCGCGTAGCCGGGCTAGATACCAAGGAGTAGCCAGCCATGCTGTCTCGAAGGGTTGCTCGAGCATAACCTTACACGACAGGAAATATCTGGTGAACCATACCCGGTCTTCTTCATTTCTGAACCCGTGATCAGGTAATAGGGTCGGGTATGGATAGGTCAAATGGCTTGAGCTTGTGATACCCGGTGATAGGGTTCATTGTGTAGCCCTGAAACAAAATAAACAAACATAGAAACATTAAAACAGGGAAACCAGAAATGAAAAGAAACTGTCACACTTCGATCGATTAAAGCATGTTTGATCGATTGAGAACATCGCAGGTTCGATCGCTCGAGACATGTTCGATCGATTAAAAGGATGCTGGGTTCGATCGCTCGAAACCAATTTGATCAATCGAACACAGCAAAGTGGCAGTTTCGAGCGATGAGAACGGAAAAGCACCGCAAACAAAAAATATAACAAGACAATGAAGAAAAAGATTAAAATAACCAATGGGGGCACCCCCACACGAATTTGAAACGAAAAGAACAACGAGGGGGTCTCGGGGCCTAACCTCGAGAGACGTGCCGAGCAGAGGATGAGGGTGATGATGATGACGATCAGAGTGCCCAGTTGCTCCTCAATTGATGCTGGTGTATATGGGGGGTCCAAACTCGCGCGGGAGTTGTCGTCTGTCTTCAATCGCTCGAGGAAGGGAGAAGAAGATAGACTGAAGAAGATACTGAACAACGCCTCGTTTAAAAATAGGTTTCGATCGCTCAAAATGGTTTGATCGATCGAACCTTCGATCGATTGAACCCTGCTGAAGCGCTCGAGGATCTGATGATCTCGATCGATCGAGAAACGGTCGATCGATCGAACTCTAAAGTTCTAGAAGATCATATAATTGATAAATTAAACACCCCCAACTAACCAACATCGGTCTGGACATACATAATAGTGATAAATAGTTCATTGGTAAGTCATGTAAGCCAAAAACATCATCCTCATAGTAGAAAATTGCAAATTTATATTAATAAATCCTTAAAAGAGCATCCACTTGCAATATTATTGCCCCCACATGGCCTTTAAAACCTTATTGAAAAAGAAAACTAGAATTAAACTGAAAATAACAAAACTTTGTCTAAGAATACACTCCAGTTGATGAAAGAAATATGATATGACCTAAAATAATTAGAGTGAAACACTATTCTTCAAGCAGGAAGATTTCATCTTCCACAACCTCCTTCTCCGCCGGAACTTCAAGTGTAGAGTCTGAACTTGATGATTCCCTTTCCCAGAACAAGCGGAAAGCAGTGAGGACATCATCGAGCATGTACAAACTTTCTAAGGAATTGATTCCACTGACAATAGGGGATCCGGATGGAGACAAGGATAGCGGAGTGTAATTGCGCATCGGACGTTCCTCTTGCGGCGGAGTACCCGCAGACCTTATATATGGTCCAAATCCATAAAAGAGTTGATGTGGAAGGTATAACGGTGGAAATGATGGATTCAAAGTGATATTCCTGACAAAGGGAAACAAAAAGGAAACGAAGAAAATAAATTAACTAGAGCAAAAGAAAGATCAAACAGGAAGAATTAAACAAAGCAAAACGAAAAGAAAAAGAAAGGAATGTGACCGAGAATTAACCTCACTATTGCCTTGATATCCCCAGGTGCACTAGCAGGTAGCGGGCATTGAAGCCAGAACAACAAATAGCTCAAATGGACATAAATATAGGGAACCACTTGGATGACCAGGAAGTCGTCAACATATGTGAATACAGCATTATGGCATTCTGGCACCACATCCTGTAAGTCCTCTTCTTCCCATGGCTCCCACATTGAGTCATTTTCCCACTGTTCCATCAGAGCGTCATCGACTTCCGACACAGCATATCCCTCTGGTTCTCCCTCCTCTTCAGGGAGTTCCATGTGCTCAAATGGGTTAATCTGGAAGAGAGCAGGACCGTATGGGATGTATCCGTGGGTTAAGTCAACAACGTCTTCAGCTCCTGGCCCTTGGTATGGAGATAAACAGAATGCTATATCATCAGTAGTCCAAGGTGGGTTTTGATATTCTGAATCAGCCCATAACCCAATCGAGTGAACATCGTCATCTCTCATGTTGGACAGCCTACAGGAGATAGAAATGGAATAGCAGATTACGATCAAGATCACACTAAAAAAGAAATAAATAAACGAAAGAACAAAACAAAACGAAAAACAATAAAAAGAAAAAGTACAGCAACATTGTTAAAACGCACTTGGGCGTTCTAGGTGGAGGCATAGTCGGGCTCATCAAGTTGGATGTGCTCGACCTCTGGTTGGAAATCTTCTAAGAACGGTTTTACTCGTTGGCCATTGACTTTGAAACTTCTGTCATTCTTAGGATTAAATAACTCAACGACCCTATGTGGAAAGAAAGATTTGACTGTGAAGGGTCCTGTCCACCGAGATCGGAGTTTTCCTGGGAAAAGATGAAGGCGTGAATCGTATAGTAAAACTTTCTGCCCAGGCTCAAAAGATTTTCGAAAAATCGTTCTATCATGGCGAGCCTTCAACCTTTCCTTGTGAAGTTTGGCATTGTCATATGCATCTCGTCGGATTTCTTCCAGTTCCGCCAATTGGAGTTTCCAGAGATGACCTCCTTCTTTAGTATCGAAATTTAATGAGCATGTCGCCCAATATACTTTGTGCTCAATTTCAACAGGGAGATGACATGCCTTACCATACACTAGCCTATATAGGGACATTCCCAGATTTGTCTTGTAGGCAGTACGGTACGCCCAAAGAGCATCAGTCAGTTTATAGGCCCAGTCTTTTCTGTTGAAACTAACTGTCTTTTCTAATATGTGCTTGATTTCACGGTTAGCCAACTTTGCCTGCCCGTTTGTTTGTGGGTGGTAGGCTAGAGCGATCTTGTGATTCACCCCATATTTTCTGAGTAGTGATTCCAAAGGCCTATTGCAAAAGTGTGTCCCTTGGTCACTTATTAGGGCTTTTGGGGTTCCGAAACGCGATAAGATATTTTCCTTAAGAAAGGACATTACTGTTTTATCATCATTGCGTCTCGTCGGTATCGCTTCTACCCATTTTGATATATATTCCACAGCAAGGAGTATATATTCACAGTTATTCGATTTAGGAAATGGGCCCATGAAGTCGATGCCCCAACAATCGAATATTTCAATTGTGATGATGGGAGTTAAGGGCATCGAATTCCTTTTTGAAAGTGTACCAAGCTTTTGACATCGCTGGCACTATTTACAAAAAGCGTAGGCATCTTTGAACACGGTGGGCCAATAGAAGCCGTTGTGCAATACTTTGTGTGCGGTCTTTTGGGAGGCAAAATGGCCACCGCAGGCTTCAGAATGACAGGAGGTCAAAATTACAATTATGTCCTCATTTGGAACGCAACGCCTGATGACCTGATCAGCACAATACTTAAATAAGTAAGGGTCATCGAAAAAGAAATGGCGTGCAAACGAAAGGAACCTTTTCTTGTCCTGATTTGACCAATGGCTCGGGGTCTCGCCTGTAACAAGGTAATTTATTATATCTGCGTACCAAGGCAAATTGGAGATAGCCATCAGTTGCTCGTCTGGGAATTCATCTTTTATAGGTACAGGCTCAGTGTTGTCAGTGAATGTCAACCGAGATAAATGATTGGCGACCACATTTTCTACTCCCTTTTTGTCCTTGATAGTGATATCAAATTCCTGGAGTAGGAGTATCCAGCGGATAAGCCTCTGTTTCGCGTCTTTCTTAGATAGCAGGTACTTGAGGGCCGAGTGTTCTGTAAAACAGACTATTGGGGACCCTATTAGATAAGACCTGAATTTGTCTAGAGCAAATACTATTGCCAGTAACTCTTTCTCAGTAGTCGTATAATTCATTTGAGTTTCGATAAGTGTTCTGCTGGCATAGTAGATTACATAAGGCTTGTTGTCCTTCCTCTGTCCTAGAACTACACCAATGGCATAGTCACTAGCATCGCACATTAACTCAAATGGCAAACTCTAATCGGGTGCTTGTATTATCGGTGCGGAGGTAAGGTGTTCTTTTAGTGCATCAAAAGATATTTGACAGTTTTTCGACCTTTCAAAAGGTATGTCTTTAGCCAATAGTTGACACAATGGTCGAGCGATTGTACTAAAATTTTGGATAAAGCGTCGATAGAATCCTGCGTGTCCCAAAAAAGATCGGATGTCTTTAACTGTAAGGGGGACCGGTAAGTTTGAGATAATATTGATTTTTGCTTTATCGACTTCGATACCTTTATCAGAGATAATGTGGCTGAGGACAATTCCCTTGGTCACCATGAAGTGACATTTTTCCCAGTTTAGTACTAAGTGTTTGTCCTCGCATCTCGCTAACACATTCTTAAGGTTTTCTAGATAGTTATCAAAACTATGGCCAAACACTGAGAAGTCGTCCATAAAGACCTCGAGTGTCTATTCGACCATATCACTGAATATGCTTAACATGCACCGCTGAAAGGTAGCAGGTGCGTTGCATAAGCCAAAAGGCATACGGTGGTAGGCGAATGTACCGAACGGATAAGTGAAAGTCGATTTCTCCTAATCTTCAAGAGCAATTTTGATTTGGTTATAGCCACTATATCCTTCCAAGAAGTAATAAAATTTATGACCCGCCACTCTTTCTAGCATTTGATCCATGAATGGCAATGGAAAGTGATCTTTCCGGGTCACAGTATTTAACTTTCGGTAATCGATACACATCCGCCATCCAGTGGGGACGCGTGTTGGTACTAACTCGCCCTCTTTGTTTGGGATAACTGTTATACCAGCCTTTTTGGGCACCACCTGAGTTGGACTAACCCACGAGCTGTCAGAGATAGGGTATATTATCCCAATGTCTAAAAGTTTTAAGACTTCTTTTTTCACTACTTCTTGCATATTGGGATTCAGACGCCTCTGCATTTGTCGCGACGGTTTAGAATCTTCCTCCAGATATATCTTATGGGTGCAAATAGATGGGCTTATGCCTTTTAGGTCGGCAATAGTCCATCCCAAAGCTCCTTTGTGCAGTTTGAGCATTTGAATCAACTTATCCTCTTGTTCTGAATTCAACGTGGATGAGTTTATCACAGGATAAGTCTTTTCAGTTTCTAGAAAAGCGTATTTGAACTCTTTTGGAAGCTCCCTTAATTCCAAATCAGGAAACTAAAAGTTCGACGGCATGGTTTACTTCGTTTTCGGAGGCAAGGGTTCATATGGTGTGACCCACATACATTCATCTCTATCTTCCTCTTTAGTTTCCATCATAAGGCAGGCATGATTTAAAGCAGTGTCCAATGGCGTAGAATTGTTAGGTTGATAAGTAGCGTCAAATTGTGACACAACTACTTCCAAAGGATCTTTGTATTCTACAAGGTCAGCCTCTTCCTCGATGACTATTTCGATGAAGTTAACTTCTTCTTCGTCCTCGTATTCTTTAGGTCGGGCATTTGAAAAAATCTTGACATTTAAAGTCATGTTCCCGAATACGATGGTCATGATACCACCCCTTATTTTGATTGTGGCATCAATGGTGTTGAGGAATGGGCGTCCAAAAATCACCGGGATTTGTGAACATGGATTAGACACAGGTTCGGTGTCCAAAATCACAAAATCGACCGAAAAGACAAATGCATCTATCTTTACCAGAACATCCTCCAGTATTCCTCTAGGATATTTGACTAACCTATCTGCCAATTGCAATGCAACTTAGGTGGGTTTGAGCTCACCCAACCCTAGTTGTTTATATACTGAATAGGGCAGCAAGTTTACGCTAGCTCCTAGGTCAAGGAGTGCGTTGTCTATCCTTTGATTCCCAATTCTACACGAGACAGTTGGGGTGCCAGGGTCTTTAAGCTTTGGAGGCAACTCGTTTTGGATGATTGCACTTGATTGGCAAGCGACATAGGCATGTTTCTTCACACTTTGCCTCCTCTTGACCATGCATAAATCTTTTAGATACTTAGCGTAGGCTGGCACTTGTTTGATTGCATCAAGGAGCGGGAGATTAATTTTAACTTGTTTGAACAACTCCAAGAACTCCTGATTCTTTGCCTCGTGTTGGGGCTTCTTGAGCCTTTGAGGGTAAGGCGTGGGGAAAGGACATTTAGGTAATTTGTCCTTGATCGGCTCCTTTCCAGGCCTTCTCTCAACTTCTACTTGTTTAAGAGCATCATCGTTTGATTCTAATGATTTGTCATTAGTGGATGATTTATCTTCTTGAGTAGATGGGTTGTTTTTAGTTACCACTTCTTCCTCTTCATACTCCACGGGAGTAGAATGAGGCATGTTTTTCTCTATGACTTTGCCGTTTCTTAGAGTAGTCACGGCTTTTTCCTGTTCATGATTAGGGGGACCATTGTTGTATCCCTTAGGGTTTTGAAGTGGTTGAGCAGGAAACGTTCCACTCGACCCCTCTTGACGTGCATCCATTCTCTCTAATGTCGCGGACATTTTGCTCATCATTTGAATTAGCTATTGTGTTAAACTCGCGTTAAAGAGTGGATCTTCCTCTTGCACCTTTTTGTGAGGTGGTACGTAAACATTTGCTTGTTGATTATTAGGGGGTTGAGCGTTGTTATAGTTATTTGCTCTATTTTGATGGAATGGCTGGGACTGCCTGTTGTATTGCCCTTGATATTGATTATTGTTATTATAGGGCTATTGTTGTTGATATTGGTTTTTAGTCCCAGCATTGTTTTTCCAATCGAACCCAGGGTGATTCCATCTATTGTTATTTTGTGAATTGTAATTGTTGTAGGAATTCCCCGCCCCCCTATACCCTTGCATGGCATTCATTTCCATGGGGGGTTGTTCTAGAAAATACGGTACATTGGGACAGTATTGAGTAGTGTGTCCCAGCATGTTGCATGTACCGCATGGTTCTTCAGGCAAAAGCTACCTAGAACTCTCTCCTTTCATTCCCAATTCTTCTACTTTTCGCTAGTTCTTCATACTTATTCATCAAATGATCGTCACTTTTTAGTTGGTATAAACTTTTCTCTTTCACACAGGATATCTGTGAGCGTGGGACATCATTTGAATTTGACCACTCGTGGGCGTGCTCAGCTAAACACTCAAAATGAGCTTTAGCTTCTTCCGCGTTTTTACGAAGAAATGACCCTGAACTCATGGTCTCGACCAATTTCTTAGTTTCACCATTTAATCCTTCATAAAAGTAGCTGATGGTTCGCCATTTCTCATACCCGTGATGTGGGCATGAGAATAGCAAATCCTTGAAACGTTCCCAAGTTTGGGTGAATGTTTCATTGCTCTTTGGTTTGTAAGAATTTATTTGTCGTTTAAGCTCAGTGGTCATGCGAGGTGGAAAGAATTTTTTAGGAAAGCAGTGTTCATCGCCTGCCAGGTATAGATGGAGTTTGGCTTCAAGGTCAGCAACCACGCTTTTGCTTTATCCTTTAGAGTGAAAGGAAATAGCATTAAACGTGTCACGTCTACAGGACAGTTCTGTGAGAAAGTTTTACAAACATCCTCAAAATCCTTGACATGTAGATACGCTTTCTCGCTCTCCATTCCATGAAAGGTAGGAAGGAGTTGAATCATTCCATTGCGAAATTGAAATTCGCCTATATGGGGTGGAATGAGGATACAAGAAGGCATAGGCGCGTGTTCAGGTGTCATGAGATTGCACAAAGGACGAAGTGAATCATCGATTGGTACAACCACATTGTCACCATTTTCACTTTGATTATCCGCCATTGAATCGTTAGGTGTAACTATGGGGTTAATAGAACTAGATGAATTGGATAAATAGAATGGGTTTCCGTAAATTCCTTCGATGGAATTATCGGACATAAAGGGAAAGACCCTAAGTAATTTTTAATCTAAAGAACGAAAGAAAAAGAAAAATAGAAAAAGGTAAGAACAGATTGAGGTAATCGAAGCGTTAGCTTGTCACTTTCCCCGGCAACGGCGCCAAAAACTTGACACGAGAATTATTCTTCTGTGCGCTTGTGTGCTATACCCAAGTGTAAGTAATCGTGCAAGTAGTAGTCTGGTTAAGTCCAGGTCGATCCCACAGGGAAGGTGATAAATTAATTACTCAGATTAATCTCAAACAAGAAAATAAAAATCAATATTTTAAAAAGAGTGTAGAACACAAAGTTCCACAATTTATCAACTACTAAAGATAAAACAACTAAACTAAATTAAACTAATTACTAACTAATTAATTAAAGCAATGCTTTAAAACGTGTTTTTCTTACTAAAAAGGAATGTTGGGATTACACGAATCCACCGTGACCTAGCCATCTACCATGCAGTTGCATTGAAGCTCAATGGAGCACACTCTCCACAGTATTCCGTATTTCTCTTAGGATAAAGAATCTATAGTCCTTTCATGGCCGGGACCATATCATCACAATTAAGTTTGAAATACATTAAAGCGGTTTAAAACAATAGTTTTGTCTCTCACCTACAATGGTGTTAGCATTGAGGGTGGTTTGCAAAATATATTGAAGAAAAATGCCTCAAGGCTTAAATTTCAGAGACTATTTTGACAAACTGAGCGTTTGGGGACAATTTGATAACAATCCAGTAAAGCAGAAAGTCTAGGAATACTGCATAGAATGTCCTCAAGAATCAGAGAGTTCGATCGATTGATGCGCTTTCAATCGATCGAATATCTTCATCCCTCGATCGATCGAACTGACTTCGATCGCTCGATTGTATCTCTGTTTCGATCGATCGAGCCTTCTCGATCGATCGAGCACAGAAATTATACTACTGCATGGAAGAGGCTTGAGATCACGGTTTCATCGTGATCTCCCAACCTGGGGACTACTCAGACATCGTCTGGAGTATCTCAGATTCGTTTCTTACGTAAAGTTCCATTAAGGGTGTGTTTGTTTGTGATTTTTGCAATGAATCTATGAAAATTAATTGTATAACTATAACTAACATGCAAGACTACTGGATAACAAGATATAATACTATAAATTAAGTGCAGAACATAAACAAAGTAACCTGGAAACGAACACTTGTATTAAACTAAGGGAAATCCAAACCAAACAATGTGCATCCTTGATGAAAACCTACAAAATAAACAAAGTGAAGCTCTCTACTCTCTATAAACTGATGAAAATGAAAGTGGGTGTCCTTATGGACGTATATAATACAAGTATATATACTTAAGACCTAATGCTAGGGTTAAATCCCACTTCTGCTGCGTGCGCGTAAAATATGATAAAAGCCACGTTTGATCCATCGAACATCTTTCGATCGATCGAATTTCTGGAGTCTTCGAGCACTTGATCTTCTCTCGATCCATCGAACCTTCAATCGATCGAATGGTCTTTAATCGATCGAGGTTTACTTTTCATCTTTTACTTGTCTTCATTCAAATTTAGCACTCCCTTTTATCTTTCTCATCCAGTTCTTCACACAGCAACAGTAATCTACACAAACTATAGCTAAAACAAACAACTTATCATAGTTTAATCAAACTGTGTACAACTAACATTGTAATTCAAATTGCAGATAAATAAAGGAATTGTGAAATAATTTAGCACATTTTCTTCTTTTAGCGCGGTTGTATTTTATAAATACCCCCGCTTGTCATTGGGGCATAGACTTTATGGGCCCATTTTCGAAATCAAACAATTGTGAATACATACTCCTAGCTGTGGAGTATGTATTAAAATGGGTAGAAGCGATACTGATAAGACACAATGACCACAAAACAGTTATGTCCTTTCTTAAAGAACATATTCTGTCGCATTTTGGAACCCCAAGAGCACTTATAAGTGACCAAGGCAAGCATTTTTGCAACAGACCTTTGGAGTCACTCCTCAAGAAATATGGGGTAAACCATAGGATCACTCTAGCTTACCACCTACAAACTAACAGGCATGCAGAGTTGGCTAACCAAGAAATCAAGCATATACTCAAAAAGACGGTTAGTTTCAATAGAAAAGACTGGGCTTACAAACTGACTGATGCTCTATGGGTATACCGTATTGCCTATAAGACAAACCTGGGGATGTCCCAATACAAGTTAGTGTACGAAAAAGCATGTCACATTCCTGTCGAAATTGAGCACAAAGCATATTGGGCGACACGCTCATTGAACTTCGACATTAAAGAAGGAGGTCATCTTTGAAAACTCTAGTTGGCTGAACTAGAAGAAATACGTCGAGATGCATACGATAATGCTAAATTACACAAGGAAAGGTTGAAGGCTCACCATGATAGAACAATCTTTCAAAAATCATTCGAGGCGGGGCAGAAAGTCTTGCTGTACGACTCTCGCCTCCACCTTTTTCCAGGTAAGCTCCGATCTTGGTGGACAGGTCCATTTCTTCTCAAAACAATTTTTCCACATGGGGCCGTCGAGCTCATAAATCCCAAGAACGAAGATTGTTTCAAGGTTAATGGCCAAAGGTTAAAACCGTTCTTGGAAAACTTCTTACCAGAAGCTGAGCACATCGAGCTAGATGAGCCCAGCTATCCATCCACCTAAAACACTAAAGCGTGTTCACATATTTTTGTTGCATTTCTTTCCTTTATTGCACTTTGTTTTATTTTATTTGTTTCTGTCTCTTTCTAAGTGTGACCTCGATTTTAATCTGCTATTCCATTCTATTTCTCACCTGTAGGCTATTAAAAATATAAGGGATGACGATGTCCATTAAATCGGGTCATGGGCTGATTCAGAATATCCTAATCCTCTATGGATTACTGAGGAGATTCCATTCTGCTTGTCTCCTTATCAAGGGCCAAGATCAGATGATGTCATTGACTTGACCAAAGGGTACATACCTTACGATCCTGCACTCTTCCACATTAATCCCTTCACGCATCTGGACTTCCCTGAAGAGGAAGGTGAACTAGAGGGGTATTTTGTTGGGGAAGTCGATGATGCCCTCTTAGAACAATGGGAGAATGATTCGATGTGGGAACCATGGGAGGAAGACGATTTACAGGATGTGGTGCCTGAACGCCATAATGTTGTCTTCACTTATGTTGATGACTTCCTCGTCATTGAATTGGTTCCATACATTTATGTTCACTTAAGTTATTTGTTGTTCTGGCTACAATGCCCTCTACCTGCTAGTGTACATGGTTATATCATGCCAATAGTGAGGTAAATTCCTTGTCATAGTTCTTTTTCTTTTTATCCTTCTGCGTTTATTCCTTTCTTTTGGTTCTTTCTTTTGTTTTACTTAATTTGTTCTTTTTGGTGTTCTTTTGTTTTCCTTTGTCAGGTCTTTCACTATGAATCCAATGTTAACACCGTTGTTCCTCCCGCATCAGCTGTTCCATGGATTTGGACCATACATAAAGCCCCCGGGTACTCCACCACAAGAGGAAAGTCCGTTGAGAAATTACACTCCGTTATCTTTATCTCCTTCTGGATTACCTCGTGCTAGTGTAATCAATCCCTCAGAGATTTCAGATTCATTCGATGATGTCCTTGCTGCTTTCCGACTGTTCTGGGAAAGGGAATCATCAAGTTTGGAATCCCCACTCGAAGATGTGGCGGAGATAGAAGCAAATGCGGAAGATGAAATATTCATATTTGAAAATTAGTGCTCCACTTCAACTGCGTTTTGTCATGTGGTCTTTCTTTTATCATTTGAAGTGTAATGCTGGACAAAGGATTGCCAATTTTGCTTTCAATTTTTAGTTTTTCTTGATTAATAAGATTTTAAGTACCATGGTGGTGGGCAACAATTTTGCAAAAAGGATGCTATTACAATGTTAAATTTATAAATTTGCAATTTTATATTTCCTTGTTGATGATGATCTTTTTTTGGCTTGCATGTCTTGTAATTGAACTGCTTTTTATGCTATCTTGTATGTCCAGAACAATCTTGGTTAGTTGCGGGTGTATAGTTTTCCATTCACAAAAGTTTTGGAATTTTAAGGTTCGATCGATCGAACTATACTCGATTGATCGATGTCATCAGATCCTCAAGTTCTTGAGCAACACTCAATCGATCGAATTTTTGATCGATCAATAATTTTTGATCGCTCGAGCCTCGTATTTAAATGAGGTGGCTCCTTCACACCTCTTCAGTTCTCTCACTCTGACTCACTCTCGAGCGCTTGAAAACAGAGAGGGAGCCCGACGATTTTCCTCTAACTTCCATTTCTATCATTCGAGGATCGCCTCTAGCTCATCATCAACTATCACCATCATAACCCTCATCCCTCTCCTGCGCTCATACCAAGGTAATGTCCCGAGATTCACCTCCTATTCATTTTCATTATAATTCTTGTGGGGGTGCTCCCCATTGGTCTTAAGACCTATTTATAATCTTAGAAATCTTAGGTTCTTGTTATCTTTGTTTCTTTTGTGTTTCTGCGAAATTCCGCTGTGCTCGATCGATCGAGCTGGTTTCGAGCGATTGAAGGTAGCTATATTTTAATCGATCGAGATGGTTTCAAGCGATCGAGTGCAGCAGGTTTTCGATAGATCAAAAACCTTTCGATCGATCGAAGTAATGCAGTGGTAGTTTCATTTTTTTAGTTTCCAGTTTTAATTAGTTCTTATTCCATTTCAGGGTTTCAGCTATGAATCTTGTCATGCAGTACCACAAGTCCAAATCCCTCGATCTCACCATACTAGATCCGATACCCGATCATGGGTTTCGGAATGATGAGGAACGGGTTTGGTTCACATGATACTTCCAGACATAGAAGGTGATGTTAGAGCGGCCACACGAGGCGGTATGGTTGTCTGCCCCGTGGCTTCTTGCACGCATCCGTGCTATGTCTAGATGGTTTGAGATGTTGACGCACTCTAAGAGAGTTAATATCAATTGGGTGCGGGAGGCGTGTGCGACCATGATTAAGGATCCTATGGCTCCCTTCACATACCGATCATTCTTCCGGGGTTGCGAGATCATTTTCAGCCCAGCCACACTTGCCGTAGCTTTGGGTGTACTGGAGACGCCCGACCACTATTACCCACACATTCCCGATACACCCGAGACTCTGCCCTCTATCATTATACAGGAGATTACCGGTGGTGCGGTTTAGATCTAGAACAGCATCTCCCTAATTGAGCACCATTTTCTGATTGAGCAGTATCTTCTCCTCCACCTGGTGCTCACCAATTACATATTGATGACTTCTTACCACGAAAAGGTGGCACCTTGGTATGCTTAGGTTTTGTATGCCTTTGGGACAAGGCAACGTGTTTGCCTGCCCCGACTCTATATCGACTACCTTGTCTAGTCCACGCAGTATATTGCCGCCAAGCATTATCTGAAGGACGCGTGGCCCATCCATCGGGTAATTAAGCAGGCTGGCTTGATCCCATTGGCCACTGACATGATTTTACAAGCCTCGAGTCAGTTTGGGGAGACAGCAGTGCGCCGTTTGGATGCACAAAAAAAGAGGAAGCTGATGGGAAAGGCCAAGGTAGGGGTGAAGAAGAAGAGAGGGTAAGGCACCCACACAGAAGGTGTAGCTTCTGGGACGCCTACCGAGGCTGAAGAGCTTGATTCAGATGATGAGGACCCCGTTGCTGCCGTGCAGCAGTTTGAGCTGAGACAGCGGTCTCAGGCTCAGGCCCAAGGAGAGTCGTTTTTTGTGTCCCTCCAGACTCTCTACTCATTGCTTCTTGAGGAGAGGGAGGCACGGATACGACTCGAGGGCAAGATGGATCAGATGACGACTTTACAAGAGGCGATCTTGATATAGATTGGGGTTGACCAGTCTATTCACACCGCTCCACAACCACCGACTACTCCTTCGACACCGCCTACCATAGATCCATCTTCTTCTACACCACCCACTACCACAGATCCATCTACATCGACTGCTCCACCTATTACTTCTGTTACTCCACCTCCACTACATATTGATCCCTATGCCCCATCATCATCATCTGCACCACCTCCAGTCATGGCTGACCCATTATTGTCTACATTAGCTGCTCTGACTGTGAGTGACCCAACGACGGCTACTACTGTTGCTGAGGGTGGAGATGAGGATGCTCCTGCTACACCGATTGTGATTCTTTATGACATTGGGGATGATTAGATGATATCCATTCCGAGTTGGAGTTGTTGTATTTTTTCTTTTTACTGTTTCTCTCTCTTCTCTTAGTTTCTTTTGGGTTGTTTGGTTATGATAGGACTGTTAGAGCTTTTGGACATTTTTGGACATTTTTATTACTATTCTGTACTTATATTGTTATATCATTCCGGTGATTGGGTATTTGTATTATTTATGGACATTGTTTTATCAGTATCTTTTATTTCTTTTGATCTTGGCCGCGTGGAGTTTATATGTCTTTACAGATTGCTATGCTTGCACTGTTTGCTTTACGTTATCAGGTGACATCTCTCTACTTATTTTGAAAATCTACTTTTGAGGACATAGCAATTTTCAGTTGGGGGTGGAATGTAGATAGATAATCACTTGCACATGTTTATACTTAGCAATCTGGATAACTTTATTGCACATATCATATAATCTCGGTTAGTATTGTTCTAAAAAAAATCAAGGAATTTTTGAACTTAATTAGTAGAATAACTTTGAATGTTCAATTCTCTTTAGCTGTTGTCAAGCAATGATACATTCATATTAATCTCATCCTTTTATGGATTAAGTTCACACATTTTTCTACTTCCACTAGGATGATTGCATTTGTTGACCTTTCATGTAATCAATATCCAATTGCACTAGTTGGTAGCTATGTTGAAAACCTAAAAATGAGTTAATACGACTATGGTGCTAAAAGAACGAGTAGTAGAAACTATTTAACCCTAAGCGAGTTTTTGATCCAATCTTTATTTCTGAGGGAATTTTCACATAAAAATTTGAATTGTCTTTCTTGATTACACATATTACATTCGTTGCACTAGTCTCAGTTAATTGTTCAATTTTGGCTTCTTATTAGAGGAGAACGTTCAGGATCTACCAACCAAACTCAATAAACATTGAAGTGTTAAAATTAAAGAATTAAGAAAATGATTTAAGCCATCGTTACCCATTTCCTACCATCATCTATATCCCTTTACCCACACTGACTTAATATTACCTATTCTATGGTGAAAATACAAACCCCTAATCCTTCACCTTGACTCTAAATGACCTTATTGTGCGTCTAATAATAAATATCTGTCAAAGTGTGTGACAGATAAGAATGAAAGAATAGAAATTGGTTGTGGGAGACATTTTATTGCAAAAAAAAAAAAAAAAAGAGGAATGAAAGGATAGAAATTGGTTAGAGATGTGAAAAGAAGGAAATAAGAATAAAAAGAGGTGATGATCAATATCATATGCTAAAGATGCGCAATCTTTCCATCCATCATCTGTTTTGTCTACACAAAACCTAAAAATTCTAAAGTCTTAATGATTCTTAAATGCCTTAGTTTGAACACGAATGTGTGAGTTGAGTTATCCACGGTAGTTTGCTCCTCTAGTAAGTAGCATCCTGTTCATGAGACTATACACTCCAAAAAGAGGAAGAAAAAGATGAATCTAACCTAATCTACTCTTAATCTAACTCTAAAACTACCCTAAACTGATGTTTTTCGCGTTCTGGAGCGTCCTCCTTTCGTCTGGCGTCAAAACGACTTATATATAGGGTTCCTGCAGAGTTTACACAACTTTTGGATGAAAATAAAGTTCGATCGATCGAGCTTAGTTCGATCGATCGAAGTCTCAATCGATTGAGCTCTGCTCAAGTGCTTGAAGTTCTCTGATTTTGACAACTCTGCGCACTGATGGGAGAATGGCCATAACTTTTCACTCGAATCTCGGATTGAACTCCCGTTTGTGGTCACACGACCCTAACTCAATGATCTACATTTTGTATTTCTAGGACAATCTTCTAAATCTGAAGTCTTCATTGTCAAAAATGGCATTTTCCCAGCTGCTTCCGTTGTTCTCTTCACCAGAATCACTTTCTTTAGCTTCACTTCATTGATTTACATCCTAATACCTATAAAACAATGAAAAAACATATATTTTAGCATTGACATAATAAAAAGAATGTTGTTATTAGAATGCACCTAAATGTAGGGACTTTGGGGATAAAAGTATGCATAAAGGACCATATAATACGCTATGAATTTGCATTTTTCTCCTTGAATCACACCCCCCAACTAGCTCATTGCTAGTCCATAGCAATGAAGCGAACTACAACAGTATTTATTTAACTCTAAAAATTAAAAACAAAATAAAGCAAAAGACCGTAAAAATCCTAACTCACTTTCACAGGAATCGCGATTGCATTTAGCGTATGCAACAAGCCTTTAAACCCCTAGGTTCCCCCTAGTGGACGAGTGTTGTCTCGTGAGGGTTTCCAGTGAATCTACCGACCAAATTCATGTTTATGGTAATGAAACTCATTTAAATGTTTTCAAAAAAATGTTTTTCTCTCATTTAGCAATATAGTTAAGCTCAACAATCTCATGAAACTCTCTAGTAAGCCATAGCAATGCAACACACACATTACAGTTAATCTACTATCAAAGTCATTAGAATGTTCCATACCTATTAATCTTCAAGTGCGTGTGTGAATGGACAACCAAAATACAAAACTTTAATTTCAAAGCTCGCATAACCTAAGACGCTATCAAGACGTTCATTTTGACTCAATTTTCACCGGGATTACACTCTCAAGATGAAATCACTCTGAATTAGGTGTAATAATTATCACTCATGATATGGAAGCTATAAAGAGTAAATGTAAATGGAATCTAATGCTTCTCATATCTAAATAAAAAAATGAATATTTAGTGCATAAAGTCTCATGAAAGGATACTTTTCACTAGAAGAGCGAGATACCGTGGAGAACTCTCTCATTACCTTAACTTTAGATCCAATTTACTTAAAATCATCAGGATTTTGAAAAAGAGGTGTTCGATTAAGAAGAAAGAGGTTCGTGATTTTCAATTGGGTCAAAGGATATGATTGGAATGTCTACTACAACTTTTCAAACTTCTCCACATCTCCAATCTCTTTCTTCTTCTTCTTCTCTTTTTTTTTTCTTTTCTTTTTTCCACACTCTTCTTTTTATTATTATTTTATTTCTTTTGAAACAACCATTGACATTTTTTTATTCTTTTCATGTCTTTTTTTTTTTCTTTTTTTTTTCTCTTTATTTTTTTCATCATTTTTTTCTTTGTCAACTTTCCTTATTCACACTACCAAACTTCTTGTCATGATAAGGCATCCCAATCACTCCTAGATAGAGAAAAGAAGCTCAAACTTGTTTTTTGGAGTTGGGCTTAGATTTAAGGAATTGTAATGACAAGGCGATTATGGTAAGGCTCAAAGGGTGAAATAAAGGAATATCATGGAGGTAGGTCAAAGCTGTATTATGCGTGTATGGTCAAAAGATGGCCTAAATCATCTTCTAAGTTCATAGGATTATTCATTTCAGTAAATTTAAGAGCTCTAAATTTGGTAAATCCTGAACGTTCTCTTCTAGTGATTAGTCATAAATGAAGAAAAAAAATGAGACTTACAACGAATTAAAAGGCTTTTCAAAAAGTAAGAGTAATTTATGAAACCCTCAAAAACAAAGAATGGCACAAAAGCTCATTTGGGTTATTAGTCTCCACTACAGTCTCTCAAGACATCTAAGCTAGGCTTACTAATCCATTTTAGCTAAGTACAAGATTGTCACAACGTGCTCAAAGTTGTTTGAAGATTAAAAGGCATAAAACATACTATAACTAAGATAGTAAACAAACTATCATAGTGTATCACATACTAATAACATACTAAAAATAACACTACAGCATCATAACTAACTACATTAACTAAGAGAGAAATGCAAGAACCATCTTATTATCTTTAAAAATAAAATTAAAATTTTTAAATTTTTTGACAATTTTAATTTACTGAGTTTGAGTTGCATGTTGCTAAGCAGGTGTATTGACACAAAAGTATAAAAAGAAATAAAACGAGGCATTGTAGACACCCCATTTTGTCGGCTATCAGATTTAGGAGACCCATAGCTTGGTGGTTCACAATGATCGTAAAAGACTCAAAAGGACTCTTGGAAGTCAGCTCTATCTCTCAGAATGCTCAGAATGACCAAAATGCCCCTGAAAGCCCGAAAACTCCCAGATTTGGTCCTGAAATTTTGGAAACATGCTATGTCGTAAGAAAAATGATAAAATGAGTTTTTAAGTAAAATCGGATGAAATCGTCAGCTCCCAGAGACCCCCGGAAGTCCCAGAAGTTCCCGGAAAGTCCCTGTTGACCGGTTTGACCAAGGTTTGACAAAGTTTGACCAAGTTTGACCGAAATCGTCCAAATTCACCAGAATCATTCTTGGTCATGTGGGAAATATTAAAATGAGTTTTAAAAGAAAATTGAGCAAAAACGTCAGCTCCTGGGAGCTCCCAGAGATTTCCAGAACTTCCCGAGAATCACAGGTTTGACCAGTTTGACCAGAATTTGACTTTAGAACTGGGGCACCGTAACAATTTTCAAATATTTTTCATGGATACTAGAGGTCAATAGCTTTCCAATGGTATATCGCACATAATTTCTGGATATAAAACGAATTTATTATGAATTTCCAAAGGCGAAAAAAGGCGATCAAATCTGCTTTTATCGCAAATACAGCAAAACTTTTCAAAGTGACCTATCCCCGAAATATTTGTTATGTAAAGTAGACGCCATTACCTTTCCAACGGTATATCACAACCTCAATTTGGAGTTCGTATGCATTTTCTGTGAATTTCGGACGAAATAGGGCCTTTTCGCGAATACCGGAACCTCTGGGGGCCTAAATAGCATTATCTGGACGAAGGAAGAGCAGTGCCGCCGCGGCACAGGCCCAGTGCTGCCGCGGCACTCTCCCCCAGAACAGTATGTTTTTGTAATTTATTTTGGGGGTCCAATTTGATATATTAGAAACCAAAACGACGTAGTTTTGGTTCCCAGCTTATTTTGGACCAATGGGAGACCATTTTAAACTTTTTAAAACTCCATTTACCACCCCTCCTTTGCCTATAAAAGAAGCCATTTACTTCCATTTAGAGGAGAGACATGGAAGCTTAGAGAGAGCTTAGGAAGAAACTCTAGAGAAATATAGAGAGATAAAGAGAAGAAGTAGTCTTCTTTTTCCTTTTTTTTCAATCAAAGTGAGTTCCAATCTTGTTTTCCTCCACCATTCTTCTATATACCTCATCATCAACATACCCAATCATCATTTCTCTAAGCATTTTTGAGTTAGGAAGCTACTTCCATGTCCAAATGTCTATATCTATGAGTGATACACCAAGCTACAAGTCCAATATCACATTGAATATCATCTATTGATTGCTATCTATTTGCTTGCTTGTTTATATAATGTTCATCTCTTCTCACCTCATTTCTTTTTTATTTTATTTATTTACTTACTAGTTTATCATCATCTAGATGATGACATGAAGTTTGAGGTGAGTGAATCCTTATGGATAGTAGCTCTTGACCTCAAAAACATGTTTGATAGATGATGATTATAATTTCAATACCTCCAAGGTATCTTTGAAGTTATGTTCAAAATAAAAATGAATCTCTCCAATAATATTGGGAGTTCTTTGATGATTCAAGGTTGGATGAGGTTCTAAGTGGTCACATGGTCATCTCAAGAGTTTAAGTTCATGCTTTGAACATCTATCTCAAAACCCCCAATCAAGAACTCAAACTCTATTTCAAAACCCAAATCCATTTTCTTCAAGAATGATCCAAAACAGTGAGCTGTTCAGATTCAAAGATTTATTTTGAATTAAATACTTGAGTTATGATGATGAAACCACTTGGAAAATCTTCCTAAAACATTATAGTTTGTCTCCAATTGTTCCCATCAATTATAGAGATGTAAAGGTATTTGTTTTGGATGTGAGAAGTTCATATTCATAATCTGCCTCTATTCTCACAGAATGTTTACCTGACTTCTTGCACTTATTCTGGATTTTTTCGTCACTGTACATATATCTTTTATATTTTCTTTATGAAACTTGGGTGTCTTGGGAAACGTTTGGTATATAATGGGTCATCATAAACCATTGCTTTGATTTATGAAAAATCATACAAAATCAGTCAACAGTGCAGCTTTTATTTCTGACTCATGTGTGCATTCTGATTTATTTCTTTTACTCTGTGATAGCTATTGATGTTTGGCAATTTGGGTTATTTTCTAGACACAATAAGGATGATCTCTGATTTTTTCCACATTTTCCTAGGCACGTTTGACCTCCCATTATAATGTTATAAAGTGATGCATACAGTCTGTCCACTATTCACAGCATTTCACTTTTTGACTTTCACACTTTGATGCAACACTCTCTTGTATCTAGATGAACCCATATCCCATACACATGTTCTTTACCACTTTTAACATGATATATCATATCATGTATCATCTATCCTCTCATGTATCATACTCCCATAGATTCTTGAGTTTGGTTTCCAAATAAAACCATGTTTTGCAAATATTTTGGGAAGTTCTTGAAATGAGTTAGGAATTGATATTCCAAGTGGTTAGAATATTCATTCAAGTTCTGGAAGTATACTTTCAAAACCTCTATTTCAAAACCCCTCTTAAAACCCTCATTTTAATCTCAAGAAAGAAAACTCTAGTTTTTCCCAAAATCTTCAAAACAGTGAGTCAAAACAGTGAGTAATCCAAGTTCAAAGATTTTTCTAGAACTCAATATCTAACATATGGATGCAAGGCCACTTGGAAAGTATTCCTAACTCATTGGAGAACACCCATGATTTTTGGTTTGACTTGGAAGTACTTGGAAATGGTCCATTTGGATCCCAACATTCCTTCCAGACATTCTGTTTTTGCTGTCACAGCAGCTAGGTCCACTTCCAACCTCTTTTTCAGAAAACCTTTCCAAACGGGGTGGTCCTAACTTATTTTTCCCTTCAACTTCAATGTCTTAGGGAACTTTCTGTATAAAATTGGCCTCTAGATCATTCGTTTTCATTTTCTAAGAGTTTTCAACATTTCTGTCAATAGTACGAACTCTGTTTCTGAGTGACCTCTGTTGTTCATATGATTTCTCTCAATCTGTGATAGTTATAAAAAGATTGGATGTTTGGGTTGTGTTCTAGACACAATAAGGAATAGCTCCATAACAAATCATGCATTGAAAATATTCCTAACCCCTCTTTTCAATTTCCCAAAGATCTGGTCACTGTTTTGTCCACTATTCACAGCAAGCACATTTTAACTTTCATTCTTTGTTTGGATGCCTATCATAGTATTAATTGTCGAACCATTCATAGTATAAGATGATTATTTGGATGCTAATTGAGGCCCGTCGAAAGACGGGGTGAGTTGAGGGTGTTTTAGTCGCGACAAAGGCTCCTTCCTCTCTCGTACCAAAACCCTGAGCCAAGTTCTTTGGTTATGAATGGCCGGTGCCCTTTATCCATTTGGGTGAGTCAAAGTTAGGTTTCTTGGTTCCTTAAAGACCAAGTGGCGACTCTGTATCTGTTTTCAAAAGACCTTCCTTTCTTCAAAATCAACCTCTTATTTTCTTTCAAATCAATTTCAAAACAAAGGAAAATCAATTCCGAAACCCCGAAAATAGGAAAAATCGGGAGTGGACGACGGATTCCGCGTGTCCACAAGC
Organism: Hydrangea macrophylla; assembly: GCA_033977485.1. Classification (NCBI taxonomy): domain Eukaryota; kingdom Viridiplantae; phylum Streptophyta; class Magnoliopsida; order Cornales; family Hydrangeaceae; genus Hydrangea; species Hydrangea macrophylla. The sequence goes on from CM066992.1 coordinate 34,850,706, forward strand.
ATGCAATGACTCACTCCCCCAACTAAAACTAAACATTGTCCTCAATGTTCTAAACTAAGCATATGGACATGTAAATTAAAGCGAGAGAAGGAAGGATGTTACCTCGAGACGTTAATATCCAGATTTTTTTTATTTTCTTTTATTTTTTTGTTAAGTTACCTGCAAAATCATTAGTAGCAACAAAGAAAAATATAGAATATAATACAACTACTCAGTAAATAAATTCGGTTAATCAAGATTTTTATCATACAATATTAACCGAAATTTTTGAACTCTGCCTGGGTTGTTTCAACACTGTCGGTCCCAAGCCCGGATAAAAGAGGAGGGTTAGTGCGTCAGGTAGCTCGACAGCCAGCACGTAAAATAAAAACCGTCGGATCCTTATGATATGAATTCAAAGATGAATACTCGTGTAAATGCTAGGACGTTCCCTTTAAGCGACGCGTTGCGCCTGCTTTCGGGTGTTTCAAAAAATATGCAAGGGGCGCCGCATCGACTCCCGGATGCGGTGTTAAATAAGCAAGGATTCCCGCGCTCATCTGGGTCACCGCGGGTAAAGAAGCTAGTCCAGAACTGTAGGATTAGGTTAGCAACTTGGACTATAGGAACCTTAACAGGTAAAGCTACGGAACTAGTAGACATTATGATTAGAAGGAAAGTTAATGTAGTATGTTTACAAGAAACAAAGTGGGTTGGAGAGAAAGCTAAGGAGGTAGAAAAGACCGGGTATAAGATATTCTATACAGGGAAAGATAGGCATAGAAATGGTGTCGGAATTGTGGTTGACAAGAACCTCAAGGATAAAGTTGTGACAGTCACGAGGAAAGGAGACAGAATATTGCTTATCAAACTAGTAGCTGGAGTGGATATAATTAATGTGATTAGTGCATACACGCCCCAAGTAGGATTGGATGATCACACTAAAAGACAATTCTGGGATGAGTTGGACGCTTTAATGCAAGAAATACCGGGAGGAGAGAAGATAATTGTAGGTGGAGATTTTAATGGCCATGTAGGCAAAGATAGAACTGGATATGAGAGGGTGCATGGGGGGTATGGTTTTGGAGATTAGAATGAGGCAGGGGTGAGTATTTTAGATTTCGCTGTAGCATATGATCTTGTAGTAGCAAACACATTTTTTAAAAAGAGGGAAGAACACTTGATAACCTTTAAGAGTGGATCTAATAGAAGCCAGATCGATTTGTTCCTTGTGAGAAAGGCATACCGCTTAGCATGTAAAGACTATAAGGTCATCCTAGGAGAGTGTTTAACATCTCAACATAGACTTACTATTTTAGATATCCATATAAAAGGACAATGTCGTACTAGAAAAGACTCTATAAACCCGCGAACTAGGTGGTGGAACCTTAAAGGCGAGAAACTAGCAATATTCCAAGAGAGAATGTATGCAGAAGCACCTTGGAATTTGGAAGATGGAAGCAATACTATGTGGGATAGAATGGCAGGGTGCATCACGAGAATATCGAAGGAGGTGTAGACACCCCAATTTTGACCAAAGGTCGAATTTAGGAGAGTGCCACCTCCAAGTCCAATGATGATAATGACCGAAAGATTTATAGTATTCCAAACTCTTCAGAAAGTTCTCCAATCGCGATAAAATTTGCACAGGAAAAGAGAAATACTAGGTGTTCAGGAAAATTCAGGTATAAGACACTATTTTCGAAAAAAATAAACTTTTTAGAACAAAAAGAAAGATAAGAAAAGGTGAAAAAGAGGAAATTTGCTAAAACGCGGCACTTGGAAGTTTTAACAGCACTCGATAAGTGCCGTGCGACACTCACCAACTGCCGTTACGGCACTCATCAAGTGCCGCCAACATTTTCTGACTGCCGTTTGGTTTTAAAGTCCGTATTTTGTGGTACAATACGTATATGTATGCGGATAAAAACAAAAAATTGATAAAGTAAGGCTGACATAAACGCGGCAATCAATAATTTGGCGCGGCTCTCAGTAAGTGCCGCGCGGCAGTCATGGAGTGCCGCCGCGTCTTTCACGGAGTGCCGTTCCGGCATTCCCAGAGTGCCGCGGAAGACTTCCTGACTGCCGTTAACCCCAACAGTCTGCTTTTTTCAGAAAGTACGCATTATACCACCAAATGAGATATTTATACCTGTCTTTTACTCCGAATTCACTGAAAATACCTGGGTTATTTTGTCTATAAAAGAAGAGGGATCTTCCTTGGAATGAGGAGGAGAGAGATATACCATAATATACCACTATAACAACACATGTTTGGGAGAGATAGAGAGTTTTGAGAGCTTGAAGAAGAGCTTGGAAGATCTTCAAAGTAGAGAAGCTTTGAGGATAGTTTGGAGGTGATCCTCTAACCACAAGTTGTTTCTTTTCATCCTTTCTTTTAAGCCTCTAATCTTAAAACTACTTAGTTTTCTTTGTTTCATTCCTTCTTGTTGTTTATACATCCCTCTTGAGATTCTTAGAGATCATCAATATCTCTCTTGAAAACTCTTGAGTTTGATCCCTTGATTCCATGTAAACTTGTGCTTCTCATGGAAGACTTAAGGTTGACCATCTTTTACATAAGGACAAGTGGATGAATCCAAACCCTCACCATGGTTTGAGTTCTCTAACTTGGAGTTCTCATGGTATCTCTTTATATTCCTTGAAGACTCATGAGTGTTAGTCATATCTTCATCTCCAATGACCATCAAATGGTAGGAGAAAGTAGTTTGAGTCAAAGCCCATCTCCATGGTTTAGATTCATCTTCTTGAGATTTTAAGAAGTCTATTCGTGCTTCATTTGAAAATCTATAAGTATAAGGGTCTTTAGTCTCCAATGACCGTCAAATGGTAGGAGAAAATGGTTTAGTTTAAGTCCAACTTCATGGTTTAATAGTTGGGGTTAACAAATAAAAGTTGAACTTGACAATGAAACAGTGGATTCATAAACCGGTTTTGATCAAAGATTTTTAGTTCGAAATCTAACCGTTGGAATTAAGTGAAACCAACGGGAAAGTGTCTATAACTCAAATTTCTACCACTGTAAATTTTGTTTTAAGGAGATTTGATGTTTAAAATGGTTTGGTCATGAGTTTTGTGAAGTCACTACAATCTGTCCAGAGTTTCAAAATAGTAGCACTCTTTTGAAATAAGTAAATCATAACCTTAATAAAGTGTTTGTGACCCAAAATAATTTTTTTCTAAGTCGATTAGTGTGTTAGGAAGTCATCCTAAAAAGAACAAAGCATTTCTGATTTATTTACGATTTTTGGAAAATCGTGCAAGAACTCTGGACAAAGGGTTGTAGAATGCTGAGTGATGTCTGGTTTTTGTTCAATTCCCGGAGATCTAACCGTTGAAACTTTGATTTCGTTTTTGGGTTAAAGACTAGACACACAGAGGCATCTTGTGTCCAAAATTCATCAAGATCAAACCACGGGAACCATGCTTTTTATTTCTTTGAAGTTATGATCTGCTCTCAGCAATTTCAGAATTCTGCAAGTTTTAATCAATCTTATAAGTAATAGCTTAGATGATATTTTCATGAGTTAAGGTTCAAACCATGTTTCAATAACGATTAGTTGAGCTTGAATTCAAAGTTTAAGTGATCTAAATCACCGAGTATTTCGTAATTTATTCTTGTTCATGTACATATTCATCCATATGGCTTGACACTTGTAGTTAAGACTCATTTTAGATTTAATTACATTTGATAGATTAAAGCTAGAAACTTAAGATTGCTATTTCTAACTTCATATCTTGTATACCATGTGGACTAACCCTTTGTTTTGTAGTGCTATTAAGGTATGACTTCTTGAATTCCCCTTTAGTTTATTTTAATTTCTTGATTTTATCGATTTTTCAATCTTATGCGCGACACATTAGAATTAGGATCTTGCCTTATATGAATACACGTGATTAGAGACTCCTTTTAGGATTTTCCTTTTTTTTGTATGCATTACACGTTTAATATTCGCGGCAGGACCCCGGGTAAGTTCTCTTGTTCCCTATAGCATATCATATTGCTTGCTACTTGAAATATGTGATTTTTGAATGATATTTTATCACTTACAATTTTACACCACTTTAGACATGCTTTTGTAATGTATATCTATACATATGTATTAGTTGAGGGCACATATAAATTAATAATTCAATTAAAAGGATGTTAAGTAGAGGCCTATCACGAGATAGGATGAGAAGGGGTGTTTTAGTTCGATGGGCTCCTTCCCTTCTCATTCTATAATCCCCGGACCTAGTTAATCTCTGGTTTCTGAAAGATCAGTTTGCTTTAAAAATGATTTTTCTTTTAAAAATTAAGTGGCAACTCATTTGTTTTGTTTTGTGTTTTGAATTGAAAAAGATTTTTTTTTTTAAAGAAAAGCTGTGGGTAAGAAAAATGCGATATCCACAATCTGGCGACTCTACTGGGGATCGAATCCAGAATCTTTGGTTTCGCAGACCAGAATTCTGATTTTGGGTTCACTTGAGGATTAGACTTGAAAACATCCTTCCAATTGAATTAATTAATCTTTGTGTGCCTGCTGCATCTCACTTGCATGTCTCGCCAGTCGATCGCACGAAATTATGACCTTGGAGGCTCAGGGCAACCCGGTCGGTCAAGTCATCATGGGACTGTGTGATCGCCCTTGATCTCGTACCCTGTGTTGGTATATGAAGCATCCTATCGGGTGTGTGTCAAGGGTCCCTTATTTGACCAAAACCCAGCTTTGCATAGTAGCTTCCATAGAACCTTTCAAAGTTAGGAAATCAATTCTTGATTAGGGTTATGTGCTAGGAAGTCTTGTGTGCCCGGAAGGGATTATCTGAGATGATGACTATGCTCACTCTATACGGGTCATGTAAACTCTTAATCGCTCTCAAGCAATTCCCTTTTATGTCCCATGACATTTGGGAAGGTGTTAGATTGTGAGTATAAGATTACATCTCCTATATCGTATTTAGCTAAAGCATCATTGACCTTGTATGCATCCGGATCCATGAAGAGTACGGTGATAATCCGATCATATGGTCCTCCTACCCAATAAATTTCAAATCCATCTTTAAAAGCAAATAGATTATTGCCGTCTTTATTCGAAAATTTTCAATAGTTCTTTTCAAAATCGTTGGGGCCCATTTTTTTTTAAATAAAACTCCAAACTAACCTTGCTAAGGTATATTTTCACGATCTTATCTTCGAAGGAAGAACTCAAAATTTTTGGGGTGTTTGCTTTTGAAAAAGTTCACCAACTAAGGAAGTGTTTTTCAAATGAATTTTCAACCCAATCATCTTTTGTTGGTAAATGTTTTCATCCTCATTTTTCGAATAAAAGATTCAAAATTCTTGAGAATTGTTTTTGGAAGATCTCATCATCTTAAGAAATGAATTTTGAAAATTTTTAAATAACCAACCTTCGAAAGGGTAATGAGGATCACAAGGAGAGGTGAAATTAGCGCACTTGACATGGGTGAGGATTTTATGTGCTTATATGTTTATGTGTTAGGATTAGGATTTTTTTCTTTTCTTTGGCATATAGAATAGGCACACACACACACATGCATTGCATCTGTGTGACACATAAAAAAAGAAAAAAGTTTTCTACCAAATTTCATCTAAAAATAAAAATGTCTTTGTATAACAAAAAGAAGCAAATAAAAAGGTTTTTAAAGAGAAAATTTCAAAATTTGTTGTAGGAGCAAAAATAACATCAATATCAAATCAATCGTGGTTTAGGGATCCCACGGCGAGGCTGGTAAGAAGAGAATACGCTGACATGGCCGAAGAAAGAAACAACGAAGAAATAACTGGGTTAAGGACACTGGTAGAACAATAAGCGGAGCAAATGAGGCGACAGGTCGAAAACATGAACCGCATGATGGGAATGATAGAAGAGCTAAATCGCCGACCACCACCTATACTTCCACCAGCTGTGGACCAATCTCATGGAGGAGGAGGAGATTGGTTTGACGATCAGGAGGCGTAGTGGGCTGATGCGCTACAAGCCAACAGGGAAAGGGAGAAGGCTGAGAAAGAGAAGTTACTGATCGAGAAAATAGAGAAGTTGGAAAGGGTAATGCGCAAGGCTCAGGGAGTTGATACCTATCTGATGGAGCTAGAAGGGTTGTATGATGGAGTACGTGAGACGCTGCCTGTCGGGTTTAAGATGCCAATTTTTGACAAGTTTGATGGGACCGGGAATCCTCGCAGCCATATAAGGATGTGTATTGGAGCTTTCCAACCAAGTGGGCTGAGCACAACCATGATGGCGGTCCTATTCCAATAAACTTTAACCGGGGCTGCTTTACCATGGTATCTTACTCTCGAACCAAGCAAGACCAGGGTGTGGGAGGAAGTAATCAAAGAATTTATGGCACAGTACGAGTACAATCAAGATTTAGATGTCACTGTCCGAGATTTGGAGACCACTAGGCAAGGGAACAAAGAATCATTCACCGAATACATGAGCAGATGGAGGGGAAAGGCAGCTAAAATGGTACAAAGGCCATCTGAGAAGGACCAGATCCGAATGCTGATGAAGAATATACAGCCAGTGTATCAAGAAAAGATGAGGTTTCAGTCAATCAACACCTTCGCCGAGGTTTTCGGTGTCGGGACAAGGATAGAGGACGCAATCCAAGAAGGGGTAATTAAGAGAGAAGAGCAACCAAACCGGCATAGGAGACCAAACTACGGGTCCAATAGAGGACAAACGGGGGGTCACTCTGGCCCCACCGACGACAATGCGCTAAACGGGCCAGAGAGGAAGTTTGACATAACACCAAAGAAAGGAGGAGACAAAGCACCAAGAAAATTCTCAGATCTGGGAGTATCACTATCAACTGCCCTCGATAGGCTGTTAGCAAAGGGGAATCTCTATCAGTTAGAACCTCGACCTCTACCGAGTCCGCTTCCACCGAATTTCCAAGGAGACCTATTTTGTAAATTTCATCAGCAGAAGGGTCACTCAACAGATCGATGTATGAGATTGAGGCACGAAATCCAAGACCTCATCGATAATAAAGTAATTTCAGAACCGCCTACCAAAGCTCCAAATGCTACTAAAAATCCGCTCCCGAATCATCAAGCTGTGCCACCACCGCAGGGTCTTTATCTCTTGGGGGTAGAAGAAGCAACCTTCGATCCATCTAGGCTAATCACTAAGGCCGGGAAACCAAGGAAGCCATACTAGCTGCCGAAGGATCCAACAATTTGTACTTTGGAGGATCAGCCGGGGAAGAGTGAAATAGGACAGTCAGACTGGTAGGTTCAAGGGAGTGACAGTCGAGATGTGAGCCAAGTAGAAGACGATCTTTGGTACGAGAGCGACAAGGAAGCAGAGGTGGTGGAGGATACTTTGAAAACTGATCCAGAAGTCGACAATCTGTAGGCAAGGGAAGAAGTCAGTCATTTAACTCGATCAGGCAGGCACTTTAAATCGCATGAGCTAGAGGAAGATCATCCAGGGAAGAAATTGGACAAGGGAAAAGGGAAAATGAACGAAGAAGAGGAAGAAGACAGGGTTCTTAAGCAGATGAAGAAAACTCAGGCCAATATCACCATTTGGGGGTTGCTGATAGCATCAAAATGCCACAGACAGGCAGTGTTGGACGCCCTTAATCAATCTAATGTTCCCATCGACACAGCACCGGAAGATATTGTGGGAATGATTGGCAGAATCCCGACCTTGGCTATCGCCTTTTCCTCAGATGACATACCCCCCGGAGGACCCATGCTCAACAAGCCATTGTATGTCACTGTTGAATGTTTGGGGAACACCGTGCCCACTTGTCTCGTTGACAACGGGTCTGCTCTGAATGTACGCCCCTTCCGAACAGCCAAACGAATGGGCTTAGATGAATCGTCTTTCGTGCCATCCCAGCAAAAGGTCAGGGCGTATGACAACACTCATAGAACGGTTATGGGTATCATCTTTCTTAATCTTGTTATTGGACCAGTAGACAAAGAAGCTGAATTCCAAATCATTGATATCCCCGCCTCCATTAATCTACTGCTAGGAAGGCCATGGTTGGATAGCTTGGGTGCCATACCTTCCACCATTCATCAAAAGGTAAAATATGTTTGGAAGAGCAAAGTCTGTGACATTCTTGGGGACAGCTGGGTTCGTTCATCCGAAGCAGCATCAAGTGCATCGGTTCTAGAATTACAGCTACAAGAAGAAGAAGCAAACATGGGAGGGTTCAAGTTCATCGGCATGATTGAAAAAGAAAAGCCAAGAGAATTCTTGCCACTGTACTTTGACCAATACGCAAGCCCGTTGGTCGCAGGGATCATGAAGAAAATGGGTTTCTTTCTAGGATTAGGGCTGGGAAAGAACCACCAAGGCTTGCCGAAGTTTCCAAAAATCCCTACTCAGACTCATACTCACGGTTTGGGGTACCAACCTCCCAAGAAAGGGCAAAAAGAAAAGAAGAAAGCTGCCGATGCGCCATTAGACCCTTACCTAAAGATGCTCAACGGGTATTTTATGAAGGAAGGAGAAGATTTCCCCTTTTGTGGCTTCCCAGAACCATGGGTGGACTAGAAAGATAAACGTTTAAAGCCAGGGTTCGAGATCTTCTTTTCTCACGAGTTTTCTGCATTTGAAGATCCATTTTTGCAGCTGCCTGCCAAGTCAGTTACTGCCAAGGATTGGGTTGGTACGCTAGACAGCTCTGTCATGAAAAACCTGTTGGGCAAAGGGAGCACAGAAGTTATAAAGGCGGATCATGGAAAGGCCAAGGATGAATATGTTGAAGGTCTGGTAGAAGAGGCAGCTGAGAGTGAGAAAGATGAGGAAGACCAGAGGGAGACCGACAAAGGAAGGGTCGAGAAAGAAGAGATGGAGGAAATTACCAAGACGGAGATTTGGAAGAATGCTTCATCGCCGATCTGGGAGGAGAGAACAAAAGGGAGTGCATTTTTGAGTCTAGTGATAGGTTTCCCCTATACCCAGAGTCTGTAATGGCCCAAATGAGGCGTCTTTCAATTTATATGTCTATTGTAATCACTCCAAAGAAAATCAACGAGAACATGACTGATTCTGCCTACTCGAACGCGCTTAATGAATGTGATGAATGTGATGATCAAGAAATATCCCTTGAATTGCAAAAATTAATTGGAAAAGAAAAAGAATCTGCATGTAAAATTATTGAGGACACTCTAACAATTAATCTAGGAAATGAAAATAATCCTCAAAATGTCTTTATCGGCTCTACACTTGGCAAAGAAGAAAGCGAAGAATTAATCAAACTATTAAGTGAATTCAAAGATGTTTTCGTATGGTCCTATAATGATATGCCAGGCATTGATCCAGAGATAGTCCAACACTACATCCCCATTTTTCCAAATTCGAAGCCAGTAAAACAAAAATTGAGGTGAATGAGGCCTGAATGGGCATTCAAAGTCAAAGAGGAAGTTGAAAAGCAGTTAAGAGCTGGATTCTTAATGGTCACCTAGTATCCAGAATGGATTGCCAACATAGTGCCCGTCCCCAAAAAGGATGGTCATGGTAGGGTTTGCGTTGATTTCCGAGACCTAAACAAAGCAAGCCCTAAAGATGATTTCCCTTTACCACATATCGACGTCCTCATTGATAACACCGCCGGACATGAGCTTCTATCCTTTATGGATGGATTCTCCAGCTATAACCAGATCCTCATGGCACCAGAGGATAGAGAGAAGACCACTTTCATCATGCCATGGGAAACATACTGCTATAGGGTGATGCCATTTGGGCTCAAGAATGCGGGGGCAACATATCAGCGAGCCGCTACCACGTTATTGCACGACAAGATCCATAAAGAGGTGGAAGTGTATGTGGACGATATGATTATGAAATCTAAAGAGAAGGGAGGACACTTGGAGGCTCTGAGGAAGTTTTTTGGGAGGCTAAGGGAGTTCAGGATGAGATTAAACCCACAGAAATGTACCTTCGGAGTCACCATAGGAAAATTGTTAGGGTTCCTTATTACTCAGAGGGGAATCGAAGTAGACCCGACCAAGATAAAGCCATAGTCGAAATGTAGCCACCCAAGAATGAAAAAGAGCTGAGGGGGTTCCTGGGTAGAGTACAATTCATAAGCCGTTTTATCTCAAAACTCACCATGACCTGCGACCCGCTATTTAAATTACTCAAAAAAGGAGAGAAGTTCGAGTGGGATACCTTGTGTCAGAAAGCCTTCGATAAGATCAAAACTTACCTCCAAAACCTACCTGTTCTGTCACCATGATGTTAGCCGAGTTTGATATCAGATATGTCACCTCCAATTATGTCAAAGGGAGAGCCATCGCCGATTACCTAGCTGACTTCGCCGTGGAAACTGGGGAGAAAGGAGAATTCAAGTTTCCTGACGAAGGAGTGATGGAGGTAAGGGAGGATTTGTGGAAGATGTATTTCGATGGGGCCGCCAATCAATTAGGCTACGGAGTCGGGGTTATCCTTGTAGCACCTGATGGACCCCTACCCCATTGGCCGTCAAGCTTAAATATAACTCAACCAATAATACAGCAGAGTACGAAGCATGCATAGTGGGAATAGAGGCGGCGCTGGCCTTAAAAGTTGAAAAAGTTGATGTGTTCGGAGATTCCAATTTGATCATATCCTAAGTGCGGGGAGATTGGAGGGTGAAACATGAGAAGCTGAGGCCATACCATGACTATTTGGAGAGTTTGAAGGAACAATTCAAGAAGATATCATTCTACTACCTTCCTCGAGAGGAAAACCAATTGGCCGATTCCCTAGCAACCCTGGCATCAATGATACAGATCCCATCAGGGGTCACGATGGTCCCATTATCCATAGAGATCAGATTTCAACCCTCATTTAAGATAGTCGCAGCCATAGAAGACGAGGGGAAAATACCGTGGTATGTGGATGTGTGGAATTTCATTAAAGAAGGAGAATACCCCGAGGGAGCCTCAGAAAAGGACAGAAAAGCAATCCGAAGGTTCTCAGCCCAATTTACAATCTATGCAGATAAGCTGTGGAAAAGGTCATATACAGGGTACAATTTAGAATGTCTATATGGAAAAGAGGCCAAAAGAATGATGGAGGAAATACACGAGGAGTCTGCGCGCCCGACATGAATAGACATATGTTGGCAAAGCAGATCATTCGACAAGGATATTATTGGACGACTTTGGACAAAGATTGTTGCGAGTATGTCAGGAGATGCCACAAATGCCAAATCCATGCCAATCTAATGCATACCCTGCCTTCCCAGCTCTACAGCATGACCACGCCTTGGCCTTTCTTGGTTTGGGGCATTGATATCATTGGTGAAATAGTTCTGAAGGCTTCCAATGGGCATCGATATATAATCGTGGCGATAGACTACTTTACTAAATGGGTGGAGGCCGCGTCATACGCCATATTAAAAGCTAAGGATGTTGTGAGCTTCATCGAAAACAACATAATCTGCAGGTATGGGGTCCCCAACGAGTTTATCTCAGATCATGGTAGCCATTTCCAGGGAGAAGTTATCCCACTTTTAGAAAAATACAAGATCACACACCATCAGTCCTCTCCATACAAGCCTCAAACGAACGGAGCGGTAGAAGCAGCTAATAAAAATGTTAAAGCAATCTTGGGGAAAACAACAGATATATACAAAGATTGGCACGAGAAGCTACCTTTTGCACTGTGGGGGTACCGGACCTCTGTAAGGACTTCTATAGGAGCTACGCCTTATTCGCTAGTTTACGGTATGGAGGCCGTTCTCCCAGTCGAAATAGAAATACCCTCTCTTAGGGATTTGGCAGAATGTGAGATCACCGAATTGGAATGGATACAAGGAAGGTATGAAGAGTTGATGTCGCTCGATGAGAAGAGATTGGCCGCAATAAACCATACTCGTGGATATCAAAAGAGAATAGCTTGTGCTTTCAACAAAAAGGTCCGCCCAAGGAAGCTTGCTGAGGGTGACCTTGTCCTCAAAGAACTGAAAGTGCTTGTTTATGACCCCAGAGGAAAATTCATACCCAACTGGGTCGGGCCGTACATCATAAAGACTCTCCTCTCTGGAGGGGTGGCCTATCTCATGGACCTAGACGGGGTTGAATTTAAGCAACTGATTTACCTCGATCGCCTCAAGAAATACTTTGCTTGAAACCATTTCTTTCAAAACCTCCTACCTCGATGAACTACGCTTGACCTGATTTTCGCTAGGGGATACGTTGGCAACCTACTTGGTTCGGTCATTAAAAATAAAACCGCTCGAGCAACATCTTCCTTCAAGCCTTAAACCGAACTACTGTAGGCCTGATACCCATTCAGGGATACGTAGGCGGGCTCTCAAAAGCCTTCGGCCCATGAAAACCTAAAAAGAAAAGCCCTATGCTAAACTTGGGGCAAATTGGCGTTTGCCCAGAACCATTTTGAAGCCCCAAAACCAGGGGCAAACTTAGTTTGTTATCCGAAAAACCCAGATATTTACCTAAAACCCATCTCTAAATCTCCTGGCTATCAAAATAAGTACTATAAAGAAACAAATGAGAATTCATGGTATAGAAAGAGTAAAGCTTTAAGAAAAACACAAAGCAAAGTAAAGAGCCAAGAAAAGACATTGAAGGAAGAATTTTTCATAAAAGATTAATCGAAAGAGTGAGCACTTTGATTAAACATGTTAGAACTTTCCTAAAGATGACAACACTTCTTGAAGAGAAAAGTAAGGAAAATCACATTCAAAAGTGTAAAAGGATAGGTAGGACTTGTCGGAAATTTTTAAGACCTTTGTCTAGTTTGTCTTATTTTCACCAACGCAAGCCTGTCTCTAGATCAGTGTTTGAATCTGAAAAAGGTACTCAGCGGTGGGCACAATGGAAGCCGGGATTCTCCAGAAAGGAGTTGAAACCCTGTCATGCCAAGCCTCGATGAAAGCCTTCATAATAGAAGGGCGCAAAGTGGAGCCCCTAGTGAAATTAGCGGTAACAGTCTCATTCATATCCTGCAAAAGTCCGAACTGACGGACCACCCGGCCAGGAATGTAGAAAGTAGTGGCATGCAAGCCAGGAAACCAGATGCCGGTTCGCCCAGGAAGGCGTTCGGTGATAGAGCGGTAAACCTACTGCGGGCAGGTCCAGCAAATGTCACCAGAAGAAAGACCTCTAAACCAGCCAAGCCAAGCATCGACATAATGAAATAGGCAATAAACCTCCATACGGTCATAGGGAAGTGGACCACGAAGATGTGAGGAGTGTATAAAGAGATCAAGGTATTCCATGAGCCAAACCTGTAAAACAAAAGGTGCTCCCGCGGATAACATAGCCTCAGCATTATGAGCATGGCCCAAACCAATCAGAGTCTCGCCAAGAATCAGCATAACATCACTCTTCATCTCCCGCAAACCACAGGCGATGGGTATAAGAATGTCGGAAGATGACTGAAAGAGGAAGTAAGAAAGCATGGCAATCGACAAGGCGCTGTGGCGAATGATCTGATACTCTCCATCATAAGGGTCTCCTATGGGAGCATAAACGGAAGAGAGGCGTTCGAAGTCAACCTGCTTGTCGCAAATAAAAGAGCTCGCCGCATTCCGAGATGTATAGAGAAGAGTGGCTAAATCGTGGACGTACCCGGCCTGAACCAAAGGAACTGTCAACTCGGCAAAAGGATCAGTGTGCAAAATAGCACTGAATTCCTCAAACAAGGGGCAAGTCTCCTGAGAGCCAAAATGAAAGACGTTGAGAGAGGGATCCCAACATTGGATGGCAGCTCGAAGTAGGCCCTCATTTAAATTCATCCGTCGGAAAGAGAAGAGATGGTTTAGTCTGAAACACTCAAAGTTGAGCCTATCAATGCCGGAGAGGGTATCCATCCATGGAAAGAGGATTTGGGAGCTAATCGGGGCCATTTGAGAAGGAAGTGAAGAAGAGAAAATGATGTTTTGCGGAGTGTTGGGGAAAAGAAGTAGTATAAATAGGAGAATAAAGTTGTCCACCTAACCGCGGCACTGGATAAAGCAGGATGCCACTCAACGAAGTGCCACACGGCAGTTCGTAAGCGCCGTTGCGGCACTCACTGAGTGCCGCTGAGGCCTAACCGAGTGTCGTCCTGGGCCTCATTTTGGCCAGGGTCTGTTTGTAACAGTTTTAGCCCACCTGCAAATGAAAAACTGAATATAGAACAATAAAACGTGCACATCATGCAGCACGTGCAACAAAACCAGGCTATAGCCGCATACATTCATCCATTCATTCATTCATTTGTTCATTTCAAAATAGATAGAAGAGATAGAAGCATTCAAAGCTCAAATAAAAGGGGGACCAAGCTATAGTCCCATATACGGCAAAAGAAGGACCAAGCTATGATCACACATACGGTGAATATCAATAAAAAAAAGCAAAAAAGATAAAGGTAATGCAAGTGCCTATCCTACCGGCTATCATGGAGCCATCATCAAGAGTAAAATGTGTACATAAGTATATACAACCATCCCAAAATACAGCATAATCCTCTCCAAGAACACTCAAAAATAAAAAAAGGCGATCAACCCCGGCCACGGCCTCGAGTCTGTCGGGTCACTCATCTGAGGGGCTCCTCCTCCGGCTCTGTCCCGCTTTCGTCACCCCTGCCTCCACTGCTACCCCCACCGCTACCTCGTCCCACACCTTCAGGAGCACCGCTATTTCCAGGAGTATCGCTGAGGGGAATGCCTAACTGCTGGAACCACTGCTGAAGCTGCCCCACCTGCTGGGACAGAACTCTGATCTTCTCCGCCTGAAATGAGAGAAGATGAATCCGGAAAGTGTTGAAAGGATAAATGAAATACTGAGAATAAAAGGATAAAGATCATACCTGGGCCCTCAACTGAGCCGTGGCAGTCGCCCGAGCTCGCTCAGCCTAAAAACAAGAACCAAGAATAAAGATTAGTAAAAGGAAAGGCAATCAAAGTGAAAGTAAAAGGCAAGGATAAGTTTCTTACCATCCACTCTCGCCCAAGAACCCACTACCGTAAGCTGTGGGCATACGTCAAGCCCTCCTCCGCATAAGCATGCGGGACGACATCATAATGAAGAGGAATAGTAGGGGCGCCCTGTGAGAGCCGGGGGATCGTCGTCGAGAAGAATAAAACGGCAGGAGGACGAGCCACAGCAGGAACAGACTGTAAACAAAAAGAATAAAACGTCAATAAAGGATGAAAGAAAACTCATAAAAGAATGAAGGAATCATTTACTCACCTAAGTCACTTCCATCAAAGGGAAGTTCGGCATCAGCTTAGCGGCACGGAATGCTGGGTATCTGATGGGAGAGTCCACAAAGTCGTGGATACTCAAGCCCATAAGAGCAGTTGTAAGCTCGTTACCCTGGAGTGTCTGTGGCTCTCATAGAGTCAGGAGGAGGATATGGCACAAAGAATCCAGGGGCTGCCAGTGACTGCCTAGTCACCCTCTATCCCAAGTACCACGCCTGGCCCTCTGGCCCATCAAGAAGTCGTGTCGTCGGGTCGTATCTAGTCGACTACCGGATCCCCACGCGAGCGTCAGGAAGCACCCTAAGCCATGGCTGCCAGTGAACATGCTGCTCCCTCAAGTTCGTCAGGAAGTTCCTAAATAAAATAAAATCGTGGGCCCCAGTCTTCTGCCCGACTCTATCCTTCGCCCATTTCAGCCCCTGGGGCATGATGAGGGCTTCAGCATTGCGTGTCTCAGGGGACATCATGCGGAGATACTCGTGGGACCAAATCTATAATACAAAAAAAAGATAGAAAAGAAGAGGTTAGTCTCGCAATTTAAATAAGTTTCTGAAAGTGTAATAAGCAGTAAAATATAGAAAAGGGTATAACTCCCACGCTCTCCAATAGCCACCAGTGGAAGCTGGCCCGTCCCGGGAAATGTCGTCCATATGCCTGTACAAGATGGCTAACCCTGCACCAGCCCATTCATATTCATCGATCCGGTCCAGGTGCTCCAGGGACGCTACCAGGGAAATAGAGACCCGATCACCCTTGGTGCTCAACAGAGAGCACCCCAGCATGTACATGAGAAACCCCGGGTCATCTGCTCGTCGATAAAACCCTGCTGACCCCTAAACGTATCTGTGAACCATCGGGCTATAACCAAAGACTCCTCCGGGACCACTCCCAACAATGGCTCCACCTGGTCCCACTCCGTATCCGCCAGATACCGCAAACGCTCTCCAACAAAGGCAATTCCCGTAATCATTGAGAAGTCGAGCGGGGTCAGGGTCATCTCCCCAAAGTCGTCTCCCCAAAGTCGAAATGGAACGTGTTGGTGGTATCCCACCAACCCTCCGCTAAGGCATGAATCTGTCGAAGATCATTCGAGCTCTTCGTCAAGAGCTTGACGAAGTCCCCGAAGCCAGCAGTAGTAACTAGACTCTTCACCGTCGGGTTCAGCTCCCCGAACCACTCAAAGCAGTGGGCCAAACTCCCGTGCCCTTTCAGCACGTCGGGCAAAAGCTGCAAAAGTTAAAAAAATAATAAATAAAAAATTTTCACATCAGCAAAAGAAATAAAAATGGAGAGAATGGAACAGAGCAAGTATGAATAAAGGATAAACGACCCAAAAATGACATTCCAATATCATAAAGGGGTTTTCATTATCATACAGGTCTGAAAATAGGAAAAAGGGGGACTGAATAATAAAGTCAGTGAAAAGAGCAGTCGAAGCAATCAGGAAATTCTTTCCTTTCAAAAAAACCTATAATAAAATAAAAATATAATAATAAAAAAAATGGTGTTTATACTCGTAAGAAGATGAATGAATTGGTTGTTTCGTAAACATGGATTACCCTCATGAGGATAAAAGAAGAAATGAAGTAAATGAATAAAAGAAGGGCGACTGCAGCACTCGTAAGCATAAAAGTTGCATTGGTGAAAGGTGTACAAAGTTGTGATTGAAATACATTACATTCGTGAGTACTAATAGAAAATAAAAAAATAATAATAATAAATGAAGCAAATGAACGACGAACTAAACATGGTAATAAACGTGGTTCATAAGGGTGACAGTCGCATTGCACGAAAAGTATGGGAATTTTTGTCAGGCACCATATTCATAAGAGATAATATAATGTCGATATGTTCATAAGATTCGTAATAGGATAGTCTGAAAAGAGAAGTAACGAGTGAAAATGCGTATACCTCTCGCTGAAGCGCTCGTGCCGACAAGTGCTGGCCCGGGTCCCGAAGCAGGAAGGAAGGGTCGGAGTGGGGAATGGCCGTATACTTGGCCTTCTTCTTCTTATTCCTCGAACCACTAGCCATAGTCTGTTTAGAAGAAAAGAGGAACCGAGGGTTAAACTTCAAAATAAATCAAGAAAGCAATCAAAATAAAGAGAATTTCGAGGTTATGATCGAGTAGAACTTACCTGTGAATCTCTTGGATCAATGCGAATAAAAGAAGAAAAATCTCCGAAGAGGATCCAAGAGTGAAAGAGTTGAGGAGTGAGTGAGAAATGAATTGAAACCTTCGGTTTAAGCATTCTGCCGCTCAGAACGGCACTCGGAGAACCGTGCGCGACAGTCTCTGCACTACCGTGCGACACTCACTGAATGCCGTTGCGGCATTCACGGAGTGCCGTACGGCAGTCACGGACTACCGCATTTTGGAGCGTGTGTCGCAGTTGAGGCGGTTTAAGTACCGCCTGTCTTTCCCCCAAATTTTAAAATAAACCCCAAAATTTTAATCCAAACCCCCTGATTTTGCCCACTTTTGGCACTTTCATCCCCAAATAATATTATTCGACTACTGATTTCGAATACTGAGGTGAATCTTGTTCTGATTGACCCCTAATCTTGAAATTTGAAATCGATTTGGGTCTGATTGACCCTTGATTTTTGGGATAAAAATAAAACTGAGTCTGATCGACTCCTGATTTTGAAATTCGAATAAAAATTTGAGCCAGCTCGACTCCGGAATTTGAATTTAAGTTTGTTCGACTCCCAAATTTTGAAAAAAAAAAAGATAGATTTGAGCCCGTGGGCTCCCAACTTTGAAAGATTGAAATTAAATTTGAGCCCGTGGGCCCTAACTATTGAAAATTTGAAATAGATTTAACCCTGTGGGCTCCCAATTCTTGAAACTTGAAAAAGATCAAAGCCCGTGGGCTCCTGATTATGAATAAATTTTGGGTCTGTGGACTTCAAATTCATCTTAATACGATTACTTTCGTTTTGAGAATATAAAAGATTTATATTCTTGATCCGCGTAACGGATTTACGTCAATCCTTTGTTTTGAGAATGTAACGGATTTACATTCTTGGTTTTCGCAACAGATTTGCATCAACCCTCGTTCTGAGAATATAACAGATTTTATATTCTCGATCCGCGTAACAAATTTACATCGATCCTTTGTTTTGGGAGTGTAACGGATTTACATTCTCGGTTTTCGTAATAGATTTGCGTCAACCCCCATTTTGAGAATATAACAGATTTTATATTCTCGATCCGCGTAACAGATTTACGTCGATCCTTTGTTTTGAGAATGTAACGGGATTACATTCTCGGTTCTCGCAACAGAGTTGCGTCAACCCTCGTTCTGAGAAAATAACATATTTTATATTCTCGATCCGCATAACAGATTTATGTCGATCCTTTGTTTTGAGAATGTAACGGGTTTACATTCTCGGTTCTCGCAACACAGTTGCGTCAACCCCCGTTCTGAGAAATATAACAGATTTATATTCTCGATCCGCGTAACAGATTTATGTCTATCCTTTGTTTTGAGAATGTAACGGATTTACATTTTCAATTTTCGCAACAGATTTGCGTCAACCCTCGTTTTAAGAATATAACGGATTTATATTCTCGGTCTTCGTAACAAATTTACGTCGATCCTCTGATTGGGAGTGTAACATATTTATATTCTCGGTTTTCGTGACAAATTTGCGTCAACCCTCATTTTTTTCAGTTAAAAGCATCTTCTTAGCCCCTGCGATGGATTTATTATTTATTTTTTTTTTGCATTGGTCAAAAGTTTGGTAATCATCTCTGACCAACGCATCATGTAATGTGTGCCATATATGAAGGAGACATGATATAGAGTAAGCGTGGCGCCTGCATAATCAGGTCCATTCAAAGAATATCATTACATAGCATGTGCATCACGACAGGATAGGTGCATCCATCCATGTGATTACTTGCGCTTGCGTGTGTTTGCCTGAACTACGTCTTGGTCTGATTCCTGACGGGATACGTAGGCAGCTCATCGTTGAGCACGACCAGCGTGAACCCTTGCCGCGCGCATGTTCTCTTTTTGCAATGCATTTTGTTTTTTTTACCTAAATCCGACAGTTTGGTCAAAGGCTTGTCTTCACACAAGCTTCAACATTCACTTGTGAAACGCATTGCTCCACAAGCTCTGTCGAAGAGGGGCAAACTGTAGACACCCCAATTTTGACCAAACGTCGAATTTAGGAGAGTGTCACCTCCAAGTCCAATGATAATAATGATCGAAAGATTTGAAGTATTCCAAACTCTTCAAAAAGTTCTCCAATCATGATAAAATTTGCACAGGAAAAGAGAAATACTAGGTGTTCAGGAAAAATCGGGTATAAGACACTATTTTCGGAAAAAAAAAACTTTTTAGAAGAAAAAAAAAGAAAAGAAAAGGTGAAAAAGAGGAAATTTGCTAAAACGCGACACGTGGAAGTTTTAGCGGCACTCGATAAATGCCGTGCGGCATTCACCAACTGCCGTTACAGCACTCATCAACTGCCGCCAACATTTTCTGACTGCTGCTTGGTTTTAAAGTCCGTATTTTGTGGTACAATACGTATATGTACGCGAATAAAAACAAAAAACTGATAAAGTAAGGCTGACATAAACGCAGCAATCAATAATTTGGCGCGGCTCTCAGTAAGTGCCGCGCGGCAGTCATGGAGTGCCGCCAGGGCTTTCACGGAGTGCCGTTCCGGCATTCCCAGAGTGCCGCGGAAGACTTCCTGAGTGCCGTTAACCCCAGCAGTCTGTTTTTTTTTTTCAGAAAGTACGCATTGTACCACCAAATGAGATATTTACACCTGTCTTTTACTCCGAATTCACTGAAAATACCTGGGTTATTTTTTCTATAAAAGAAGAGGGATCTTCTTTGAGATGAGGAGGAGAGAGATATACCATAATATACCACTATAACAACACATGTTTGGGAGAGATAGAGAGTTTTGAGAGCTTGAAGAAGAGCTTGGAAGATCTTCAAAGTAGAGAAGCTTTGAGGATAGTTTGGAGGTGATCCTCTAACCACAAGTTGTTTCTTTTCATCCTTTCTTTTAAGCCTCTAATCTTAAAACTACTTAGTTTTCTTTGTTTCATTCCTTCTTGTTGTTTATACATCCCTCTTGAGATTCTTAGAGATCATCAATATCTCTCTTGAAAACTCTTGAGTTTGATCCCTTGATTCCATGTAAACTTGTGCTTCTCATGGAAGACTTAAGGTTGACCATCTTTTACATAAGGACAAGTGGATGAATCCAAACCCTCACCATGGTTTGAGTTCTCTAACTTGGAGTTCTCATGGAATCTCTTTATATTCCTTGAAGACTCATGAGTGTTAGTCATATCTTCATCTCCAATGACCATCAAATGGTAGGAGAAAGTAGTTTGAGTCTAAGCCCATCTCCATGGTTTAGATTCATCTTCTTGAGATTTTAAGAAGTCTATTCGTGCTTCATTTGAAAATCTATAAGTATAAGGGTCTTTAGTCTCCAATGACCGTCAAATGGTAGGAGAAAATGGTTTAGTTTAAGTCCAACTTCATGGTTTAATAGTTGGGGTTAACAAATAAAAGTTGAACTTGACAATGAAACAGTGAATTCATAAACCGGTTTTGATCAAAGATTTTTAGTTCGAAATCTAACCGTTGGAATTAAGTGAAACTAATGGGAAAGTGTCTATGACTCAAAGTTCTACCACTGTAATTTTTGTTTTAAGGAGATTTGATGTTTAAAATGGTTTGGTCATGAGTTTTGTGAAGTTACTACAATCTATCCAGAGTTTCAGAATAGTAGCACTCTTTGGAAAATATGGAAAATATGGAGATTTGACCCAAAATAATTTTTTTTAAGTAGATTAGTGTGTTAGGAAGTCACCCTAAAAAGAACAAAGCATTTCTGATTTTTTTACTATTTTTGGAAAATCGTGCAAGAACTCTGGATAGAGGGTTGTAGAATGCTAAGTGATGTCTGGTTTTTGTTCAATTCCCGGAGTTCTAACCGTTGAAACTTTGATTTCTTTTTTGGGTTAAAAACTAGACACACAGAGGCATCTTGTGTCCAAAATTTATCAAGATCAAACCATGGGAACCATGCTTTTTATTCCTTTAAAGGCATGATCTGCTCTCAGCAATTTCAGAATTCTGCAAGTTTTAATCAATTTTATGAGTAATGGCTTAGATGATATTTTCATGAGTTAAGGTTCAAACCATGTTTCAATAACGATTAGTTGAGCTTGAATTCAAAGTTTAAGTGATCTAAATCACCGAGTTTTTCATAATTTATTCTTGTTCATGTACATATTCATCCATATGGCTTGACACTTGTAGTTAAGACTCATTTTAGATTTAATTACATTTGATAGATTAAAGCTAGAAACTTAGGATTGCTATTTCTAACTTCATATTTTGTATACCATGTGGACTAACCCTTTGTTTTGTAGCGCTATTAAGGTATGACTTCTTGAATTCCCCTTTAGTTTATTTTAATTTCTTGATTTTATCAATTTTTCAATCTTATGCGCGACACATTAAAATTAGGATCTTGCCTTATATGAATACACGTGATAGAGACTCTTTTTAGGATTTTCCTTTTTTTTGTATGCATTGCACGTTTAATATTCACGGCCGGACCCCGGGTAAGTTCTCTTGTTCCTTATTGCATATCATATTGCTTGCTACTTGAAATATGTGATTTTTGAATGATATCTTATCACTTGCAATTTCACACCCCTTTAGACATGCTTTTGTAATGTATATCTATACATATGTATTAGTTGATGGCACATCTAAATTAATAATTCAATTAAAAGGATGTTAAGTAGAGGCCTATCGCGAGATAGGATGAGAAGGGGTGTTTTAGTCCGATGGGCTCCTTCCCTTCTCATTCCATAATCCCCGGACCTAGTCAATCTCTGGTTTTTGAAAGATCAGTTTGCTTTAAAAATGGTTTCTTAATTTTCCTTTTAAAAATTAAGTGGCGACTCATTTGTTTTGTTTTGTGTTTTGAATTGAAAATAATTTTTTTTAAAAGAAAGCTGTGGGTAAGAAAAATGCGATATCCACAGGAGGTCCTCGTAGAGTCGAAGGGAAGAGGGTTGGCTTCTAAAGATACTTGGTGGTGGAATGAAGAGGTACAAGCTGTAGTAAAAATCAAAAAGGATTGCTTTAAGAAGTGGCAAAATGATAGAAGTGAGGAACACTTCGAAAGCTATAAATGTGTAAATAAGGAGGTTAAAAGGACGGTTAGAGTTGCTAAAATGGAAGCCTATGACGCCTTCTACACCAAACTAGACACTAGAGTGGGAGAAAAATGTATTTATAAGCTTGCTAAGTCGAGAGAAAGGAAAACAAGAGACATTAATCAGGTTAGGTGTATAAAAAGCGATGACTCTAGGGTATTAGTGAATGACGAAGAGATTAAGGAAAGGTAGAAGAGCTATTTTGAGAAGTTGCTGAATGAAAAACATATGGATAACACAATGGAAGAAGAAACTGGAAGTTACGATGAAACTAGAGAATACATATTCTATCGGAGAATAAGAAAGTTTGAGGTGTATTTTGCTTTGAAGAAGATGAAACCCAACAAGGGCTTAGGACCAGATAGGATCCCCATTGAGGTTTGGAAATGCTTAGGAGATGTGGGGGCATCTTGGCTTACAAAAGTTTTTAATAGGATTTTAATGACTAGAAAAATGCCTGATGAGTGGAGGAAGAGCATCCTAGTGCCTATATATAAGAGTAAAGGAGATGTACAACAATGCAGCAACTATAGAGGTATTAAGTTGATGAGCCATACTATGAAGCTATGGGAGAGAGTGATGGAGCATCGCTTAAGAGGCGCAACATCAGTGTCAGAAAATCAGTTTGGATTAATGCCCAGGAGATCAACTATGGAAGCAATTTATTTACTTAGAAGACTAATGGAAAAGTATAGAGAGAAGAAAAAAGAACTACATATGGTTTTTATTGATTTAGAGAAAGCTTATGATAGAGTGCCTAGAGGTTTAATTTGGTGGGTGCTAGAGAAGAAAGGAGTGACCAAGGGTTATATTGACGTGGTGAAGGATATGTATGATGAAGCGGTTACTACAATGAGATCACCAGCCGGAGAAACAAGCGAATTCCCAATTACCGTAGGCCTGCACCAGGGGTCGGCCTTGAGCCCTTATTTGTTCGCCCTAATTATGGATGAATTGACTAGACATATTCAAGATGAGGTCCAATGGTGTATGTTGTTTGCAGATGATATTATCTTGGTTGATGAGACTAAATGTGACGCCCCGCAAAAATAAGCGTATTTCCATTGAAAAATTAAATAAATCACACTTGATTCTTTAAAATAAAAATACAAAATTTCTTTAAAACTCCCAGCAGGTCCATATTCTCCACGGATCTCCTATATCATCCTTAACCTTATCTCCCTTCTAGGCTTCGGTTACCGGCACTGCCTGCATCTAAAAACCATACCGGGAAGTATACAATATGACATGAATAATAAAGGCTCAAAAGGATAATGACAATCAAATACATAGAACGACATCAAATCAATTGACCAGTCTCACAAACCAACTGCTCACACTACCCAAACGCTCATACCAATAGCATCATACCAGGTTCCTCTTGATCACATAGCAAGAGACACCTCACCTCACCTCACCCGTCTCCAGTACGTCGGTCCCTGAGGCCTGTTGGACTGTTGGTAGGTGCTCCTTGCTCATGACCCTTTAGTCCCATAGCACTTAGCAATAAACACACACTCATTGATTCCAAATGAAAACACAACATAACTGCAAAAAGAGTACAAGTAGAGATAACAAAGAAATACTCCGGAGAATTTAGAAAGCATATTGTACACAACCCGGTACCTATAAATGATGTTGAGCAACTCCCAAACACTTCTCTTCTTCTTCTTCTTCTTCTAACTCGAGGTGTATGTATATCTATAATTGTGTATGTATATATATATAAATCTCTCTCTATGTGACTCTCTCAAGCTCTCTATGCTAGAAGTGTAGAATGTGTGTGTTTGAGAGAGTATTTGAGTGTATAAATAGCCAAGCTTCCACTTGGAGACAATGGCCTAACAATCCACTTATTAACCACTAACTTCTAATTAATGGGTAGTTTATAAGGAATATGCAAGATGATGTAAACATACACTAATGCACCTATAACTCCACTTAGAGACATTGGCCTAACAATCCACTAACTTCTAATTAGTTGGTAGTTTATAAGGAATATGCAAGATGATGTAAACATACACTAATGCACCTATAACTCCACTTAGAGACATTGGCCTAACAATCCACTAACTTCTAATTAATTGGTAGCATTCTAAAAACTGCTACTGAAATTCTCGTTTTCTGCCCAAACGGTGCAGAATCTGAGAAAATTGCATTAGACGAAAAGTGTGCAGAATCGAGTTTTGCTTGGGACAACGCGGGCAGAATCTTAAATTTCCTTCGTTTTCCTAACAAAAATCTGAAAACAAAATTCTGCTACTGTTAAAATTAAAAGAGAAAATATTAGATTTAATTTTAAATATGACTCGAAAAATCTCAATTTCCAACACTAATACCAAATCATTTAATCTCACGCAACTTTTCCCAAAAAAAATATATTTTTAGTTCATGACTTATAAAATTGAAAAAATGACCAAAATACCCCTGTGACCAATTTTCGCTAAAATCGCACACGAAGTCTAAATCGTCAATTTAAACATGAAAACACGGGTTACTACACTAAAAGTGGACTCAACACTAAAATAGAAGTTTGGAGAGAAGCACTGGAGACTATGGGGCTAAAGATAAGTAGGACAAAAATAGAATACATGGAATGTACTTTTAGCAACAGTGGAAGTAGAGACAACGAAGCAGTGAAGATCGAAGATCATGAGATCCCAAAGAGGGAACACTTTCGCTATCTAGGTTCAATGATCAGTAGAGACGGAGAGATTGGTGATGACGTGACCCACAGAATTAAAGTGGGCTGGCTTAAGTGGAGGAGTGCTTCTGGAGTATTATGTGATCGGAGAATACCAGCAAAATTGAAGGGAAAATTTTATAGGACTGCTATTAGGCCAGCTATGCTCTACGGGGCAGAGTGTTGGGCAACTAAGAAACAACACATTAGCAAAGTGAGTGTAGCGGAGATGAGGATGCTAAGATGGATGTGTGGTAAGACTAGGAAAGATAGAATTAGAAATGAGTACATCCGAGAGAGTATAGGAGTGACACGTATTGAGGATAAGTTGAGGGAGAATAAACTTAGATGGTTCGGCCATGTGCAACAAAGACCTGTAGATGCACCTGTGCGAAAGAGTGATAAGATCGTAGTGCCTGGAATGGTTAGAGGGAGAGGTAGATCTAGACTGACTTGGGAATATGTAGTGCAACAAGATATGAATATATATAATTTAAATGAGCATATAGCTCTTGATCGTGCAGAATGGAGAAAAAGGATTCATACAGCTGACCCCAATTGATTGGGACACAAGGCTAAGTTTGGTTTGGTTTGGTTTTCAGTATTAACCGAAATTTTTTAGGATCCTCCCAATGAAATAATTTAACAGTGAGAAGAATGTTGGGGTCCTCATAAAAATACAACCCCCCCAACTAATGTCAGGCTCAAGGTCAGAGGAGATGATGCAAAGCCTATGGCTGTCAAATCTTTTGGGGACGGTTATAAGAGATATACCACACTTTTTAGGAATTATACTCAAGGAAAGAACTTTCATGTTGGTATTTTCTATAATAGCCTCAATTTTTTTATTATCAAAAATAGGCGACGGCCATGGTTCAATAAAAGGGGCAGTGTCTAAGTGATGCTCTAATGAAGCTTTAGTACCCTCCTCTTGTTCTAGAACATAATCTATGGAAATATGATAATAGGAATTGGATTTCTGTTCTATGTATATACTTTTGGACAGGACTTGGATAAAGCTATCTATTTGGGCCTCAATGTCAGTATTACTCAAGAAGGTCAAGCAGTTTAGCAGATTACTAGCTTCTTGTTGAAGTTTAAGATCATCTAATGTGGGCCAAATAATTTCTAAGTCCTCTCTCCAAGAATTTTGAAAAATAAAATTTTGCGAAATACATGTGCTAGAATCTGTACCATCCTCTTCCACAACTCATTCTACTTGTTCAATATTGGGGTACACATGACTTTCAAGCTCGGGATGAGAGCTTTGATTGATAGCGAGGATAGGTGATGGGCAACTTGGTGACACCACCTCGTCAGCCGAAAGAGGCGAGGGTTCATGAATATCAGATGAATCTAAATCGAACTTAGAAATTTCAATAACATCCTCCCTAGGGTTACTATCAAAGGTAGGGTAGAGTCAACAGGGGACTCATCTTTTCCTAATTGCGTGCAGTCACCTAAACTCTCATTATCTGTAAAAACGTCATTCTCATCCGAGTAACTCTCCTCACTATATATGTCATCTATTGAGGTTCTCTGGACAAAGGAATCGTGCAACATTATCCAGGCAGTGAAGGAGTTAATGTCTGGGATTGTATATTGAGGAGAAGATGGTTCTACAACTTCATGCTTAATGGTTTGGTTTTGGAGTTCTTGTTGGGTTATGACTTCCTTGAGTGAGTTATTGACCTCATTCAGTATAAACCTGTCATTGTCTTCTAATTCCATTCCATTGTTAGTGTCTTGAAATTCGGGTTATAATGTTGAAGGACTGGTATAGTCTTCTCAAGGTTGGCTAGCATATGCTTGTTGATATCTAGTTTCTAATTTATCAAGTGCACTATCTAGCCTTTTCATTTCACTGAGCATCAATTTTAACATACCATTATCCTCAACTTGGTTATTCTCCTCATTATTACTATATGAAGTTCGCCCCATTGTTGTTGATAATAGTCCCCACCCCATTGTGCTTGTGAACGAGACTCCACAGAGGGAAAGTCTTGGTGCGTTTGGTAATCGTGGGAGCTACTACTATATCCTACGTTATCATTTTGGTTATATCCCCATTGCGATTGATAGAACTCTTCATGTGGAGGTTCTTGATACGTTTGATAATACGGGGGACTACCACTATTGTTTTCCCATTGTGGTGGTTGGTAGCACTCAGGTTGATAATCTGCGTCATATGTGGGTGCTTGCCAACTTGGGGGATAGTTTTCATTACCTAAAGTGTACCTATCCAATATGTTTGTGTTATATGGAGGGTAATATGGATAAGACATGTTTATCCAAAAATTTTAAACAATAAAATTTTTATTTATTTACTTGTGAGAGAAAAAGTCCAAAGTTTTTATTGTTATTATTTTTTTCTTAATTTTCTTTTTTGAAAAGTAAGAAAAAATTGGAAATAACGTAGTAAAATCCTAACCTAGTTGCCTTCCCCGGCAATGGCGCAACAAACTTGACACGACTAAAAAGTTATGTGCCCTTGTGCAACACCTAAGTGTTGGTGATCGTGCAAGTAATATAGTACTGGAAGTCCAGGTCGATCCCACAGGGAAGGAAATGGAAGAATGTATACTAAGTTATAACCTAAAGAAAAGAAAAAGGATAAAAATACGGGTGGAGGTTCTAACGAATCCTAATTAATTAAATTAAACTAAATTATTAACTAAAGCATAAAGAAACATAATTAATTAAACGAGTAAATTAAAGGTGTTGGAAACACGTGAATCCACATTGATCCTAACCATCTACCATACATACTCATTAATGTTCTATGGAGTTCATTCCTCTTCAGTATTCCATATTTTTCTAAAGATATAGAATCAATAGCCCTTTCATGACCGGGACTACATCATCACAGTTGATTTAAAATACTTGGAAGACAGTTTAAAACAATGGTTATTACTTGCACTCTAAATGGTGTTAGCATTCAAAGTGGTTTTCAAAAGTCATTGAAGAAAATAGCCTTAAGGCTTTAAGTTCTAAAAACTGTTGTGACAAATTGAGCTTATAGGGACAATTTGATGGCATATTTCTAAAACGGAAAGTCATGGAATACTTAAAAAAATCATCTCAGGAATCAACAGGTTCGATCGATCGAAGCGCTCTCGATCGATCGGACTGCCTCATCTTTCAATCGATCGAAATGTCTTCGATCGCTTGACTATGGCTCTTGTTTTATCGATCGAAATATCTTCGATCGATCGAGCCTATGGTTTCTAAAGATTGCATGGAAGAGGTTGAGAATCAATTTTTCATCACATATTTCCAACATCTAAACTACGGAAACATGATTAAACTAATACAGGAATAACCAACTAGAGTAATCATAGCATATAAACTACTAACAATCAAATAACAAGGATTGAAAAGAAAAACCTGGATATCATCTGAAATAAACTTGTAATAATCATGAAATCCACTTGAATCTTCAATAATCTTCAATATATTAATGAAAAAGAGGAAGAAAAAGATGAATCTAACCTAATCTACTCCTAATCTAACCTTAAAACTACCCTAAACTGATGTTTTTCGCGTTCTGGAGCGTCCTCCCTTCGTCTGGCGTCAAAACGACTTATATATAGGGTTCCTGTAGAGTTTACGCAACTTTTGGATGAACATAAAGTTCGATCGATCGAGCTTAGTTCGATCGATCGAAGTCTCAATCGATTGAGCTCTGCTCAAGGGCTTGAAGTCCTCTGATTTTGACAGCTCTGCGCACCGATGGGATAATGGCCATAACTTTTCACTCGGACCTCGGATTAAACTCCCGTTTGTGGCCTCACGACCCTAACTCAAAGATCTACATTTTGTATTTCTAGGACAATCTTCCAAATCTGAAGTCTTCATTGTCAAAAATGGCATTTTCCCAGCTACTTCCGTTGTTCTTATCACCAGAATCACTTTCTTTAGCTTCACTTCATTGATTTACATCCTAATACCTATAAAACAATGCAAAAACATATATTTTAGCATTGACACAATAAAAAGAACATTGTTATTAGAATGCACCTAAATGTAGGGACTTTGGGGATAAAAGTATGCATAAAGGACCATGTAATACGCTATGAATTTGCATTTTTCTCCTCGAATCATCGAGTATGAAAGCATTTAGTATCCATAAATTCACTCTTATCAAAGCTTTCATACCACGTGCGATCATTATTAAAGCCAGTTTCTGTGAGACGTTTATTTTTTAGTGTAAACCTATGTGAGAATTGAGTTAAAATTACTGGTTCTAGAGGTACAATCGTCCAAAATAACTCTAAATAAGGTTGGATACATAGCTATTAACTTCACACACATGGATACGTAATTGTGATGCATTTGTTATATATATCTTGGTGACATGAGGAATATGTGGGTTTCTTCATGGTTTGTTTGTGGTTATTATATCCGTGTAAAGCTAAGTTAACAGTGGAATAGAAGATAATATTTTAAAAGTTTTTCTATATATATATATATTTTTTTTTTTTGAATTTAAAATTGAGAATTTTGTGGGTATATTCATTGTAAACCCTCACGAGACAACACTCATCCACTAGGGGGAACCTAGGGGTTTAACGGCTTGTTACGTTCGCTAAATGCAACCGTGATTCCTCCGAAAGTGAGTTAGGTAGTTTTCTTTTCTGTTTAGATTAGTTCCTTTAGTTTATCTTGTTTTAGTTTAGTCATTGTTGTATTAGTCTAGCTTGCTTTTATTTTTACTTTATTGTTAGGGACTAGCAATTTGCTAGTTGGGGGTTGTGACAAGCGGGGATATTTGTAAAATACAACCGCGCTAAAAGAAGAAAATATACTGATTTAGTTTACAATTCCTTTATATATCTACAATTTTGGTTACAATGTTAGCTTTAACATAATTTGATTAATTTATGATAAGTTGTATTGTTTTAGCTATAATTTGTGCAGATCACTGATGGCTGTGTGAAGAAATGAATAAGTAGGATAAAAGGGTTGCTGGATTTCAAGGAAGACAATTCAAACATGAAAAGCGAGTTTGAACGATCGAAGATCCCTCGAGCGATCGAGAGTTCGATCGATCGAAGACAGTTAAAGCGCTCGAGGATTCCAGAAAATCAATCGATCGAGTGATGTTCGATCGATCGAACATGGCTTTTATCAGAACTTACGCACATGCTGCAGAAACGGAGTTTTTGAACCCTAGCTTTAGGTTTTAGTATTTAGATTCATTTTGTTTACGTCCCATGAGAAGCCCACTTAGTTTTTATCAGTTTTAGAGAGAGAGAGATAGGGAGTTTACATGTTTTTGTAGGTTTGGAGTTTACATATTGCTTTTGGATTGCTTCCTATCGTTTAATATAAGTGTTTCTCATCCAAGTTCTGCAATCTTAGTTTTTTTACATTATAGTTGCATAAAATTATAGTTTAATCTGTTAGTTTTAATAGCATTGTAGTAGTAGCTTTAAATCACCATTGTTTTTCATAGATTTCATGCTAAAATCACAACCAAACACGCCCTTAATGAATATTCACATTAAAAAAAAATCTGTGACACTCCAGACTATGTCTGAGTAGTCCCCAGGTTGGGAGATCACGATGAAACAATGATCTCGAGCCTCTGCCATGCAGCAGAATAATTTTTGTGCTTGATCGATCAAAGTTGGTTCGATCGATCGAACCAGAGGACAGTCAAGCGATCGAAGACGTGTCGATCGATCGACCATCATCGATTGAGAGATGAAGATGGTCGATTGATCGAAAGCGCATCGATCGATCGAACTCTTTGATTCTTGGGTAGTCTCTTTGTAGTATTTCAAGACTTTCAGTTTTTGAGATTTGTTATCAAACTGTCCCCGAATGCTCAGTTTGTCAAAACAGTTTCATTACTTTAAGCCTTAAGGCATTTTTCTTCAATAACTTTTGCAAACCATTTTGAATGCTAACCCCATTAAGAATGTGAGACTCAACTATTGATTTAAACCGCTTTCATGTGTTTTGATTTAACTGTGATGATATAGTCCCGGCCATGAAAGGACTATTGATTCTTATTTTTAGAAAATACGGAATACTGTAGAGAGATACACTCCTTAGAGCTTAAAAGTAACTACATGGTAGATGGCATGATCGCTACGGACTCGTGTGATCCCAACATTCCCCTTTTATAAAGAAAACCGTTTCCACAATATCGCTTTATTTACTTAGTTAATCACTAGTTTAATTTAATTTAGTTGCTTTAATTTTAGTAGTTACTTCGTGGAACTTCGTGTTCTACAACCTTACAAATATTGATTTTTTATTTTCTTTTTAGAGATTAATCTAGGTATTTAGTTTAACACCTTCCCTATGGGATCGACCTGGTCTTAACTAGATTACTACTTGCATGATATCCTACACTTGGGTATCGCACAAGAGCGCACAACTTTTTAGCCGTGTCACCTCTCCAATCACAAATCCATGGGGATGTGTTGCCATTACATTTGCCTACTGTGCTGCAACCTGCGCTACGTCAGCTACGCCTCCTGGAGCTACCTAAGGAACGACATCATCATCTGTAAGGTCCTCTTTAGCCACTAAAATGTCCTCCCCTACTGGTATGTCCATCTCCTCGGGGTCCTCATCCTCATCATCCTCATCCTCATCCTCGAAAACCTCATCAGCTAGTAAATCTACCTCGGGTAAAATATCCTCCTCTAGATCCTCCTCTTCATTATTATCAGAAATGACAATAACTGGCGGAGGTATTGGCTCCTCTAGCTCTATTTCAGCCTTGTCTCTTGTCATCACTATCCAAATCATCATCATCTATCTCAATAACATCACCTACTACCGGCTCAACATACTTCTGCAGGGGAGTAGTGGTATCTGTAGAGGTGGCTCCTTTAGAAGTGGTGGTGGCATAGTCTGACATTCCCAAGGAGATACGGATAAATCCCTGGATCACGCAATATTGCCAGTGACTCCTCCTTAATAAGTCTCAATGTATCTTCACGATAAATTGCCTCTACTCGGAGCTCCTTTGGATCCTCACTCCTCAGGATATGAAAATCATGCCATAAGTCTGCCTCTAGAGTGGTCATGGCTCTCTGATAGATCATCCTAGTATAGTATGATTGGTCCGCTGGCTCCACATGACCTTCATGTATCCAATGCCCTCCGTACACATCTGGAACAAATGTAGGCGCCATGCTACCTGAAAAAGAAACTATCTAATATCAGAACTACACTTTGAGACTCATATCTTAAAAATCTTAAATGTCAATACTAAAGGTGTCAGATAATCAGTGAGCACAAGCAAAAAACCTGGCTCTGATACCAAAATCTTGTCACGCCCTAACGTAGCAAAAATTAGGGAAAATGAAATTCCATTTTTGGACTCATAGGCTATGACTAGTGAATATCACTCGATTATCCACACACAATTCTAAAACATCAGAGATAAGAATGCAGTAACTGTAATGCTAAAATAAATGTAATAACTTAATCATAAAAGAGTTTATTACAAAATTTAACCATAGTAGTAAACTGAATCCATGTCTTAAGGCGCACTTGCCAACCATAGAGTACAAAGTCAAAACATAATTTAAGGAATAACTAATCTAGCCCTAGGCTTCAAGTTGCGTAGATGTTGTCATTAGCTTGGTGGTATTCCCCATCGATTCCTTCTTCAGTCTAACCATCCTAGCCATAGCCTTCCTCCTGGTACTCCTGATAGTAGCCCTCATCAATGGGCATCTCACCTGTATAGGCATAGGTCTGGAAAGCTAGATATGGATATATCCAATGGCATAAACACCGTCAGCTTGTGAAAAGTCGAGCGAGTAATAAACTAACAAAGTATCAAAATAAGAAGTCTTTAATAGCATTTGCATTAAGAAATAGTTCTCTTGAGGTTCTCCATCTTACGCATCCTGACTCACTATATGCGACTCAACATCCTGACTTACAATGTTATAGACTATGTGCCCATATTATTGACTCATTCTCCCATGCATGTCCAACCATACATTGCTTGGACGAAAAACTACCGTTCCTCAAGATCTTGATTCACTTTTCGATATCATAGTAATGGTCAGTCTAGTACAAAATCTCAGCTATCCCATTCTCGTATTGTAATGGTCAGCTTGGTATGAAACCCCAGCTATCCCATTCTCTATAACGTTTCCTGGTACAGAGTATCGGCTGTTACATATTCACAACGCGCCTTGGTATCATCATACTGACCGTTCTACATAAACAACGTGCCTTGGTATCATCATA
This sequence comes from Hydrangea macrophylla, assembly GCA_033977485.1. Classification (NCBI taxonomy): domain Eukaryota; kingdom Viridiplantae; phylum Streptophyta; class Magnoliopsida; order Cornales; family Hydrangeaceae; genus Hydrangea; species Hydrangea macrophylla. The sequence continues at coordinate 34,884,008 of CM066992.1, forward strand.
CCAGCTATTCCACATCTCAATCATCATTTCTCTTTTCACAGTCATGGCTATCACTTGCCACAATGGATCATGATCCACACAAGAAGACTTAACCAAACATAGCTCACAATCTCCTCGATCGCTTAACTCATACCATAAGAACAGACAAATAGTCTATGTGACTACAATGCACCAAACTATGCATGTCGGCTTCCTTATACAAATTTCCTTATATTAACGATTTACTTATTCACTGACATTAGGTTACTTATTCAATTATGTAGCATCGTAAAATACTGAAGTCTCATTCTAAGGTATTAGAACAGTAATCGAAAGATTTGATAGACAAGCGATCATAATATAATTAAACATGGATAAATCACATTTTGCCAAGGTACAATTGATTGGATTGACTCAACAATCAATTAGGGAAAAATAGGTTCCAATCGATTGATCATAATGGCAATCGATTAGTATCCAAAAGATGCCAATCGATTGGGAAAAATTACCAATCGATTGGGACAAAGTTCAATCAATTGGACAAAGTGCCAATCGATTGGTACTTCATCTTCTTCACAGTGAATGTACTAAAATTTTCAGAACTAAAAATGAACATTATGAATCCCTTTTTTTGGTATAATACTCATAAAAATGTCTAACTAAGCTACTGTGTGAGTTTGAGAACTCACAAGTGGGTGTAGGTGTGGTGGTGTGCTCAAGAAACTTGAACTTGCAGCTTTAATGGTAGCACCCTCTTCTTTCTTCTCTGTGTCTCTTCTCTATATCTTTCTTTCTCCTTTTTCCTTTTCTATCTTCTATCTTTCTTATTCTCTGAGTAAGAGTGTGTGTATATATGAGTGTGAAGGTGTATTAGTATGTATATGTGAACATATATATGTATGTAGAGGTGTATAACTCCAGAGAATCAACTAAACAGGTCTGGGGATGAAAATCTTAAAGTATATATTGGCAAAAGCGTGCATGGGGAAGCAGGTACTGTCACCCTTGCAGAAAATGCTTGGACACCAAGTTCAGTGACTGGTAATCAATTGGACCAGTGGCAATCAATTGGGTAAGGCTCCTGAAGGCAATCGATTGGTATATGTGGCAATCGATTAGCATTCTAAAAGTGTCAATCGATTGGGATATCATGGCAATTGATTGGCATCCAATGTTTACCAAAGATAGATTAAGACAAGTATTATCATAGAAGTCATTGTATATGCTATAATTACAGTACAAATACGGGTACCAGAATTATAGATGTGGTTAGTCGCACCAGAATCAACGCACTACGTGTTCGAAGCATTCGTTATAAAACATACCTCAATCATATATGATTCGATCATACCTTGAACTCTTATAGCTAAGAATTCCAGACAGTTTCTCTTCAAATGGCCTTTGTCTCTGCATTGGGAACACTTTCCTTTGCCTTGACCAACTGCCTTCCCCTTGCCTTTGCCTTTGCCTTTTCCCTTAGATTTTGCAATCTTTGGGACTTGCCAACAGTTAAACCACTATTGCTAGCCTTCTTCTTTCCTTTCTTGCCTTTCGGTATAGACCGAGAAGAAGAGCTTCCCTTTTCAACGCTCAAAATGTTGCCCCCATGTTTGATCACCCCTACCACTGATTCAAGAGAGCACATTAATTCACTCAAAGAAAAATTCATTTGATTCATATTGCAGTTAAGTTTAAATTGAGCGAATGATTGAGGCAGTGAGTTGAGGATCATATTAACTTGGGTTTGTGCATCAATGTTGGCACCCATAGTCTCTAGTTCATTTAATTGACTAATTATTTTTAAAACATGCTCTCTCACTGGAGTTCTTTCTAACATTTTTGCACTCATGATCTTTTGCATGGCGATCTGCTTAGAAGGTCGGCCATGCACCCCAAACATTCCTTTCAAGGAGATCATGATACCACTAGTAGAATCGTCAATTGGAATTGTTGTTGTAACACACCAGCCATAGAAGCTAGAATATAGCAACGAGCCATTCTATTCGACTTCTTACATTTGTCAAACTCGCGTTTGGCATTTGTCGAAGCATTTGCTGCGGGTTTAGCAGGGCATGGGGTAGTGAGGACATTTATGTGATCCTCCGCAGTTAAAACAATGTCAAGATTATGTTTCCATTCGATGAAGTTGTTTCTAGTTAGTTTGTTTTGTGTGACATAAAATAAAAGAATCCTTAAAACTCTTATTTAGTGACAAAGTCACCGGAATATCAAAACAAAAAAATTAAGCCTCCATGACGTGGTCATTATTTGATCTTTCGATTAATCATGACTTGTCTGCTATGCAACTCTTGACAAACAGGTTATAACTCCTGAACCCTTTTGATCTCTAAGTTTCTAAATAATGCCATGTGTGGGATCCCTTATTCATAGCTTAGCTAGTGTGCACCATTAACTAGGATCCAATCACAACTGCCTCAAGTAGTGCCTCTGCCTCAAGTAGTGCCTCCGTTTAGTGGTCACCCTTCAACACATTTGATTGATCCTATCTGTAGGAAATTCACATCTAGTATCAATGAGTATTGTACTCTCCGTATGGAATGATCACCCATGGCTGGGTGACATAGAGTACTCCACTCATCTTACAATGAATATTTAATGGAAGATCGTGGGAGTTATTAATAAGTCCCTCTCCCACTAGATTTGTTAATTAAGGATTTTGCTTTTGGAAAATTGTTTCTACTCATTTCCCATAGACATCCAATGTCTACTAATGAGTTAAAATGGTTTTTGATTTTTATTTTAGAAAACTCAGTTTTGCATGCATGTAGTAACAATATTTAAAGATGCCAATCACAAGTAAGCATATAAAAACCAAAAAACAAAAATAAAATAAGTACATTCACAAATGCCAATCACAAGTAAGCATATATAAACCAAAAAACAAAAATAAAATAAATACATTCACAAATGCCTCTATCTCCCATGGCTCTATCTTCATAGATCCATCTTTTGGCTTGATCACCCCGGCTCCATCTTTATAGACTTCGGTATGCTCCTCCATCTTCATGGATTTCCTATTTGATTACAAAGATCCTATGCTTCTTTCGAAGCTTACAATTGTTTTGTAGAAAAGGAAATAACAATTTAAAATGAAGAGGCTAGGGAAATCGGTGCGACTTTCCTTTTCGCAGGAATGAAGTCGCAGTGCCCTTTACACATGCCTTTACAAATAAAAAATAAAACAATCACCAATCATAAAATTAAATACAAAATTTAAAATTGTTCTTGGTACCATGGGAGATAGTGGTCTAACTAGCTGCAAAAAGTGTTAGACACACACACATCCATGCATATATAACATATATATGTAACTATTGGAACCCCTAATTGACTTGCACATTCCATGAACTCTTCATGGAAATAATTAGAACATTAAATCATCATCTCTGGTTCTCTGTCAATTTTGATCGATTGAATCAGTTTGAATCGATCGACTGTTCAATCGATCGTACCAAGTTCAATCGAACGAACCAGAAAATTCACATATCAAATTCAAAATTTTCAAAACAATGTAAAAATTAAAGTGAACAATTTCTAAACTTCTAAAACTATGAAAAAAAACATCTAGACAGAGAATCACTTTCGATCGATCGAACATAGATCAATCAATCGAACAAAACAGGTTTCGATTGATTGAAACTAGTTCGATCGCTTGAACTCAGCATTGCTTCGATCGATCAAAACACGTTCAATCGATCGATCGTAGACAGTTTCAATTGATCGAAACACTTTCGATTGATCGAAACTGCCATGCATCCAATGCAATCACAGATTTTGTTTTCTGCTACAAAATTACTATAGAAATAGATCTGTGATGATGCAGTTTCAAAAAATTAGTTCTAAAACCAACATGCAAAAAACTAGAGATCCAAAATGCATCTATAGATCCAGATGAGCGTGGCCCTGATACCAATTATAGGATTTGTATTTCAAAAGTAAAATCTTATGCATAACAGAAAAATATGTTCAAAACATTATTGGTATGCCTGGATCTACTACTTATCAATTCCACAGATGTATAAGGAGATGCGACAAAAATATTACCTTGTGGTCTTGAACTCAATTCTGACTTTGTCTTCTTCGTTTAATGTGCAACAACTCCCACTATGTGATCTTCACCCTTATGTCTCCTATGAATGCTCATGGAAGGACAAGGGTTAGTGGGAACCCAAATAGTGAGGATAAGAAGGCTAAAGAAACCCTAAAATCGTTTCTACAGCTTTGTGTAAATTAAAACGACGGTCACTTAATATTGTACGCAGCTGCCCTATTTATAGATTTCCAAACTAACTTTAAGCCTTCGATCGATCAAAATAATTTCGATTAATCGAACTGAACCAGAGTTCAATCGACTGAAACGAGTTCAATTGATCATACCTTTAATCTATTGAAACTATTTCAATTGATTGATTCATCATCCTCGTGTGTCTTTCCAAGCATTCTGGCAGAGCTAAGAGTGGGACCTCCTAGGTTTTTATTGTTGGCTCAAACCAGTTGTTACTTCCCATGATCAAACTCTTAGATTAGTGAATTAACCAACTAATCAGTTAACGTTCACTCCACTATAAAATGATAACTACACTCCAATGCAAAAGAACAAATCCGAAGTGATAGCTAGATTTGTATGGTGTACTAATGTCCCTCTATCGTCAGCATTCATAATCATATTCAGGTAGTCAGATAACTATTACTGTCAACATGAATGATGATTACATCTTCCATTCCTTGAGTCCCATTCACCTCTCATGATTACCAAACATGTTGATAACTATACATCAACAAGACTGCAATTCTAAGTAATTAACTTGGTTACATTCTCAAGGGAATGATTACTCTTTATCAGAGGGTAGATTCTTTCTTGACAATATATGTTCACAACTCTATAAATATGATATACCTAAGATACCAAGGTGTTGATCTTTAAGACCTCACTAATTGGTAAGTTAAAGCAACAATATCCATAGTCTGTATCCATAATTGTCTCAAGATTAAGAACATGTACCTTATACAAGTTATGAGTTCCTATCGACTATTGATTGTATTAGATGTTAATAGGAAAGCTCATGGTCCGTCAATGAACTATAAGCACTAGCATATAAACTAAGGGTCACACTCTAGTGATTGAGATTCATCACCCCATCCAATGGTAGTCAATAATACTACAATGTACACCTGATGAGATATCTAGTCTCATCGTCCACTGTGACCAGTTTTAAGTATCAAAGAATAGTAATTCATAATTTTCTTGTATGTATCTCATACATACATGAATTATCTACTATGATACTTATAGACTACATCAATCATCTCATGACACATACATAAAGAATTGTAAATATGATATCTATATTTAAAATGCCAAATGTCAAATACATAAAGACTGTGTTTGAGGGCATAATCCTAACAATACCTTTACTAGTCAAGTGAATTTACCCTTTGTGATTTTGGGCTCTCTGTAAATGTAAAAACAATCGACTGGGTGGTACCAATCGACTAGATTTTTCATGCCCCTTTGCACACATGGTCAACTGGACCTTCTACTAGTTGACCGTATCACTCTTTTAAAAAATATGCTCTCTGGACTTTCAAAACCAGTTGACTAGTACCCCGATCGGTCGACTAGATCTATAGATTTCCAAATCTTCTTGTTTGAAAAATGTTTTAAAGTGACTGTTGAGTTATTTAATCACCCTAACCCCCATTTTTGGGATTTAGGGTTTGGGGTAGGACATCAACTGAAGCATGAGTTAAGAAAAAAGTGAATAACTAATTGTGAGACCCAGTGGGATAAACTTGAAACTAGGAAAATTTAGTTTTTTAAAATATATTTGTGCAACTAACAAAATGGGATACAATGGGTGTTAGAGGAGAAATATGAAATACAAATTAGCTTCTCTTTTATGTTTAACATTGTGGAACTAAAGAAAACTTAGGTAATTCAAGATATTCATTTTTGTGTTTCAACTGGCTATCTGATTTTTTATATGCCAAGGTGTGTTTGGACGGTAAAAATTATTTTCCCCCCTTTTTTAGATTCATTGGTAATAGAGTTAATAAATAAGAAATTATCTTAATTGTTTTTTAATCTCCTTTAACTCATTGAGAAAACAAAACTTTATACCTCTGATTTGATGGCCCTGTTTTTGTCCACTAGCCATATAAAATATAATGGATTGAATGATGTTATATGAGCTGTTTGGATTCAAACAGATAAATAAAGTTTTTTTAGACTCATACGTTAGCCACTTGACAACAATTCTTCCGAGAGAGGAGGGATTAACCCTGATGTCAGTGTGTCACGACCCATCCATCTATGGGTGGAAATAGGACACGTGGCACACCATTGAGGCTCATCCAATTCAAATAAAGGTCATAGCAACGGAATAACATAAGTAGAAACCATTATTTTAGAGTTATAAAAAGATTTCCCATTTGAAATACTTATAAACACAATTCATTTTGAAAACTGAAATCCAGTCAACTGATCGGGCATCCAGTCGACTGTTATAGAACTACGGAGAGCATGAAAATCTCCGCACTCCAATCCAATCGATTGACCCTTGTTCGGTTGACTATATTTTGCGGAGGTGGTGTCCAATCCCAATAGACTGGCACTCGTACAGTCGAGTGTACTGAATCCTCCAGAAAGTTTAGTTTTGAAACAAATTATAGTCGACTATGTGGAGCAATCCAGTCGACTACTTTTGAAAATTGGTAGGAATCATTTTGTCCAATTAATGCATCCAGTTGACTATTTTTGAAACCAATTGACTGCTTACAAAACCAGTCAACTGTTTTCCAATTTATACTACATTCTGCAGAAACTCTGTTTCTAAGGTTACCCAATCTCATTCAAAGACTAACTACACATACCAACTTCATCCCAAGTTAATCTTAAATGTATTACAATATCTTCAAAACATGATTATAAGAGTTTTACTACATATTGCCACATTATGTATCCATTCCAAAGGTTTCCAATTACAAAGCAAGGTGCTAACTCTTCAAAATTCATTACAACATTGGAATGGAAAACAAAAGTATTTATGGAAGGGAAACGATCTTGATGATTCCCAGCGCACTCACTCTTCTCACTTCTTCTTTTCCTTCTTTTTCTTACCTGCAATGGAGTAAGTCTCCACTGCTCAGCTACATGCTAAGTGTACAATTCTATCAGATATATATATGGCAATTCATGCTTTAATATCATCAAAACACATCAAATAGTCTCTAGGGAGAGAGATTCACATTCATCCGTTATACCGGCAAGTCCTAAGTCTTAAAATGTGGTGCCAATGGAAAGTCCAAAATCTATCAACCATTAAATCCAACTATTCTAGTAGGGCTGGGTCCCAAACCAAGCAAGTAGCCATCGCTACTAAAATTCTTAAAATCAAGAAGCTTACTCCGTCATGAAATTATATAAAACTCCCCTTTGACCCACATAATCACTTAGCATGCTTACATAAACATACAGACATGCTTTTCATAAATATTCACGAGTGTAATTAACGGACCTAAACTAACACATGAATTTTTCCAGGATCATAACATCATACTTGACATTCAAAGCATCCCAAATTTCCTATATGACATAAGTTAAGAATTCATACCTTAAGCCATGCTCCTATAATTTTAGGCAGATCCTTAGAAAGGCAATTCCAAGTTCAATTTCTGATCATAGAGGATTCCTAGAAGTTTTACATGGTTTTCTAGAAAATTCCAAAATTATATTTTCGAAAAAGATTTTCCAAACAAGGCCTAACAAGTATCAAAATGTAGTTCTTACTTTGAGGATTCCAGAAATATAAATTTGGATGAAAATTAACGGACGAAAGTTCGACGTTTGGCGTCGTGAAGTTCGAAGCCACAAATCTCACTTATCTCCCTCTCTCTCAATCTGTATTGAATGAGATATTTATGAAAATATCTCATCTCTTACTATATAGGCAAAAGTTCTCGAAATAATGTTTAACTCCCCAAAACTCTTAAAGATGGTATTTTGACCTCAACTGGGAGAACAGCTTCCATCCCATAGACTAATGAATACGGCGTAGCCCCTGTTGAAGTTCATACGGAAGTTCGGCATCCCCATAAAGCAAACGGTAACTTTTCATGCCAATCCCTATATGTATTTGTCACCTTCCCCAGGATCACCTTTACATAATTTTTTACGGCTTCTACTGCTCCATTCGTCTGGGGTTTGTATGGTAAGGATTGATGGTGGGTAATCCTATACTTCTCTAGGAGTGGGAAAACTTCTCCCTGAAAATGGCTCCCATGGTCAGAAATAAGCTCATTTGGCACCTCGTATCTACAGACTATGTTCTTCTCGATAAAATTTACCACATCCTTAGCTTTCAGAGTTGCATATGATGCCGCCTCCACCCATTTGGTGAAATAGTTTATTGCCACGATTATGTACCGGTGTCCATTTGAAGCTTTCGGGACTACTTCCCCGATGATATCAATACCCCACATAGAGAACGGCCAGGGGGTAGTCATGTTGTAAAGTTGGGAAGGTGGGGTATGCATATGATTTGCATGGATCTGACATTTGTGACATTTCCTAACATACTCACAACAATCCTTATCCAGAGTTGTCCAATAGTATCCCTGTCGAATTACCTTTTTGGCCAACATGTGTCCATTCATGTGGGATCCGCAGACTCCTTCATGTACTTCTTCCATCATTTTTCTTGCTTCCCTTCCATATAGACATTCTAGGATATAACCGGTATAGGACTTTTTCTATAATTTTCCTGCATAAATCACAAACTGAGCTGAAAACCTCCGGATCGCCTTCTTATCCTTTTCTGACACCCCTTCAAGGTACTTTTCTCTCTCAATAAAACTCCAAACATCTGTATACCACGGTACTTCTGTCTTTCCTCCTCCTTCATTGGCTGAGATTCTCTCGAATGAGGGTCGGGTTCTCTCTTCTATGGATAGGGGAATCATGGTAACTCCTACAGGGATTTGGATCATCGAGGCCAAGGTTGCTAAAGAATCAGCTAATTGGTTTTCCTCACGAGGAAGGTAATAGAACAAAATTTTTCTAAACTGCACTTTCAGGCTCTCCAGGTTTTCATGGTAAGGTCTCAATTTCTCATGCTTCATTCTCCAATCACCCCTCACTTGCGATATTATCAGACTCGAGTCCCGAAACACATCAATATTCTCAATTTTTATGGCCAAGGCTGCTTCCATTCCAATTATGCATGCTTCGTATTCTGCCGTGTTGTTGGTTGAGTTATACTTAAGTTTAATGGCCAATGGGGTGGGGGCCCCATTAGGTGATATGAGGATGATTCCAACCTATATCCTACCTGATTGGATGCTCCATCAAAATACATTCTACACAGGTCTTCCTTTACTTCCATCACCCCCTCATCAGGAAACTTAAATTCTCCTCTTTCTTTGGATTCTATGGCAAGGTCAGCTAAGTATTCGGCGATGGCTCTTCCTTTGACAGATTTGGAAGTGACATATCTAATATCAAATTCGGCCAGCATCATGGTCTAGCGTGAGATGCTACTGGTTAGGGTAGGTTTTTCAAAGAGGTATTTGAGTGGGTCCATTCGGGATATTAGGGTGACAGGGAAGGCTAACATGTAATGCCTAAGGCGACGTGTACACCACACCAAATCCTAACATGCTTTCTCCAACGGCGAATAGTTCAACTCATACCCGGTCATTCTCTTACTTAGGTAATATATGGCTTTCTCCACACGCCCTTCTTCCTCTTCTTAGGCCAGTATGCACCCCAGGAATTCTCGGTAACAGATAGATATAGCAATAAAGGCTTCCCAGGTTTGGGAGGTGATAGGACAGGTGGGTTTTGAAGGTAGGTTTTGATATTTTCGAAGGCTTTTTGACATTGGTCATCCCATTCAAACTTTTCCTCTTTCCTCAACAACTTAAATAGTAGGTCATAGGTCATGGTGAGTTTGGATATAAAACGGCTGATAAATTGTATTCTTCCTAAGAATCCCCTCAACTCCTTCTCATTTTAGGGTGACATCATTTCAATTATGGCTTGAATTTTGGTTGGATCTACCTCAATCCCCCTCTGTGTAATCAGAAACCCCAACAATTTCCCCGTGGTGACTTCAAAAGTACATTTCTGCAGGTTTAATCTCATTTTGAATTTTCTTAACCTCTCAAAGAATTTCCTTAAAGCCCTTAAGTGCCCTTCCCTCTCTTTGGATTTTACTATCATGTCATCTACATATACCTCCACTTCTTTATGGATCATGTCATGTAGTAGGGTGGTGGCGGCTCTTTGATAAGTTGCCCCCGCATTTTATGCCCAAATGGTATAACCCTATAGCAATAATCCCCCAGGGTGATAAAGGTAGTATTTTTCCTATCCCTAGGTGCCATTAATATCTGGTTATACCCTGAGAACCCATCCATGAAAGATAAAAGTTCATGTCCCGCCGTATTGTCTACTAACACATCAATGTGGGGTAAAGGGAAATTCTCCTTAGGGCTATCTTTGTTCAAATCCCGGAAATCCACACAAACCCTAACGCGACTATCCTTTTTTGGAACTGGTACAATGTTAGCGACCCATTCTGGATACTCGGTGACGATTAAGAATCCAACTCCTATCTGCTTTTCAACTTCCTCCTTCACTTTTAGCGCCCATTCTGGCCTCATTTGTCTCAATTTTTGCTTTACGGGTTTTGAGTTTAGGAAGAGGGGAATATGATGTTTGACGATTTCTAGATCAATTCCTGGTATATCATCGTAGGACCATGCAAAGACATCTTTGAATTCATTTAATAGATTGCTTAATTCCTTGCTTTCCTCAATACTAAGTGTGGAGCCAATAGAAATATTTTGTGGATTATCTTCATTTCCCAAATTAATTGTTAAAGTGCCTTCAATGATTTAACATGCAGATTCATTTTCCTTTTCAATTAATTTTTGCAATTCATCTGGTATTTCACTACATTCATCACATGCATCACAATTATTATGCGCAGTCGAGTAAGCAGAATCAGTCATATTCTCATTAACTTTTTTGGGAGTAATTATAATAGACATAAATTGAAAGACGCCTCATTTGGGCCAATACAGACTCTGGGTGAGGGGGGTACCTATCACTAGACTCAAAGACCCATTCCTTCTTGCTTTCTCCTCCAAGATCAGTGATGAAGCATTCTTCCAGGTCCCCTATCCGAGTAATTTCCCCCATTTCTTGTTCCTCTGGTTCTTTTTCTTGTTCTGACTTCTCTCTTTCTGCCTTTTCCTTGCTTTCTTCTTTACCTCTACTTTTCCCATCTTTATTCACACTTTTCCTAGTACTACCCTTTCCAACTCCTCTGTGTTCCTCTTCTAGCAGGTCCTTTATCGCCAAGCCATCTAAAGTGCACACCCAATCCTGAACAGTGGTGGATTTTGTAAGCACTTGCAGGTAAGGGTCCTTATAGTCGGAGAAGTCATGTGCAAAGAAAATCTCAAATCCCGACTTCATACATTTTTCCACTTTATCCAACCATGGCTCTGGGAAATCGTAAAATGGAAAATCCTCTCCTTCCTTGACGAAGTATCCATTGAGAGTTTTTGAGTAAGGTTCCATTGGCGCATCAGCCGATTTCTTCTTTTTCTTCATTTCTTCCCTTCTTGGTTGATATCCTATCCCGCGAGTATGGGTTTGTGAGATGATGTTCAGAAACTCAGGCAATCCTTAGTGCTTCTTACCTAGACCCATACCCGGGAAGAATCCCATCTTTTTTATAATTCCAGCTACCAACGGACTTGCATACTGATCAAAGTAAAGTAGTAAAAACTCTTTTAGCTTGCTATCTTCTATCATATTGATAAATTCAAACCTGCCCAAGCTTGTCTCTTCCTCTTGTATTCATACTTCCAAAACTGGGGCACTAGATGAAGCTCTTGACGTATACATCCAACTATCTCCCAGAACATTACAAACTTTATTCTTCCAAATGTACTTGACTTTCTGATGGATGGTTGACGGAATGGCACCCAAACTGTCCAACCATGGCCTTCCTAGAAGTAGATTGAAAGATGCAGGAATATCGATGATCTGGAACTCTGCCTCCTTATCCTCGGTCCCAATAGAAAGGTTTGGAAAAATGATCCCCATAACCGCCCGCTGAGTATTGTCATAGGCCCTTACCTTTTGCTCTGATGGTATAAACGTGGATTCATCAAGCCCCATCGTTTTGGCTATTCGGAATGGGCACACATTCAATGCAGACCCGTTACCAATGAGACAAGCGGGTAAAAAATTTCCTAGACATTCAACGGTGATGTGTAATGGCTTGTTGTGAGCTGGACCCCCAGGAGGTAAGTCAGCTTCTATAAATGAGATAGTGGGAGTTGAACTCTTGTTGATCATGCCAACGAGATCTTCTGGGGTGATGTTGATGGAGACATCAGATTAATTGAGAGCATCGAGGATCGCTTGTATATGACGCTTGGAAGTAATTAATAACTCCCAAATAATGATATTCGCTTGTGTCTTCCTCCCCATTCAGTTTCCCTTTTCCCTTATCTAATTCCTAGCCTAGGTGATCTTCCTCGAGTTTGTGTGGTTTGAAATACCTTCCCGATTGTGTTAAATAACTAACCTCTTCTTTAAACCAAAGATCATCCTATACTTTAGTAACTTTTGGATTCTCTTCTTCTTTCTCACTTTCATACCAAAGATCCTCCTTGATATCCTGACTGTCATCCCCTTTATACCAAATAGAGCTGTCATCTTCAAGTGCCCACTAATCCGTAGTGGGAGCCTTTTCTATCACTTTCCCCTTGTTTCTATCTGCCATTCTATCCAAAGTGCACATGTTCAAATCTCCCGGCATCTGGTAAATTTTCTTTGAACACCCCAACTTAGTGATCAATGTTGATGGGTCAAAAGAGCTTCCTTCTTTTTCAAAATAGTAAACTCTGGGTGGTGGCACCGCATGATGATTTGGTAGTGGATTCTTGGTGATGTTTGGCGGGTTGGTGGGCGATTCAAATATTACCTTCTTATCTATCATATCTTGGATTTCATGTCTCAACCTCAAGCATCGATCGGTTGAGTGTCCCAGCTCTTGATGGAATTTGCAGTACAGATCAGCTTTGAAATTTAGGGGTGGTGGATTTGGTCTCGATCGTGGTTCCAATAGGTGAAGGTGCCCCTTTGCTAGTAGCCTATCCAGAGCGGTGGACAATGACACTCCCAAGTCTGAGAACCTCCTTAAAGGTTTATCCCCTCCTCTTTTCAGGTAACTCCTGGTTGTATCGAACTTCTTCTCTGTTCACTTAACGCATTCACATTTGTAGGACTTGAATGACTTCCTGAATGCCCTCCTCCTGTCCTATAATTTGGATGCCTATACCTATTCACCGGTTCTTCTCTTTTGATCAATCCTTCTTGTATCGCATCCTCGATCCTAGTTCCCACATCGAACACTTCAGCAAAGGTGTTGATGGATTGAATCCTCGTCTTCTCTTGATAGATGGGCTGGAGATTTTTCATTAGCATCCAGATTTGTTCCTTCTTGGTTGGCCTCTGTACCATTTTGGCTGCTTTTTCCCTCCAACAGCTCAGATATTCAACAAAAGATTCCTTGTTTCCCTGCCGATTAGTCTCTAGATCCCTGACGATAACATCCAAATCCTGATTATACTCGTACTGGTCTACGAATGACTGTGACAACCTCCTCCCAAATTCTGGTCTTACCAGGCTCTAATGTAAGGTACCAAGATAAGACAGCTCCAGTTAATGTCTGTTGAAACAGTACAGCCATCATAGTCGTGCTTAAGCCGCTTGGCTAAAAAGCCCCTATACACATCCTGATATGGCTACGGGGATTTTCTGTCCCATCGAATTTATCAAACACAGGCATTTTGAATCCTGCAGGTAATACTTCACAAACCCCTTCAGATAATCCCTCTAGTTCCAGCAAGTAGGTGTCTACTCCTTGGGCCTTTCGGACTACCCTCTCCAGCTTCTCTCTCTCAGCCTTTTTTTTTTTATCTTTTCCTTTTCTGCCCTCGGCATTTCAACTCTTTCTGGATCGTCGAACCAATCATCCTCCCTAATAGGTGGAGGAGGATCGACAACTGGCGGCTGTCGTGTTAGTGTTTTCATCATGGTCATTGTCCTTGTCATTTGACCTGCTTGTTGTTCCACTATGGCCCTCAATTATGCTATTTCTCTTGTGTTTGCTTCCTGTTCCATCTCTCTTCTCACTAACCTTGCGGTAGAGTCTCTATACCAAACTGTATTTGTAGCTGATTCTATCTTTTCCCTACAAACATAATTTATTCTTTTTTATTTATTTGTTTAAATTTCAAAATCCAAGAAATTTTCTTTATTTTGTTATTTTGTTTGCAAATGCTTTTTAAGAAATTTTCATGAATCGCCCATATGTCATGCAGATGTAAATGCATGTGTGCGTGTGTGCCTATTCTATATGCCAAAGAAAGGAAATTCTAATCCTAACACATAGACATGTAAGCACATTAAATCCTCACCCATGTCAAGTGCGTCAACTTCTCCTTTCGTTGTGATCCTCATTACCCCTTAAACGATTGAATATTTTTAAAATTTTTGAAATTTATTTGAAAAGCATTTCTCTAGATGATGGGATCATTTGAATTCTTAAGATAACAATATTTCTCAACAAAAGATGATTGGGTTGAAACTTTGCTTTGAAATTCATTTGAAAAGCATTTCTGGTAAAAACAATTCCCAAAAATGTTGGATACTTCCTTCAAAGATGAGAATGTGCAAATATACCTCAACAAGGGTTGATGTGGAATTTTAGTCAAAAGTGAACTCCAAAGTTTTTTTTTTTTTTTGAAAGAGCGGTTAAATGCTTTGGGTCAAAGATGGCAAAAATCCGTTTGCTTTTAAAGGTGGATTTAAAATTCTTTCGGTAGAAGGATCACATGATCGGATTATCATCGTACTTTTCATGAATTCGGATACATACAAGGTCAATGGTGCTTAGCTAAACATGATATAAGAGATGCTAATCTTATAATCAAGATTCGGCATGTTCTTAAATGTCATAGGGCATGAAGAGAATTGCTCAAAAGTGATTAAGAGTTTATACATCTTTCATCAAGCAAGCATCGTCAACATCTCAATTAATCCCTTCCGGGAATACAAAACTCCCTAGCACATAAATCCTAATCAAGAATTGATTTCCTAGGATCGAAGGGTTCTATAGAAGCTATCATGCATAGGCCGGGTTTTTGTCAAATAAGGGACCCTTGACACACACCCGATAGGATGCTTTAGATACCAACACATGATACGAGATCAAGGGTGATCACATAATCCCATGATGGCTTGACCGACCGGGTTGCCCCGAACCTCCAAGGTCATAGTTCTGTGCAATCGATTGGCTAGACGTGCAAGTGCAATGCAACGGTCATACAAAAATTAATTAATTTGATTAAAAGGATGCTTTCAAGTCTAATCCTCAAATGAACCCAAAATCAAAAATCTGGTCTACGAAACTAGAGATTCTGGGTTCGATCCCCAGCAGAGTTGCCAGATTGTGGATACCAGCATTTTGAGCCCACTTTTAATTTTAAAACATTTTTCAAATTTCAAATTCAAAGACGAGTCGCCACATAAATTTTTAAAAGGAAAATTAAGAAACCATTTTGAAAGTAAACTAATCTTTTGCGAAACCAAAGATAATTTGGGTCTAGGGATTATGGAATGAGAGGGGAAGGAGCCCGGAGGACTAAAACACTCCCTCTCATCCTATCTCACGATAGGCCTCTACTCATCATCCTATTTAATCTAATTATTTGATCTAAGCGTGCCCTCAACTAATACATATATATAAATATTACATTACATAAGCATGTTGAAAAAAGGGTGCAAAATTGCTAACGACAAAATATCATTCATAAGCCACGTAATTCAAATAGCGAGCAATATGATATGCAAATAGGGAACTAGAAAACATACCCGGGATTCGGCCGCAAAATAGAAACGTGCAATGCATACATATAAAATAAAACCTAAGAAAAGGTCTCTAACGCATATAAACACATAAGGCAAGACCTAGTCTAAGGTGTCGCACATGGAGTCGAAAATCAATTAAAATCAAAGAAGTAAATTAAACTAGAGAAGGAGTTGAGAAATTATACCTCAAATGCGCTACAAAACAAAGATTAGTACACATGCCTTGATCAAAGATATCAAATAATCAACCCTAAGCATCTAGCTTAAATCTATCAAGCATGGAAAGAATTGACAAAACTATGAATTCCTTTTGATTAGTTGGAGCCACAGCACCTCTATTGACATACAAGTCTCAACTAGGAGCCCATGTAATGTCTATATAGGGGTTCTATAACCCCAATACGATCATAAGGAATCCATGTTTATGTTCAATTAGGTTAAACTAAGTCCAATTTTATCCAAGAACTAGTTCTAATCATAAGCATCAATGTACATGAATGAATGAATGAATATGAACAAGAATGAGATATGAATTTATTCACTACTTTGGATGACTTAGCCTCTGGATTTAAGCTAAATTATCATTATTCAAAATATGATTTGGGTCCCAAGACATTAGGAAACCATTTAAGTTAAAATCAATGAGACTAGACAAAAACAGTGACTGTTTCTCAAAAATTATAGAGAGCAGACCTGACTTTCAAAGATAGAAAAACCATACTTCCAATGGTTGGATCTTAATGAATTTTGGGTATGATATGCCTTTGTGAGTCTAGTTTCTAACCCAAAAAGAAAATCAAGGTTTAAATAGTTAGATCTCTGGGAATATAGAAAACACTAGACATCACTCATGAATCTACAACTCTCTGTCCAGAGATCTTATATGATTTTCTAAAACTAGTAAACAAATGAGAAATACTTAGATCTGTTTAGGGTATCTTTCTAACACATTGAAATACTTATAAAAAATTATTTTGGATCAAGAAAGATTGATTTAGGTTCTGATTTATTAATTTTAAAACGGACTTACTATTCTGAAATTTTGGACAGAGAGTTACGTGTTTTGAAATCACAAGACCAAACCATCTTAAAACATGGAATTTCATTAAAGCAAAAATCACAGAGGTACTTAAATGGATTATGAACATCCTCCAATTGGTCTCATCCAATTCCAATGAGCCATGATTTTATAAAATATCTTTGATCATAGTTGGTTTATGGATTCACTGCACCTTTGTTGAATTGGCGTTTATATTTTGAATCAAACTTGATCCATGATTCTAGAGAGAACTAGGATCAAGTATGACTATGATTATTGAAATAAATAATGAAACATGAAGAGGTTCATTGACTTAGCCTTAATGGATTTCCATCATAGATCTCATAGCAAGAGAATCCTGAGGTCTTACTTAATCTCATGAATTTTGAATATAAACTATGAAAATCTACATCTAGTTCCTCTTTCAAACATATGATCCTTGAGGAATATAGAGTCATGACATCCTAATCCTCTCTCAAATTAATGCTCCTTGGAGACTAAATGAGATCAAAATTTACATAAACCTCTATGGAATATAGCATGAATCCCATAAGATTCTTAGTGAGGAGATTCAAATCATGAGTTGAGATTTGAATCCCACTAACTATGTGTAGACATGACTATAGTTTTCCTTAATCTCCATATGAATCATAAGACCATAGGAAACTAAGGAATTGAATTCAAAAAAAGACTCAAAGGAATACATAAAGTTTTATGAATCTCAAAAAGAAAATAGAAATGAAGAATCAAAGTTTACTTAGAGAAATTGGAACACAGGTTCTTCAAAATCAAACTTATCTTAAGCCCAAGGCATCAATTAGATCCAGATTAATGAAATATTATGAGATTCAATCCTAAGCTCTAAGTGGTGTGTGATGAAATGAGGTAGGAAGAGAGGTTTTGAAAATGTGTAAAGATCCTAGAACTATGATCTTGTGATTGAATTTGCCCAATTTTATCAAGGATTGAGAGGTTACCTCTATGACCTCAAAGATTTCTTCTATCTCTTGTGAAGCTCTTCCAAAAATCTTCAAATTCTTCTCCTATTCTTTAAATTCTTTAAGAAAACTCTCTTTTTCTCTCTCAATTCTCTCTATTGTATATATATATATATATATCTCTTATATATCTCAATTTGATTCAAAGGTTAAATCAAAAAGTCCCAATAATGGAGATGAAGGTCTGTTTATATAGACCAACATTACAAGGTTAAATGGATAAATTCGGGTGAAAATCCATGTGCAAAGTTTTCTTCTAGAACATGTGAGAAAAGCAGTCTATTACAGCGTGCGGCACTCGACAACTTGCCTGTGGCACTTGCTGAGTGTCGGGCAGCACTCACTGACTGCTGGGTGGCACTCAGTGAATGCCGGTGCGGCATTCAGTGAGTGCCGCCAGCTTCGTCGCATGCCGCGGCTAACAGAATTCTTGCCTTCTTTTTTAATTTTCAAAACATAAATTAACATAAACTTAATTATTTAGTAAAGTATATACTAATATACTTATATTTGTAATGTACTTCATTACAATATACCCATATGCATGTTATATATTCTAATACATCATTTTATTTCTTTCTTTTTTACTTTTCTTTTCTTTTTTCCTTTTCTCTTTTCTTTCAAAACTTCTTTTCATTTTCTCTCTCTCTTTTTTTAGGATAAATCCCTAGACTGAGTTTCTCATATGTTCTTTAACGTCCGGGTTTCTCCCTAATACCCAATTTCTCTTTATTTTTGATTTTTGAAACTTGGTTCAAAGAATCTTTGAAGAATTTGAATTCTCTAGAAAAACTTCAAATTTCACCGGTCATCGTCATCATTGGTGTTTTAGAGGTAACCAATCCCTGGATTTGACGTTTGGTCAAAATCAGGGTGTCTACAGTCTACAACAACTCTCTTTGTGTACCCAGCTACACTTGAGCAACTTGTGTATATGTTCATTATAGATAAAGGGTACTAATCCACTGATAATTAATTTGGATTTCATCATGCTTGGCTGGCCATCATAAACTTTATAATGCTACATATACTCTCCACCCAGCTGGAGACTCTAACACGTTAAAGTTCATTTTTGAAATGTCTGTACCATTTTGTTTAAAAGGTTTTTCTGTATCTTATCATGTATATCCTACTTGGATCGAGAATTATTACAATGATGCAAGATTTAAGTCTCAAGGATCGGGCCTCCCTTACCTTCGGCTATCATGCCCAAGCGTCTTAACTCAGATCCTCAACTTAGATCAGTCCTACCTCGATCAAATATGAATTTGAGCAGCACACTAAGTAAAACTACAAATTGGGTTTTGTGTGCCCATGTTAGTTATAAGAGCATACCCAAAATTACCCATATCTAATTTAGATCCCAGCTCGAGATATCATTTAGCAGATCTCGCTTGAATCATCTAGACCTCGCACAAGTCGATCTCTATTATGGTGAAGACCCCCTCAAGTCTCTTGCTCCAACAACAAGAAAACAATTAAACAAGAGAAAGTTCAAGATCAAATATTTATTATTCAGGGAGTCTAGTTATTCATCAGATCTCGTTAAGATTTTATTCAGATTGGGATCATTATTCAGAGTTCATTTCCTCTCTAGATCAGGATTTATTGCTCATCGAATGTATTCGTGCTTTAAACTATGATTGTAAGTATTTATTTATTTACTTAATCCTGTTCTACAATATATATATATATGTATATGTATATATATCTGGTAAAACCTGTTCACACAGGTAGCTAATGATCTATTACTCAAACTTGGTCTTGCCAACAGATCAGAAGAGCTCACGCTGACTTTTAGCCCAGACTTAACGAATCATCATGAGTCCAAAAGCTCTGAGCTAATGATCTATTACTAAAAGCCTTGGACCTACCAGGCAGTCAAACCTGATCTAGCTAACAAATGAGAAGAGCTAACGTAAACTCTTAGTTTAGACTAAGCGAATTAGCTCAGCTAAAAGACCTCCATGGTCAAGCACAGAAGTCCAGAGCTCATTACAACTCTGGTAGACCCAAAGACCAAGCGTCTCGGGTCCAAAAGTTCTGAGCTCATTACAGGTCAAGCACACCCAACAACCAAGCATCACGAGTCCAAAAGCTCTAAGCTCATTACAGTTCAAGCACACCCAAAGACTAAGCGTCACTGGTCCGAAGCCTCCGAGATCATTATAGCTCGAGCATGCTCAAAGACTATGTATCATGGGTTCAGAAGAAAGACCCAAGCTCAAGCTTGAGCACATCCTAAAAACTTTAGGCTATAATAAAGCCTAAGTATCCTAGGTCCAAAAGAAAGACTCAAGCCTCAGATTGGGCTAGGGCTAAAATCTTTAGGCTTCAATAAAGACTAAACAATACAGGTCATAAATAAAACAACCCTAGTCTCAGCTAGGTTAGACCTAAAATCTTAAGGCTTTAATAAAGCCTAAGTATCATAGGTCAAAAAAAAACGAGTCTCACCTTGGGAAGACCTAAAATCTTAAGGCTTAAATAAAGCCTAAGAATTACAGGTCCAAAAGAAAGACCTGAGTATAGCTTGGGCATGACCTAAGAACCTAAGGCTATAATAAAGCATAAGTGTTATAGGTCAACATAGTTATGACCTAAAAATTATAGGCTATGATAAAGCCCAAGTGTCACAGGTCTCCAAAAAACCCAAACTCATTATAGCTCGAACAAACCTAAAACTCTTAGGCTCTAATAAAGCCCCAGTGTCATAATCCTTCAAAAGTCCTGAGTTCATCACAACTCAACCAAATCTAAAAGGCTTAGGCTACAATGAAGCCCAAGTGTCATAGAATTCATCACAGATGATCTAAGGATCCTTAATAACTCACAAAAGGTCAAACTCTCGCCCAATGTTGTTGTCATTCTCAAAGGTTTTGAGGATAAAACCTAGAGTGGGGAGTACAAAGCTATACAAACATACAAAGAAGGGCTCATGTTGACTCTTAGTCCATACTAAGTGAATCATCCAAGCCCAAGTGTTCTGAGCTAATTACAGCTCGGACTTATAGGCTTAAAAGCCCAGGCTACAATAAACCCTAAGTGCATAGGTCCACAAACTCTGAGCTCATTATATCTGAGGCAGATCCAGAGTCCAAGTATGAGTAGATCTGTGGATACTGGCCCTTGGATCGGGTCCACGGCCTTCTCTAGGCCATTTTTTTATTGATTTTTTAATTTAATTTAAAGAAAGAGTTTCCATTTAATTTTAAGGAAA
Organism: Hydrangea macrophylla; assembly: GCA_033977485.1. Lineage (NCBI taxonomy): Eukaryota > Viridiplantae > Streptophyta > Magnoliopsida > Cornales > Hydrangeaceae > Hydrangea > Hydrangea macrophylla. The sequence continues at coordinate 34,905,223 of CM066992.1, forward strand.
GAAATTATGAAACCATTTTAAAAGTTGCTTTCTGTGAAACCAAAGATTTCTAAGTCGGGGGATTATAGAATGAGAGGAAAAGAAGCCCGATGGGACTAAAGTACCCCCTATCATCCTATCTTAGATCGGCCTCTAGTCACCATCCTTTTATTCAATGAAAAAGTTTTTGTGTGTCCCAAATAATACATAGATATAGATATAGATATTCAAAACCAAGTATGTTCAAATAGTACATGATATGCGATGCAAAAGGAACAATGAAACTCACCGGGTTCCGGTTGCATTAGGGAAACGTGCAATGCATACAATAATATAAAGCCTAATAAAAGGTCTCTAAATCACATAAACACATAAGGCATTACCCCAATATAAGGTGTCGTACATGAAATGGACATGAATATGTGTACCTCAATAGCGCTACAAACAAGGGTTAGTCCACATGGATGAACATGATAAAATAGGATTTCACCTACATCTAACAAGGGGGGAAATAACAAAGTCTTGGACCCTTTCCCATCAAGGAAATCGCAACATTTCTATGGATATATGAGTCTCAACGGGAAGGCCAAATGAAGCCTTAACCTAGAGCCATCATGATGTCAACATAGAAGTGACGTGATCTCAACATGATTGGAAGGAATTTTTAACTAAGTTAACAAAGTCTTAGACCCTTTCCCATCAAGGAAATCGCAAGATTTCTATGGATATATGAGTCTCAACGGGAAGGCCAAATGAAGCCTTAACCTAGAGCCATCATGATGTCAACATAGAAGTGACGTGATCTCAACATGATTGGAAGGAATTTTTAACTAAGTTAACAATAAAAAAATTCATCATCGTAATCTGTACTCTAAGATTCGTAAGATACAAGAATTATCCTTGAACATGATTACAAGGGATGCATGATAATAAACAAGGCATGAACTCTTTGATTTGGATCATCTAACCTCTGGATTTAGGTTCAATTATTCATAATGAAGACACATTTCAAGCCTTAAGGCATTAGGAAGTCACTGGGATCCAAATTAGCAAGGTTCATCAAATCTACCTTAGGAATTCTGAATTTACAGAACTGAAACATAAACTTCAAAAATTGAAAATTAGTGGTTCCCATAGTTTGATCTGGATGCTTTTTAGATTCTATATCAAAAACAAAATCAAAGATCACATAGCTCAAATGTCGGGAATTGACCTTATCTTAGAGGTCACTTAGTTTCTGTCCAGCAATCTTGTATGATTTATTAAAAATAGTGCATTAATCTTTAACCACTCAAATTTCTCATATTTTTTTAGTAACTCATCAGCATTCGTGGGAAAAATAGTTTGAAACCCAAATAATTCAATTAAGACTCTGATCCACTCATTTTAGAAGAGGCTTACTGTTCTGGAATTCTGGACAGAAAGTGACTTATTAATAAAATCCATGATCAAACCATCTATCTAAATAATTGAGACAAAACAAAAAATACAGTGGTAGATCTATGTGCTAAGAAAAAGATTTCAATTAGTATCATTCAAATCCAATGCATCATGATTAAATAAAAATCCTTGATCACAGATTTTCATTGAAGTCATTGTACCATTGATGAATTGATATTCATAACTCCAAATCAAACTAGATCTAGAATTCTATGGAGAATTTAGATCTAATATGATCACAATCAACATAATAACATCTTGCATATTATAGAGATTCATAGATTTAGCCTTGAAGAAACCTAATCAAAGTCCTCATGAGAGAATCTAGAAATAGATTCTAAGGTCTTACTTAATCGTATGAAATGGACTTGAACACTTGAATTCTCTTGAATCTAATAATCAAACCATGAAATTAACCAGACCTACATCTAAGCCCTCTCCCAAATTCAAGATCCTTGAGGATTAAGAACCAAATTTCCATGGAACTCAATGAAACATTGGAAATATTATAAATTCTAAATTGAATGAACCACAACCATGAAGATAGAATTAGATCCATCTAACACCTATAGGTATGATTTAGATCAACTCTAATCCTCTCATAATCATGCAATTATAGTGAATTAGAGGATCTAATCTTAAGAAATTCAAAAGGAAATATTAGAGATTCCATGAACCTCAAGAGAAGAGCATGAGAGAGAAGGAATGACATCAATGCCAATTTGAATGATCCATAACTAGTTCTTCATTGAAAACGTGTTTTATATGAATTAATTATATAGTAGTCTAAATCCAAATCAACAACAATTTAATGGAGATTCAATCACAATTTGATCAAGTGGTGTGTGGATAAAGGAAGAGGAGTAGACTTTGTAAAATGTGTAAATATCCTACAGATCTACAAATTGTGATTGAATTATGGAATACAACACAACAGATGAGAGAATCACCTCTGGAAATACTCAGATTTTCTAAGAATTTGATTGAACTGGATCAATCTTCAAAGTTCTCTTCACTTTTCTTCTTTAAACCCTCTTTTTTTTTCTTGTTCTTGACTCTCAAAACCTTTTTATGAATTCATTCTTGATCTTCAAAGGACTAAGTTTCTCTAGGAAAACTCTCTCTCTCTCTCTCTCTCTCTCTCTCTCTCTCTCTTTTTTGTAATTTAACTTGAATTCCCTCCAAATTCCTCTCTCAAAATTTCCAACCGCTTCTCCTTTTGAAGAAAGTCTATATTTATCAAAATCTTGGAGTAGAGGGTATTTTTGTCCTTTCAAGATGATCTCATCATGTAAAGTGTGACTTAAGGGTATCAAATACATACTCAAGAAATGGGGACATTTGGGATATTCTAGAGATCCAAGGAGGGTTCTAGAAACAATTTTATTTCTCAAAGCTATGACTAGTGCATCACTCGAAGAGGTGTCTATGGTACTCAGTGAGTGCTGCATCGACACTCAATAAGTGCTGCACTAGCACCAGCACTCACTGAGTCCCGGCTCATAGCCCCGAGTGCTGGCTCATGCAATTTTGAATATTTTTTTTTCCTTTTTCTCTCTTTTTTCATTTTATCCTTTGAAAATCTTTATCTAACCCATTCTAGCTCCAAAAATTACAAATAAAATATCCTCGAAAAGGTTTCAAAGCCTAGAACAAGTTAAATTCATTTCAAAGACCTAATTTTTTGGGTTTTTTCATTGATTTTGTCTTTTTCTTCTAAAATAATAAAAAATAAAATAAGTGTTTTGAGTCCTTGAACCTCCAGTCCTGGATCTAAGGATTATCGTGCTCTTATTTCTTTATTGTGCGTACTTTTACTCAAAAGAATACATCTCTGAAGATCTTTTTGTTCTTTTTTGGTTAAAAAGTTGATTAGAAGGTTTTTCAGAAGTTCGTGGAGAGTTCTTCAATGACAGTCCAATCGTACCAGATAGTATCATCATTGTATCCGAGGGTGATTCCCCCTAAGCTCAATAGTTTGAATAAAATTGGGAGTCTATAGTTTGCCCCTCTTTAATAGAGCTTTCGTGATGCAACACATTTCACAAGCAAAGTGTCGAAGCTTATGAGAAGACAAGCCTTTGACCGAGCTAGAGAACTTAGGTAAAAACAAAGTACGTTGTCAAGACGACTGCGAAAATGGCTGGTGCTAGTCGTGCTCCAGGGTGAGCGGCTTACGTATCCTTTGAAGGAATCAAACCAGAATATAGTTCGGGCCAAGGATCATACACAAGCACAAATAGTCATACGGATGAATGCACCTATCTTACCGTGATCCAAGTGCTCATGCAGTGATGGTTTTTGATGCTTTTCATGCTCCATGCTTTTATATAATGCGATGATTTAGAATCATACTATTTGTAATGATATGAATGTGTTCTATGCCTTTATATTGATATGTGTTGTCCTAATCCATTGTCGTCCCATTTTGAGGAGGTCATATTCTTAATGAGACAATCGACACAAAAATGTTTCACACTTTACTCTGCTTATCGATATAGTGGAATTCGGAGTCGCTCCAGACTCAGTGATTTGGGAAAAATCAGAGTCGCTCCAGACTCAATGATTTTGTTCTTTCTAAAATCAGGGTCACTCTAGACTCAATGATTCAAAAAAAATCAGAGTCGCTCCAGGCTCAATGATTCATTTCTTTCTAAAATCAGGGTCGCTCTAGACTTAACGATTAGAAAAAAAAAAATCAGAGTCGCTCCTGGCTCAATGATTCATTTCTTTCTATAATCAGGGTCACTCCAGACTCAATGATTAAAAAAGTATCAGAGTCGCTCCAGACTCAATGATTCATTTCTTGGTAAAATCAAGGTTGCTCTAGACTCATTGATTTTGAAAAAAATTAGAGTCACTCTAGGCTCAATGATTCATTTCTTTCTAAAATTAGGGTCGCTCCAGACTCAATGGTTTAAAAAAATTAGAGTCGCTCCAGGCTCAATGATTCATTTCTTTCTAAAATCAAGGTCACTCCAAACTTAACGATTCAAAAAAAATCAAAGTCGGTCCAGGCTCAATGATTCATTTCTTTCTAAAATCAGGGTCGCTCCAGACTCAATGATTCGAAAAAAAATCAAAGTCACTATAGGCTCAATGATTCATTTCTTTATGAAATCAGGGTTGCTCTAGACTTAACGATTCAGAAAAAATCAAAGTCGCTTAAGACTCAATGATTCGAAAAAAATTCAGAGTCACTCAAGGGTCAATGATTCATGTCAAAATCAAGGTCGCTCCAGACTCAATGATTCGAAAAAAATCAGAGTCGCTCCAGGTTCAGTGATTCATTTCTTTCTAAAATCAGGGTCGCTCTAAACTCAATGATTCAAAAAAAATCAGAGTCACTTCAGACTTAATGATTAAAAAATAAAATCTGAGTCGTTCAAGGCTCAATGATTCATTTCTTTCTAAAATCAGGGTCGCTCTAAACTCAATGATTCGAAAAAAAGTGAGAGTCATACCAGGCTCAATGATTCATTTCTTTCTAAAATTAGGGTTGCTCCAGACTCAATGATTAAAAAAATATCCGATTCGCTCCAGGCTCAATGATTCATTTCTTTCTAAAATCAGGTCACTCCAGGCTCAATGATTTGAAAAAAAATTAGTCTCTCCAGTCTCAATGATTCATTTCTATCTAAATTAGGGTCGCTCTAGACTCAATGATTTGAAAGAAAAAAAATTAGAGTCGCTCTAGACTCAATGATTACTTAAATTCTAAGAATTAAAGTCGCTCAAAACCTAATAATTTAGAAAAGATCAGCGTCACTCCAAACTTAGTGATTTAGAGAAAAACCAGAGTCGCACCAGACTCCATGATTTAGAAAAAATCAAAGAATTTTTTTCTTTTCAAAATTTCTTTTCTAAATATGGAGTCACACAGAAAAATTTATTTTCTTTTTCAAAATTTCCTTTTCTTAATCTAGAGTCACATTGACTTAGAAGATTCTTTTTCTTTTTCAAAAAAATTTCTTTTCTAAAATTGGAGTCGCTCAGACTCAAGTATTCTTTTTTCTTTACCAAAATTGGTTCCAAGTTATCATTTTTAATGAAATTTGGGGTCTCAGTGCATTAAAGGGGCAAATTTGGGTGTTTATTTGCAAAACTTTGAAGATATTTGAATTTTGGAGGGAGAAAATTGAACATACAACTAACCAATTCGCGGTACACGCATGACGAGGTAGCACTCACAGAATGTTGAGGCGGCAGTCGACGACTGCTGCTCACGGATCCCTGAGTGCCGTTCAAGGCACAGTGGGATTATATTTTGGAATTTTTTTCATTCTCACTTCTCTTAATCCATATTTTTCCTCACGAGATTTTCTCTACTTATTTCTAGCGAGCTAAGAGACTAACAGGTTAGTTCCTCTCGATTAGATTCTTGTTTTTCTCTTTCATTAGGGTTATCTTTTCTATTTTTCCTTTTCTAAAGACACCTTAACCATTTTCCCCTTTTCTTTCTTTTCTCGACAGATTTACTGTCATGGCCAGTGGGTCGGGTGGCTCAGGCAGGAAGACAAAGAAGTATTAGCCCGTTCCTTATGACGACCCCACTTTTCTACTTAGGGATCCCGAGCTGCACATATTGGCTCAGGCAATCTGACGGGAGGTACCTTTCTCCCCCTAAAATGATTCTGCAATTCGCTTCTTATCATTTCAATAATGTTAGAATGCATGTGCTCAGTGATGGATCTTCAAATGCTTTCTTTCAATATTTTTTTTTTCTTTTCTTTTTTTTTCTTCTTTCTTTTTTTTTTCCCTTTATTTATATGCCTTGTTAAGGTCAAAATTTATGCGACTTCTTATAGATTCAACCCGAGTCACTGAAAGGCTACAGTAGCCTTGCCCATGGCTTGGCATGATACATGTCCCTGAATGATATGGTGCAGGGCTTTATCGATGCGGCTGGCTTCGGGGAGTTTGATCTCCTTCTCACCATTCTTACTGAGCGGTGGTAGGATACCTCCAACACATTCCACTTCGAGTTCAGAGAGATGACGATGACCCCCCTTAACTTCAGTATGATCACAGGTATCCCATTTGGGGGTCATTGTTTTTAAATGCTGGACATGGTGACGGAGTGGGACCGGGTACCCATCCTGCTAGAGGTGGCTCTGGATGATCCCCTGGTCATAGCATGGTGGTTCCTTGATACCTTCAAGGACCAAGAAGAGCTTCTCTGATGAACATATTGCTAGAGCCTTCATCATGTGCAGAGAACCAAAGGTGATCGAATCCAGATTGCGCTACTGGGAACCCTGAAGGAGATGGACCAGATTTATGAGTATGATTGGGCTAGTGCAGGACTAGCCATCTTTTACAAGCATATGGGAGGGATATCTAGAGATCACTACTCCTCATTTAGTGGCTTCTGGAGAGCATGGGAGGTATGTACTTCTTTCTATTTTCCTTTTTCTCTTTTCATTTTCCCTTCTTCATTCTCTGGATTCTGAATCTCACTTTTTTCTTTTCTTTTTTCAGGTCTGGTCTTATGATTACTTTCATATGATGTCACCCCCAACATGGGTAGAGGATGCTCTTATCATGCCCCAAGGCTTGAAATGGCAGAAGGGATGAGTTGGGAGGAAGACCAAGGCCTACGAATTTATTTCATTCAGGAATTTCTTGACGAATCTAAGGGAGCCATATTAGGTGGTAGCCTTGGGCTGAGGTGATTCATACTCTCTCTTAAGAGAGGCAAAGGTCTTCGGGCTATGCCCCGTAAAGGTTATTGCTAGACTAGCCTAATGCCCGAGAGTGGTATTTGGGAGAGAGAGTGACTCGACAAACCTTGGTATTTCCCGAGTTCTCTGTGCCATCTCCTTCTCCAGACACCCTGTGGACCACTGAGTCCTTTTATGGTAAGGCACTAATGCGCACCCTAAATAGCTTTGGGTTTCAGGACTTTGTGGAGGCCCCTACCGAATATGTCGTCTTTTGGAACGCGAAGCTAATGAAAAACTTCTCCTTGATGGAGGTGACTTGAGTAAGTATTGCACATGATCATTTCATCCTTTCTTTCTCGCAGCCTGTTCATGCTGCAACTAGACCTCTCCCTCTTTCCTTAGCGGGACTAGAGCTTCCTAAAAGTGCACCTGGGTGGGCAGACCATGGTTACTATTATGCCACATGCCTAGGGTGTTCCTACCATCCCTTTCCACTATGACGATGTCCCTCGGGGCTATGCTGATGAGGGCTTGCTTTAGGCCCACAGCATGAGGCACTGGGTACACGAATGCGAGTGGAGGGTATCTCTCTAAAACTTTGTTCTTTATGACTTATTCTTGCATGATTTCATTGCTTGTACTTATGCAACTTAAAAAACTTTTCTTGCTTTTCTGATTCATTGGCCATTCTTAATCTTACTCATTTTGACTTGCCAATTTATATGCTGACCTACTTCTGGTTCATTCTCATTTATGACTTTATTTTTCATCGTTGACTTTTTGATTCACATACTAACCCCATTCTAATTTCTTCTTCTCAGGCTGATGGAGCTCTAGTGGCTGTTGAGCCTCAATTGAGGGCTTGGGTGAGTTTTAATTTCATTTTCAGCTCAAATTTTTATTTGAATTTGCTTGACTATTTTTTTTCTTCTTCTTTATTTTCTTTGTTATTCAGGATGAGGAGATCAGGGCTTTGACCCTTCGAGCCAGGGAGCTGGTGTAGACACCCCATTTTGTTGGCTATCAGATTTAGGAGACTCATAGCTTGGTGGTTCATAATGATCGAAAAAGACTCAAAAGGACTCCTGGAAGTTAGTTCTATTTCTCAAAATGCCCAGAATGACCAAAATATCCCTGAAAGCCCGAAAACTCCCAGATTTCGACCAAAAGTTCTGGAAACATGCTATGTCGTAAGAAAAGTAAGAAAATGAGTTTTCAAGTAAAATCAGATGAAATCGTCAGCTCCCAGAGACCCCCAAAAGTCCCGGAAGTTACCGGAAAGTCCCCGTTGACCGGTTTGACCGGGTTTGACCAAGGTTTGACCAAAATCGTTCAAATTCGCCGAATAGTTCCGAGAACATTCTAGATCATGTGGAAAGTACTAAAACGAGTTTTAAAAGGAAATCGGATGATAACGTCAACTCCTAGGAGCCCCCGGAAGTCCCAAAAGTTCCCGGGAATCCAAGGTTTGACCGATTAGACCAAAAGTTTACTTTAAAACTGGAGCGCCGCAACAATTTTTAAATATATTTCATAAAAAGTAGAGGTAAATTGCTTTCCAATGGTATATCTCACGTAATTTCTGGATCTAAAACGAATTTATTTTGAATTTCTGAAGGCGAAAAATGTGATCAAATTAGCTTTTATTGCGAATACCGCAAAACGTTTCAAAGTGACCCATTTCCAAACTAATGTTTTTTGTAAATTAGACTCCATTACCTTTCCAACGGTATATCACAACCTCAATTTGGAGTTCGTATGCATTTTCTGTGAATTTCGGACGAAATAGGACCTTTTCGCGAATACTGGAACCTCTGGGGGCCTTAAAAGAATTATCTGGACGAATGAGGAGCAGCGCCGCCGTGGCACTGCCCACTGCCATCGTGGCACAAGCCCAGTGTTGTCGTGGCACTCTCCTCCAGAACAGTCCATTTTTGCAATTTCTTTTGGGGGTCCATTTTGATTAATTAAAAACCAAAATGACGTAGCTCTATGTTTTCAGTAGTTTGGGACGAATGAGAGTACTTCTAAAACCCCAAAACCACCCCAAATTAGCCTATATAAACCCCCCAGTACTCTTCATTTTGGGGGAGCCAAGTGCAAAGTTTGATGAAGTTGTAGAGAGGAAAAGAGATAGAGGTAGATTTAGAAGTGAGGAAGGAGCTTCCTCCTACTATTTTTCTATAGAAAGTGAGTTCCAGTCTTGTTTTCCTCCACCATTCTTCTATATACTTCATCATCAATACACCCAACCACCATTTCTCTAAGCATTTATGAGTTAGGAAGCTACTTCCATGTCCAAATGTCAACATCTATGAGTGAAACACCAAGCTACAAGTCCAAAATCACATTGATTATTCATCTATTGATTGTTATTTAGTTGCTTGTTCATATTATGTTCATCTCTTCCTAAACTCATTTCTTTTTGATTTTTTATTTACTTACTAGTTCATCATCCTCTAAATGATGGCATGAAGTTTGAGGTGAGTGAATCCTTATGGATAGTAGCTCTTGACCTCAAAAACATGTTTGATAGATGATGAGTATAACTTCAATGCCTCCAAGGTATCCTTGAAGTTATGCTCAAATGAAAATGAGTCTCTCCAATAATATTGGGAGTTCTTGATGATATGTTTGATGGTGGTTTCCCAAGTGGTTTTAATCTCCTTTGAGTGCTGGAAATACACTTTCAAAACCCCTATTTCAAAACCCCTTTAAAACCCCCAACATTTGGATTCCAAGAAACAAGCCTTGTTTTACCAAAAATCTTCAAAACAGTGAACAATCTGAGTTCAAAGATTTCTCTAGGACTCAATACTCAAAGTATTAACATGAGACCACTTGGAAAGTCTTCTTAACTCATTAGAGAACACCCATGATTTTTGGTTTGACTTAGAAATATTTGGAAGTGGTCCATTTGGACCCAAACATTCTCTACAGATATTTTGTTTTTGCTGTCACAGTAGCTTGGTTGAATTGCAACTTGTCTTTCAGAAAACCTTTCCAACAAATATGGTCCCAAATTATTTTTCCCTTGAACTTCAGTGTCTTAGGAAACTTTATACATAATATGGGCCTCTAAATCTTTAGTTTTCATTTTCTAAGATTTTTCAACATTTTAGTCGACAATACGAACTCTGTTTCTGAGTAACCTCTATTGTTTATATGATTTCTCTCAATCTGTAATAGTTATTGAGGATTGACTTTTTGATTTGTGTTCTAAACACTATAAGAATGATCTCCATAAAAGATCATGAATTGAAAACATTCCTAACCCTATTTTCCATTTTCCACAAGATCAAGTCACTGTTCTGTCCACTATTCACAGCAAGTATACTTTTATTTCCATCCTTTGATTTGATGCTTACATGCACTCCAAATTTGTTCATATCTTAGGAAGTAGTCCATACTACATTTGTACATATCCTATGATGATTTCATTTATTCATTCATACAGATTTTAGACTTCTAAGTCATTCTAGGAATCCATGAACATAAAACACACTACAACCTTGGCACATTCTAGATACATACATTGCATCCATGCAAAGATTTGGGGTTTTTTTAACTCCTAATCTAAGAAGATTATAAGGAATGATCATGATCACACGTTCATGCTTCCCCTCGATCTAATCCTCTTTTATCATCCGTCCCGGGGATTGATAGATCTTCTTTTCTCAAAGATTAGCATGCATCATTCTAGCTTGCTAAGCATCCTTGTTTTCTTTGATTTATTTGTTTCAAGAACAATTCATGTCCCCTTAGATTAGGAAAACTTTATTACTTTATATGTGATTAGATGATTTTTCTTAGGTTTGTTCGTGTGATCTTTCACTTTGCATTGTGTGATACTTGGCTTAGATCTTATGAATGATATTTTATCTTTAGATCTTTCATTTCAAATTTTCTTATGTGATGTAATCTACTATCATAGTATTAATTGTCGAACCATACATAGTATAAGATGATTATTTGGATGGTAATTGAGGTCCGCCGAGAGACGGGGTGAGTTGAGGGTGTTTTAGTCGTGACAAAGGCTCCTTTCTCTCTCGTACCAAAACCCCGAACCAAGTTCTTTGGTTATGAAGGGCCGGTGCCCTTTATCCGTTTGGGTGAGTCAAATTAGGTTTCTTGGTTCCTTAAAGACCAAGTGGTGACTTTGTATCTGTTTTCAACAAACCATTTTCTTTTCCTTTTCTAAACGATCTCAAATCAAAACTAACAAGAGGTGGAATTCTGCGTGTCCACAATCTGGCGATTTTGCTGGGGACTTTTATTTTAAAACAAAATAATACAGAGGTTTGACTCATAAGAAACATCCTTAAAATCATCTTTTTACTGTGTCTGGTTCACCGCATTGCACTACTGCATCTCCCCTTTGACTGTGTCTGCAACGCGGTGCTGACATTGTTCAGGTCTTGCTGTGCTAGGGCACAAGTCATTGTTGATACTGTACCTTCCAAGGTATATTAAAAAGAGTAAAAACCTTCGTACTGTCTCTCTGACAATATATTGGAACTCTTGTCAATGGACCCGCTAGGGAAAAAGGAAATACACCCACTGAGGAATAGAATCGTACCTTTACTCCCATCAGTGGGTGTATTTCCTTTTTCCCTAGCGGAATACATCTTATCCATTCCTCCCCAGTAGAGTCGCTTCATCCCCAGCAGATTCAGTTTTATCGCCAGCAGGCTTATCAATTCATATATCATTAGTTCTTCTGATCACAGTTAGTCCAACCGTTGGTCCAATCCATGACAGTCACAGTAGTTCACTGTCGACTCATCATCTCGATTCGTACACGGTTAGTCCAACCATTGGTCCAATCCATGACAGTCACAGTAGTTTACTATCAAGTCATCATCTCGATTAGTACATCATCATTTCTTTTGATCACAGTTAGTCCAACCGTTGGTCTAATCAATGACAGTCACAGTAGTTCACTGTCGACTCATCATCTCGATTCGTACACGGTTAGTCCAACCATTGGTCCAATCCATGACAGTCATAGTAGTTCACTATCGACTCGTTATCTCGATTTGTACATCATCATTTCTTTTGATCACGGTTAGTCCAACCGTTGGTCCAATCCATGATAGTCACAGTAGTTCACTATCAGCTCATCATCTCGATTCGTACACGGTTAATCCAACCATTGGTCCAATCCATGACAGTCACAGTAGTTCACTGTCGACTCGTCATCTCGATTCGTACATCATCATTTCTTTTGATCACGGTTAGTCCAACCGTTGGTCCAATCCATGACAGTCATAGTAGTTCACTGTCGACTCATCATCTCGATTCGTACATCACCAGCCCTCTAGATTGAGGCAAGTCACTTTTTATTAGCCCTCTAGATTGAGGCAAGTCATTCATCATCAGCCCTCTAGATTGAGGCAAATCCTTCATTGTCATCCCTCTAGATTGAGGCAAACCCTTCATCGCCAGCCTTCTAGATTGATGCAAGTCACTTTTTATCAGCCCTCTAGATTGAGGCAAGTCATTCATCATCAGCCCTCTAGATTGAGGCAAATCCTTCATTGTCAGCCATCTAGATTGAGACAAATCCTTCATCGCCTGCCCTCTAGATTGAGGCAAACCCTTTATCGCTAGCCCTCTAGATTGAGGCAAGTCACTTTTTATCAGCCCTCTAGATTGAGGCAAGTCATTCATCATCAACCCTCTAGATTGAGGCAAATCCTTCATCACTAGCCCTCTAGATTGAGGCAAATCCTTCATCACCAGCCCTCCAGATTGAGGCAAATCTTTCATTATAAACCCTTTAGGTTAGGGTAGAACTTCCACATCTATCAATCATTTAAGAGAGATTCTCAGAGAGTCCATCAGCTCCCGAAGACCCTAACTGGTTCTTTTGGATTGTACAGTACAAAATTTGATCAACCACGAGAGATTTAGAGATGGATCCTAGTTCTCGGTCATTCTGATCAACCGTGAGAGATTTGGAGACGAATCCTGGTTCTAGTGCCAAAGTTAAGAGAGATTCCTGAAGAATCCCCTACTATCCCCAGTAGAAGATAATGACAATCCGAACTAACTCTCCAGATTAGTAATCCTAAAACACTGCCTGCAGTCAAAAGACCCCGACTCCCGGGGCAAGCACTGTCTATTCACAATTCACGGATCTATTGATTATTGTGAGTTTCCTTACCCATCGATTATCGTGAGCTTCCTCACTTATCATGAGCTTCCTCACTCTGGTTATCTCACCTGTCAATTATCGTGAGCCTCCTCACTTATCGTGAGCTTCCTCGCTCATTTATCCAAAAATCATGAGCTTCCTCACCAAACAATTATCGTAAGCTTCGTCACTTATCGTGAGCTTCCTCACTCCTCTGTCCAAAACCATGAACTTCCTCACCAAACAATTATCGTGAGCTTCCTCATTCCTCTGTCCAAAACCATGAACTCCCTCACCAAGCACTTATCACAAGCTTCCTCACCAACTCAGCTATTATGAGCTTCCTGACTCTTCTGTCCAAAATTATGAGCTTTCTCACCACTCAGTTACCATGAGCTTCCTCACTCCTTTGTCCAAAATGTGGGCTTCCTTCCCCATTCAATTTTTGTGAGCTTTCTTACTCATCGTAAGCTTTTTCACTTCTCAGTTATCATGAGCCCCTTTACCTACCTATCAGATATTGTGAGCCTCCTCACCTATTGATTATCGTGAGCTCCCTCACCTGTCGGTCATCTTCAATTGTCATTCTCAAGAACCCTGCATTCGGTCCCCTTCATTCACAAAGCACGCTTCCCGTAATTTAAGAAGTTTACCCCGAGACCCAGAGTCTTCAACACCTTGGTATCCTTATCAGGATCTACCACTGCATTAGAGTCAAACAAATACTAGCACAACAAAAGCCCACTCGGCGTGGCACACCCCACAGCACCAGCTCATACTAGGATCAGAACACTAGACATGATAGGACTCAGGACATAATTCCTATCACATTCATGAATTACATATCATCCTCATAGCATAGCATCCACCTGTCTTGTTGTGCATGTGTGATTCATTCCTTTGTGCCCTAAACTACGTCCTGGTCTGATTCCTCTACGGATACGTAGGCAGCTTACTCCGAGCACGACCAACACTAGCCTCAGCATCATCCTTGCATCTTTTGCAACGTTTTAACCTAAATCTATAGCCTCCAAAAAAAAGAGCTATCTCATCAAAACTTTGGCACTAGCTTGCGACATGTGTTGCCTCGCAAGTTCATGCCAAAGAGGGGCAAACTTTAGACACCCCATTTTGTCGGCTATCAGATTTAGAAGACCCATAGCTTGGAGGTTCATAATGATCAAAAAAGACTCAAAAGGACTCCTGGAAGTTAGTTTTATTTCTCAAAAAGCCCAGAATGACCAAAATGCCCCTAAAAGCCCGAAAACTCCCAGATTTGGACCAAAAGTTCTGAAAACATGCTATGTCGTAAGAAAAGTAAGAAAATGAGCTTTTATGTAAAATTAGATGAAATCGTCAGCTCCCAGAGACCCTCGAAAGTCCTGGAAGTTCCCAAAAAGTTCTCGTTGACCGATTTGACCTAGGTTTGACCAAGGTTTGATCGAAATCGTCCAAATTTGCCGAAAAGTTTTGAGATCATTCTAGATCATGTGGAAAGTACTAAAACGAGTTTTAAAAGGAAATTAGATGATAACATCAGCTCCTGGGAGCCCCCGGAATCCCGAAAGTTCCCAGGAATCCCAGGTTTGACCGGTTTGACCAAAAGTTGACTTTAAAATTAGAGCATCGCAACAATTTTCAAACATTTTTCATAAATACTAGAGGTTAATAGCTTTCCAACGGTATATCGCACGTAATTCCTGGATCTAAAATGAATTTATTTTGAATTTTTGAAGGCGAAAAATGCGATCAAATTGGATTTTATTGCGAATACCTCAAACCTTTGCAAAGTGACCCATCTCTAAACTATTTTTTATGTAAATTAGACTCCATTACCTTTCCAACGGTATATCACAACCTCAATTTAGAATTCGTATGCATTTTCTATGAATTTCGGACGAAATAAGGCCTTTTCGCGAATACCGAAACCTGTGGGGGCCTAAAATGAATTATCTGGACGAATAAGGAGCAGTGCCACCGCGCCACTGGCCCACTGCCATCACAGCATAGGCCCAGTGCCGCTGCGGCACTGTCCTCCAGAAAAGTCCATTTTTGCAATTTCATTTGGGGGTCCATTTTGATTAATTAGAAAACAAAACGACGTAGCTCTATGTTTTCAGTTGTTTGGTACCAATGTGAGTACTTCTAAACCCCAAAACCACCCCAAATTAGCCTATATAAATCTCCCATTGCTCTTCATTTTGGAGAAGCTAAGTGCAAAGCTTGATAAAGTTGTAGAGAGAAAGAGAGATAGAATTAGAAGTGAGGAAGGAGCTTCCTCCGACTATTTTTCTATAGAAAGTGAGTTCCAATCGTGTTTTCCTCCACCATTCTTCTATATGCTTCATCATAAATACACCCAACCACCATTTCTCTAAGCATTTATGAGTTAGGAAGCTACTTCCATGTCCAAATGTCAACATCTATGAGTGAAACACCAAGCTACAAGTCCAAAATCACCTTGATTATTCATCTATTGATTGTTATTTACTTGCTTGTTCGTATTATGTTCATATCTTCCTAACCTCAAATTTTTTTTGATTTTTTTTATTTACTTACTAGTTCATCATCCTCTAAATGATGACATGAAGTTCGAGGTGAGTGAATCCATATGGATAGTAGCTCTTGACCTCAAAAACATGTTTGATAGATGATGAATATAACATCAATGCCTCCAAGGTATCCTTGAAGTTATGTTCAAATGAAAATGAATCTCTCCAATAATATTGGGAGTTCTTGATGATGAGTTTGATGGTGGTTTCCCAAGTGGTTTTAATCCCCTTTGAGTGCTGGAAATACACTTTCAAAACCCCTATTTCAAAACCCCTTTAAAACCCCCCAACATTTGGATTTCAAGAAACAAGCCTTGTTTTACCAAAAATCTTCAAAACAGTGAACAATCTGAGTTCAAAGATTTCTCTAGAACTCAATACTCAAATTATTAACATGAGACCACTTGGAAAGTCTTTTTAACTCATTAGAGAACACCCACGATTTTTGGTTTGACTTGGAAATATTTGGAAGTGGTCCATTTGGACCCAAACATTCTCTCCAGATATTCTGTTTTTGCTGTCACAGCAGCTTGGTTGAATTGTAACTTGTCTTTCAGAAAACCTTTCAAAACAATATGGTCCCAAATTATTTTTCCCTTGAACTTTAGTGTCTTAGGAAACGTTCTGTATAATATGGGCCTCTAGATCTTTATTTTTTATTTTCTAAGAATTTTTAACATTTCAGTCGACAGTACAAACTCTGTTTCTGAGTAACCTCTATTGTTTATATGATTTCTCTCAATTTGTAATAGTTATTGAGGATCGGCTTTTTGATTTGTGTTCTAAACACTATAATAATTATCTCCATAAAAAATCATGCATTGAAAACATTCCTAACCCTATTTTCGGTGTTTCACAAGATCAAGTCACTATTCTATCCACTATTCACAGCAAGTATACTTTTACTTCCATCCTTTGATTTGATGCTTACATGCACTCCAATTTTGTTCATATCTTAGGAAGTAGTCCATACTAAATTTGTACATATCCCATGATAATTTCTTCATTCATTCATACACATTTTAGATTTCTAAGTCATTCTAGGAATCCATGAACATAAAACACACTACAACCTTGACACATTCTAGATACATACATTGCATCCATGCAACGAATTGGGGTTTTTTTAACTCCTAATCTAAGAAGATTATAAGGAATGATCATGATCACAAGTTCATGCTTCCCCTCGATCTAATCCTCCTTTCTCATTCGTCTCGGGGATTGAGAGATCTTCTTTTCTCAATGATTAACATGCATCATTCTAGCTTGCTAAGCATCATTGTTTTCTTTGATTTATTTGTTTCAAGAACAATTCATGTCCCCTTAGATTAGGAAAACTTTATTACTTGATATGTGATTAGACAATTTTTCTTAGGTTTGTTCGTGTGATCTTTCACTTTGCATTGTGTGATACTTGGCTTAGATCTTATGAATGATATTTTATCTTTAGATCATCCATTTCAAATTTTCTTATGTTATGTAATATATTATCATAGTATTAATTGTCGAACCATACATAGTATAAGATGATTATTTGGATGCTAATTGAGGCCCGCCGAGAGAAGGGGCGAGTTGAGGGTGTTTTAGTCGTGACAAAGGCTCCTTCCACTCTCGTACCAAAATCCCAAACCAAGTTCTTTGGTTATGAAGGGCCGGTGCCCTTTATCCGTTCGGGTGAGTCAAATTAGGTTTCTTGGTTTTTTAAAGACCAAGTGGCGACTTTGTATATGTTTTCAACAGACCATTTTCTTTTTCTTTTCAAAACGAACTCAAATCAAAACTAACAAGAGGTGGAATTCCTCGTGTCCATAGCTGGAGCTGGAGCTGGAGCTACAGCTCGGTGTGGGTCCCAGCGATGCTCATGGAGGTGTTGGTCGAGGTAGGGCCAGAGGTCGTAGAACAGGTAGAGGCGATGAGGCAGAGAGCGCACTGCTTAGGAGCAAGAGCCCTCAGACATGGTACTCGCCAAGCCTGAGGTCGGGGTTGATCTTTTAATCTTTTATTTTTTCTTTTTGAGTGTTGGGGAGGTTCTGGATATTTGGATGACCGAATTTATTCTTTTGATGATGGCTTTGGGTGGCCTGATTAGTTCAGACAGGATACTAACAGGGTAAGCATGTGCATGTTTTATTTTTTTTGCAGATTATCTCTTTTGTTTTGCATTCATGCTTTTATGGATGTGACCATGGCTTGGTTATGCTATTATGATGTCTTTTTGTAGATGTCTCCCGCTTTCGATATTTGGTGTGTGAATGCAGTGAATGATTTTGGTGATGCATGTGCATTTGAAATGCATTTATTGTATTTTTGTTGTTTATGTTTTATTTGCAGGGTTGGTTTAGGGATATTCAAAATAGATTTTTGGCATGAATGGGCTTCTCGCGACACATAGAGTACCCAAATGGTACTCGGTGAAAAATGGTGCAACAGTCGACGACTGCCATAGCGACATTCCCTGACTGCCGCAACAGCACTTACTAGGTGCTGTAGACACCCAATTTGACCACACTTATAGGATTTAGTTGGACAATGTCTTGGAGGATTTGATGATGAAAAGTACCCCATGGAAAGTACTAGATTCCACACAATCGAAAGATCGAACTTCAAAAAGTGACTTCAAGCTCAAAAAAGCCCTTTCTATGCATAAATCCCGATTTTGTCAAAATCGCCTCTCAAAATTAATATTCACTCAGGGTTATATGAACATGAAGTGTTCTAAATGAAGTATTCTAGGTATCCAGAGATTCAATTTCAAAGTAAAACTAGAAATCGATGCGCATTGAAAAGCAATTTTGGAAAAGAAGTCACTTGATTTCAAAAAGACGACGAATGTTTTGGAGGACTTTCGGACTTCAATTGAACTTCAATTCTCATTTCAAATCCTCCTAAAATATTTTTTATACTGAAATTCAACTCGATAGCTTTCCAATGATACATAAACGGATGATTTTGGACACTAAAAAGTATTTTTTTATGAAAATCTGGAAAAGCAGTGCACGTAATATTTAAAACAGGACACAAGGGCAACCAGAGGATGAGGAAAAGTAGGTGGCGGGTCCCATATGTAGGGTGGTGGTTTCCCCCTTAACCGCCACCTATATAGTGCCCCTTCCATCGAGCTTTTCGAGTTCCAGGCCCTTCTAGAGGCTTCCTACTGGGAGGAAATTGCTCAGAAACTGCGTAGTTTAGGCACTGAAATAGCCATTTTAACCATTTTCTGATCTCTAAAATTCCTATTTTAACCCTAAAACTTAAGAGTTAAGTTTTCAAAACTCTATATATAGATCCTATGCATCTCATATAAGATCATGTTGAATCATCTTGGAAGATCCTTAAGCATACTTTGAATATACTCAAAGATATAATCACATATACTTTCAATTTGAGAGATTTCTAGAGAGAGAATAGTGAATTGTGAATGGAATTCCCTTAAAACTAATCTCAAGATAATTAGATTAGAGAATTAGAGAATAAACTTGACATCAATTGCCTCCCTTAACTTCCACCATGGATGAGTGCTTGAAGAACTTGAAGAACACTTGAAGAAGAAGATCCTTCAAATCAACTTTGATTATATAATTGAGAATCCTCCAAGAGGCAAACACCATAATTCATCTCTAATTCCTATTTTTATATATAGATCTATAAAGTTTGGATCTAGTTTAATTTTATCTTTTTTAGAACACTCATCTTCTTCCTCTCTTGTTCTTCATACACACACATAGCTAGATCCAAGTCTTCCTTGATTTTATTGATAAATCATAATTAGAGATTGATTTTCACTTTGATTTTCAATTTTGATTTTATTCTTCAATTTAGTTAAGATTCATGCATACATGATTATATTTATGTATCTACTTTGAATTCTATGATGGTTTAGAAGTATGATCTATGAGAAG
Source organism: Hydrangea macrophylla (assembly GCA_033977485.1). Classification (NCBI taxonomy): domain Eukaryota; kingdom Viridiplantae; phylum Streptophyta; class Magnoliopsida; order Cornales; family Hydrangeaceae; genus Hydrangea; species Hydrangea macrophylla. The sequence continues at coordinate 34,924,898 of CM066992.1, forward strand.
GATGATTCCTATGTTCATACTTTTCTCTTGATCATTCCTATAACCTAGAATTCCTATTAAAATTCATCTCCAATAGGATATTTGTAAGTCCCTTTGATCCATGATCTAACATTCTTCATGGAACTTGAGGGCTAAATTGATCAAAAATCATGATAATCAAGTTGATCCATGAGTTTGATCTCTCTAATAAGCCTCAACCAACACCTAAGATGTTTCTCTCACTGTTTAAAATGAACTAGTCAAAATTCAGCAAAATAGATTGGTTTTTTCCATAAGATTTGGTCCATCAAAACCCATAGTTTGATGGATTTCAAATTTTCTGGGTGAACTTTGATGAATTAGCTTTCATTCGATCTGTTTTGAGAATCATTAGGATCCATATGCTATTTTTAGAAATTATTGAGAAATCAGTTGACAGATTTGAACATAGTCTCTTTGTACTTGAATTTTAGAAAATCTATTATAGTTATCGATTATCCACTTTTTGGGCATGATTCCTAACTCATGTATCTATATACCGATGTAAAATCGTGAGCATAGGATCGAGCTAAGATCGTTTTCTAAGCATTTAAAGTCGATATGACTATTCTGGAATTTTCTAAGTTTAACTACAATCATGATTATATATACAAAATGGTCATACCTTGATAACTCAACAACAATTGATGAATAAAACTTGGTTTAGAAATCATATAGGATAAACAGATGAGAGATTAAAAGCTTAGATCATCTTGATTAACATGATTTATGAACTTCTATTATGTTTTGCATTCCTTTGTTAAATGATTCCAAATTTCCAAAATAACAGAGTCTATTTAAACCAATATTTTTGAGATCTTAAGTTCATGATATGTCCATGGGATTATTTTTGTCATAAACTACAATGAAATAGTTTTATTTTGACACTAAATAGAACTTCATGTGATTTATGTAGAATTAATTATGATTTTTACAAGAATAGTGGACAATCTTGATCCACTGTTCCCAAAACTCTTATTTCTCGAACTTCAAAAATGTTGATGAGGTCCTACTTTTTGGAGAAGTTCCCTAAGGCATGTATCTAATTTTCTGTAAAACAGTTTTAACCCAGCTCATGTTTAAGACCACATTTGATAGGATTCGTTAGAGGTTGCTAAATCTAGAAATTTGATTGATGACATCTTTTCCTTGTTTACAATGCATATCATTTGTTTGCTTGTATTTTTGAAATGCATGGGTATTCCTTGGTGTCTTAGAGCAGAGAATTGAATGCATTTGGATCCGGACTTCAATTTGTGTATTTGCCTCGTCTACATGTGGCTTAGTGCCCATGTATCATGTACTATCTCTACCCCTCTTAGAATTTTTCTAGGTTTACAACTTTGTTTTCAACGACACGATTCCTTTAGAATAGTCCCCGTTTATGTGTTTATATGTTAGAGACATCTTATCTAGGATTGCTACATGATTGCATTGAACGTTTCCTTTCCTTTGCTTTTTGCGACTCTTCTTGAGTCAACCCAATGTAAGTTTTCTTGTTCCATTTTGCATATCATGAGGTGTTTCCTTTACTTGCATCGGTCCCGGGCGAGACTAGCCACTATGAGTATACCTCTCTCTTGCATTGCATATGCATCCGACTGCTATTTAATTTAATCTCTTGAAATGATTTTCACTAGATGTTTCTTTTTACCATGTATATTATCTAGTATGTTTAAGGAAACAACACCTATTATAAATTAAGAACAAGGATATTTGAATCAAGGCCTACCAATCGGTAGGGTAAGGAGGGGGTGCTTGAGTCCTACTCGGGCTCCTTCCTCTCTCGTACCAAAACCCCCAAACCTTGTTTATGGTGATGAAGGGCGAGTAACCTTATTCAATTTTGGGCGAGTCATATTTAGTTTCCTAATTCCAGATATAAATTAGGTGGCGACTCTTTGTCTCTAGAATCGCGTGAGGAAGTTCTAGTTCCTTGAAGTATGCTCCTTGGATCCGTCCTGGGACACTATCAAGGAACGCCAGGACCCCCCCTTCCCGTATCACAGTCCACAGGTGTGTAGACACCCCATTTTGTCGGCTATCATATTTAGGAGACCCATAGCTTGGTGGTTCACAATGATCGTAAAAGACTCAAAAGGACTCTCGGAAGTCAGCTCTATCTCTCAGAATGCTCAGAATGACCAAAATGCCCTTTGAAAGTCCGAAAACTCCCAGATTTGGTCCCAAAGTTCTGAAAACATGCTACGTCGTAAGAAAAGTGATAAAATGAGTTTTTAAATAAAACCGGAAGAAATCGTCAGCTCCCAGAGACCCCCGGAAGTCCCGGAGGTTCCCCGAAAGTCCCCGTTGACCGGTTTGACCAAGGTTTGACCAGGTTTGACCAGGTTTGACCGAAGTTTGACCAAGTTTGACCAAAATTGTCCAAATTCACCGGAATCATTAGAAAAGTATTAAAATAAGTTTTAAAAGAGAATCGAGCAAAAACGTCGGCTCCTGGGAGCTCCCAGAGGTTCCCAGAACTTCCCGTGAATCCCAGGTTTGACCGGTTTGACCAAGATTTGACTTTGGAATCGGGGCACCGAAACAATTTTCAAATATTTTTCATGGATACTAGAGGTCAATAGCTTTCCAATGGTATATCGCACATAATTTCTGGATTTAAAACGAATTTATTATGAATTTCCAAAGGCGAAAAAGGCGATCAAATCGGCTTTTATCGCGAATACCGCAAAACTTTTCAAAGTGACCTATCCCCGAACTATTTTTTATGTAAAGTAGACTCAATTACCTTTCCAACGGTATATCACAACCTCAATTTGGAGTTCGTATGCATTTTCTGTGAATTTCGGACGAAATAGGGCCTTTTCGCGAATACCGGAACTTCGGGGGGCCTAAACAGCATTATCCAGACGAAGGAAGGAGCAGTGCCGCCGCGGCACTGGCCCACTGCCGCCGCGGCAGTGGCCCAGTGCCGCCGCGGCACTCCCCTCCAGAACAGTAAGTTTTTGTAAATACTTTTGTGGTCCCATTTTGATTAATTAAAATCTAAAACGACGTGGTTTCATGATTTCAGATGTTTGGGACCAATGGGAGTACTTTCTAAATCCCAAAAACACCCCAAGTTGGCCTATATAAACACCCCATTACTCCTCATTTTGGGGGGAGTCAATTGCAAGTTTAGAGAAAGTTTGGGAGAGAAAGTGTAGAGATAAGGTTAGAGTGGAGAGAAAAGAAGCTTTCTTCTTTGATTTTTCAAAACAAAAGTGAGTTCTAACTTTGTTTTTACTTCATTACTTCCATTTACTTCAACATTCAATACTCCCAACCACCATTTTAGTGAGCATTCAAGAGTGTGGAAGCTTCTTCCATGTCTAGTGTCATTACATATGAGTGACACACCAATCTACAAGTCTCATGCTTCATGAATATCATCTATTGATTATCATCTACTTGCTTGCTTATTTATTGTTCATCTCTTCTCATCCCATTTCTTTTTATTTTCTTTATTTACTTACTAGTTCATCATCATCTAAGTGATGACATGAAGTTTGGGGTGAGTGAATCCTCATGGATAGTAGCTCTTGACCTCAAAAACATGTTTGATAGATGATGACCATAACCTCAATACTTCCAAGGAATTCTTGGAATGTATTGAAGTTATGTCCAAAAAACAAAATAAATCTCTCCAACAATCTTGGAGGTTCTTAAATGATGAGTTTGATGTAGGTATTCTAAGTGGCTATGATCCTTATTGAGTATTGAAAACATGTTTTCAAAACACCTATTTCAAAACCCCTCTCAATCCCTCTCATTTGGTTTCAAGAAACAAAACTTTGTTTTCTCCAAAATCTTCAAAACAATGAGTCAAAACAGTGAGTGAGTCGAGTTCAAAGATTTTTCTAGAACACAATACTCAACATATGAATACAAGGCCACTTGGAAAGTCTTCCTAACTCATTGGAGAACACCCATGATTTTTGGTTTGACTTGGAAGTACATGGAAATGGTCCATTTGGGTCCCAACATTCCTTCCAAACATTCTGTTTTTGCTGTCACAGCAGCTAGGTCAACTTACGACCTCTTTTCCAGAAACCTTTTCCAAAAGGGGTGGTCCTAACTTATTTTTCCCTTAAAATTAAATGTCTTAGGAAACTTTCTGTATAAAATGGGCCTCTAGATCATTCTTTTTCATTTTCTAAGATTTTTTAACATTTCAGACGACAGTACGAACTCTGTTTCTAGACACAATAAGGAACATCTCCATAAAAAATCATGCATTGAAAACATTCCTAACCCCTCTTTTCGAATTCCAAAAGATCATATTACTGTTCTGTCCACTATTCACAGCAAGTACACTTTAACTTTCATTCTTTGATTTGAGGCTTATATGCATTCCAAATTAGTTCATATCTTAGGAAGTGGTTCATACTACATTTGTATATATCCCATGTTGATTTCATTCATTCATTCTTGCCCATTTTAGACTTCTAAGCCATTCTAGAAATCCATGTACACAAAACACACTACAACCTTTGCACATTTTTAAATACATACATTGCATTCATGCAAGATTTGGGGTTTTTGTAACTCTTAATCTAAGGAGATTATAAGGAATGAACTCGATCACTCGTTCATGCTTCCCCTTGGTCTATTCATCCTTTCTCATCCGTCCCGGGGATTGAGAGGTCTTCTTTTATCAAAGAATAACATGCATCATTCTAGCCTTGCTAAGCATATTTTGATTTCTTTGCTTATTTGTTTCAATAACAATTCATGTCCCCCTTTAGATTAGGGAGTCTTGATTATTTGATACATGATTAGACGATTTTTCTTAGGTTTATTTGTGTGGTCTTTCACTTTACATTGCATGATATTTGGCTTAGATCTTATGAATGATATTTTATCTTTAGATCTTCCATTTCCAAGTTTCTTATGTAATGTAATATACTATCATAGTATTAATTGCCGAACCATACATAGTATAAGATGATTATTTGGATGCTAATTGAGGCCCGTCGAAAGACGGGGCGAGTTGAGGGTGTTTTAGTCGCGACAAAGGCTCCTTCCTCTCTCGTACCAAAACCCCGAACCAAGTTCTTTGGTTATGAAGGGCCGGTGCCCTTATCCGCTTGGGTGAGTCAAAATTAGGTTTCTTGGTTCCTTAAAGACCAAGTGGCGACTCTGTATCTGTTTTCAACAGACCTTTCGTTTTCTTTCCTTGATTCAAATCAATTTCAAAACAATCTCAAACAAGAGAGAAGTGGTCCGAAGCCCGGTATCCACAATCTGGCGACTCTGCTGGGGATGTTTATTTTAAAAACAAAATAATACAGAGGTTTGACTCATAAGAAGCATCCTTAAAATCATCTTTTTACTATGTTTGGTTCACCGCATTGCACTCTTGCATTTCCCCCCCCCCCCCCCGACTGTGTCTGAAACGCGGCGCTGACTTTGTTCAGGTATTGCTGTGCCAGGGCACAAGTCACCGTTGATACTGTACCTTCCAAGGTATATCAAAAGAGTAAAAACCTCCGTACTGTCTCCCTGACGGTATATTGGAACTCTCGTCAACGGACCCTCTTTGACTAAACCTAGCCTTTGCATATAGATTCCTGTAGAACCTTTCATAGGACTGTTCATTTATCTTTTCAGATAGGACAACATGATATAACTGCTGTATGCCCTGATGGGATTACCTGAGCGATGTAGACGCTTATGTGACATAGAACAGAACCTCTTTCTTATGATTCCCAAGGCAATCACTCCCATGTGATCACATTGAGTTGACCTGCCTAAGCATCATGACAAGGATGTCTGCTCCATGCTCGCAAAGATATACACCGCAAACCTTGTTTGTCGGTCTTGAGACATAGGAGTATGAAAACCTGCCAGAAAGTATGATCACTGTAACCGTACTTACCAGTTTCTCCCAGAAACTCTGTCCAAATATCCCAGATATAACTACATTAACCAGTTTCTCCCAGAAACTCTGTCCGAATATCCCAGATATGACCATATTGACCAGTTTCTCCCAGAAACTCTGTCCGAATATCCCAGATATGACCATATTAACCAGTTTCTCCCAGAAACTCTGTCCAAATATCCCAGATATAACTACATTAACCAGTTTCTCCCAGAAACTCTGTCCAAATATCCCAGATATAACCAGTTTCTCCCAGAAACTCTGTCCAAATATCCCAGATATAACTACATTAACCAGTTTCTCCCAGAAACTCTGTCCAAATATCCCAGATACAACCACATTGACCAGTTTCTCCCAGAAACTCTGTCCGAATATCCCAGATATGACCATATTGACCAGTTTCCCGCAAAAACTCTGTCCAAAATTTCCGGAGTATCTTGGAAATCCATGTTATCCCTTGGTGATCATACTAGAAAGTAAGGTTAGCACACTCTGTATGGCTAGGACCTTATTTGTTTAGCTGCTATCTGTTAGAAATAGGAGCATCATATAGACTAGGGCTTACATCCGCATGTTTGTCCCATTTGCATGCACCATTCCCCATCAATTTGCACGCACTGTTTCGAGTCGGTCCACATCACTATCTTTGTCTGCCTAAAGTCACCACTGTCAAAGATCTAATCTAGCCCTTTCAAAATCTGTCAGGTCAGTATAGATTCCCAAGGTCAGCAGTCAGGGTCTTATTCGTGGGTCAGAAGTGCGGATAATCGGTTAATCAGAATCAGTCCGACAGCTTACGTCAGTATGAATAGGGAAGAGTTGGAAAACAAGGTTACTGAATTGGGAGCGACTATAAGCCAACAATCAGACAGTCTAGCCCAAGTCCTAAAATTCATGGAAGAACTGAAGCAGCAACAGCCGCGACCTCCGCCCGAGTTTCCGCCACCAGGGTTTGAACCTCCTCTACATGAGAATAATGGGGAGGAAAACTGGTTTCAAGGGGTCCCACCGCTTACGTATGAGAAGAAGCTCCAAGAAAAATTGGACAAGGTCGATAAACTGGAAAGCGTACTCAGGAAAAGCAGAGGTATCGACGATTACATGTTAGATCTGGAAGGCCTCTTCGAGCCTGTCAAGCTGAAACTGCCAGAGAATTTCAAAATGCCTGCCATCGATCGCTTTGATGGAACGGGAAACCCGAAAAGCCACGTGAAGCTATGTATGAGTATCTTCCAGTCCATGGGTTGCACCCACGAGCACATTGCGATGCTATTCCCGCAAACTCTGGCAAAATCTGCACTATCGTGGTTCCTAACCTTGGAAGCCTCCAAAACCCGGGCCTGGGAGGACATTGTTCGAGTCTTTGTCGATCATTACTCTTACAATCAAGAGCTGGACGTCACCGTCAGGGATTTGGAAACAACCCGGCAAAGCAACAATGAATCCTTCGCTGCATTTCTGAGCAGATGGAGGAACAAGGTAGCCCAAATGACCCACCGGCCAATCGAGAAAGAACAGGTAAGGATGTTCATCCGGAATCTGCAGCCGCTCTATCATGAGAAATTATTCTACCAGTCCATCTCCACCTTTGAGGAGTTGTTTGAAGTCGGAACCCGAATCGAAGATGCTATCAGGGAGGGGAAGATCAAAAAGGAAGACCCTCCGAGTCAGCCAAGAAGGCCCAACTACTCCCGGAATCCCCCGGATGTCAATGCCCTTAGCGGCCAACCCATGGCATATCCTCCAAGGCCATACCAACCCTCCAACCAGGCAAATTCCTCCAATCGCCCTTTCCAGAAAAAGCCCCTTCGCAGTTTTGCCAAGCTAGAAATCTCTCTCTCCTCAGCCCTAGATCGCCTCCTCAAAAAGGGCCATCTCCAATTACTCCAGCCTCGAAATACCCCGCTCCCGCCTAACTGCGATATGTCCAAGCGATGTACTTACCACCAAGCCCCCGGCCATAACACTGATGATTGCATGCGCCTCCGCCACGACATCCAAGACCTCATCGACTAGAATATCATCGAGCCGCCACCAAAGCAGCCTCATATCACCCAAAATCCTCTACCAAACCACCAAAATGTCAACCTCATTGAGTCCAGTCCCGTACCCTTCAACCCTGCTACTTATATCACCCCCCTAGGACAACCCTTGCTTTGCATTGACATCCCGGATTTTGAGGGGATTCATCTGATCGGAGGGGAGAATGACGAGTGGCAGCAGCAGCTTGACGACGAGCAGGACTTGTTCTTCCTGGAAGAGCATGACCTAGGGGCGGTAGACCTCAAATGGTATGACCCTAACGACGAGAGTGATGCTTCCATCTGGAACGAGCCAGAAAAGCCATTTGTGGGAACGGATTGTGATTGGTTTAAGAAGGATGGGACTGTAGAAGGGCCTACTCCTGCCGAGATTGATCACCTAACCAGGTCAGGCCGTCATTATCAGCCTCCACAGCCTGCCACCGAAGCCATCAAAAAAGGTCCAGTTAAAGACAAGGGGAAGGGCAAGATGGATGAGGTCATCGAAGAAGACAATGAGCTGATCAAGCAGCTAAAGAAAACCCAAGCGCATCTCTCGATGTGGGATATTATGGTGACATCCTATAAGCACAGGCAAGCCGTGTTAAATGCCTTAGCTGGGATTGAAGTCCCCATCGACGTCGCGCCGGAGGACATGGTAGCTTTCTTGGGTGCACTTACCCCCGACCCCATCATTACATTCTCCGACGAGGACCTGCCGCCAGAGGGATCCGCGCATAACAAGGCGTTATACATTACTGTGGGATGTAAGGAGCAACAGGTGCCGTTTTGTCTAGTCGATACAGGTTCTGCTTTGAATGTTTGTGCCTTAAGAACTGCCACTGCTTTGGGGGTCGGTATCCTCGACATTACGCCATCTGTGCAATCCGTGAGAGCCTATGACAACACTAGAAGAAATGTGATGGGAACTGTTTCTCTCCAAATCCGGGTAGGATCTTTGGTTAGCACCGAGATTTTCCAAGTCATGGACATACCTGCCTCGTTCAATCTGCTAATTGGGAGACCCTGGCTTCACGCCAACAAAGCTATATCATCTACTGTGCCTCAAATGATCAAGTACATTCATGAGAGGGAGGTAAAGGTCATCCTCGGTAATAGTTGGGGTAATGAGGCTTTCCCGAATTACGCTCCCATTTTTGAAGTCCAAATACCTGAGCTGGAAGAAGGAGAAATCGGAGGATTCTTCATGGAAGAAGTTCATGTGATCGAAGACGAAGACCGATTCCCTGAGGTCCACTCCGCAGTCGTCAACATTGTCCGTAAGATGAACTACTTCCCCGGAATGGGGTTGGGTCGGCGCCAGCAAGGAATTCGGGAATTCCCGCAGATCAAAGGGCAACAAGGCACTTTCGGGTTGGGGTACAAGCCCACTGATGAGGACGTCGAGCTACAAAGGCCATGGAAGAAGAGGGTGAAGGGTCTCCCGCCATACCGCAAGACTTTAAATGGACAATTCGTCAAGGAAGGGGATGATTTCCCTTACTTCGGGTTCCCTGAACCATGGGTCCATCAAACCACTGGGAGAAGGCACCCCGGGCTTGAAATCTTCGCTGACTGCGAGAGGCCCCCATATCAAGACCCGTTCTATCCCGAAGAAGTTGAAAAGACCCCAGAGGAAGACTGGTTAAAATACCTTGACACTGAGGCGATCAAGAAGATGTGGGAGGAATCCGCTGAGGAGGAAGAAGAAAAGAGGGCCAAGAGCCAAGATGATCAGATCAAGCCAGCTGAGGAGGGTCTGAGCAACCAGGCTGTAGAGTCATCTGTCTGTGTCTTTAAATGGACAATTCGTCAAGGAAGGTTACCGCAAGACTTTAAATGGACAATTCGTCAAGGAAGGGGATGATTTCCCTTACTTCGGGTTCCCTGAACCATGGGTCCATCAAACCACTGGGAGAAGGCACCCCGGGCTTGAAATCTTCGCTGACTGCGAGAGGCCCCCATATCAAGACCCGTTCTATCCCGAAGAAGTTGAAAAGACCCCAGAGGAAGACTGGTTAAAATACCTTGACACTGAGGCGATCAAGAAGATGTGGGAGGAATCCGCTGAGGAGGAAGAAGAAAAGAGGGCCAAGAGCCAAGATGATCAGATCAAGCCAGCTGAGGAGGGTCTGAGCAACCAGGCTGTAGAGTCATCTGTCTGTGTCTCCCAATCCCCTATCCCCCCAAAGTCTGTATTACCAGTTATCGAGTCTGTACTGGAGTCGGCTGCTGTAAGCCCACCACTATCCAATGTAATCACTTCACCTGTCATGAATGAAATGAAAGACGATTCTGCTTACTCCTCTGTGTCTGACACTTGTGAATGCACAGATCCCTCCGAGGATCTCCCAATCGAACTAAAGTAACTAATTGAAAAACCACCTGCTTATGAAATAATCGAAGATACTTTATCAGTTAACTTAGGTGAAATAGATAATCCACAGATTGTGCAAATTGGCTCAACCCTTAATAAAGAAGAAAAAGAAAAATTAACCCTCTTGCTAAAAGAGTTCAAAGATGTTTTTGCTTGGTCTTACGAAGACATGCCTGGGGTCGATCCCGACATCGTCCAACATCATATTCCTCTCCTCCCTAATTCTAAACCTGTCAAGCAGAAACTGAGGCGCATGAGACCGGAATGGGCACTCAAGGTTAAAGAAGAGGTGGAGAAGCAGTTCAAGGCAGGGTTCATCATTGTCACCGAATACCCGGAATGGGTTGCCAATATCGTGCCAGTCCCGAAGAAGGATGGAAAAGTTCGTGTGTGCGTCGACTTTCGTGATCTGAACAAGGCCAGTCCCAAGGATGACTTCCCGCTTCCCCACATTGACGTTTTGGTAGATAACACCGCAGGACATGAGCTACTGTCTTTCATGGATGGCTTCTCAGGGTATAATCAGATTCTAATGGCGCCAGAAGATCGGGAAAAGACGACGTTCACCACCCCTTGGGGAACCTACTGTTATAGAGTAATGCCCTTTGGGCTCAAGAACGCGGGGGCAACGTACCAAAGAGCTGCCACCACTCTGCTGCATGATATGATTCACAAAGAGGTAGAAGTATATGTAGACGACATGATTGTAAAATCCAAGGATAGAGAAGGGCACCTGGTAGCGCTGGAAAAGTTCTTCGAAAGGTTGCGCAAATACAAGATGAGGCTGAATCCAAAGAAATGCACTTTCGGCGTAACCTCTGGTAAACTCCTGGGTTTTCTCATCACACAAAGGGGAATAGAGGTGGACCCCTCTAAGATCAAGGCAATCCTCGAAATGACGTCACCACGGAATGAAAAAGAAGTAAGGGGGTTCCTCGGAAGAATCCAGTTCATCAGCCGCTTCATTTCTAAGCTCACAGCTACATGCGATCCTCTGTTCCGATTGTTGAGAAAAGGGGAGAAGTTCCAATGGGATGACCAATGCCAAGCCGCTTTCGACAAAATAAAAGCCTACCTTCAAAATCCACCTGTCCTTTCACCACCCACTCCTCATAAGCCCTTATTCCTTTACCTGTCTGTCTCCGAAAATGCCATGGGTTGCATGCTAGCCCAAGAAGGAGAAGAAAGCCACTCCGAAAAAGCCATATATTACCTCAGCAAGAGGATGACTGGGTATGAGCTCAACTATTCTACCCTCGAAAAAACATGTTGGGCCTTGGTTTGGTGTACTCGCCGACTGAGGCACTACATGCTGGCCTTTCCGGTTGTGCTCATATCCCGCATGGATCCTCTAAAATACCTTCTCGAAAAACCCGCCCTGACCGGTCGTATATCCCGTTGGTTACTTCTATTATCCGAATTCGATATCAAGTATGTTACGAGCAAGTCGGTAAAAGGGAGAACCATAGCTGAGCATCTCGCAGAACATGCCGTTGACTCCGAAGAAAGTGGGGACTTTCCGTTTCCAGACGAGAGCATCGTGGAAATCAAGGAAGAACAGTGGAAGTTGTACTTCGATGGAGCAGCCAACATGAAGGGATACGGAGTAGGGATGATTCTCGTATCACCAAGCGGGGACCACACTCCATTGGCAGTCAAGCTCAATTATAACTCCACCAACAACACCGCTGAGTATGAAGCATGCATTCTGGGAATGGAAGCAGCCTTAGAGCTGAAAGTCCAGAAGTTGGATGTCTTCGGGGATTCAAACCTCATCATATCGCAAGCTAGAGGAGAATGGAAAGTAAAAGAAGAAAGGTTAAAGCCCTATCACGATCATCTCGACCAACTCAAGAGGCAGTTCGAAAACATCACATTCCTCTACTTGCCTAGGGAAGAGAACCAACTGGCAGATTCCTTGGCCACTCTAGCTTCGATGATCAAGATTCCTGTGGGAGTCAGGATGATGCCTTTGGTAATTGAGCAGAGGTACGAGCCTTCGTTCAACATAATCGCCACAGTCGAAGAAGAAGAGAACGAAGCGCCATGGTATCAAGATGTCTGGGATTTCATAGAAAAGGGGACGTTCCCCCAAGAATCCACCGAGAGAGACAAAAGGGCAATTCGAAAATTCGCAGCGCAATTCATCATTTGCGGCGGGAAACTGCTGAAGAAAGGATACAACGGTCACAACCTAACTTGCTTGTTTGGGAAGAGCTCCAGAAAAATGATGGAAGAAATACACGAAGGGGTATGCGGCCCACACATGAACGGCCACATGCTGGCCAAGAAAATCGTGAGACAAGGATACTACTGGACAACATTGGAAAAAGATTGTTGCGAATACGTGAGAAAGTGTCACAAGTGCCAGATTCATGCAAACATGATGCACGTGCCGCCATCTCTTCTATACAGCATGACCTCGCCTTGGCCATTCTCCACCTGGGGAATCGATATTATTGGTGAAATCGTTCCGAAGGCCTCAAATGGAAATCGGTACATCCTGGTAGCCATAGATTACTTCACAAAATGGGTAGAAGCTGCATCTTACACCAAGTTGGGGGCCAAGGAAGTGGCCAAATTCATCAAGAGAAATCTCATTTGCCGTTATGGAGTTCCCCATGAGATTATTTCAGACAACGGAAGTCATTTCAAGGCAGAAGTTAGGGATCTGTTCGAGGAATACAAAATCACCTATCACAAGTCGTCGCCGTACCGACCACAGACCAACGGGGCAGTCGAAGCTGCGAATAAGAATGTCAAGGCCATACTGCAAAAATCAGCTGATACCTACAAAGACTGGCATGAAAAGCTACCATTTGCACCTTGGGGATACAGAACATCGATAAGAACGTCCACAGGAGCGACTCCTTACTCACTAGTGTATGGGATGGAAGCGGTACTTCCGGTGGAGATAGAATTACCATCCCTACGCGTGATGGCAGAGTGTGAAATTTCGGAATCAGATTGGTTGAGAGAAAGGTATGAAGAATTGGTCCTCATAGATGAAAAGCGTCTAGCGGCGGTCGACCATGTCCGAACCTATCAGAAGAGGATAGCCCGTGCCTTCAACAAAAGGGTTCGTCCAAGGAAGATTGTCAAGGGCGACCTTGTCCTTAAGGAGTTGCGAGCTCCGATCTTTGATCCCCGTGGGAAGTTTAAACCTAAATGGGTCGGCCCTTATATCGTCAAGACTGTTCTTTCCGGAGGAGCAACTTATCTCATGGACCTCGATGGTGTCGAATTCAAAGAACCGATCAACATGGATCGCCTCAAAAAGTACTATGCTTGACTACCCAATAACAATTCCCTTCAAGCCTTGCCTTGAACTACGCTCGACCTGATTCCCGCTCGGGGATACGTAGGCAACCACATCGGTTCGGTCAACACCATCATAATCAAACCAATTTTCTTCAAGCCTTGCCTTAAACTACGCTCGACCTGATTCCCGCTCGGGGATACGTAGGCAACCACATTGGTTCGATCAACACCATCATAATCAAACCAATTTTCTTCAAGCCTTGCCTTGAACTACGCTCGACCTGATTCCTGCTCGGGGATACGTAGGCAACCACATCGGTTCGGTCAACACCATCATAATCAAACCAATTTTCTTCAAGCCTTGCCTTGAACTACGCTCGACCTGATTCCCGCTCGGGGATACGTAGGCAACCACATCGGTTCGGTCAACACCATCATAATCAAACCAATTTTCTTCAAGCCTTGCCTTGAACTACGCTCGACTTGATTCCCGCTCGGGGATACGTAGGCAACCACAACGGTTCGGTCACCCCACCAACAAAAATAACCTTTCCTTTCAAAACCTTGGCCCGAACTACGTTGGACCTGATCCCCGCTCGGGGGTACGTAGGCAGACTTTCAAAAAGAAAAAGAAGGGTGGCTCGCTAGGTCGAAAATCCGAAAGGACGCCTAGGCAAAAATTAGAGCTAAATCCAAAGTGAGCAATAACAAAAGAGAGAAAATAGCTCGCTAGGTCACCTCCTTGGTGCCTAGGCAAAAATTATGAGCACGTGAGAAAAATAAAGTCGCGGTCCTTACCATAACCCAAAAACCACCCTCCACACTAGGGGCAAACTTCGGCCGCTCGCCTCGTTTGCCTGAACCTCTTCTGAACTAGGGGCAAACATCGGTCATCTACCTCGTTTGCCTCACAACCATATATATCCCAAACTAGGGGCAAACTTCGGCTACCCGCCTCGTTTGCCTCTAACAACCCCAGCATGCTCAAGCAAGTACCAAAAGCAACAACTAATTGAAATCTCAAGTTACAAAATGTTTTTAGAAAGCTAAAATGCATAAAATGAGATTCCCAAAGTAACCAAGGTTCACCGATAAACAAACTTTGAATATTACATAAGCAGGAATAATAAAAAAAAAAAAAAAAAAACAGCAACCACATGTTCAAAGACACTTGGAGGAATGAGCAAAATCAGTCAGGACTAGTTTTTAGTGTCTTTTATTTCTTCAAAGGTCTTTAGAGGTAGGCCTTTACTCGGTCAGTCCAACCATCAATAAAAGCAGCAATAGTGGTAGCTCTGATCCTGGAAGCAAAGACCCTCTCAGTAAACCCACGGGGAACCTCCTGAACCTGTCCATACTGTCGGGCCAAACGGCGAGGATGATAGAAAGAAGTCTCTCTCAGACCCATCAACCACACTCTCTGGTGACCCCTGAGGCTCGTAGTGATAGCATAGAGGCCCCAACGCCTCACGATCCAGCAAATGTCAGCCTCAGATAAGGTGCTCATCATGCCCACCCAATCGGCAAAGGTATAGTGAGAATGAAGCACGGCTCGACGAAAGTAAACCGATGGTATACGGCCCGTCCACAGCTGAAGGCGCTCGTAAAGCCAAGCCTGTAACACCAAAGGCGCCCCAGAAAGAAGAGGAGTCCCTTGATTGAAGGCATTATCCAAACCGTTCAGAGTTTCAGCTAGAACCATGGCCATGGGATTCCTGCTAAGTTTTAGCCCGAGGCACACATGCACCAAGTCAACGGAAGTGCTCGAGAACAGGAAGTGCGAAGTCATGCACAATATCAAAGCGGCCCCACGGGAAGCATCATACATGCTGGGATTCCCAGGACTGGCATACCGGGCAATAATAGAAGCAATGTTGAGAACCTCACCTTGAATCAGCCGGCGGGAAATAGTGACAGAGCAATTCAGGTATTCAGCCAAGGCTCGCGTAGGGCTGAGGGTATCAGCAGAAGGGAGAATCAAGTCCGAGTCAGAATCATAGCCGAGAATAGCGCAGAACTCCTCAAGCATGGGGCATATTTCCAGGCCGTTGAAGTTGAAGACATGGTTCACTGGGTCCCAGTGAGCAATGGCAGCACGCAAGAACTCTGTATTCAGGGTCATCTGGCGAAGAGAAAACAGCTCGGTCAAGCCATAGCTGAAGAGGTTGATCCGCTCCACGCCATCCGTAATGTTCAGCCAAGCTGTGAGATGAGCAGGATCATACAAAGCCATATTTTCTGTCACGGCTCTAGCAAAATTCAAAATTTCGGCAGCACCTCCCCGTTTCACGGACTATCCCACCTGCAAGGCAAAAGCACTCACTATCACAAAACTGCCCATCGCAGTAACATCCAGCAATCACAATGCACATATATCAACAAGCACACAACTGCGCCTCTAAACCGGAAGATATCCGGCCTAGGAGGCAAAACATCATAATACTCTGTCAAAAGGTCACAAATTGTGCTACACATTGTCCTACACTGTCCTAATAATCATATCCTCAGTACAACCCAATCGAAAACAGGAAAAGAAAATAAAATAATAATTCCCGCTTGGGAAGCCTCAGTCCTCCTCTTCTTCGTCCTCCGTCGGACCACCCGGAGTGTACGTCGGCGACGGCCTCCTCCTACCGCCTCTACATCTTGGACCAGTCCTCGATGAACCAGCCCCGCCTCCACGATACTGCGCACACAAATAAAAAATGAGGGCAATCAGTAAGGGAACAACAAAAAGTACAAAAACAGAGTCGAGTCAGAGACTTACCAAGGACGCCATCTGATTGGCGGCAAATTGCCGCATACCATCCATCTGTCAAAATAAAAATCCAGGGTTAGAACCTTAAGAAAGTGCAAAATTAGAGACATACCCGGTGGTCTCGTGTAAGGACCAGGGACCGTAGGCTAGCCGCCAAGGCGTGACCCTCCTCAGCGTAACTCCAAGGAACGTTGAGGACGCCCGCTGGCTGAGTAGAGTACCCGCATGTGACTCGCGGCACCTCCATCATTTGGGGGGTGCCATCAGCGCCTAGAACATTGACAGTCCAATCCCAAGGAGGGATAGGGTCAGGAGCCTGAGGAGCCTGTCTCCTGTACATCTCGCGAAGCTAAAGGCACAGAATAAGTTAGGAAAAGATAAATCAAAAACATGGACAATAAATATAAACAAAAAATACAAAAAGAACTCACCTCCAGGAGTGGGAAGTTAGGCATCAGGAAACGGCCACGGTAAGCCTCATAACTGGTCTCAGAAAGAAAATGGTCCCAAACATCGGTGCCAGCTAAAGCCGCCAGCAGAGCATCTCCAGAAAGGTCACTAGCATCCATCACAGGAGGATCATGAGGGACGCGATACTGGGAACCACCAACCACCTGCCGAGACACCCGCTCACCAAGGAACCACTGCCTGCACTCAGTACTCTCCAGTAGAAGGCGGCAAGAGGTAAGAGATTTAACCGCTTGTATCTCCTCAGTGGCGGCATAAGCGACGCCCTCCCAAGGCGTACAATCAACACTAGAGGCTGTCAACCCAGTTAAGAAGTTCCGAAGCAAAATAATCCGATGGGCCCCGCTCTTCACCCCAACAACGTCCCTCCGCCATCTCAAGCCTCGTGGGAATAGAGGCACAGGAGCCATACCATCCTCATCCTCGCCTGACTCGTCCGCTGGGGAGGGAGCCAACATCTTCAAGTATTCAAAACTCCAGAGCTGCACAGACAAAGGAGAAATCAGAACAGGTATAAAAATCAAAGAGATGGAAAATAAAAGAAGAAGCAGTGCATACCTCCCAAGCTCGCCAGAATCCCCCAGTAGATTTAACATCGCCCCGAGAGACCTCCCCCATATGCTTGTAGAGATGAGCCAGGGCAGCACCGCCCCAGTTGTAGGAGGGGATCTCATCAATGGTCGCCAGGCAAGAAAGGAGCCTCAAGCTCACCCGGTCGTTCCTTGTCGCAAAGATGGAGCACCCGAGGACATACAGAAGGTAAACCCTCAAAAGCTGGGAATTGTTCAGATTGTGATTACCTCTACCATAGGCCCGGTAAAGCCAGCCGCAGGGGAACCAATGCCTCTCCAAGTTAGGGGGAACAGCCCCAATCAACATCTCCACCGCCTCCGGGTCAATCTCATAAAAATAGTCCAGAACCAGGCGCTTCCCGCCGACCCTCAAGCCTGTGATCATGGAGAAATCAAAAGGCGTCATAGTCATCTCTCCGAACCGCAGGTGGAAAGTGTTGGTAGTGTCCCACCACCTCTCAGCCAGTGCATAGAAGTGAGCCAGATCATTGCTACTTTTCGAAACCAAGCGGACGAAGCCTCCGAACCCGGCATCATCAACCATCCTCTTAACGGTGGGCGAAAGCTGGGTATACCATAAGAAAGCATGGGCAAGGCTACCATGGCCTTTCAAGGCCACTTCCGGCACCTGCACACAACAAAGGCGACAAAAGATGCACAAAATCACTATTCACGACCCGAGAGCAAAATTCACAAAATCAACATTTGAGCACAAATCAAGCTTCTAACGGTCTCTAAGTGCACGCTATGGCTTACAAAACTAGCATAGTACATGAAAGTGGTCCTAAAATGTCGAAAGTTTCACATACCAAGCTCGCTAGAGCCGCGGCCGAAAGGTGGTGTTGGGGGTCTCGCAAAATCACGTCCGGGGTGTGCATCTCGGCCTTCATCCGTCCTTTGGCCTTCTTAGACGGTCTCCTTGAGCTCAAAGCCATGGATCTACAAGAAAAATGGAAGACACATTTAAACTTTCTTCTTGAAAATTTGGGCAAACCAAAACACCAATCAAAAATCCAACTACGGGGAAAGATTACTCACCTGAGCACGCACAAGCTGCGTTTTGGTGAATTTTGGCTTCAAAAACACCTCAAAATGGCCAAGAATGAGCTTGGAGAGCTCAAAAACCCGAAATATAAGAAGATGAAGTCCGGCCACCCAGTGCCGCCGCGGCACTGGCCAACTGCCGCCGCGGCAGTGGCCCAGTACCGCCGCGGCACTGCTCCCCGTGGGCCCCACGTCGCTCCGATTTGCTCCGTTTCGCCCCGTTTTGGCCCGTTTCGGCCCGTTTCGGTCTTTTTCAGCCCGTTTTTGGCCCCGATCAGCCCCGATGGCCCATTCCAATCAAGATTTATGAGGTTTTACCCCGAGCAGACTAAAAATTGTCAGAACTACCTCCAGCAGGCAAAAACTGGGAAAAATCGGCTCCCGAAGACCCGAATCGGTCGTTTCAGGACAATCGTCGCGAATTCCGATAATTCTGGTAACTGATCCTGGTTTTTAGTTATTGCACCGAAGAAAGAAAAGAGATTCCCCGTGAACCCTGCATCATCCTCCGAGGACAAAAGCAGACAGATACCAGCTCCCAGAGGCCCTGACAGGCTCTCTTGGATTGAGCACCAAAAGAGATTCCCCGTGAACCCTGCATCATCCTCCGAAGACAAAAGCAGACAGATACCAGCTCCCAGAGGCCCTGACAGGCTCTCTTGGATTGAGCACCAAAAGAGATTCCCCGTGAACCCTGCATCATCCTCCGAGGACAAAAGCAGACAGATACCAGCTCCCAGAGGCCCTGACAGGCTCTCTTGGATTGAGCACCAAAAGAGATTCCCCGTGAACCCTGCATCATCCTCCGAGGACAAAAGCAGATACCAGCTCCCAGAGGCCCCGACAGGCTCTCTTGGATTGAGCACCGAAAGAGATTCCCCGAGAACCCTGCATCATCCCCCGAGGACAAAAGCAGACAGATACCAGCTCCCAGAGGACCTGATAGGCTCTCTTGGATTGAGCACCGAAAGAGATTCCCCGAGAACCCTGCGTCATCCTCCGAGGACAAAAGCAGACAGATACCAGCTCCCGGAGACCCCGACAGGCTCGTAAGATTCGATCAAAAAGAGCAGTTGAAGAGAGATCCTAGAAAGTATCGCTTCATCCCCAGCAGATTCAGATTAATCCTCAGCGGATTTATACACCGTCAGTTCAAATCACAGTAGTCCATTGTCGACTCGTCATCTTGATGCAAACATCGTCGGTCCGTCGCTCTCATCACACCATTGGGGCCTCCATGTTCATCATAGGACGTCCCAGGATTTCACGTTCGTCCCGTGACTTCTATGTCAGTCTCTTAATTTCCAGGGCCCCTGTGTCCGTCGGTTATTTGCCAAAAGACATCTTCGATCATAGTCCTCTGAGACCCCACACCCAATTACGTTTGTTTACGAAGCACACTTCCAGAAGTTTGCCCCTAAACCCGGAGTCTTCTAGACTTCAATGCCCTTATCCGAGTCACCCACCACGTCACAATCGCAAACACTAGCACAACACCAGCCCACTCGGAGTGGCACACCCCATGGCACCTGCTCATTCTAGGATCAGAAAACTAGGCATGATAGGGCTCATGTATGAGATCATATCACATCCACACATTGCATATCATCCTCATATAGCATAGCATCCGCCTGATTGTTGTGTATGTGCATATGTGATTTATTTCTTTGTGCCCTGAACTACGTCCTGGTCTGATTCCCCTTGGGATACGTAGGCAGCTCACACAGAGCACGACCAGCACTAGCCTCAGCATCATCCTTCCATCTTTTGCAACGCTCTTTGTCCTATATCTATAGCCTCCAAAAAGTCCAGTCTCTTCAAAACTTTGGCACTCGCTTGCGACATGCGTTGCCTCGCAAGTTCATGCCAAAGAGGGGCAAACTGTAGACACCCCATTTTGTCGGCTATCAGATTTAGGAGACCCATAGCTTGGTGGTTCACAATGATCGTAAAAGACTCAAAAGGACTCTCGAAAGTCAGCTCTATCTCTCAGAATGCTCAGAATGACCAAAATGCCCTTTGAAAGTCCGAAAACTCCCAGATTTGGTCCCAAAGTTCTGAAAACATGCTACGTCGTAAGAAAAGTGATAAAATGAGTTTTTAAATAAAACCGGAAGAAATCGTCAGCTCCCAGAGACCCCCGGAAGTCCCGGAGGTTCCCCGAAAGTCCCCGTTGACCGGTTTGACCAAGGTTTGACCAGGTTTGACCGAGATTTGATCAGGTTTGACCGAAGTTTGACCGAAATTGTCCAAATTCACCGGAATCATTAGAAAAGTATTAAAATAAGTTTTAAAAGAGAATCGAGCAAAAACGTCGGCTCCTGGGAGCTCCCAGAGGTTCCCAGAACTTCCCGGGAATCCCAGGTTTGACCGGTTTGACCAAGATTTGACTTTGGAATCGGGGCACCGAAACAATTTTCAAATATTTTTCATGGATACTAGAGGTCAATAGCTTTCCAACGGTATATCGCACATAATTTCTGGATTTAAAACGAATTTATTATGAATTTCCAAAGGCGAAAAAGGCGATCAAATCGGCTTTTATCGCGAATACCGCAAAACTTTTCAAAGTGACCTATCCCCGAACTATTTTTTATGTAAAGTAGACTCCATTACCTTTCCAACGGTATATCACAACCTCAATTTGGAGTTCGTATGCATTTTCTGTGAATTTCGGACGAAATAGGGCCTTTTGGCGAATACCGGAACTTCGGGGGGCCTAAACAGCATTATCCAGACGAAGGGAGGAGCAGTGCCGCCGCGGCACTGGCCCACTGCCGCCGCGGTAGTGGCCCAGTGCCGCCGCGGCACTCCCCTCCAGAACAGTAAGTTTTTGTAAATACTTTTGTGGTCCCATTTTGATTAATTAAAATCCAAAACGACGTGGTTTCATGATTTCAGATGTTTGGGACCAATGGGAGTACTTTCTAAATCCCAAAAACACCCCAAGTTGGCCTATATAAACACCCCATTACTCCTCATTTTGGGGGGAGTCAATTGCAAGTTTAGAGAAAGTTTGGGAGAGAAAGTGTAGAGATAAGGTTAGAGTGGAGAGAAAAAGAAGCTTTCTTCTTTGATTTTTCAAAACAAAAGTGAGTTCTAACTTTGTTTTTACTTCATTACTTCCATTTACTTCAACATTCAATACTCCCAACCACCATTTTAGTGAGCATTCAAGAGTGTGGAAGCTTCTTCCATGTCTAGTGTCATTACATATGAGTGACACACCAATCTACAAGTCTCATGCTTCATGAATATCATCTATTGATTATCATCTACTTGCTTGCTTATTTATTGTTCATCTCTTCTCATCCCATTTCTTTTTATTTTCTTTATTTACTTACTAGTTCATCATCATCTAAGTGATGACATGAAGTTTGGGGTGAGTGAATCCTCATGGATAGTAGCTCTTGACCTCAAAAACATGTTTGATAGATGATGACCATAACCTCAATACTTCCAAGGAATTCTTGGAATGTATTGAAGTTATGTCCAAAAAACAAAATAAATCTCTCCAACAATCTTGGAGGTTCTTAAATGATGAGTTTGATGTAGGTATTCTAAGTGGCTATGATCCTTATTGAGTATTGAAAACATGTTTTCAAAACACCTATTTCAAAACCCCTCTCAATCCCTCTCATTTGGTTTCAAGAAACAAAACTTTGTTTTCTCCAAAATCTTCAAAACAATGAGTCAAAACAGTGAGTGAGTCGAGTTCAAAGATTTTTCTAGAACACAATACTCAACATATGAATACAAGGCCACTTGGAAAGTCTTCCTAACTCATTGGAGAACACCCATGATTTTTGGTTTGACTTGGAAGTACTTGGAAATGGTCCATTTGGGTCCCAACATTCCTTCCAAACATTCTGTTTTTGCTGTCACAGCAGCTAGGTCAACTTACGACCTCTTTTCCAGAAAACTTTTCCAAAAGGGGTGGTCCTAACTTATTTTTCCCTTAACATTCAATGTCTTAGGAAACTTTCTGTATAAAATGGGCCTCTAGATCATTCTTTTTCAGTTTCTAAGATTTTCTAACATTTCAGACGACAGTACGAACTCTGTTTCTGAGTGACCTCTATTGTTTATGTAATTTCTCTCAATCTGTGATAGCTATTCAAGATTGGCCTTTTGAGTTGTGTTCTAGACACAATAAGGAACATCTCCATAAAAAATCATGCATTGAAAACATTCCTAACCCCTCTTTTCAAATTCCAAAAGATCATGTTACTGTTCTGTCCACTATTCACAGCAAGTACACTTTAACTTTCAGTCTTTGATTTGAGGCTTATATGCATTCCAAATTAGTTCATATCTTAGGAAGTGGTTCATACTACATTTGTATATATCCCATGTTGATTTCATTCATTCATTCTTGCCCATTTTAGACTTCTAAGCCATTCTAGAAATCCATGTACACAAAACACACTACAACCTTTGCACATTTTTAAATACATACATTGCATTCATGCAAGATTTGGGGTTTTTGTAACTCTTAATCTAAGGAGATTATAAGGAATGAACTCGATCACTCGTTCATGCTTCCCCTTGGTCTATTCATCCTTTCTCATCCGTCCCGGGGATTGAGAGGTCTTCTTTTATCAAAGAATAACATACATCATTCTAGCCTTGCTAAGCATATTTTGATTTCTTTGCTTATTTGTTTCAATAACAATTCATGTCCCCCTTTAGATTAGGGAGTCTTGATTATTTGATACATGATTAGACGATTTTTCTTAGGTTTATTTGTGTGGTCTTTCACTTTACATTGCATGATATTTGGCTTAGATCTTATGAATGATATTTTATCTTTAGATCTTCCATTTCCAAGTTTCTTATGTAATGTAATATACTATCATAGTATTAATTGCCGAACCATACATAGTATAAGATGATTATTTGGATGCTAATTGAGGCCCGTCGAAAGACGGGACGAGTTGAGGGTGTTTTAGTCGCGACAAAGGCTCCTTCCTCTCTCGTACCAAAACCCCAAACCAAGTTCTTTGGTTATGAAGGGCCGGTGCCCTTATCCGCTTGGGTGAGTCAAAATTAGGTTTCTTGGTTCCTTAAAGACCAAGTGGCGACTCTGTATCTGTTTTCAACAGACCTTTCGTTTTCTTTCCTTGATTCAAATCAATTTCAAAACAATCTCAAACAAGAGAGAAGTGGTCCGAAGCCCGGTATCCACAAGGTGCCGCTTAGCCTTTTGAGTGCCGCTCGGTAGCTTTGGACATTTCTCCATTCAAAGGACATTTTCCTCCTAAATTTTCACAAAAACACCATTTTTCCATTTCCAATTCTCTTTCAGATGGCTCCCCTTGATCCCCGACTTCTTTTTTCACGGATGGACGACATAATTGGTTTGGATCTTCTTCACTTTTGCTATTTCAGGCTCAACACTCTCCTCTCTTCGACATGTGAGGCTCAAGAAGGGTATCCTTTGTATAGTCATTCAGTGATGGGACCTTGAGTTTCACGTATTCAGGTTCGGCTATCAAGCGGTTATTCCTTTATTCGAGGAGTTCAATGCCATTCTTGGCTTCAGCCCGTACTCTGATCTGATTCTTCCCACCGTTCAGGTCGGGTATGTTCAGGATCTATCGTTACTTCTTGATTGTTCTCTCCCGACTGTGAGATCCTTAATTTTAGACCAAGAGATTGACTTCCCATGCTTCTTTGCCCGATATTGCCTAGCCATGGGTGGGCACTTTGATCATCATGTATCTGGGTTGAGTGCCTTGAGCCTAGCCATGATCCCTCATTTTCTTTTCACTTCCTCTTCTGATACTCTCATCCCAATTGCCCATGGGCTTCATGCAAAGAGGAATCCCATGATGTTGGTTCTTGCTAAGGCCGTGATAGGTTTGGATTGGGCCCATACTGATAGTAGTAGTCTCCTTCGTGGTGTTCCATTGATCTTGTAGTTTTGGCTCTTAGAGCGTCTAAGATTTCTGGTCCCTCCCTATGGTCTTTCCAGAGTTCTTCTTTTGACCAGCAATAGGTTCAGAGGATTTTTAATACATCCGATGATTGGCTTGCATGGTTCAAGGCCCTATCTACTGAGGACATTTCTTGGATCTGTGCTTTCTGAAAGTATTGCTCAATCACTATTGATTTCCTAGGCGGAAGGAGGTTTGGCTTCCTAGCCTCCATGTAGTCGCCTTTTCTATTCTAGATTGGACTGCCGCCAGGAGACTTCTGAGGATGCTCTTAGAGTCACAAGAGGTTCTATCCTTCATCCTTCTTCTATCACCACTTTTATTACTACTTGGCATGAGCGGATTATTGTGCCTTTCTTGAGGATTCCAGCTTCTATTGATTTATCTGATGAGTATATCTTGGATATTCAGGGGGTGATCATGAGACTGACTCAAACTTAGTAGAGACATACACACACACACACACATTTACAAATTTTGTGACAAGTCCTACTATCTTTTTCTTGTGCTTTTTTGACTACTAGTGATTTAGGAAAACTTTGTTTAGCTTTGGTAGGAAAGTTATCACTCTACAACACTCTTTCATTGTATCTTCCTTTATAATTGACTTTGTGATAGTGAATCATTTCCTTTCCATGTTTCTTTTTAGCTTTTTATTACTCAATTTTAGATTTATGCATTAAAACTTCGTCTCTTAGCTACTTGAATTTTTTAGAATGTTCATGCTTGATTCTCATTTGGAAAGCCAGTAGATCCAGAGATAGGTTGGGGGTTTCTTTTTGGTAAATGATAGTTTGCCCCTAGTTTGACAGGGGGCCTTTGAATGCTGGGTAAATGAAGTTTGCCCCTGGTTAGAAGGTGATGAGGTAGCTTCAGAAAAAATGCCAGTTTTTCCCTAGTTTAAAGGACAGGACATGGATTGGTTGGGTTTCCTTTGGGATCAAAGGCCTTAAGAGGCCCGCCTATTTATCCTCGAATGGGCATCAGGTCCTATAGCTATTCGACCAAGGCTTGAAAGAGAAATATCATGTGGTATAAGGGAGTTTGTGACCGAACCGAACTGCCTGTCTACATATCCCCAAGTAGGAATCAAGTCAAAACTTCATCGATGTAGGAGGTTTTGAAAGAATGGTTTCAAAAAGAAGGCTTCTAAGCATAATATTTCTTGAGGCGATCAATGTTGATAGGTTGCTTGAACTCGACTCTATCTAAATCCATAAGGTTACTAGCTCCTCTATATAGAATCGTCTTGATGATGTAAGGACCAACTAATCTTGTCAAAATCAAGATATAAAAGTATGCTTTGCTTTCTTAGATTTGCAGTGCAGAAGTAAATGTCGAACCCATAGAGATTGATTATTTTCATCCTTTAATTAATAAAATCTAAATCTATTTAGTTATAGAAAATAGAAGTTTGATTGGTTGTTGGTTTAACTACTACTATGAATTAACCTACGAAATTATGAAAATAAGATACTAAAATTAAAACTAAGTAAACGAATGCAAGATTTAAGATTATTTTAATATGAGTGGATGAGATCTAGGATTACAAATCCACCACTAACTATGCATCGGAGGTCTATACTTCCTACTTTAAGATTTATGATTGGATAGTTAAGATCCATCATAGCTACAAGCCCGATAGCATCAACAAGAGGAATATACTAGTTAAACGTAAGCATAATTCATCTTCGGTTGGCATGAATTGTCTACCTATAACTAGGGTGTAGCACAACTCATCTTTCCTAAGTATGAATCATAAAAGATATAAACATCACAATCATATAAGCACTATTGTATGTCAATATTTCCATCAATCACAGATTTCAAGGAATATTGGGTTCAATAAGCACAAGGAAGAATCTAAGACAAGAATAAATCCAAGATACTATTGATCATTAACATTCAAAATCCGATTATATATTTATAATCCTCAAACATACAATTATTAACCAAAAATATAAAATCCTAAAGAACGAAAGCAAAGAGTCCCCCTTTACATAGATAGGGTTTCATTGATACCCTAGAATAGGTGTTTAGTTGCGCATAGTCGATGAAAACATGGAGATGAAGTTGATTGTAGCCATTAGGAACCTTCAAAACTAGATCTTCTTCTTCTCTTGCCTCCAGAGTTGTATGTTATGATGGTTGTATTGATGTGTAACCCCACAATTGATTTAGAATGATCTATATATAGTTGCAGAGGGATTAGGAAAGCTTTTTTTAAACCTAATCCATCTAAAACTACTATATTTCACTTTCCGGGTGTAATTAGGCAATTCGGTTTGTGTAGGGGTCTTTAATACTTAAAAATATGCGAAATCACTTTTTCCTATATGTGGTGCGAGCGCGATTCTGGAAATTCGCGCTAGCGGGCTACGTGCGCGATATGCCTTTTTCTGCTTCTTTTCTTCTGTTTTCATGCCTTTTTTAGCCTGGAACTCTTGTTTTCTTCTAAAACCTGACAGAAAATGGAAAATGAAATAAAAGTACACAAAAACAGGATAAAAAGTGCTAATAGATGTGAATTAAGGCATGTAATTAGTACTTGTTCACTCTCGATCACACCCCCAAACCTACATTTTGCTAGTCCTCGAGCAAAGAGAACAGAAAAATAAAACTACTAGTAAAAATCATACTCCATTGTCGCATGGATCGCGTTGCACTTAGCATGTGCAACAAGCCTTTTAAACCTCTAGGTGTCCCTAGTCAGACGAGTGAAGTCTCGTTAGGGTTCTCGTCAACAAGTTACCCACAACCATCTTTATTAACTTGTAAAAAGAAAAAAAAAATATTCAAAATTTCAATATTTCAACATTCGCATCCTTCTTTTCTAAAACTGAGTTTCAAATAAAACCTTCAATCATCAAGAGTAACACAATCGTACATCCACCCAAATCATGAAAATATTTTGAACATATATATTGAAAGAATCAATAGAGCATATCACAAACTCACATGTGTGTAAGTGGTAATCAAGTGGATACGTGTTGATCATGAACTTGGAATATAACACGGATAATTATTTAGTGATGCTTTGAGTACAAATCTCACGTTGTTATTCACATTATAAAATGAAACATTCCGAAATAGGTGTAATCACTCAAGTATTTGCGAGGAAGATAATCATTTATGTAACAAATAAATCTCGCATATGACTCAAAACAACATATGACACGAAAGAACAATGGTCTCACAAACAGATATTGATCATCAAGTAAATATCATCATTGCCATGTTTCATTCCCTTCTTCTATCGGTTCCACATTCAAATCACGTTTCCCTAGGATCAAATAGGACTTTATAAGGGGTTATAATATCGGTCAAGGGTTATAGCTAGAAAAGAAAGGTAAAGGGATTCAAAAGTCCTCAAGTAGATATGAACGGCCGTAACGTGTAATACAAAAATTTTTACGACTATTTATTTCTCATTTACTACTTCATATATTTTTTCTTCTTCCTTTTTTTTTAATCCTTTTTTTTTCAATCTTTTTTCTGATATATACTTTTCTTTTATATCACTTCTTTTTTTTCATATTACTTAGTACTCTACTTTCTACTACTTGTTATTAGCCTGACTTCTTTATGGATGACCATTTTCAACCACTTATAAACATGGATTAGGGAATTTTTTTTATAGATTGGCGAACTCCATATCGGAGTGGGTAAGATAATGGGTGAACAAAGAAAATGGCTTATTTAAAGGCTCAAGGGGCTAATGAAAGATATAAATTATTGTATGTAGGTCAAAGGCCGAAAAAAAGGGTTTAGAAGGGTGGCCTAAAATCATCTCCTAAGGTTACATGGTCCTTCAATGTTACGATATCAAGGGAAATATATTTATATTTCGTTAAACATGGTAATTATAATACTAACTCAACTTTCAATCAAAATAAAGAAATAATGAGACTAATCAACAAGATAATGCGCTTTGCCAATGAGATTCGATGAAGTAAATTTATAACTCTCAAACAAAGATGAAAGGATCTAAAGCTCACCAGTTTAGTCTCCACAATGTTGCTATCTAGAAATCAAAAATATATTATAGTTCAAATATAAACATGCATCAACATGACTACGTGCCATGCATAAGTAAGTATGCAAGTTGAAGATATAAAACAATGATTCCAACGACATATAACTTTCAAGACATACCTTCATAACTTTAGTAGGCATTGGATTATGTACTCTCTTAACCTCAAGTTCTCAATGAAATCTAGTCAACCAAGAACAAAATTGAATGTTGAAAATATTAAAATTCGTACTTTATTTATGTATTGCTATTACAAGTTTTTTTTCTTTTTTTTTTTCAACATTCAAATAAAGGAAATAACGAATAAAGGAAATGAAAACTTAAAATGAAATTGAATAAGAAAAATTCTTAACTACTAAAATGACTAACAATTGAAAATAAATGAAACAAAATAAAATGACTACTCCTAAAATACAAAAATCCATGATACTTCCCCGCAAACCTAGTCACTGCATGTCCCTATGTCGGTGGGAACATGACAATGACATGGATGTACTCCACGGTGAAAATAACCAACACATCCATGGCCCTGAAAGCATCTGATGCTGGTGGTGTGGCATCTCGTGTATAAGAGTCGATTGACGCCCAGTCTGGATGCTTCGCGGGATCAAAAGGTGGCTCTATCTCCTCATCCTCATCCTTAGTGATCTCTAGAGCCAAGTCTACCTCATCCACCTCTAGACTATTATAGGGTACTAAATGGAGGCTATATCCTTGGGGGACCAATCAGGATGTCCTACACGCTGCCTGAAATGTCAGAGACATAATCTGGCAAATCCTGATACGGAAACGTGACCTCGACTGTAGAGACAATGGTTTTGATAGGCTCAACAAAATGGATATCACCTAGACTCTGTACAACACCCTTGTCATCCTCATCCTCGTCGTCATCGATCGAATACTCGGCCGAGGAAGACTCAGATGAAGTCGGTGGTGCATCATAGGGACCATCTAAATATGTGAGGTCATTTTCGAATAGGCTGTCCTCGCCGTTCGGAGAATCAGAACAAACAAGAATGGGGACATGAGCACGACGACGGTACCAAGAACAGGGGTCACCACCGGGACGGCTGATTGGACCATAGGATTTGGCTTTAGGTATGTTTGATCTAGGTGAGGTATCATCGGTAGATAAACTAGAATCAGAATGGCAACCTAACTCACTAGAGTTCCTATCAGGT
Source organism: Hydrangea macrophylla (assembly GCA_033977485.1). NCBI lineage: Eukaryota > Viridiplantae > Streptophyta > Magnoliopsida > Cornales > Hydrangeaceae > Hydrangea > Hydrangea macrophylla. The sequence goes on from CM066992.1 coordinate 34,954,457, forward strand.
GAAGAAGGAGGAAATATAGGGTGGTCAATTTTTAACGTGGATTGAATGTAAAGAGGAGAGAGGTTAGCTTTCAAGGATCTTTGAAATTAAAAACCTAAAAATAAAACAAATCATGAATTGCAACTTTATTAGTCATTGTTAAACCAGTAAGTCCAATTAGCATTATTAATGATCGAAAACATGCAAAATTCAAAATAACATTCTTGAAATGGTGCGATCACACAAAAGGTGTCATGCTAGATGTATTTGAAATTTGAACAGCACCTTCCCAAACCTGAATGAGACTGGATATCTGTTAAGTACATATGGGGCTGAGAGAGGTGCGTAGAAATAAACATGGTACTAATTATGATGGTCGCATTAGCATTGATAGTCAAAAGAATTACTAACAATGGATTCATCAATTATCACCCATAACGCTACAATGAACATGACTAAGATAAGCAGTAGAACAATAAGCAAACCAAAAAGAAAAGAAAAAGTATAGAAATATAAATAGGTATAGACCCAAATGGAAAATAAAAGTATGAAAACATAAACTAAACCGGTCAGAGCCGGTCACACCAGTGTCATAAAAAAACAAAAGAAAAATGCAAAAAGAAAAGTTACAGTAATAAAATAAAAGAATATACATGCCAAGTGTCTGATAATGTCTAATACCCATCCACAAATATAAGTAAAAAGTGAATAAGATCATCCTTACCCTAAACTAACACCAACTCCAACGCATAACACCCCTGGCCATCACCATCACCATCACTCCCACCCTCGACACCAGCCTCAGCAGCCTACTGTGCAAGTCATGGAAATGCAGACTGATAAGCAGCCTCTCCCTAGTCTAAAATATCCTCTAGTTGATCAGGATGAGCCAATTAGAAATATGAGCACATGTACAACTACAGCCGAAGGGACTCACCTCTGAAGCAATAAACGTTGTCGTAGGTCCAAGCATATGGCGTATCCTCTAGTAGAGGTGGACGTTGTACCTCTCGCTCACAATGTGCCTAGGCCTGATCCCTAGCCCTCTTAACATCCATAACTAATCGATCCAGGCTCAACTTCCAATCGGTGGAAGCAAACTCTGGGATACGTCTATCGACAGGCTCATCTGTAGGTATACGAAAGGCTTTGGATCTTAGGATCGCTGTGATTGTTCTGGGATAAGGCAGGAGGAGTTTGGAGTAGGCAGTGTGGTCGATAATGTGGCCAGCTATACGCATGCCCTCCATGATGATCAGATTGGGGTGAAACCATTCGCTGTGATAAACGGTGTGGAGGGCATGGTGTATCTCTTTCGTTCTCTCTCTTGCTCGTGGCCTAGAGAGTAGAGGTTGACATGGTCAATGAACCACATCTAGAGGGGTATGTGTGATCATTGTATAGTTTACCCAGATCCAGTGCGACCGCCGCACATGCCTTGGGTGATATGGGTGAAATGGGGAAATCTGGACTGGACGTTCAGTTTCGGGACCTCGTAGGAGTGAGAGGGGAGCTGTAGGTCATTGGTGATGTTATCGGGGCTAATTGTGATGGTATGGCTATCTACAGTGCTGGTTAGGTAGGCGTGTTGGCATAGTGATTCTTTATGATAGCGAAGGTTTTGGTAGAATAGGTGGACGAGGCGAGTGTAGTTGATTAGTTATGGGTTTCAGAAAAAGAGCGGTGGGGTTAGTTTTTGAAAGGTGTTGTGGCCGTACTTGGTGTCGACATCAGATGCAAAGAAATTAGCGTCGATGGCGTTCTCATAATCAAATCCTCGATTGGCGTATTTAGGTGATAGGTCATTCGAGTTAGGGTCAGTCTGTTTTTCTTTCCCTTTAGATTTTTTCTATGGTGGTTGAGAACTAGATGCGGATTTAACAGTTCGTTTGGTCAAAATTATAGGTGGGTGTGGGTAAAAGAAAAAAATTGAAAATGTCCACTTTAGAATTGGTCTAATGCACAGAAAAAGGAAAGGAAAGAGGGAAGAGGAAAAGGGCACCTGCAAACAATGAAATCCTGGCAAGGGATACAACCAATATAGTAAATTAAAAATAAAATACAATAGGGTCCGTAGGGTGACACCTAGTAGCTGTGAGAAGGGACTGCCTCATTCCCATTCCTCGTCCCAACAAGGGCACATACATTGCGACGAGTCACGGGGTACTTGCCGCGTGTTTAGAAACAATGTACATAATTGTCAGAGAGTATTTTATTTGTCAAAATTAATTTGAGCCTAGAAAAGAAGTCCATGAAGTAGGTAGGTTGTGGAATTATTTTGAAAGAAACTTAATGTGGTTTTGTCGTTCTTTATTTAAGAATGTTGGAAGCATGCTAAGATATGAGAATGGAACTAGATTTAAGACCGTGCCTGACAAATCAAGTAAGGGATATTCCTTGATAAAATAAGGTTGTATTTGAACCAATAAGATCATTAAAATCAAAATATGTTTGAAGGTTCCTTTTTCCTTTTAGAACTACCCTAAATCAAAATTACTGAAAGCCACTAGTAAACTAAATTCATGTTGCAGAACACTTGATTACAAATGTATTAGAGAGCATGCATTGGTTCAGATATAGGTGCTGGTTACAGGTTCCTAAAGCAAACTTTCAAATTGGAATAAATATGAACTTAATATGACATCAGTTTTTGAATAGATAAACTTCTAGGTTTAAGGTAGGATTCAGAGTATAGTGTCAATTGAACACAGGCCTCCAAACTTAGAAATATACATCGATATCTCTGTAACAAAAATCGTAGTGGGAGTTGATTAACCCTAACTAGGGTTAGGGTTGTGAAAATTGGGTGAGAGAGTTTATGTGTATGTGTGAGTGTATACAAAGAGGTTAGTGCCCGTGTAGAGAAGATAAGGATATAAATTTGTGTATGTGTAGTTGTGGCTGTTCATATCAGGGGTAAGGGTTTGGGGGTGTGTAAAAAGGGGTTAGGGTTCTTGAGTGTTTATGAGTGAGAGACTGTGTATGCGTGAGTGTATACAAACATATATATATATCAAAGTAGAACTAAAATTGATCTCTTGTGTATAACTATATATATATATGCCAATGTATGTATATATATATGTATGTCTATACCTAAATATAGAGAGAAAGAAGAGAAAGATCTGGCGATTGGCGGCAGTGTCAGTAGCTGTTGGCAGTGGTGTTAGTGGCTGCGTGTGGTAGTGGCAGGTGGAAGATGGAAGGAAGGGGAGAGGTTGAGAGAAACAGAGTAAGAGAGAGAAATGGTGAGAGAAAGAGAGAAGGAAGAGATCTGAAAAATTAGGGCTTGAACAGCCCTATTTATAGGCGAAGGGAAGCTCGCGCGAGTGGGCCACACGAGCGACGTTCGCACGCGCGAGTCCCTCTGCGAGGTAAATCTGAGGTTTGTTTTTAAGGCTTATAAAAATGTTTTCTAAGTTAATAATTGCGCGAGTGGGCAGCTCGGGCAAACATCCCTCCCGCGCTCGATTCGAGGCACGACCCAAATCTGGGGGTATATATAAAGAATGAAATTTTTTTCTAAGGCAAAATATCACGCGAGCGAACCGTCGCGTAAGTGGGCCGCGCGCGCGAGGTAGTTTTTTTTTCTCATTTCTCACTTGTTTTGTTGTATAGTGGTTTAAATGATCAAATTCTCTTCTGTTGGGTATCCAAAGACTCAAACATTGACTCAAAAACTCCTAAAAAGTGTACAAAACTAAAGAAAACTCTATCAAATGCTTGGGTTGCCTCCCAAGAAGCGCTAGGTTTTATGTTGCCAGCTCGACCGATGGAAGTGCTGAGTCAAAATAGATTGGATCTACTAGATCTGTGGATTCAATCTCTCTTTCATCTATCTCCTCAGTCCGCTACGGCTTCAGCCATTGGCCATTTACCTTAAAAGGTGTTCCGCTGCTTGTATCTTGTATTTCGATCGCTCCGTGCGGAAACACCTGCGTTATTATGAATGGGCCATCCCATCGAGAAAGCAACTTACCCGGGAAGAACCTTAATTTTGAATTAAATATCCATACACGTAATTGATATGGGGACATACCGGTAGGAGTTTTATAGCAGTGCTGTAGGCCCAAAGCACGTCGCTTAGTCATTGCAACCAATCTTTCCGATTGAGACGTACCATTTTTTTCTAATATGCTTTTTACTTCTCTATTAGAGACTTCAACTTGACCTTAGGTTTGAGGATGATACACAGTTCCAACCTTATGAGTGACGGAACATTTTTGAATGAGGGCCTCAAAGTGACGATTACAAAAATGTGTGCCTCCGTCGGTTATAATAGCTTGCGGTGTTCCAAATTAACAAAAGATATTATCTTTAATGAATTGTATTACTACTTTATGGTCGTTCGTTTTCGTTGCTACTGCCTCCACCCACTTGGAAACGTAGTCGATCGCAACTAGAATATATTCAAAACCAAAAGACGACGGAAACGGTCCCATAAAATCAATGCCCCACGCGTCGAATATTTCAATTATCAAAATAGGTGTGAGAGGCATTGCGTCATGATGCGACATATTACCAGTTTGTTGGCAATGCACACACTTTTTCCAATATTCATGAGCATCTTTAAAAAGAGACAGCTAGTACAACTCACTCTAGAGTACTTTAGCAGCCGTACAACGGCCACCAAAGTGACCTCCACAATCTAAAGAGTGACAGAAATTTAAAATGGAGTTAAACTCGCTCTCTGGAACACAGTGTCGTATGATTTGATTGGAACAATGGTTGAACAAAAGTAGGTCATTCCAATAGTAATGTTTAACTTGCGAGAAGAATCTGTCTTTATTGTTTAGACTATGTAGGAGGGACATATGCAGTAGCTAAGTAATTTACAATATCGCTAAACCACGGACACTTCACATTAGATATCGTAAATAGTTGTTCATTTGTAAACGATCCTAAAGTAGAATAATGTCATTGGAATCAACCAGGATTCGCGACAAGTGGTTGGCGACGACATTTTCGGATCCCCTTTTATCTCTTATTTCATAATCGAGCTCCTGACGGAGTAAGATTCAACGGATTAAACGAGGTTTAGTTTTCTTTTTATTTAAGAGATGATGCGACGCGACGTGGTCAGTATAAGCAATAACCTTAGACCCTAATAGATATGAACGAAACTTATCAAGGGCAAACATGATCGCTAGCAATTCTTTTTCAGTAGTAGTGTAATATAATTATGATCATTAAGATTCTTACTAGCATATTAAATTACATGCGGAATTTTATTGACTTTCTGACCTAAAACGACTCCAATGGCATAATCAGAGGCATCGCACATTATTTCAAACGGAAGAGTCCAATCAAGTGATTGGATTACCAGAGCCGTGGGAAGCAAAGTTCTCAATGTTTTAAATTCTTTAAGGCATTCATTATGAAAGACAAATGGGGCATCCTTGGCAAGTAAACTGCACATGGTTCTAGAAATCTTGCTAAAGTCTTTGATAAACTGACGGTAAAATCCGGCATGACAGAGAAACTAACGAATTTAACGGATGGAAGACGGTGGCAAAATTTTATCTATTAATTTAACTTTTGCTTTATCGACTTCTATGCCACTTTAGATACAACATGATCCAAGACTATTCCCTCTTGAACCATAAAATGGCTCTTCTCCTAACTAAAAACCAAATTCGCTTCCTCACAGCGGGCAAGGACTTTCGTTAGGTTTTGGAGACACTCTTCAAATGTAGGACCAAAAATTAAGAAATTGTCCATGAATACTTCCAAAAACTTTTCAACTATGTCCAAAAAGATGGACATCATACACCGTTGAAAAGTGGTCGGTGCATTACATAAGCCAAACGGCATACGGCGAAAAGCAAAGGTGCCAAAGGGACAGGTAAATGTTGTTTTCTCTTGGTCATCTGGATAGACAAGCACTTGGTTATAACCAGAGTATCCATCTAGAAAACAATAGACTTTTTGACTAGATAGATGTTCCAAGATTTGATCGATGAACAGAAGAGGGAAATGATCCTTAAGAGTCATGGTATTAAGTTTACAATAGTCAATACATACCCGCCAACTAGTAGTTTGGTGGGTGTGGACAAGTTCTCATTTTTCATTTGGCATGACTGTGATGCCCCGATTTCTTTGGAACAACCTATGTGGGGCTGACCCAATTATTATCGAAAATTGGATAATTAATGCCCGCATCTAAGAGTTTAATAACCTTTTTCATGACAACCTCTTTCATATTAGGGTTAAGACTTCTTTGCATTTCTTGAGATGGTTTAACGTTTCCTTCTAAGTTTATTCGATCCATGCAAACAGATGGGTTAATTCCTTTTAAGTCGGCTAACGTCCAACGAATCGCTTTTTTATGATCTCCTAGGACTTGTAATAGTTTAGTCTTATGGTCGATAGATAAATTCAATGCTATTATGACCGAGAATGTAGTATTGGGTCCTAGAAAGGCATATTTTAGAAATATTGGTAATGGTTTTAGCACTAGTATCGGTGGATGGCAGTGCAGGTTCATGTGCAAGAGGAGGGAGAGCCTCTATGTTGGGCATCCATGGAAATACGCTTGTCATGTTCACTGAATCCATTTGGTTATTCAATTCCTCAATTAATTTATCAATGTCAAAATCGTTAAAATTGAAATGTGATAAACGTGCTTCTAAGGTTTCTTTGTTTAGTATAAAAGGGGCTGCCTCTTCTAATAACTCATCAATTAAGTCTATCGCGTAACAATCTGCCTCATCGTCATCCCTATGAGGTTGATTTGATGTGTTGAATACATTAAGACGAACAGTCATATTTTCAAACGTGATATCCATAACCCCAGTCCTATAATTTATAATTAAATTGACGGTAGCTAAGAAAGGGCGTCCTAGAATAATGGGGACATGTTTATTAGCGTCAAGGACCGGTTCTATATCTAGCATAATGAAATCGACCAGATAATAACATCTATCCACTTTTACCAAGATGTCTTCTATCACACCATGTGGAACCTTAATGGAGCGATCTACTAGCTGTAAGGTAGCAACAGTTGGTTTTAGTTCTCCCAGGCCAAGATGTTCATAACTGAGTAGGGGAGTAAGTTTACACTTGCTCCAAGGTCGAGAAGGCCCGGTAGATATATTTTTCACCTATATGACACGTGATTGTCGGTGTACCCGAGTCGTTATTTTAGCATATTGTATTGGAAGATAAAGCTAACCTTCTCCGTTAAAAAGACTTCCTTAGATAGATGATTTTGAGACTTCTTCTTTTGAGTACACAGGTCTTTTAAAAATTTAGCATAAGGAGGCATTTGCTTAATGACATCGAGAAGCGGGATATTGATTTTCACTTCCTTAAAGGTTTCCTAGATATCTTCCAGTCTTGTTCCTTTCTTTGTAAAGTGAGATGGGGCATCTACACATAGGGGAAAAGGCATCTTAGGCACATTATTTGATGGATTTGTTGCATTAGATGTATTAGGTACCGAAGGAGTAGAGTCCTTTGTGACTTTATAACTATTCCCATCTTGTTCTTTATCGATTTCTTTTCCTTTATCTTTTCTAGGTACGGGAGGAGGTGTGACCTCCTCAGGATGCTCAGTTGTTCTCGTGGAAACTGCAGTCACTTGGTCACTTGTTGTACCTACTTTATATTGCCCTTTTGGGTTCTGAACTGGTTGACTCAGTAACTTTCCTTCATTACGACGATTTAACATATTCGCTAGTTGTCCCATTTGTGATTCTAATTTAGCAATAGATTGTGTATGGGAGTTAACGAGTTGAGACTGCGACTGAGATTGTGCCTCTAAATTTTTCAGAGACGCCAACACACTCTTTTCGAAAGATTTATCCCTTGGAGGATTAGCACGGAAAGGAGGTTGTTGGTATTGATTAGGTTGAGGCCTGTATGCATTAGGGAAGTTTGTCGTCTCTAGTTTTGAATATAGTCCTTTACTATTAAACTTCCATGAGAGGTTTGGGTGAGGTCTCCATGTCGTGTCCGGTTTATAACCAGTAGGTTTATAATTGGGTCATTGGAATTCTTGAACAACATTGATATGTTGTTCTACAAAATCTGGAAATTGTGAAGCAGACGGACATGCAAGTGTAGAATGAGATGGATCGGAACATAATTGACATATTTTGGCAGGAGGTGGGCCCTATATATTAAGGGTGATAATCGATCGGTACGGTCGGCCTTTTGTGCCTCCACCCCGCCGAACCGAACTATTCGGTGCATGTTTAGGCAGCATCGATTTCGATCGTATCAAAATCTAGCATGTATAATACTGACCAGATTGTCGCCGGTCAGTTTGGATTTTAACCGATTGGTTTGAGTATTTAGGCTATGAATGTTCTTCCAATACCAAAATATCAAAGTTTTAGAAACCCTAAATTCCCCAAATCAGCTTAATAGACAAATAGGATTAGGCTAGCACTCTGTATAGATTGATTAAGGTAGGTTGGGGTTTTGATTGAGAGAGAGAAACATGTATATTGGGTTTTGATTTAGACAGAGAAACATATACTGAAACTTTGAAGACTGAATGTGTGATCGAGATCGAGATCGAGAGAGATCAAGAGAGAGAAAGAGAGAGATTGAAAGGAGAGAAAGAAAGAAAGATCAAGAGAGAAGAAGAGTACCTGACTTCCATCACTTTGCCTGAGCATCAATGGAGCAATGATGTGGAGACGATGCACATAGAATAAAGAAACTTCTTCAAGACGATTTGAGACAGAGAGAGACGATGTGGAGACGATGCACATAGTATAGACTTTTTTTCTTGTTCTTTTTTTTTTTTTTGATATTCAGAAAGACTTCTTGATAGAGATGTTTCTTGGAGGGAGAGATGTATAATAAATTATTTATATACTCCTGATACTAATTAAAATATCTAGAATAAAGAAAAACATAGACTGATATAGATTTAATAATATATATGTATAATAAATATAGTATTCGGTTGGTCTGGACCGGCAATGCACTGAAATTTGCTGCCGATCTGAGAGGTCGGTTTCTCCACAATACCACACCGAGCACCGACCAAAATGTCAACAACACTGACCAAAACAGGCCAAACCGTTCAGTTTCGGCCAGTCGGTTCGGTTGCTCGGTTATTTTGATCACCCCTACTACATATGGCCCATCATCATTAGTTGGTTAAGTTTCCTAGATAGTTCCTGAATTTCAATTGAACGAAGATTCCGTTCTGTCTCTGTTTTCTTTTCGTTCCTGAATTTCAATTAAATGACCTGACTCAACCTTTGCCTCTCATTTAAGTTGCGGTGGAAGGCATCCCTCCGGACGTATGGACACAGCTTGATGCATTGAATTTTCACTTAAAGTTTCGAATATCTTTCACACTTCGTCGACACTTTTGTGGAGGAACGTCCCTGCAGAAACAACATCCACCGTGTTACAAATAGAGGGAACAAGTCCTTCATCGAACTTGGACCAATTGCCATTTAGGGATTTGATGATGAGGACAAGAGCATAAAAGTTCTTTCAATTATTCCCACGTATCGTAAAGTGTTTCAACATCTTGCATTGTGAAGTTCGTTATAGATTTTCGGATTTGATTAGTTCGAGTGATGGGGAAAAACTTTTGTAGGAATGTAGTATATAACCCATCCTATGTTCTTATAGAGTTTGGCTCAAGTGATTGGACCCAATATTTAGCTTTTCCCTTAAGAGAAAATGGAAAAAAGACGCAATTTCAGTTCATCATCCTTTAAATTTTGAATTTTTAACGTAACACATACATCATAAAATTCACCTAAATGATGGTATGATTCTTCCTTAACGCGACCATGAAAAGACAGAAGAAGTGCAATGGTCGATGACTTGATCTCAAAGTAAGGCATCGTCACCTTCGATAACTCTATGCATGATGGTGGCGTATATGCTGTAGGAGTAAAATAATCTTTTAGAGACAGAGGCAGAGGTATGTTAGGGTTGCCTCCATTATTTTGGTTATTCCCGTTATTTCCAAAATTGGCCATTGGAATAGGGTCGATATTAATAGTTCTGGTTTTCCTTGAACGCTTAAGAGTGTTTTGGATTTCAGACTCAAACAAAGACAACGGTTTAGGCATTGATTCGTCGTCTAACATCAACCGAGCTCTAGAAGCTTAGGTTCAAGACCTAAGGACTCTAAGGGTTCGATCGAGTTCAAGATTAAGCAGATGTAATTCAAGTTGCTTCGAACGAGTACCAAACATAAACTAAACAAACTGACACTACGATAAAGACTGACTCAACCAAATATGAGAATAAACTATGCCAAGTATTAAACAGGCACACAACACTACTATGATGCATACAATTGTCCTGTTATGAAGTGATTTGCATCAAAGCCCAGTGCCCCGGGTTTCCTAGCTAATGCACGTGCTCACTCCACACCTAAGCTAATGCAAGTAATGCGTTTCAGCGCCCTGACTTATAGTGCCTTGATGCGAAATTAAAAACATAGCAGATTTACTTGGTATTTTTTATTTAATGCAATTTTTATTTAGAATTCCCATAAGCTCCGCTGATGTGCACTGCTACTCCCCTCCAACTTGCTATGCTTTGATGACTTGAGATCTGCAAAATACGGATAATTTTAGCGACTTAAAAATTTTAACTGAAAAATAAAAGAAATAAAATCTAACCTAATGTTTACTAACTAACTAAATTAAGATTCTAAAAATTAAAGGCAAAAATATTGCAATTCCCGGCAACGGCCCCACAAATTGATCTCGTCAAAATCAAGATATAAAAGCATACTTTACTTTCTAAGATTTATATTGCGGAAGTAAAGGTGGTACTCACAGAGATTGATTATTTTTATCCTTTAATTAATAAAATCTAAATTTATTTAGTTATAGAAAACAGAAGTTTGATTGATTGTTGGTTTAGTTGCTACTATGAATTAAACTACAAAATTATGAAAATAAGATACTAAAATTAAAACTAAGTAAAAGAATGCAAGATTTAAGATTGTTTTAATATGAGTGGATGAGATCTAGGATTACAAATCCACCACTAACTATGCATCAGGAGTCTATACTTCCTACTTTAAGATTTATGATTGGATAGTTAAGATCCATCGTAGCTACAAGCCCGATAGTATCAACAAGAGGATATTACTAGTTAAACCAAATCATAATTCATCTTCAGTTGGCATGAATTGTCTACCTATAACTAGGATGTAGTACAACCCATCTTTTCTAAGCATGAATCATAAAAGATATAAACATCGCAATCACATAAGCACTATTGTATGTAAATATTCCTATCAATCACTGAAATCAAGGAACATTGGGTTCAATAAGCACAAAGAAGAATCTAAGACAAGAATAAATCCATAATACTATTGATCATTAACAATCAAAATTTGATTACATATATATAATCCACAAACATATAATTACTATCCAAAAACATAAAATCCTACAGGAAGAAAGCATAAAATCCCCCTTTACATAGCTAGGGTTTCATTGAAACCCTAGAATAGGTGTTTAGTTGCGCATAGTCGATGAAAACATGGAGATGATCGAAGTTGATTGTAGCCATCAAAAACCTTCAAAACTAGATCTTCTTCTCCTCTTGCCTCCAAAGTTGTATGTTATGAGGGATGTATTGATGTTTAACTCCACAATTGATTTAGAATGATCTATATATAGTTGTAGAGGGATTAGGAATGTTTTTTTAAACCTAATCCGTCTAAAATTGTTATATTTCACTTTTTGGACATAATTAGGCAATTATGTTTGCGTAGGGGTCTTCAGCACTTAAAATACGCAAAATCACTTTTTTCTATATGTCGCTCGAGCGGGCCACGCGAGCGTAATTTTGGAAATTTGCGCGAGCAAGCCGCGCGCGTGATATTCCTTTTTCTGCTTCTTTTTTTCTATCTTCATGCCCTTTTTAGCCTGAAACTCTTGCTTTCTTTTAAAACCTGACAGAAAATGGAAAACAAAATAAAAGTACAGAAAAATAGGATAAAAGTGCTAACAAATGTGAATTAAGGTGTGTAATTAGGACTTGTTCACTCCGGATCACCGACCCAGTTCGGTTTGAATTTTCCTCTAGGATCATAGACTGGCGATTTCAATTCTTTGAGAACAAGATTGCCCTCAGCAAGCTTCCTTGGGTGAACCTTTTTGTCTTCTGATATCCTCGAACATGATTTAGTACTGATAGTCTCTTTTCATCCATGAATGCTAACTCCTTGCACCTTTCACGCAACTAGTTGAATTCTAACACTTCGCATTCTGCCAATATACACAAAGGTGGTATCTCAACCTCAATCGGTGAAGGAACCTCCATCCCATAAACCAATGAATATATCATAGCCCCAGTAGAGGTTCTCACAGACGTACGGTATCCCCACTGTGCAAATGGTAGCTTCTCATGCCAATCCATATAACTATCTATCATCTTTTGCAAAATTGACTTGACATTCTTATTAACTACTTCTGTTGCTTCATTGGTCTGAGACCTATAAGGAGAGGATTGATGGTGGGTGATCTTATATTTCTCTAAGAACGGGATGACTTCTTTCTGGAAATGAGTACCATGATCCTATATCAATACACTCGAGACTCTGTATCGATAGATTATATTCTTCTGAATGAATTTCATCACATCCTTCACCTCCAGGGTTGCATAGGATGCAACCTCTACCTACTTCATAAAATAACTAATTGCCACAATGGTGTATTGGTGCCTGTTTGATGGTTTTTGGAGTAATCTCGCCGATTATGTCAATTCCCCATACTAAGAAAGACCACAGGGTAGTCATACTATAAAGTTGGGATGGAGGCATGTGCATCAGATTAGCATGGATCTGACATTTGTGGCATTTTCTCACATACTCAAAATAGTCCTTTTAAGAGTAGTCCAATAGTATCCTTGCCTGGCTATCTTCTTTGCCAACATGTGCCCATTTATGTGGGGACCACAGACTCCCTCATGTATCTTTTCCATCATTCTTTGTGCTTTTCTCCCATACAAATATTCCAAGTTGTACCCTGTATACAATTTCTTCCACAACTTGACTGCACAAATAATGGACGGAGCTAATAATCATCTTATTGCCTTCCTATTCTTTTCTTTAGGATATTCTCCTTTCTCATTAAAATTCCACACATTGAAATACCATAGCAACTCATCCTCAGGTTCTTCTATGACTTTAACCATTTCAAAGGAGGGCTTGTCTCTTTGTTCTATGCTGAGTAGGGAGATCTTAACGCCTATGGGGATTTCAATCATTGAGGCCAAAGTTGTTAAGGAATTAGTTGATTTTCCTTACGGGCTAGGTAATAGAAGGTAATTTGCTCGAATTAGGTCCTTAGGCTTTCTAAGTATTCATGATACGGTACCAATTTCTCATGCTTCACCTACCATTTTCCTCATACTTGGGATATGATCAGATTGGAATCTCCAAAAACATCTAACTTCTTTACATCTAAATTCAAAGCTGCTTCCAATCCCAGAATGTAGGCTTCGTACTCAACGGTATTGTTGGTAGAGGCAACCTGAGCTTAATGGCTAAGGGGTATGGGCTCCACAAGGCGTAACAAGGATATTCCTACCCTATAACCCTTTTGGTTTGTGGCCCCATCAAAGTACGTCTTCTACATACCTTCTTCTACCTCCATTATCCCTTCATCGGAAAACTAAAATTCTCATTCTTCCTCACATTCAACAGCAAAGTCAGCTAGATGTTCTGTGACAACTCTTCCTTTGATAGACTTAGTGGTGACATACTTGAGATTGAATTCTACTAACATTAGCATCCACCGGGAGATCCTACTAAACAAGGTAGGTTTTTCGAATAAGTACTTAAGCGGGTCCATGAGAGAAATGAGTATGACAATAAAAGCTAGCATGAAATGCCTACGATAATGAGTACACCACACTAAGGCCCAACAAAATTTTTCTATTGGTGAATAATCTAACTCATAACCAGTCATCCTCTTACTTACGTAGTAGATGGCTTTCTCGGAATGCTTCTCTTTTTCCTCTTGAGCTACCATGCACCCCATTAAATTCTCGGTGACAGATAGGGAAAGGAATAAGGGCTTATCTGGGGTAGGTGGTGAAAGGATGGGTGGCTTTTGAAGGAATGCTTTGAGCTTATCGAAAGTTTCTTAACATGGGTCATCCCATTTAAATTTTTCTCCTTTTCTTAGCAACATAAAAAGAGGGTCGCATGTCATGATGGGTTTTGAAATGAATCTCTAATGAACTGGATTCTACCCAGGAACCCTCTACACTCTTTCTCACTTTTCAGTGGTGGCATCTCTATAATGGCTTTGATTTTGGTGGGGTCTACTTCTATTCCCCTTTAAGTGATTAAGAATCCTGGTATCTTCTTGGTGGTAACCCCAAAAGTGTATTTTTGTGGATTCAACCTCATCCTATATTTCCCCAGTCTCTCAAAGAACTTCCCTAGGGCCTTTAGATGTCTTTCTCTCTTCTTTGATTTTACAATCATGTCATCCACATACACCTCTACCACCTTATGGATCATGTCATGCAATAACGTGGTTGCTACCTTTTAAGTCTGAAAGGCATGACCCTATAGCAATACATACCCCATAGTGTGATGAAGGTAGTCTTTTCTCTATCCTCGGGTGCCATTAATATCTGATTATACCCTGAGAACCCGTCCATGAAAGACAAGAGTTCTTGCCCCGCTGTGTTATCCACTAGTACATCTATGTGCGGAAGGGGACAGTCGCCCTTTGGACTGGCTTTGTTTAAGTCTCAGAAGTCAACACACGCTCATTTGCACCCATCTTTCTTGGGAACTGGTACTATGTTAGCTACCCATTCTGGATATTCTGTGACTACCACCCAGCTTTCAACTACTTTTCAACTTCTTCCTTTATTTTGAGAGTCCATGATCGGCGACGAATAGTTGCCGTTTATAGTCCTAAAAATACGCTTTGTTAGCCCATTTCATGTAGTTATTAAGTGATTTTTAATAAGTATTCTAAATTTTGTAGGATTTGGAGCTTTAACTTGAAAATGCACAAAAATCCAATGATTAGTGGCTTTGGAAGTCATTCTGGGCTCAAACGGTGATTCCGGTGAAAGCTGAATGCAGTAGCAGTCTTGGAAAATTGCATTTTTGACAAAGAATACTTTGGATTTGAGAAATTTCTCCAGAGACATAAAATGTAGATCTTCGAGTTATGGACGCGTGACTTCAAACGGCGAGTCAATCCGAGTTCCGAGTAAAAAGTTATCGCAATTCTACGAAAGTCGCGCAGTGCAGCGAAAAGCACCTCGCGCGAGCGGGTCGCGCGAGCGACCTGTGCAAAAATCAAAAACATGTATTTTGTTAAATTAAAGTGCCCAGCGAAGGGGGTTTGTGCATATGACGTCCAGATTACAAAATATAGCAGTTTTAGTGCGATTTGGCTTAGGAAAGCTTCCTAAATCCTTCCAAACTCTACATAAATCCTATTCTAAATCAATTTTGTGATTACAAATTATTACACACTATTATACACATTAATATACAGCCATAATATACATTATTTTTAGCCATTGAAGAGAAAAAAGCAAGGAGAAGAAGAAGAAGACCAAGGATTCCCATGGCCTCCTCCATCAACCTCTTGCTATCTACTACTTCCATAGACGGCTAGATCATAGATCTAGGGTTTCAATGAAGCCCTAGTCGAGTAATAGGGAGTATTTTATGTTTTTATTTTAGTTTTATTATGTATGGATGACAGTCACATGTTCCGAGGATTTTTATAAATAAATCGTACTTCTATTGATTAAATCATTGCTTTCAAAGTTTATTCTTGTCTTAGATCTATTTTGACTGTGATGTGCTCAACGATCTATTCTTGCTGTGCTTGTTTAGATTGTTTACATGTGATGGTGCTTTATTGATTTGTGCTATCAAGTATCCGAATAGTCCATGCCTAGATTAGACGGATTATACCACAACCCTAGTTTAGTGTGGGATAATTCGTGCTAACCGAAGATGGATTATGTTGGTGCTTGAACCATGATTATCTTCTTGTCGGAGGAATTGAGCTTGTAGCTACAATTTCCCATTATCATCCAATGTAATAAGCTAAAGTAATTCATAAATATTCCTATTATGAAGCTAGTGGTGGATTTGCAATCCTAGGTTCCCTTAAACATTATTTAAAAACAACTATTTAAATTGCTTTCATAGTTTAGATTTATTTTTATGTTCTTAGTTTAATTCAAAATAAAAATCAAATCCGTTTTCTTAATGAACTAAATTTAGGTTTTAAAATTAAGTCGCTGTAGTAAATCAATCTCTGTGGGTTCGACCTTTACTTTCACACTACAAATCTTTAGAGAAGTAAAGCATAAATAAAAAGCATACTTTTCATATCTTGATATTGACAACATCAATTTTTGGCGCCGTTGCCGGGGATTGCATTACTACCTTTAATTTTATAATCTTAGTTTAGTTAATTCGTAAATATTAGATTAGTTTTTATTCTTCTTATTTTCCGTTTTTGTTTTAAATTACTAACTTGTTCTTTTATTTTATAGGTTTTCGAGTCATCAAATTCCAACGTTTCCGAGTGGAGGAGCTAATTACATCAAAGTAGCTTACGCAAATAAAATAAATAAAAATTAAGTAAATTGCTCGCTTTAACTTCGCATCCAATCACTGTAAGTCAGGGCGCTGAGACGCAATTACTTGCATTAGTTTAGGGTGAATTGCACTGCATTAGCTAGGAAACCCGGGGTGCTGGGTTTGACGCGGTCATTGCATTACAGGATAATATTCATGCATCATAGTAGTACTGTGTGCTTGCTTGTCGTCTTATTTGCGTGATTGCTATTTATTTCTTTTGTTTAGTCAGTCTTTGTTTTTAGTTTCTTTTTCTTTATTTTAGTTTATGTTAGGTACACTTTCAAATAAACCAGAATTAAAATCTTTCGATCTTGAACTTGAACGTACCTTAAGAACTAGTAAGTCCACAACCCAAGCTTCTAGAGCTGGTGTGGATATCGCAGGTTGACTTACCCACAGCTTTTTAAAATCAATTTCTGAAACAAAATGAGTCGCCACTTAATTTTTAAAAGGAAAATTAAGAAACCATTTTAAAAGCAAACTGATCTTTTAGAAACCAGAGATTAACTAGGTCCGGGGATTATGGAATGAGAGAGGAAGGAGCCCATCGGACTAAAACACCCTCTCTCATCCTATCTTATGATAGGCCTCTACTCAACATCCTTTTAATCAAATTTATTAATCTAAGCATGCCCTCAACTAATACATATATACATATACATCACAAAAGCATGTCCAAAGGGGTGTAAGATTGCAATTGACAAAATATCATTCAAAAGCCACATAATTCAGGTAACAAGCGATATGATATGCAATAGGGAACAAGTGAACTTACCCGGGGTCCAGCAGCGATAATAAACGTGCAATGCATGCGATTAAATAAACCTAGGAAAAGAGTCTCTAATCCATATATACACATAAGGCAAATCTTAACTCTAAGGTGTCGCGCATAAGGTCGAAAATCAAATAAAAATTAAGGAATTTGATAAACTAGAGAGGGATTGAGAAATCGTACCTTAATAGCGCTACAAAACAAAGGATTAGTTCACATGATATGTAAAACATGATGTTAGAAATAACAACCCTAAATTTCTAGCTTAAATCTATCTAATGTAATTAAATCCAAAGCAAATAAATCTTAATTACAAATGTCGAATCATATAGATGAATATGTACATGGACAAGGATAAACTATGAGATACTCTTAAACCTTGAATTCAAGCTCAACTAATCATTATTAAAGCATGGTTTAAGCCTTAGATCATAAGAAAGTCATTTAGGCCCTTATTTAC
Organism: Hydrangea macrophylla; assembly: GCA_033977485.1. NCBI lineage: Eukaryota > Viridiplantae > Streptophyta > Magnoliopsida > Cornales > Hydrangeaceae > Hydrangea > Hydrangea macrophylla. Next base: position 34,972,253 of record CM066992.1, read on the forward strand.
AAAGTAAGTCAAATGTGTCATAAAAACTCTGAAAATTGCAGAGAGCAGACCAGAACTTAAAAGAAATAAAAAGCACGTCTCTTATGGTTTGATGTTGATGAATTTTGTACACGAGATGCCCCTGTGAGTCTAGTTTCCAAATCAAAAAGAAAATCAAGGTTTCAACGGTCGGATCTCTGGGAAAAGGACAAACACCAGACATCACTCAGAGATGTACAACTCTCTGTCCAGAGATTTTGTTTAATTTTTTAAAATTAGTAAAATAATCCGAAATGCTTCATTCTTTTTAGGGGATCTTCCTAACACATTAAGGTACCCAGAAAAAATTATTAGAGACCCCAAAAACTCCATTAGACTTCTGATTTATGAATTTCAAAATGGACTTGCTGTTCTGAAACTATTCTGTTACTCTGGGCAGATTGTGGTTGACTCACAAAACCCATGATCAAACCCTTCTAAACATAAAACCACCTTAAAACAAAAATTACAGTGGTAGAACATTGTGTTATTGACACTTTCCCGTTGGTTTCACTTGATTTCAACGGTTAGATTTCGAACTAAAAATCTTTGATCAAAAACAGTTTGTGAACTCACTGTTTTCATTTGTCAAGTTCAACTTTTATTTGGTAACTCCAACTATTAAACCATGAAGTTGGGTTTAAACCAAACAACTTCTCCTACCATTTGATGGTCATTGGAGGCTAAAGACCTTCATATTTGTAAATTTCAAGTGAAGTATGAGTTGACTTCATGAAATCTCAAGATAAGGAATCTAAACCATTGAGATGGACTTGGACTCAAAACCACTTCCTCCTACCATTTGATGGCCATTGGAGATGAAGACATGACTAAAACTCATGAGTTTTCAAGGAATATAAGGAGACTCCATGAAAACTCAAGCTTAGAGGACCCAAGTCATGAGTATGGACTTGGATCCATCTATTTGTTTATAGAATAAAATGATGATCAAACTTTGACTTCCATATGAAGCATAAGCTTACATGGGATTCAAAAGATCACATTCAAGAGATTTCAAGAGAGATATTGAGGATCTCCAATAGTCTCAAAGAGGGAAGTATGAACAATAAAAGAAATGAAGCAAAGAAAACAAAATAGTTTGAGGATCCAAAGGAAAGAATGCAAATAAAACAACTTATGGTTAGAGGATCACCTCCAACTATCCTCAAAGTTTTTCTTCTTTGAAGATCTTCCAAGCTCTTCTTCCTAGTTTTTTTCTAAACTCTCTCTTTTCTCTCTAAAAAAAATGTTGGTGGAATGGAAGTCTTTTTTTGTATGTGACCTCTCTCCTCTTTTGCATGTGTTTCTCAATGGAGATACCTCTTCTTATATAGACAAAAATACCTAGGTCATTTCAGTAAATTCGGAGTAAAAGACATGTGTAAACATCTCATTTGGTGGTACAATGTGTACTTTTTGAATTTAGACAGACTGCTGCCCAGCGCGGCAGTCAGAAACCTGGCGCGGCAGTCCGTGAATGCCGTTGCGGCACTCAACAATTGCCGTTGCGGCACTTCGTGAGTGCCGCGCGGCTCTCATCAACTGCCGCGTCATTTAATTAATTGCCGCGTTTTTGTCAGTCTTACTTTATCAGTTTTTTGTTCTTATCTGCATACGCATACGTATTGCACTGCAAAATACAGACTTAAAAAGTGAACGGCAGTCAGAATTCTGTGGCGGCACTCGGAGAATGCCGCAGCGGCACTCTCTGACTGCCGCGCGGCACTCATGGAGTGCCGCGGAATCCGCCGTGTGCCGTGTTTTGGTGAGATTCCCCTTTTTAGGTCTTTTTCTCTTTTTGAAACAAATTATCTTTGAAGATCCTTTCCAAAAATCATGTCTTTTTCCTGAATTCCCCTAAATACCTGGTATTTTTCCTCTTTCTGTGAAATTTTATCGCGTTTTGGAGATTTTCTAAAGAGCTTGGAATACTTCAATTTTTCGGTCCTTGTCATCATCGGATACGGAGGTGACACTCTCCTAAATTCGACGTTAGGTCAAAATTGGGGTGTCTACAGTTTGCCCCTCTTCGGCAGAGCTTGTGGAGCAACGCGTACCACAAGTGAATGTCGAAGCCTGTGTGAAGACAAGCCTTTGACCAGACCGTCGAATTTAGGTAAAAACAAAATGCGTTGCAAAAAGAGAACATGCGCGGGGCAATGGTTCACGCTGGTCGTGCTCGATGATGAGCTGCCTACGTATCCGTTCAGGAATCAGACCAAGACGTAGTTCGGGTCAAGGGTCAAACACACACAAGCGCAAATAGTCATACGGATGAATGCACCTATCTTACCGTGATGCACGTGCTCAAGCAATCTCGTGCTTTCTGAATTAACCTGGTTATGTAAATGTCATGCTTATCACATTTTCCCTATGTATGACGCGCATTTCGTGGCGTGTTAGTCAGGGAAGATTATCTATGCAAGAATCTGTCATAGGAGTCATGAGAGTGCTTTTGATTTGATCACGAAGGTCAACGCAAGTCCGTTGCGAAAACCGGGAATATAAGTCCGTTATATTCTCAAAAAACGAAGGTCAATGCAAGTCTGTTGCGAAAACCGGGAATATAAGTCCATTATATTCTCAAAAAACGAAGGTCAATGCAAGTCCGTTGCGAAAACCGGGAATATAAGTCCGTTATATTCTCAAGACAAGGGTCAATGCAAGTCCGTTGCGAAAGCCGGGAATATGAGTCCGTTATATTCTCAAGACAAGGGTTAACGCAAATCCGTTGCGAGAACCGGGAATATAAATCCGTTATATTCTCAAAAAACGAAGGTCAATGCAAGTCCGTTGCGAAAGCCGGGAATATAAGTCCGTTATATTCTCAAGACAAGGGTTAACGCAAATCCGTTGCGAGAACCGGGAATATAAGTCCATTATATTCTCAAAAAACGAAGGTCAATGCAAGTCCGTTGCGAAAATCGGGAATATAAGTCCGTTATATTCTCAAGACAAGGGTCAATGCAAGTCCGTTGCGAAAGCCGGGAATATAAGTCCGTTATATTCTCAAGACAAGGGTTAACGCAAATCCGTTGCGAGAACCGGGAATATAAATCCGTTATATTCTCAAAAAACGAAGGTCAATGCAAGTCCGTTGCGAAAGCCGGGAATATAAGTCCGTTATATTCTCAAGACAAGGGTTAACGCAAATCCGTTGCGAGAACCGGGAATATAAATCCGTTATATGCTCAAAAACGAGGGTTGACGCAAATCCGTTGCGAGAACCGGGAATATAAGTCCGTTATATTCTCAAGACAAGGGTTAACGCAAATCCGTTGCGAGAACCGGGAATATAAGTCCATTATATTCTCAAAAAACGAAGGTCAATGCAAGTCCGTTGCGAAAATCGGGAATATAAGTCCGTTATATTCTCAAGACAAGGGTCAATGCAAGTCCGTTGCGAAAGCCGGGAATGTAAGTCCGTTATATTCTCAAGACAAGGGTTAACGCAAATCCGTTGCGAGAACCGGGAATATAAATCCGTTATATTCTCAAAAAACGAAGGTCAATGCAAGTCCGTTGCGAAAGCCGGGAATATAAGTCCGTTATATTCTCAAGACAAGGGTTAACGCAAATCCGTTGCGAGAACCGGGAATATAAATCCGTTATATGCTCAAAAACGAGGGTTGACGCAAATCCGTTGCGAGAACCGGGAATATAAATCCGTTATATTCTCAAAAACGAGGGTTGACGCAAATCCTTTGCGAGAACCGGGAATATAAATCCGTTATATGCTCAAAAACGAGGATTGACGCAAATCCGTTGCGAGAACCGGGAATATAAATCCGTTATATGCTCAAAAACGAGGGTTGACGCAAATCCGTTGCGAGAACCGGGAATATAAATCCGTTATATTCAAAAGACAAGGGTTAACGCAAATCCGTTGCGAGAACCGGGAATGTAAATCCGTCACATTCTCAAACAAAGGATCGCCGCAAATCTGTTACGAGGATCGAGAATATAAATTCGTTATATTCTCAAGACGGGGGTTAGAGCAAATCCGTTGCAAGAACCGAGAATGTAAATCCGTCACATTCTCAAACAAAGGATCACCGCAAATCTGTTACGAGGATCGAGAATATAAATTCGTTATATTCTCAAGACGGGGGTTAGAGCAAATCCGTTGCAAGAACCGAGAATGTAAATCCGTCACATTCTCAAACAAAGGATCACCGCAAATCTGTTACGAGGATCGAGAATATAAATTCGTTATATTCTCAAGACGGGGGTTAGAGCAAATCCGTTGCAAGAACCGAGAATGTAAATCCGTCACATTCTCAAACAAAGGATCGCCGCAAATCTGTTACGAGGATCGAGAATATAAATTCGTTATTTTCTCAAAATGAGGGTCATAGTTTGGGAGCCTGCAGGCTCAAATTCATTTTAACTTTTCAAAACTTGGAGTCGAATAGACTCAAATTCTTTTCAATTTTTTCAAAATTGGGAGTCAACTAGACTTAACTCAATTTAATTCAGAGTTTTGGAGTCAGTCAGACTCGAATCAGTTCAATTCTAAAAATCCGGGGTCTTTCAGACTTAATTCGATTTTCTAATTCAAAGGGTAAATTGGGAGTTGCCTAGACTCGACTTTATTCATTTTCTGAAATCAGGAGTCAGTCAGACTCAAACAAATTCAATTTCACCAATTCCAGAGTCAATTTGACTCAAATCAATCCAAAAACTCGTAAGTAGATCGGACTCAAAAGAATTTCTTTTTGAATTTTCAAAACAGGAGTCGAATCAGACTCCTAGAATTTCTATTTCACAAAACGGGAGTGAATCGGACTCAAAGATTCTACAAAACTTCTAAAAATAGGAGTCGAAACAGACTCAAAGAATTTTCAAATTTCCAAAATTGGGAGTCGAATTGACTCGAATGATTTCAAATCTTCAAAGAGAATTTCAGTTTTCCAAATCGGAGTCAACTCAGCTAAACGAAAAATTTTAATTTACAACATTGGAGTCAATTCGACTCAAAAGAATTTCAATTTTCAAAATCGGTAGTTTGAATGAGACTCGAAGAATTATTGAGGATTAACGCGAATGCGAGGTTGCCGTTGATGACTAACACAGATGCTCGCGAGGATTAGCTGGGATTGCCATTGAGGACTAACAGAGATTGCCATTGAGGACTAACAGAGGTTGCCATTGAGGACTACCGAGGATTTCCATTGAGGACTAATGCAGATGAAAAGAAGTTTCCATGGAGGACTAAAGCTTATGAAGAGAAGCTGCCTTTGAGGACTAATGCTTTGCGCTCAAAGAACCAAATTTCAATATTCGGAGCCACCTCGAACTTAAAGAATTGATTTCACAAATGTTCGGGAGTCCACAGACTGAAAGAGTTGATTTTTCAAAATTTGAGGAGTTTTCAGACTCAGAGAATTTGAACGGAGCTGATAGAAAGAATATTTTATGCATTTGCGGACCTTTGGAAGAAACACATCGATTTCGTCAAAAGAGGGAAGTCACCTTTGCCCCTAGTCTTGGACTCTTCTTATATTGCCACTTTATGCTGTGATAGTGTTCGAAACCTCTATTCGTACTGCTCTTGGGATGCTCATGAAGACCTTTCAAATCTTTATTCGTCATCTTAAACCCACACATTTGAGACCATTTATTGACTCATCAAAGGAGGACAGACCTGACAAAGCTAGTTACTCAAAATGACTGACTCAAACTCTTCATTCATTATGAATCAATGTGCTTTCATCGTGAGTAACTGTATCATCTCACCTTTAATTTATTCATCATTTTACAAATGGTAGTGCTTTGTTGATAAATCTAAACTTTGAAAACTTCTCCGTTTGATTTAGCGAATTCTTTGTCTATCTAGAGTATGCTTCAAATTAGTGCTTTAGCTTATAGAATGAAAGGCACTCTATTTCAATCCTTTCAAAACAAACTTGATTACTTGAGAACTTGCTTCTGGCATAGAGGGATTTTGGCAAACGAAGTTTGCCCCTAGTTTGAATAAGACTCGGAGGCATTGCTTTTGGGATTAAATGAGGTGTTCAGCAAACAAAGTTTTCCATTGGTTTGGCGATGTACATGTGGCTCCAAGCAAACGTGAGTTTGCCCCTAATCTGAAGGAAGGAAACCAAAGGCGCAAAAGGGTGATGCTTATAGTTTAGGGATGTTTATGGACCGAGAACCTTGGGAGGTTCGCCTACTTATCCCCGAGCGGGAATCAGGTCCAAAGTAGTTCGGCCAAGGCCTGAAAGAAGGATAGCATGAGATGATGGGGTGATGACCGAACCGAACAGGTTGCCTACGTATCCGTTCAGGAATCAGGTCAAAGCGTAGTTCATCAACTCTGGAGGTCTTGAATGAATTAGGCTTCAAGAATTGGTGGGCTTTTCGAGCCATGTTGCCATTTGGGTCTAGGGAGTGCATGTCACTTGTGGTAGCCCTTATATAGCATGATGAACTATTTCTTCCTTTATTATTTTTTTTATTCCTTTTCTTTTACTTGACGGTTGATTCTTTAACCTTTTCACTAGCCAGTTAATCTTTACAACTCTCATCATGTTTTATTCATACTCTATCATAATATCAGTTCTTCAAATTTTTATTTTTCAAAGATATCTCTGCATTGTTTTAGGCTCACTTAGGATTTGAGCCTCTCACAAAAATTTTGAAGCTGCTAAGTCCCTCTTTTCATTTTTAATCTCTTTTCTTTGTTAAGAACAACACAAAGCCTTGAGATAGTTCATGTGCCAATGCTCTACTTTGAAGTGCTCAAGAATTCTCAATCTCATCTATTCTCTGCCTTTTCTTTTCTCTTTCCTTTCTTTACTCTACCTTACTATCTCTTATTCTTTCCATGATTTTGACTGGCTAGGATTAGGATTTTTGAGATCAACACGTATCTTATTTTTTGCTCTAAATTTTGCCTAGGCGCCCTTCCGGGTTTTCATCCTAGCGAGCTCTTTCTTCTTTTTTCTTTTTTTTTTTTTTTTTTTTTTTGTGCTCTAAATTTTGCCTAGGCACCCTTCCGGGTTTTCATCCTAGCGAGCTCTTTCTTTTTTTTTCCTTTTTTTTTTTTTTTTCTTTCTTTTTTTGTGCTCTAAATTTTGCCTAGGCGCCCTTCCGGGTTTTCATCCTAGCGAGCTCTTTTTTCTTTTTCTTTTCTTTTTTTTTGGAATAAGAAGTTCATTAAAATGTCTGGCTACCATCAAGGACCCAGTTTATGGCTTTAGACTGGTTGGGCTCATCTTTTAGGCTTGATATGTGAGAGAAGGGGATGGTGAGCAAGCTTCAAGTTCCAAGTTCATTTTTTTCAAGATTGAGCAAGAGCATCTTTAAATTCTTAAAGTAAAGCTAATCAATTCTCTACTCCTCCTTGGTTTTGGCACAAAATTTGCTTTGATCACTTGGGGATCCTTTTCAATGCAAAGATTTATTCACAAAATATTTTCCATGATCATTTGAAAAAAAATTGATCCATACATTCACGACTTGGCACACTGAATCAAGCAGAATGCGATTTTATTCAACTAGCAGCGGATTACGCCACCTAACTCGATTGACTCGATGAAGACTTGACATTTGACTCCAACTTAACATAACTCGACTACAGACTGGACTCGATTTGGTCTCAACTGGAGTGTCACAGACGATTTTCAAATTATTAGGTCCCCAGGAGCATCCACACTTGCTTTCACAGCAGTATTTCAAAACACTATCACCTTACTAGCAACATATGTGCATAAACATCTCTCTTCCTACTATGTGTTCCTTCCTGAATAATCTCATGCTTGAATCTCTGTACCAAACAACACTTATCTTTTAATCAACTTTGACTGATTTTCTCAAGAGAATCTTATACTTCTATTGATTTTATTAAATTTTTATGCCAAGTGAAATGCTCATGAATGATTCATATGTCACACGGATGCAATGCATGTGTGTGTGTGTGTGTGTGCCTATTCTATATGCCAAAGAAACGAAAAATCTAATCCTAACACAAAAACACATAAGCACATAAAATCCTCATTCATGTCAAATGCGCCAATTTCACCTTTCATTGTGATCCTCATTACCCCTTCAAGGTTTGAAAATTTTAGAATTTTTGAAATCCATTTGACAAGTATTTCCCCTAGATGATGGGCTCTTTCAAATTCTTAAGGAGTTTTCCTTTGAAGGCAACTTTTCTGAACAAAAGATGATTGGGTTGAAACTTTACTTTAAAATTCATTTGAAAGCATTTCTTTAATTGGGGAGATCTTTCGAAAACAATTCTCAAGGATTTTGAACCTTTTATTAAAAAAGAGGATATGAAAATATTTCTCAATAAGAAAAATGATTTGGGTTTTACTTTGAAAAATGAACCTTAAACATTTTTTTTCTTTGAAAGGGTAAAAAAAAAAAATTTCAAAACAATCAAAAATTTTCATAAACCATGAACTTTGGATTCTTGGGTAGGAGCATCACACAATTAGATAATCATCGCACTTTTCATGAATTCGGATGCATACAAGGTCAATGATGCTTAACTAAACATGATATAAGAAGTATAATCTTATAATCAAGGTTCGGCATGTCCTCCAAATGTCATGTAACACGAGGAGAAATTGCTAAAAGGTGATTAAAAGATTATTCATCTTTCATCAAGCAAGTATCGTCATCATCTCAAGTAATCCCTTCCGGGCATACAAAACTTCCTAACACATAACCCTAATCAAGAATTGATTTCCTAAGATTGAAATGTTCTACAGAAACTATTATGCAAAGGCTGGGTTTTGGTCAAATAAGGGACCCTTGACACACACCCGATAGGATGCTTCATATACCAAATCATGGTACGAGATCAAGGGTGATCACACAGTCCCATGATGACTTGACCGACCGGGTCGCCCCGAGCCTCCAAGGTCATAGTTCCGTGCAATCGACTGGCTGGACATGCAAGTGAAATGCAACAGGCACACAAAGATTAATTAATTTGATTAAAAGGACATTTTTCAAGTCTAATCCTCAAGTGAACCCAAAATCAGAATTCTGGTCTGCGAAACCAGAGATTCTGGGTTCGATCCCCAGCAGAGTCGCCAGATTGTGGATATCGCAGGTTGACTTACCCACAGCTTTTTAAAATCAATTTCTGAAACAAAATGAGTCGCCACTTAATTTTTAAAAGGAAAATTAAGAAACCATTTTAAAAGCAAACTGATCTTTTAGAAACCAGAGATTAACTAGGTCCGGGGATTATGGAATGAGAGAGGAAGGAGCCCATCGGACTAAAACACCCTCTCTCATCCTATCTTATGATAGGCCTCTACTCAACATCCTTTTAATCAAATTTATTAATCTAAGCATGCCCTCAACTAATACATATATACATATACATCACAAAAGCATGTCCAAAGGGGTGTAAGATTGCAATTGACAAAATATCATTCAAAAGTCACATAATTCAGGTAACAAGCGATATGATATGCAATAGGGAACAAGTGAACTTACCCGGGGTCCAGCAGCGATAATAAACGTGCAATGCATGCGATTAAATAAACCTAGGAAAAGAGTCTCTAATCCATATATACACATAAGGCAAATCTTAACTCTAAGGTGTCGCGCATAAGGTCGAAAATCAAATAAAAATTAAGGAATTTGATAAACTAGAGAGGGATTGAGAAATCGTACCTTAATAGCGCTACAAAACAAAGGATTAGTTCACATGATATGTAAAACATGATGTTAGAAATAACAACCCTAAATTTCTAGCTTAAATCTATCTAATGTAATTAAATCCAAAGCAAATAAATCTTAATTACAAATGTCGAATCATATAGATGAATATGTACATGGACAAGGATAAACTATGAGATACTCTTAAACCTTGAATTCAAGCTCAACTAATCATTATTAAAGCATGGTTTAAGCCTTAGATCATAAGAAAGTCATTTAGGCCCTTATTTACAAAGTAAGTCAAATGTGTCATAAAAACTCTGAAAATTGCAGAGAGCAGACCAGAACTTAAAAGAAATAAAAAGCACGTCTCTTATGGTTTGATGTTGATGAATTTTGGACACGAGATGCCCCTGTGAGTCTAGTTTCCAAATCAAAAAGAAAATCAAGGTTTCAACGGTCGGATCTCTGGGAAAAGGACAAACACCAGACATCACTCAGAGATGTACAACTCTCTGTCCAGAGATTTTGTTTAATTTTTTAAAAATAGTAAAATAATCCGAAATGCTTCATTCTTTTTAGGGGATCTTCCTAACACATTAAGGTACCCAGAAAAAATTATTAGAGACCCCAAAAACTCCATTAGACTTCTGATTTATGAATTTCAAAATGGACTTGCTGTTCTGAAACTATTCTGAAACTCTGGGCAGATTGTGGTTGACTCACAAAACCCATGATCAAACCCTTCTAAACATAAAACCACCTTAAAACAAAAATTACAGTGGTAGAACATTGTGTTATTGACACTTTCCCGTTGGTTTCACTTGATTTCAACGGTTAGATTTCGAACTAAAAATCTTTGATCAAAAACAGTTTGTGAACTCACTGTTTTCATTTGTCAAGTTCAACTTTTATTTGGTAACTCCAACTATTAAACCATGAAGTTGGGTTTAAACCAAACAACTTCTCCTACCATTTGATGGTCATTGGAGGCTAAAGACCTTCATATTTGTAAATTTCAAGTGAAGTATGAGTTGACTTCATGAAATCTCAAGATAAGGAATCTAAACCATTGAGATGGACTTGGACTCAAAACCACTTCCTCCTACCATTTGATGGCCATTGGAGATGAAGACATGACTAAAACTCATGAGTTTTCAAGGAATATAAGGAGACTCCATGAAAACTCAAGCTTAGAGGACCCAAGTCATGAGTATGGACTTGGATCCATCTATTTGTTTATAGAATAAAATGATGATCAAACTTTGACTTCCATATGAAGCATAAGCTTACATGGGATTCAAAAGATCACATTCAAGAGATTTCAAGAGAGATATTGAGGATCTCCAATAGTCTCAAAGAGGGAAGTATGAACAATAAAAGAAATGAAGCAAAGAAAACAAAATAGTTTGAGGATCCAAAGGAAAGAATGCAAATAAAACAACTTATGGTTAGAGGATCACCTCCAACTATCCTCAAAGTTTTTCTTCTTTGAAGATCTTCCAAGCTCTTCTTCCTAGTTTTTTTCTAAACTCTCTCTTTTCTCTCTAAAAAAAATGTTGGTGGAATGGAAGTCTTTTTTTGTATGTGACCTCTCTCCTCTTTTGCATGTGTTTCTCAATGGAGATACCTCTTCTTATATAGACAAAAATACCTAGGTCATTTCAGTAAATTCGGAGTAAAAGACATGTGTAAACATCTCATTTGGTGGTACAATGTGTACTTTTTGAATTTAGACAGACTGCTGCCCAGCGCGGCAGTCAGAAACCTGGCGCGGCAGTCCGTGAATGCCGTTGCGGCACTCAACAATTGCCGTTGCGGCACTTCGTGAGTGCCGCGCGGCTCTCATCAACTGCCGCGTCATTTAATTAATTGCCGCGTTTTTGTCAGTCTTACTTTATCAGTTTTTTGTTCTTATCTGCATACGCATACGTATTGCACTGCAAAATACAGACTTAAAAAGTGAACGGCAGTCAGAATTCTGTGGCGGCACTCGGAGAATGCCGCAGCGGCACTCTCTGACTGCCGCGCGGCACTCATGGAGTGCCGCGGAATCCGCCGTGTGCCGTGTTTTGGTGAGATTCCCCTTTTTAGGTCTTTTTCTCTTTTTGAAACAAATTATCTTTGAAGATCCTTTCCAAAAATCATGTCTTTTTCCTGAATTCCCCTAAATACCTGGTATTTTTCCTCTTTCTGTGAAATTTTATCGCGTTTTGGAGATTTTCTGAAGAGCTTGGAATACTTCAATTTTTCGGTCCTTGTCATCATCGGATACGGAGGTGACACTCTCCTAAATTCGACGTTAGGTCAAAATTGGGGTGTCTACAGCTGGGTTGCAAGACGACGAATCAACTCCGATTCCGTCGTCGTTGTTTGAGGCCGAAATTCAAAGTACCCGTGAACGGTTAAGGAAAACTCGAACTTTTTAAATCGAACCGATTAAAATGGCTGACAGTGGAAATAACAATAACAATCAAAACGACGGTGCTAATATGAATAATCTTAATATACCGCCACCTCCTCCACTTATAAATTATTTTATTCCTACTACTTACACGCCACAAGCCGGTATCGAATTACCTGAGGCGACAACATCTCACTTTGAGATAAAGTCGTCTACGATCTCGCTACTACCATCTTTCCATGGCCGTTTAAATGAAGATCCATATAAACACTTAGGAGATTTTCAAGATATATGTTCTACTTTGAAAATCCAAAACTTAACTGATGATGAATTAAAGTTGCGGCTCTTTCCATTCTCTTTAAAAGATAAAGCTAAGTATTGGCTTCAATCACTTGAGCCAAACACAATTAAAACATGGGAAGCCTTACACACCGCATTTTTACAAAAGTTTTTCCCTATTATGCGTACAAATCAGATAAGGAAATCCATAACAAACTTTGTAATGCAAGATGGGGAAACACTTTATGATACTTGGGAAGAATTCAAAGAATTATTACGCTCTTGCCCACATCATCAGGTTCCTAAGTGGCAACTTGTTCAGGTCTTCTACGAGGGGCTTATTCCCTCTATTAGGAATACCGTCGATGCCGTTTGTGCGGGAACTTTCCTACACAAAAGCGCCGACGAGGCTTGGAAGATTTTTGAAACACTAAGCGAGAATTCGATGCATCAGGCTGTGTCGGTACGTTTAGAGGGATATCATCTTCAACCTAAGCGAGAGGTGACAGTTGAGTCAAGTCAATCAATTCAAATACAAGAATTAAATAGAAAACTTGACCTACTTATGCAAATGAACAAAACGTCCAATCCACCCTCTTTAGAAGTATGTGCATTATGTTCTGAACCGTCTCATAATATCTTTGCATGTCCTTCTGCATCTCAATATCCGGAATTTGTTGAGCAACACGTTAATTCTATGCAGCAATTCCCACAAAATAATTATAATCCTAGGACGACTAATTTTCCTAATATGTACCGACCCCAATATCAACAAGGTCAATACCAACTACCTCCTCCACCTCCACGCAATAATACATTTGAGGAGAAGGTGTTGGCCTCACTTGAAAACTTTGGTTCGGTGGTTCAGTTAGTACACTCTCACACACAATCCATCGCAAAACTGGAGTCCCAAGTAGGGCAAATTGTTAATACATTAAACCGTTTAACTGAGAGTAAGTTGCCGAGTCAACCTACTCAGCAACCTAAGGGGCAATACGCAGTGGGTAGTACGAGTGAGAGCGTGAACGCTGTTTCGACTAGGACGACTACTCGAGATGAGAAAGTTGTTGTAATTCCGGATGGGGGTGAGAAAAATAAAAATTTAAATTTGAATAAAGAAAAAGGTGAGGATGTGAATCAAAGTAGAAAAGAAAATGAACCGGTCTCAACGAATTATATTCCGAGAATGCCATATCCACCAAACGTTGAGGGACCGTCACATTTGCCTAAGAAAGGGTCTAAGGTTGAGGATATACTTGAGGTGTTTAAACAAGTTAAAATCAATATTCCTTTCCTCGATGCTATTAAACAAATTTCCGCTTACGCTAAATGTCTTAAAGACCTATGCCCACAAAAACGCAAAATACGCAGTCATACTCCTAAAAAGGTCTTCCTCACGGAAAAAGTAAGTTCAATTTTTCAACACTCACCTCCAAAGTATAAGGATCCTGGTACGCCTACGATTTCATGTGTCATAGGTGACACTATCATCCATAGAGCTCTCCTTGACTTAGGAGCTAGTGTTAATCTCATACCTTATCACGTCTATAAACAATTAGGTTTAGGTGAACTTAAACCTACGGCCGCTACTATTCAATTAGCGGATCATTCTATTAAAATACCTAGAGGAATCATCGAGGACGTTTTGGTTAAGGTTGATAAATGCTATTATCCTGTCGACTTCATGGTCCTTGACACTGAACCCGTGCTAGATGCTAGGAAACATACTCCTGTCATTTTAGGCCGTCCATTCTTAGCAACCGCTAACGCACGTGTCAACTGCCGGACGGGGGTAATGAAAGTGTCGTTTGGGAACATGAACTTAAAATTAAATGTTTTTAATGCTATGGATCAACCTCCTAAAGATGACGATTACCTATGTGAGGCGGAAGGTGAGGTAAGACGGAATATTGAGCCTAACAAAGCAATAAATGTGAGTAATGACAAAGATATAGCGGATGATGAGTGGATGAACCCTAATACCTCGGACCCTAATGCTGAATCTACTCGGAAGGTAAGAAATCGATTTGAACATACTGACAAACCGTCGATTGAATTAATTCGAAGCAACGTGATTTCTGCATATCACCGAGCTCTTCCTGATATCCTACGGGATACACAATCCGAGTTTCAGCCTCCATGAATCTTGAGCTAGAAAGGTCTAGCTGAAGACGTAAAAGTTAGCGCTTCTTGGGAGGCAACCCAAGCTTAATTTTGTCTGTTTTCTTTGTTTTTGGTCGTTTTTGAGTCGTTTTTGTCAGTTTTGAAGTTTTTCTGGACATGTTTGGGGGTTGGAATTAATTTATTTTAATATTATATACATAATTTTAGCCAAAAAAATGGAAAAAAAAACCCGAATCGCGCGCGCGGTCCGCTGGCGCGAGTTTGTGACTTAGTGGTATTTTCTTTCTTTTTCTTATATGATGCCTCGGGTTCTTCTCGCGCCTGGTTTCGCGGGCGCGAGGGGGTCCCACTGGCGCGATTTAAAAAAAAAAAAAAAAACTTGGGATTCGCTCGCGCGACCCCCCATTTCTGCATTTTCTTCTTTTGTTTTCTTATATCTTCCTCCCACACCTGTCACACAGTTTTTACTTTTCTGTTTTTGTTTCTTAGGTACTTTTAGATCGAGTCTTTGATTGTTTTCATAATTCTGGTTATGTTTTATTTCCTTTTATAGCTTATTTTCGTGTTGTCTTCATAGTTTTGTTTCTTCTTATAGTTTTTTTAGTTTCGTTTAGCTTAGTTATAATTCTTTTAGCTGTTTTTATTATTTTGTTTGTTTAATTTTCTTTTGTTAAGAAGTAACAGGTAACATTGAACTTTATAGCCATATTCCTTTGTGTTCACCTGTTCTATGCTTGTCAAGATCGAGGTACTATCGTTCCTTCCTTATGTACTCTCCTTTCTTTCATTTTAATGTTTCATTGGGGACAATGAAAGGTTTAGGTTTGGGGGTATGCACACACATGCACATTATTTTATGCAAAATTTTAAAATTTTTCAATAAGTGTGTTTAAATAAACGATGATTACCGATGTTTTTGCAATATTAATTTGGTACTTCTTGTTATGTAACTTGGATTGTTATAGAATGGTAAACAAGGGAAGATGTGATTAAACATTTGCTAAAGTTATGATATGGCGTTTTAAGTTATGTATCGTTCGAATCGTAGTTTTATATCATAGATCTGCACACAAACCTATGCACTGCACGTAGTCACGTGAATACATGTCTGATGTGAATTATAATATGATTCGGATTTCTAGATAACACAAGGTGGAGACTAGACCCGGTGAGCTTTTGAGCCTATCTTTTCTTTTTAGAGGGTTATAAATACATTTTGTGTTTGTCGAATTTCACTTGAAATAGCGCATTAACTTGTTGTTTAGTCTCATTATTCTTGTTTTGGTTGATAGTCAAGTTAAAATATTTGTTACCATGCTAAATAATCTTCTGTCGTAAATGTTGAAGAATCATATAACCCTAGGAAATGATCTTAGGCCCTTCTTTGTTTACTGCCGACCGATAAATGATAAAATGTCCTTAGTTCGCCCCTTGAGCCGTTAAAATACCATTTCTCTTTAATTACCATTATCCTGTTTTTGCTCCAATTTGGCCAACTTGGAGTTCACCCCTGAAAGATTGATCAACTTTTAGTGGTGTTAAGGCGATGTGTGATTGAGAAGAAGAAGAAGTTAAGATGATGTTTGGGGTGGTTGCCTTGGTATTCAATGAATATTTGTTTCAAAAGCAACGAAGAGGAAAAGAATAAAAAAAAAAAGCAATGAAGAAAAAAAAAGAATAAGGAAAAAAAAAAAAGAAAAAGAAACAGAAGGAGAAAAAATTGAAAGGAATGAAAAGAAGAGAATAAGAAGATGAAAGTTGGTAGAAGAGATGAATGAAAGAAAGCGAACATGCCTTACAATGCCATTCTAAAAACTACCTAACAAATCATTTCTATCCATTTTCATTACCTGAGCCACATTACAACCTTTGAAAAGTCCTATTTGATCTTGGGAAACATGGTTCGGATATGAAAACGATGGGAGGAGGATTAAAACATGGTAATGATTAATTTTTCTTGATTATTGGCATCCTTTCCATGAGACTATTATTCTTTCGCGTCATGCGTTCTTTTCGAGTCATATGTGAGCATTTCTCATTTTGAAAACATATTTCCTTTACTCACATATTTTAGATAAATTACACATGTTTCTGAGTGTTTCATTTTAGAGTGTAATTGACATTGTGAGATTCGTAGTCGAAGCATAGTTAGATGGTCATCCGAGTTATATTCCAATTTCATGACATGCGCGTGTTCATTTGACTACCATATCACACACGTGCAATTGTATGAGAAACTCTATGGATTTATACGATGCATGTGTTTATGATTATTTTTCATGATGTAGGTAGACGCTTGATTCCATTTCTTCTTGTTCGTTATTCTATTTCAAATCTTCGTTCTATGATAAGGAGTATTGATTGTTTTGTTTTTCATTTGAATATAACTTTTTAAATTTACAAGTTAATAAAGATGGTTGTGGGTGACTTGTTGATGAGAACTCCCACGAGACTTCACTCGTCCTACTAGGGACACCTAGGGGTTTAAAAGGCTTGTTGCATATGCTAAATGCAATCGCGTTGCCTGTGACAGTGAGTTAGGATTTTTAATTATAGTAGTATTTAGTTTTATGTTTTTCTTTGCTCGAGGACTAGCAAAGAGTAGGTTTGGGGGTGTGATCGGCGACGAATAGTTGCCGTTTATAGTCCTAAAAATACGCTTTGTTAGCCCATTTCATGTAGTTATTAAGTGATTTTTAATAAGTATTCTAAATTTTGTAGGATTTGGAGCTTTAACTTGAAAATACACAAAAATCCAATGATTAGTGGCTTTGGAAGTCATTCTGGGCTCAAACGGTGATTCCGGTGAAAGCTGAATGAAGTAGCAGTCTTGGAAAATTGCATTTTTGCCAAAGAATACTTTGAATTTGAGAAATTTCTCCAGAGACATAAAATGTAGATCTTCGAGTTATGGACGCGTGACTTCAAACGGCGAGTCAATCCGAGTTCCGAGCAAAAAGTTATCGCAATTCTACGAAAGTCGCGCAGTGCAGCGAAAAGCACCTCGCGCGAGCGACCTGTGCAAAAATCAAAAACACGTATTTTGTTAAATTAAAGTGCCCAGCGAAGGTGGTTTGTGCATATGACGTCCAGATTACAAAATATAGCAGTTTTAGTGCGGTTTGGCTTAAGAAAGCTTCCTAAATCCTTCCAAACTCTACATAAATCCTATTCTAAATCAATTTTGTGATTACAAATCATTACACACTATTATACACATCAATATACAGCCATAATATACATTATTTTCAGCCATTGAAGAGAAAAAAGCAAGGAGAAGAAGAAGAAGACCAAGGATTCCCATGGCCTCCTCCATCAACCTCTTGCTATCTACTACTTCCATGGACGGCTAGATCATAGATCTAGGGTTTCAATGAAGCCCTAGTCGAGTAATAGGGAGTATTTTATGTTTTTATTTTAGTTTTATTATGTATGGATGACAGTCACATGTTCTGAGAATTTTTATAAATAAATCGTACTTCTATTGATTAAATCATTGCTTTCAAAGTTTATTCTTGTCTTAGATCTATTTGACTGTGATGTGCTCAACGATCTATTTTTGCTGTGCTTGTTTAGATTGTTTACATGTGATGGTGCTTTATTGATTTGTGTTATCAAGTATCCGAATAGTCCATGCCTAGATTAGACGGATTATACCACAACCCTAGTTTAGTGTGGGATAATTCGTGCTAACCGAAGATGGATTATGTTGGTGCTTGAACCATGATTATCTTCTTGTCGGAGGAATTGAGCTTGTAGCTACAATTTCCCATTATCATCCAATGTAATAAGCTAAAGTAATTCATAAATATTCCTATTATGAAGCTAGTGGTGGATTTGCAATCCTAGGTTCCCTTAAACATTATTTAAAAATAACTATTTAAATTGCTTTCATAGTTTAGATTTATTTTTATGTTCTTAGTTTAATTCAAAATAAAAATCAAATCCGTTTTCTTAATTAACTAAATTTAGGTTTTAAAATTAAGTCGCTGTAGTAAATCAATCTCTGTGGGTTCGACCTTTACTTTCACACTACAAATCTTTAGAGAAGTAAAGCATAAATAAAAAGCATACTTTTTATATCTTGATATTGACAACATCAGTCCACTTCGATGTCATTCGCCTCAATTTTTGCTTAATGTGTTTGGAATTTGGAAAGAGGGTGATATGGTGTTGGACAATCTCTGGATCTATTCCTGGCATATCATCATAAGACCATGCAAAAATATCATTGAATTCTTTTAGTAGATAGATTAATTTTATGCTTTTCCTCTTTATTGAGTGTAGTGCCAATCACAATATTTTGAGGATCCTCTTTATTACCTAAATTAAATGTTAAGGTTTCCTCAATTATTTTGCATGCGGCTTCATTTTTCTTTTTAATTAACTTTTGTAAATCAGATGGAATGTCTGTTTCACAATCATTATAATCATTAAGCACAGTCAAGTAAGCGAAATCTCTAACCCAAACTTTCCCAGTGTTTGGTGCTATCTCGCCTACAGTCATAATTTTCATTGTATCAATGTTTAAATTTCAAAATCTTTGATGTGGAATGATTCTTTTCTTTACAAAGAATTTTTTTTATGATGCCGTGAATCGCACACATGTCATGCGGATGACAATGCATATGGATGCAACTACTCTATATGCTAAAGAAAAGGAAAATTATAATCCTAACAAATAGCACATAAGCACATATAAACACATAAAATCCTAAATTCTCCTTTCATTGTGATCCTCGTCACCCCTTCAAAGGTTGGATATTTTGAAAATTTTCAAAATTCATTTGAAAAAGCTTTCCTTGGATGATAAGATCTTTTGAAAAAGGGAATAAATCTCAAGAATTCTGAATATTCTTTTGAAAAGAAAATAATTCTCAATAAAAGATGATTTGGTTTGCACTTCGCTTGATCAAAAGGTGAGCTTTGAAATTTTTTTGAAAGAGTGATTTTTCAAAATGCTTTGGGATAAAAGGGTGGTAAAGATCAAAATCTATTTGCTCACAAAGGTGGGTTTAGAACTCTCGGGTAGGAGGATCACATTATTGGATATTTATTGCACTTTTCATGAATTTGGATACATACAAGGTCAATGATGCTTAGCTAATAGGATATAAGAAGTGTAATCTTATAATCAAGATTTGGCATGTTCCCAAATATCATGGAACATAAAGGAGAATTGCTAGAAAAAATGATTAAGGGGTTACACATCCTGTATCAAGCATGCATCATCATCATCTCAAATAATCCCTTCCGGCACCCAAGAGTTACATCACATAGTTCCTAATCAAGAAAAGAATCCTAATTTCGAAAGGTGCTATGGAAACTATCATGCAAAAGGCCGGGTTTTAGTCTCAAATCACGGTCCCTTAACGAGCATCCGTTATACCTTCCAAAGGGGTTAAAAAGGTGCGTGGACAACTTTTGATATATCAACATGGTACGAGATCAAGAGTGATCACACAGCTCTATGTTAACTCAACCGATCGAATTGCCACTAGCCTTAAAGGTCATAGTTTTGTGCAATCGACAGGTAGGATATGCAAATGGACACACATAAATCCAATAAATTGAACAAAAGGATGCTTTCAAGTATATATTCAAAATAAAATCTAGTCTACGAAACCAGAGATTCTAAGTTCGATCCACAGCAGAGTCACTAGATTGTGGATACTGACCCTTGGATCGGGTCCACGGCCTTCTTCGACCCATTTTTGTCTCAGTTTTTCAAATCAATTGAAGAAAGAGTTGCCACTTAATTTTAAGGAAAGAAATTAAGAAACCATTTTAAAAGCTACTTTTTTGCTAAACTAAAGATTTCTAGGTCCGGAGATTATAGAATGAGAGGGGAAGGAGCCCGGTGGGACTAATGCACCCCCTCTCATCCTATCATAGATAGGCCTCTAGTCACTATCCTTTTATTAAATCGAAAAGTTTATGTCCCAAACAATACATAGATATAGATATATGTCACGCCCTGGAACAGCAAAAATAGAGAAAATAAAATTTCCTTTTTAGGTCCATGGGCAATGATTGGTGAAGTCACTGAATTGTCCACACCATACAGTTCTAAGCAACCAATAATAAAAAGGACAGTAATAAAAGCCAATTGATTATATTATATGAATGCCTAAATTATTACATCAGAGTTTAAACATAATAATAAGAAGTTTGAAAGGCAACATATGTCTGATTACAAAACATAAGGTCGAGCCATTGTGCTCCTTCTACCTCGAGATCAAACAACTCAGGTGGTTTATACAATGCCAGATCAACCCAAACTACTCATTCTTGAAAGTCTTGACATAGCCGGAGCACTATTAAAAGTCCTAGTGGTCCTTGATATCTTAACTCTTCCCAGATCCCTGAAAGTCTCAATCTTCGACCTCGAGAATGCCCAAGCATGCCTCCTTATACTATTACGTATCACAACTGTAAGACTTATGAGCAGGTAAAATCCTTGGATAATTTCCAAATGGCTAGGTCGTTTTGGAACTAGTCTCGGGTACGCCCGATCAACAAAAACATTGGGCAAACCCCAAGTGGCTAGGCAAACCTTGGCTCTAGTTTGGAGTCCGATAACCTTGGATGACCCAAGTAGGTCACCTCGGGCATGTCCCGATCGTACTAGGAAAAACCAAACATGGCAACCAATTTGAATTTTATTTTCAGATACCTTGCACATGTCAGGAAATTACTCAAGATTTTCCTTCCGATCTACAACCTCGGATATTATTTAAAAAGTGATCGAGTACATCTCAGAAGGAATCGTGAAACATCATAAACAAGAAAAGAAAGATTAGAGATCCTATCTGACTCAGCAAAACCTATCCAAGATCATTCCATCTGGCATGGACAAACTCTCTTCCTCTCTCAATCCACCGATTAGTATTGAGAGTTGAAGATGGGTAGTTGATATGACCAAAAAATCACCCAACAAATCACTTGTGGACACGTGGCACATTAATCACAACCAGGCCTCATCCCTTGGGCTAGATAGTTATAGCTAAGCCTATATAGACTAGTTCGGCCAGGCCCAAACTCTACAAAACTGGCTCAAGAGTTCGCACAGGCCAAGCTCAGCCAATACGGGCCTAACCAGCTCGGTCTTAGCAAGACAGTCCGCAGAGGCCCCTAATCTAGCTTGGAGTTTCCTAAGATGAGTCCCATTATGACTTTAGGAAACCTACTAGTTCAAGTCAAGGATTATAGTGATAAGATAAGAAGATATCTACAAAATCCCTAAACCAACCATAACTCTACCATTCAAAGGTATAAAAGCACCAGCAATGTACGCTTCATAGAGACTCTTGAATATCTAATATTCTCTTTCTCCTTCATAGATTAAGGGTGCGTTTGATAAAACTGAAAATTAAGTGCTGAAAATTTTAAGTGATTGAATTTATAATACTGAAAACAGTGCTTCAACTATTGAAATAGAAAGCATTCAGTGATTATTTTCAATCGAAATTTTTCACTTAATGTTTTTAGTGGTTTTTTGGCAGCTTTTTCAATTAAGTGGTATGTTATCCAATACACTGAAAAAGAATAATTGCTGAATCTTTTCATTTTTAGTACTTAATT
The DNA here is from genome assembly GCA_033977485.1 of Hydrangea macrophylla. Lineage (NCBI taxonomy): Eukaryota > Viridiplantae > Streptophyta > Magnoliopsida > Cornales > Hydrangeaceae > Hydrangea > Hydrangea macrophylla. The sequence continues at coordinate 34,994,289 of CM066992.1, forward strand.
GGATTATCAAATATACCCTAACTTGATCATCGGAGGAGGCTTAGGGTACACTCCCTTCGCCTTTTCTTTGCAGGTGTTCGAGGAACATCAACCAATCACCACTCGGTGCAGATTTTGACTATATCATAAATTATACCAAATGACGTGAAATCTCTATTGTACCCAATGTTTACTCGATAGAACGAAGTACTAGCTATATAAAGATGCCCATGTGGGTTAGGAGGGAAGCTCAATCGCACCCCTTTGAAAAAATATTCATTGAATTGTATGGCTAGCCAATAAAATTTTATAATCTATTCTAATATTGCAAAAAAGAAATTTATAAACTAAAATTACATGCACATGTATTATTACAATAGTAATTATTTTTGCTTTATTTATATTTTTTTTACGATCCAAATAAAAATAGTAAATTTTTAATTTTTTTTTTAACTAACACATTCATACACCCATACAAAAGCTAGATATAGAAACATTCACTTGTTTCCATTTTCCCAAATTGCCTCAATAGTTTGAGTCGGAGATTGAAAACAAAAGTAGGAAAATAAACTATTTTAGAGAGAGAACAAAATTAGAAGAAAAAAAAAAGGTGTCGTAAGGCTTTTGGGCTTCATAGGTGAGGGTGTGGTTGATAGACCGTTATCACTTTATCTATTCAATGTTCCTTCTCAACCTCTCATACTTACCCCCACTTTTTTCTTGGCTCTCTGTTGAGCCAGTATATTCATTTTGGAGATTAATAATCACGAATTCTTTTGTTTGTTTGTATTTTTTTTTTTTTTTTTTTGCTTCCCATAATGTGGACTATTTCCATGATTTCCATCAACTTTACGTTTTTGCAAATTGTGCTGCCGACTTTTTGTTTTCCAAATCATGCCCACGTACTTGTCAAAGTTGTTTTATTTGTGTCCTTACTGGCCATTGTTTGTATTGTGGTATATAAGTTTAGGCAGACAAATTTTAAAATATAGTTTTTATTTTTTCCATTTTTTTATACTTACCTAGATTATGACTAGACACACACACTCGTCGCAACCCAACCCAACCCAACCCCAAAGCCTTACAATGGTCCACAACAAAATCCAACAAGAGCCATTCATTCCGACTGAAGAATAAACATGAGCAAGAAAATGAATCCCCCCTAAGGGGATTCGAACGCTTCCCTTCTCACGAGTACGGGGGAGAGGAGGTCACACCACTTAGATTAGCGCCACTTGGTGTGAGAATATAGTAAGTCTAAGATTTCCTATTTCCGTAAAAATGATGTTAAAGTAATGGCTACACGAAATTAAAAGTATGAGAGTAGGAATTAGTATAGTGACCATATCAGTATGTCTGATAAATTCTGGCCGATTTAATTGATTTTATATGTTTCCCTTTCTTCAATTAAACTTTGGAGTTGAACTTGGGGTTTGACTCATTTTATTTGTTTTCGGATTTGTTCTCAAGAGTTCAATTGAAAATTTTTTACACATCTCATCGACTTCACCAAATGAAGTTAAATTCTTAATGCTTATAGCACTCTACTACAAACTTACATTCCCATGACATTGCAAGAATTTAAGTACAGAATCCAAGAGACATCTTAGCTACATAATGCAAGATGAAATGAACATATATAATTGGATGTTATAGCTAGCCAATCTGAGTAACACCTGACTTATAATTCAAACTCAGAAGATCATTTCTTAAATCTGAGAAATACACTAAGCAATCACGGTCAGGACTAGGGTCGCCGCTATGGTTCATATTCAATTATAAAATATAAAAGAGAGACTAAGTAAAACTTAATTCTCATCTCCTACATTCGCATAACTTAAGCATTGAGGAGACTTCGACTTACGGACTGAGGTCTTTTTGCAGGTATAGCTGTGGTGGGAGCCAAAATTTCATCCAAAACAGGCTGACAATAGATGAAGCTCATACTCGAGATAAACGGTCAAGACCATCAAATGCATTCACAAGTTATTAGCTGTTGGACCAAACAATGAGCATAATAGTACTTGATTGGACTCTCAATTCTAAAGTTTATTTGATCCAATATATATATATATATATTAAAGGAGCAACAATGGCCGTATTAGTCCGTCTCTCACATATTTTACCAATTTAATTGATCAAATTTGTCTCCCCTTCTTCAATCTTAAGTATAGTACTCTACTATATTGCGGACTCACATTCCTACGACACTGCAAGAATTTTAAGTACAAAATCCCAGAGACGTATCTTAGCTACATAATTCAAGATGAAATGAACATATATAATATTTGGCATAGGGAAAAAAAAAAAATTTAAACGACGGAACCTGTCTGAAATTCAAATTTAAATACCAAAGATCATTTCTAGCCAATCTCAAATCCAGCAATCAAAAGGCTCTTATCAGGGTAGCCATTATGGTTCATATTCAATATCAAAATATCATTTGACTGGTATGAAAGGCAAATGAGTTAATTCTCAATATCCTACAACTCCAACTTAAGCATTTGATTGACTTTCGCCTATGGGCTGAGGTCGTTTAGTAGATACATTCTGATGGGAATCAACCTTCATCCAAATAGGCTGACAAAAGACTGAAGTGGAAGTCCATACTCGAGATAAACGGGCCAGATCATCAAATGCACTCACAAGTTATTAGCTGATCTCGGCTGCTCATTGTGGGCAACCCAGCATTCAGAAAAAAAAAAAAAAAAAAAATTGAAAAAATGCCAAAACTAGTGTGCTACAGTGCTATCAACCCCTAAGCGGTGCTGCTGGAATTGTGGGCAGCCAAGAATCCAAAACCCCCAAACATCTACTTCAGTTTTTAGCATCTAATACGTAATAAACATAATGGTACTTAATTGGAATCTCAATACTAAAGTTACCTTCCATAGGAAAAAAATAAAAGGTTGAGATTAGGCATGAAGTTGAGACAATTGGGTATGATTTCTAAATACCAAAAATGAGAGGACCTTGATGAAAAAAAAAAACCATATATTGTCTTCTGATGATGTCACTAATTCTTAGCCGCAGGGCAGGATTCACAATCGTTTCACTCTTATCTGCCACGTGGATGGACCGTAGGGCCCCACATAGAACGTTGATTGGTCTCCCGCGCTCTTATAAAAATTGGACACTCCCTTTGGCCTCTTTTTCATCTTAGCGTTAGTTCGGGCAGGCCACTGCCAAGTGTTTGGGGGCAACCACTGAGTAAATTTGGGGAACTCCGCTCTGTTTACGCCGCCCTTTTTTTTTTAGAGAGGGAAAATCTCATCACAAGGTAATCTGCTCCTCTGAATCACCTGTATATATATATATATATGTGTTGTGTATTTCCATATCTATACATGTATAAACAATTGTTTATATATATGCATGTTTGTGAGTTCTTGTATATATATATATATATATAATCCGGATCTTAAGCGAACCTTAAAAAAAAAACGGACTTAAAAGATGGACAGTATAAAAAGTAAGAATTTCAAAAAAAAAAAAGTGAGAATTTCTCACTTTTTCAAATTTCTCACGTTTTAAAAAAAGTGAAAAATTCTCAATTTTTTGTGAAAAATTCTCACTTTTTCTACCATTCGTATTTTAAGTCCGTTTTTTACGGTCCGCTTAAGATCCAAACTGTACATATATATATATATATATATTCTTAAATTTAGTATGGAAGGTCTAGTGGTGAATTGTGAATTTGTGGTCATAACTCCGATGTTCTGTGTCTGCCATCAATGCGCAATTTTCACTCATGAGTATTCTAGTAACAAACTAACAAAATTGAAGATTATGAGATACTAAATGACACTTGATGGTAATTTTTGTATGTTCAATTTTAAAATCCCTTAATGTTTGTTTGTTCAGATTTTATATGAAATCGAATTTTCCACTGGGCTTGGCTAAGGATTCTTTTTTTTTTTTTTCCTTCTTGACTGAAATTAAACTTTTTCTAGTGAAAATGATAATTTTTTGGGTGGTGGTTAATTCTATTTTATTTTACAAAAATTGATAGATAATCCGAAACTATTACAGGTCTCAAACTCCACCTGCCATAGCACATACCTAAGTGAGAGTATAATTGAAGCTCAGAATCAATGTTTTTCTTTAGCTGCTATACACTGCAGGAATTCACAAAATATTCGATTGTATATTAATTGCCACAATTTTTTTAGTGATTTGACTACTTGGCAGAGGGGACACTCTACTACTTGAATCTTTGCGCATATGTACATACAACACAGTACGGTTGAAGGTGTACTAAATAAATAATGAGATTCGTTGTAGAAGAGTGGTAAATACTGGGATGACATGTAAAGGATGGAAAGGGAATGATTGAATTCTCATTTCTATCAGTCAAAATGGAGAAAAATAAAAACATTGGTGAGAACCACAATATGTTAAGCTATCTATGATATGTGAGAGACGAAAGACAAGAACGAAAGCACACACAAAGTGGGTCCGCCCCTGCAAAATACCCTTAAAAATCTATGGAGTTTTCTGATTTTTTAGGTTTTTTTTAGGGTAGCTCTGAATTTTTTTTTTCTTTTTAAAATATAGGGCGGCTTGAGCCACCCATTTACCCTTCAATGGGTCCGCCCCTGCAAAATACCCTTGGAAATATTATCAAGTTGAACCTACGAAAAAGGATGTACGGTTCCAGTTTAAAGAAGTTACTCGTGCTATCATTCAAAAATTCTCAGTAAAGCTCTAAATCTTAAGTTCATCACAAAATTCACTATTTGGTACAAATCGCCCTGTAAAGTTACACCCGTTAGAAATATGAACTTCCTGTCTATGTTTATTCACTTTCTGTATTTCATAGTCTAATTTCCTCTCCTTGAAACCTGTTCCATTTTTTTTAATAGAATCAACCTTGAAGGACACAAATAAATGAATTTCAACTATCACATTAGAATATGATTGTGACTTTTATGTATAATTCTATTTTCCTTCATTGGATGGTTAATTAACCTGTTTGGCACAACTTCTGCTTCGGCAGTGCAATTGCCAAAAATAAATAAATAAATAAAGTTTTGACCAAAAGATGCCCGAGGTAGATTTTGTCCAATCGCAAATTTCTATGATAGACTCACATTTTTTTCCGCAATTGAATTGCAGTATCTGGTTTGTCAAATAGTTTTGTTTTACTTTTGGAGTTCCATGATCAGTTCTGAAACAATTGAAATTTCTCTTTTATTATTATTTTTTTATGGACTTCTATCGGTGCTTTGAGTTGATAAGTGGCTATAAATGGAAAGTATGATTAGTTTCTTAAATGGGTGTTTATTGCATTATTCGAATTTCAGTTCAACGGTGAAATTTCAAGATGGACTATATGAATGCACCTGGAAGGAACCATCTCTTTGTTCCAGGACCAGTCAATATCCCTGAACAGGTCATTCGTGCAATGAACAGAAACAATGAGGACTATCGCTCTCCAGCCATTCCGGCAATGACCAAAACCCTACTCGAGGATGTCAAGAAGATTTTCAAGACTACCACTGGAATTCCATTTTTGATCCCAACCACAGGTGCTGTTTTGATACGGGTTGTATTATCTACTAATTTTATATGGTTGCGTGTATGTAGTTTCCAATTTCTGTTCTTAGGCTAGGGTTGTCCCTCCCTTAGGCTTTGTTTGGTTCATGGATTCCTTGGAAAAGAAAACATTGAGGAAAACAAGGTTCTTTGGCTTGGTTAACATTGAAGCTTGATGTACAATATTGTTGGCCAATTCTCTTCCATCTTTAGCTTTTGGAGCAACTGGAGACTTAGCATGGTATCAAAGCCTTGTTGTGGGAGGTCTTGGGTTCGGCTCTCCATCCCCAATTTAATATGCATGTTTGCACTTTTTTATTTGTCTCCACTATGATGGTGTTTGGTTTGTTTAGTTTGTTGCCTCTTCACGTGCGAGATGGGTCGCACGTGAGGGAGGTGTTTAAGCTTTATCTACATTGTTGGACACATTCTCTAACAACTTAAGCTTTTAAAGCAATTGATGACTTAACAATAAACAATTGAAACCGTGAAAAATATGAAGTTAAAGAAAATAAGGAGAAAATTAAATAATACTCCCTCCGTCCCTTTTTTTGAGTCCATCTTTGGGAACTCAACTTATTAAGGGGACAAAAAGAATCTACACCTACTTTCCACAATTGCCCCTAATCATTACAATAACTTTTTTAGTTTTGTCTTGGTGTAGATTTTAACGAAGGGTAGTTTTGGAAAGTAAGTAAAAATTGTATTCCAATTTAGGAAAGTGGACACTAATTTTGGGACATCCCAAAATGGAATATAGGACTCAAAAAAGGGACGGAGGGAGTAACTTTTAAGTTTTGCGAGTCAATTCCCTTTCTCTTTTCTCGAGTTTTTGTTATATTTTAAATTTATTTTTATTGCTGGTGTAGTTTAAGTATGGAGGAGAATATTAAGGAAAACAATGGTGACATAGTATTCGTCCCATTTTCCCTTTCCTTCACCAAACGGAGCCTTAAGGCTTATTGCCATAACATGAATCCACAGTGTTACTGTGTCATTTCTTGAACAAAATTACCGGTAGCTTCTGAGATGATCATATTTTCATAATCAACATCTTGGGAATTTCTTTTTTCAAATTACTGGCCAGGTCATCAACTCTCTTTTTTTTTTTTCTCTCTTTTTATTTTCTTTCAAACACTCTCTATGAAGGCAAGATTTATTTCATGCTGCCACATGGCAAAAATTGGGTCTAAAAAGAGAAGTATTGATTACTGATAATTAATTTGCCCTCAAGTGATTCAGACCAACTCTGATCCTGTAAAGTGGTGGCAAGTTAATCCAGAGCTTGGCAATGTCTAGTTCTGTTAAGGCATAACTTTATCTACCAGTACCACTAAAACAAATAAGGTGGGAGTGGTCTTTTCAAATGCATTCTCACCACTATTATTAAATTATTATCTTGATTCTCAACTTACTTTAAAGATGCGATAAAAATTGTACTTTTTCAAAAGAACTTTGAAGTTAGTGAATCGGTGATGGTGTTTAGTATATGAGGACATATGTTGGGTATTTTGCATATGTTATATTGGCATATCTACTTTGGAAACAACTTGTCGACAGTCCAACACAATATTAGGATTTTTTTTTTTTTTTAAGTTCTGTATGGCAGCCCAAATGTGTGTTGCTATGACTTGTTTCGATGATCTTCAAATTGTTATTATTATTATTATTAATTTTTTGTGTCTAACATGTACCAAGGGTTTTGATGCTCGTTATGCTTGAACTAAACTTCAAACCGGTATTCTGTTACAGGTACTGGTGCATGGGAAAGTGCACTTACCAATACGCTCTCTCCTGGAGATCGAACTATATCTTTCCTCATTGGCCAGTTCAGTTTGCTCTGGATTGATCAACAGCAACGTCTCAACTTTAATGTTGATGTGGTCGAAAGTGAGTGGGGCCAAGGTGCCAATCTTGAGATTTTAGCATCAAAACTTGCTGCAGATACTGCACATACTATCAAGGCCGTTTGCATTGTGCACAATGAGACAGCAACTGGAGTTACCAACAACTTGGCTGCCGTAAGAAAAATACTTGGTAAGCATTTGCCTTTTTGGCTATGTTTATAATGAGTTCATGATCTTATATAATGTTTTAATTTCAGTAATAGGTAAAAGTGACTTCTAACTGGATTAATTGAATAAGAAGTGCACAAATGGTTCTACTGTTCTATAAGAACCAAAATGTCTTAAAGGCTATGCCCAATTAGAAACTAGTTTTTTTGTGGATTTTTCTTTGGTAATTGATTGACTCTTGGCCATTACACTTGGTGTCCGGACAAAAAAATGAGGAAAGAAAGGTAGGACATATTTTGGTGTTTGAGAGACGCGTGGAAGAGTGTAAGGGGAGTGTCACCGTGTTGTGTCTGATACGGGTACACGACTCTTCTATGACAGTCCGTACTTCCTATCCTAGCATTACAATTTTCCTATTTAATAGTGTTTTGTTGTTCATGTCCAGACTATCTATCGGTTTCCTCTTATTTTACTCGGAGGCGATGCTACTTCTCCTATCCATGACTTACCTGACCACCGATATACATAATTAACCTCATATGTCATACATGCATATGTAGCATGTACAAACATCTTTGTATGTGTAATACACTTTGGAAAACTAGATGCCTCTGTCTACTTATCATACATCTACTGTAATATCTAGTACAAATTCTATATGGCCTAAGCTGGTTTTTACTATTTATCAACTTGGATCTCAGATGAATATCGACATCCAGCACTTTTTCTTGTTGATGGGGTGTCCTCGATATGCGCACTCGATTTCCGCATGGATGAATGGGGTATAGATGTAGCCTTAACCGGCTCACAGAAAGCTCTCTCTCTTCCCACCGGTATGGGAATTGTGTGCGCAAGCCCCAAAGCTCTTGAGGCATCCAAAACAGCGAAATCAGTCAGAGTTTTCTTTGACTGGAAGGACTACTTGAAGTTTTATAACATGGGAACGTTTTGGCCATACACTCCTTCCATCCAACTATTGTATGGGCTGAGAGCAGCTTTGGATCTCATTTTTGAGGAAGGACTTGATAATGTGATTGCAAGGCACACCCGCCTGGCTAAAGCAACAAGGTAAGGCATTTTCTCCTAAGGCACCGTTTGGTTCATGGATTTAGATATGGAAAAGAAAAAGGTAAAGGAAAAAGAGAAGGAAAAACTATTTTCTAGTATTTTCCGCACGCCTAATACAATTAGAAATTGATGATATTTTGAACATAATAGGAAATCAAGATACGAGGAAGAGGAAAATCGAAATAATTTTATTTATTTTCATAATATATTATTTTCCTACCCATTTTCTCAAAAAGGTTGGAAAACATCATCTGAAATTGAAAAAAAGTATAAATGGAAGGGAATTGACTCACAAATCTAAAATTTATATTTTATTTTTAACGCTATTTTTCCTTTAATTTTTTACTCATTGTTTTCGTTACAAACCATCCAGCAAAAATTCTTTCCCCCTATTTTTATTTTCCTTTCCCTCTCTAAATCCATGAACTAACCAGAGTCTCACTAACCAAACAATGCAAAGTTATTTTCCATTATGTTTTCTTTTCCTTCCCTCACTAATCCAGCAACCAAACCAAGCCTAAACCAGTCCTAATAAGCCTCTGAAATTGTGGAGTCTCATATGTTCTTGAATACCATCGAGCACAATATCGAATATCTAAATTCTGACTAATTCTACGACCAGTTATGTACTTTAAATCATTTCGTATACTTTTCTTATCTTGCTGAGTCCCCATTCTTCAAAAACATTCATCTCATTACTTACTGAACTAATATCCATTGTTATCATTCTGATCCTTCCTCAAATTATATCAAAGTCCTCTTTTTTCTCATTATGTGAAAAATATAAATAGAAAGTATTCTCAACTTGGAAATGCAGGCTAGCTGTCGAGGCATGGGGGTTGAAGAACTGCACCCAAAAGGAGGAATGGTTCAGTGACACTGTCACTGCTGTGGTGGTTCCTCCATATATAGATAGTTCAGAAATTGTTAGAAGGGGATGGAAAAGATACAATTTAAGCTTAGGTCTTGGCCTGAACAAGGTGGCTGGGAAGGTTTTCAGAATAGGGCATCTTGGCAACCTAAATGAGGTACGATTCTTTCCTGAGTGTAGACTATGGTTCCCAAATTTGGGATATCCCAAATAATATGGGAGTGGCACCACATGCAGTGGTCTGTGGTACCACACCCACTGCCACAGCATGTGGTACTTTGGGAACCAAATTTAGGATTCAAATTTGGGAACCATAGCATCTCTCTCTCTCTCTCTCTCTCTCTCTCTCTCTCTCTCTCTTCCCTATATCCAACATTTCTTATAATATAACTTTTAAAACACATTGTTTGGACGTTTTTAAATGCAAATATTGGGTTCATATTGTTAAATTATCACTAGTTACTTCAAAAGTTATGCTATTGGAGAATGGGATCAACAATGTATATTAAGCTTCAACACCTGCTCTCACTTGTGACCCCGTCTTGTACGTTGAGAGGGAACAAACAATCTCCATCATAGTTGTGGCAAACATCAAATTGCAAATATGTGAACCACAATGGGGATGGAGACTCGAACCTGAGACCTCCCACAAACAAGGCTCCGATACCATGTTAAGTCACAAATTACTCTAAAAGTTTAAGCTGTTAGAGAAGGGGTCCAACAATGTATATCAAGCTTCAACACATTCTTTTACATGGTATTTTAACTAAAGAGATGGTGATCTCGAATGGTTTGATTCAGAAAAATGTTCTTATTCCGAAAAAGATGCTTAAAATCATGAATTTGGCCATTTACTTTGTAATGGCCATATAAGAAAAAAATATGATGAAGCTCTAATTTATCTAAATGTTTTCATTCATGATAATAGATTTTAGCTTAAGATACAATATTAAATATACATGACGCTATTCAAATTCAAGTGCTGTCAAACATGCTGCTAAAGATAATAGCAATGTAGCACATATATCAAAGCTGAATCCCCTGATCTCATTTTCAAATGAAATGTACCCCCTCTAACTGGAAAGACATGGATGAGAAACTTGAATGTGCTTGCTTTCAATATATCTCTATCTGCTTTCAATCTATAGATGGGTAATTCTTTGAGCAAAGAGAACTTGATTACTATCATGTTAACCAAAATCTTTTACTCGTTGATCTTGCTCTCCTATGATTACTTATAGGCTCTAGAAAAAGGTTTTTCACTATCTGGTGTTACTTTAATAGGATTGTTTATAGGTTCTAGAAAAATGTCTAACTACCACACCTTTTCCTTTTCCCCATGTAAGAGCTATGTTTTTCCAGTAAGTTTCAACTAAATCACAGCTATGGTAGCTAAAAACTGTTTATAGTAAGGGTCTGTATTATGTCGTATTTGTATTGAATTATTCAACCATTCATCGACCACTACATTTTATGCATTGCTTTTTGCCAACACAGAGTTTTGAACTTTTGTTAAGGTACTTAAAAATCTTGTCAACTATGTTACTGTTCTATGACTTATAGCATAATTAGTTTCTCAAATATATCTTGTTAATTCTAAAACGTCAAATTACCCCCAAAGTTGGATACGTATCTTGAATGTGCAGCCATGATCCTGAGTTTGGGTAGTACATTTTGATGTTATTGCGAGAAGGCGAGAAGAAAATGGTCTTAGTTGAGTTGGTATGATTGAATATGTATCTTGAACCTCCCCTTCCCACGATCCTGAGTTCGGGCAGTATTAACTATACATTTTTACCTTATGGCGAGAAGAAAATGGTCTCAGTTGGTATAATTGTTTAAAAGGTGGACATCTATAGTTAGGACGGAGCTATTGAAGAAATATGTATAAATAGACCGAAAAAAATTCCCATAGATCCCCCAACTTCGATTTTCTGCATCCACCCTGGTCCGTAGTTGGTAGGAAAGAAAATCATATTCTTGCTTATGTACATATACATGTGTATTAATATGTTGACAGTTGCAATTGCTGGGATGTCTTGCTGGAGTGGAAATGATTCTGAAGGACGTGGGTTACCCGGTGAAGCTTGGAAGCGGAGTTGCAGCAGCTTGTGCATACCTACAAAACAACATCCCAATGATCCCTTCTAGGATTTGATTATTTCCTCTATGCATGTAACTAAGTGCTTCTGCTACTGCTGCTACCTTTCTTCTATGCGTCCATTCGTGTCCTTGTATAAAAAATGCCTCCTCTCCCTCATCCTGTGATAGCACTTTCTCGAGTCTCCTGAAATACTGCTGCTTTTATGAAATTAATTTTTAAATCCAATTTGTTTCTGTTTCTTTATAAAGTCAATAGAGAATTGCTAGATAAAATGAAAAAATAAAAATAAAGGCAAAATATACTTAATATCAAAGATAGGAGTAGAAATCGGATTTATAGACCCCAAGTCGGGTTGACCCGGCTGACCCACCGGAGCCCAATCACATTTGGTTGGACCCGTGAGTTGGTCGGTTGATGGGTGAGAATTTCAAACCCTAAGCTATTTGGTTCGGTTTGACGGGTACACCTCAAATCTGACTCACGCAGCCCATGAAACACCCGCACCATAACTCAAAGATGGAGAGTCTAATTTTGCATACGTGTTAACGGTGTTATAAAAATTAAAATCTATGTACTTCCCCATGTGCTACTGAAAAAGATTTGAACCAACCCTCCACACCACCTTTGCTTGCTTACATTCTAGATTATCTAGAATTTTTTTTTATTTAAATTTTTTTTTTTATAAAGACAATGCACTCCACCTGTCCTTCTCCTTGGATTCCATTTGGTTGGAAGGAGATGTCTAAATTCTCTCCTAACAAATGTTTGACTTCATCTTGTATTTTAACAGTCCATTTGGGATCTTTACGGAGAATAAAAAATTTCTATCTATACTATTATATCTATATACTATACTATATTATAAAAGAGCTTAGGATGAAAAATTTCCTAGATGCCAAATTAATTTGATCATAATGGTCATTTTGCCTAAAATAGAATATTTCTTATATGCCAAATTAATTTGGCATTAATGGTCAGTTTGGGTTTATAATTTGGTTGTTGGGTAATTTCACATCACATCTATCTACCTCAAGTTACTATGAATAGTAATTTGAGTCTTGTTTGGCAAAGTTTGTTTGAGTCTTAAGGCATCTTTCAAGGAACCTTTGCATTACTAAACAAGCCTCAAATTAATTTTGTAGATTAAGGCTTGTTTGGCAAGGCTTGTTTGACCTTTAAGACATCTTTTAATGAATTTTAGAATTACCAAACAAGTCTTAAGTTACTTTTGTAAAAAACCCTTTTGTGTATATGCATATATACATACATAGATATTATAATTTATTATTATTCTTAATGTATTTAAAGTGTGTACAATTATAAATCTAAGGGTTTATTACACTCACCTCCCCTATATTTTGCCTTAATTACACAGGCATCCCTCACATTTTGGAAAATTACACAGACCTCCCTTAAAATTAGTATTCTATAACACTTTCCCCCTTTAAAATAAATGTTCTGTAGCACTTTGCCCCCCAAGTGTAAAAAATACTAGGCATAAGGGAGGTCCGTGTAATTTCCCAAAATGCAAGAGAGGTCCTTTTAAGGCAAAACACAAGGGAGATAAGTGTAATTAATCCTAAATTTAATTATCAAATTACTCTTTTGCATTTTGTTCTTACCCTTGTGTGCATATGTATATATATGGTATTATATTATATATACATATACTATTTTATTGTATTATTAAAATTAATATATTACCTTTTGTAATTTTTTAAAGTTGAAAGGGTGAACAATTATAAATTGAATAACTAAATTACCTTTTTTTAAAAAAAATTGAATCACAAAATTACCCTTTGTCTGTTGTAAATTACCCGTTTGTATATTTGTATACTAGCGTTAGCCCGTGCTATGCATAGGTATCATTGAATTTATCTTTATTTATTTTTAATTTACTCAGGAAGTCTAAAAAAAATTAAATTTAAAAACGTAAAAAAAAAAAAGATATATGGTGGGAGAGAAGTGGTTTCAGTGACTGTGAGGGAAGTTACTACAAAAATGTAATAGTGTGTGATATGTACAAAAATATTCATCAAGGGTTAATCTCCGCCACCTCAACAAGGAAAGCCGAAATCGTCCAGTAATTGCGCTCACCACACAACCACCCCGAGCTATTTATCTAGGACAGCCCGGGTTCGACCTATAGCTCGGGTGCACGAGCGGGCCCACCCCACCATGAGCGTAGCCCGGGCATGGGGATCTCACCAATGGTCGCCAGACAAGTATGAAGCCTCAAGCTCACTGTAGACACCCCGATTTTGACCAAACGTCGAATTAAGGAGAGTGTCACCTGCATATCCGATGATGACAAAGACCGAAAGATTCGAAGCGTTCCAAGCTCTTCAGAAAGTTCTCCAAACGCGGTAAAATTTTCACATAATGAAATACCAGGTATTTAGGAGAATTCAGGTATAAAATATCACTTTTGGAAAAGATTTTCGAAGATAAGTTTTTAAGAAAAAGGGAGAAAAGAAATGACCTAAAAATGGGAAGTTCAACAAAAAATGGCACACGACAGTATTTTGCGGCACTCGGTGAGTGCCAAACGACATTCAATGAGTGTCGTCACTGAATGCCGGCCCGGCATTTACTGAGTGTTGCCGACAATTTCTGACTTCCGTTTGCTTTAACAGTCCGTATTTTGTGGTACAATACGTATATGTATGCGGATAAGAACAAAAAACTAATAAAGTAAGGTTAACGAAAACACGACAATCAATAATTTGGCGCGGCACTTACTGAGAACTGCGCGACAGTCATGGAGTGCCGCCGCGGCTTTCACGGAGTGCCGCAGCGGCATCCACTGACTGCCGCAAAAGATTTTTGACTGCCGCCTTCTGCAGCAGTCTGTCTATTTTCAGGAAGTACGTATTGTACCACCAAATGAGACATTTACACCTGTCTTTTACTCCGAATTCACTGAAAATACTTGGTAATTTTGTCTATAAAAGAGGGAGGATCTTCCATGGGACAAGGGGGGGATACAACAACAAAAAATATACAACCAATAGATCATTACCACTACAACAACACATATTTGAGAGAGATAGAGAGTTTTGGAGAGCTTGAAGAAGAACTTGGAAGATCTTCAAAATATAGAAATTTGAGGATAGTATTGGAGGTGACCCTCTAATCTTAGTTGTGTTTTCTTTCTTTTTAGCCTCTAATCCTCAAGTCATTTAGTTTTTCTTGATTAAATTTTAGAGTTTTGTTAAGTAAACTTGGAAGTCCTTGCTTCCTAATTCTTTGATCCTTCTTCTATTTTTTTTCTTGTTTATGCTTTTCTTTTGAGATTCTTGGAGATCTTCAATATCTCTCTTGAAAGCTCTTGAGTTTGATGTTTTGAATCTCATGTAAGCTTATACTTCACATGGGAGTCAAAGTTAGATCATCACTTCATTTTATAAGCAAATAGATGGATCAAAGTCCATACTTATGATTTGGGTCCTCTAGCTTGATGTTTCATGGAATCCTTTCTATATTCCTTTGAGACTCATGAGTATTAGTCATATCTTCATCTCCAATGACCATCAAATGGTAGGAGAAAGTAGTTTTGAGTCTAAGGCCATCTCCATGGTTTAGATTCATTATCTTGAGATTTCATGAAGTCCATTCATACTTCATTTGAAATCTACAAATATAAAAGGTCTCTAGCCTCCAATGACCATCAAATGATAGGAGAAAATGGTTTAGTTTAAGTCCAACTTCATAGTTTAATAGTTGGGGTTAACAAATAAAAGTTGAACTTGACAATGAAACAGTGGGTTCATAAACCTGTTTCGATCAAGGATTTTTAGTTCGAAATCTAACCGTTGGAATCAAGTGAAACCAACGGAAAAATGTCAATAACACAATGTTTTACCACTGTAATTTTTGTTTTAAGAAGATCTCATGTTTAAAGTGGTTTGGTCATGAGTTTTATGAAGTCACTTCAATCTGCCCAAAGTTTCAGCACAGCGACACTCTTTTGAAATAAGCAAATCGGAACCTTAATAAAGTGTTTGTAACCCAAAATAATTTTTTCTAAGTCGATTAATGTGTTAGGAAGTCACCCTAAAAAGAAAAAAGCATTTATGATCTTTTTACTATTTTTAGAAAATCATGCAAGAACTCTGGACAGAAGGTTGTAGAATGCTGAGTGATGTCTGGTTTTATCCCAATTCCTGGAGATCCAACCGTTGAAACTTTGATTTCTTTTTTGGGTTAAAAACTAAACACACATAGGCATCTTGTGTCCAAAATTCATCATGATCAAGCCACGGGAACCATGCTTTTTATTTCTTTAAAGTTATGATCTACTCTCAGCAATTTTCAGAATTCTGCAATAGTTTTAACCTATCTTATGAATAATGGCTTAGATGATATTTTCATGAGTTAAGGGTCAAACCATGTTTCAAGAATGATTAATTAAACTTGAATTCAAAGTTTAAGTGATCTAAATGATTGGTTATTCATAATTTATTCTTGTTCATGAACATATTCATCCATATGGCTTGACACTTGTAATTAGGATTTATTTGCTTTAGGTTCAATTGCATTTGATAGATTTAAGTTAGAAACGTAGGATTGTTATTTCTAACTTTATATCCTGTATATCATGTAGACTAACCCTTTGTTTTGTAGTACTATTAAGGTATGACTTCTTGAATCCCTCTTTAGTTTATTTTAATTTATTGATTTTATCGATTTTTCAACCTCATGCGCGACACATTAGAATTAAGATTTTGCCGTACATGTATATATGTGGATTAGAGACTCTTTTCCTAGGTTTTATTTAAATCGCATGCATTCCACGTTTAATATCCGCGGCGGGATCCCGGGTAAGTTCTCTTATTCTTTATTGCATATCATGTTGCTTGCTACTTGAATTACGTGACTTTTGAATGATATTTTGTAAATTGGTAATTTTACACCATTTTGACATGTTTGTGTGACGTATACGTATATCTATGTATTAGTTGAGGGCATGCTTAGATTAATAATTAAATTAAAAGGATATTAAGTAGAGGCCTATCGCGAGATAGGATGAAAAGGGGTGTTTTAGTCCAATGGGCTCCTTCCCTTCTCATTCCATAATCCCCGGACCTAGTTAATCTTTGGTTTCGCAAAAGATCAGTTGCTTTAAAATGGTTTCTTAATTTTCCTTTTAAAAAATTAAGTGGCGACTCATTTGTTTTGAATTTGAAATAGAAAAGATTTAAAAAGAAAAGTTGTGGGTAAAAAGAAAGAAAAATGCGATATCCACAATCTGGCGACTCTGCTGGGGATCGAACCCAGAATCTCTGGTTTCGCAGACCAGAATTCTGATTTTGGGTTCACTTACGGATTAGACTTGAAAAATATCTTTTTAATCGAATTAATTAATCTTTGTGTGCTTGTTGCATTTCACTTGCATGTCCAGCCAGTCGATTGCACGGAACTATGGCCTTGGAGGCTCGGGGCAACCCGGTCGGTCAAGTAATCATGGGACTGTGTGATCACCCTTGATCTCGTACCATAATTTGGTATATTAAGCATCCTATCGGATGTGTGTCAAGGGTCCCTTATTCGACCAAAACCCAACTTTTGCATAGTAGCTTCCATAGAACCTTTCAAAGTTAGGAAATCAATTCTTGATTAGGGTTATGTGCTAGGAAGTCTTGAGTGCCCGGAAGGGATTATCTGAGATGATGACTATGGTCACTTGATATGGGTCATAATCGTTCTCAAACAATTCCCCTGACATTTGGGAAGGTGTTAGATTGTGATTATAAGATTACATCTCCCATATCATTATTTAGCTAAAAGCATCATTGACCTTGTATGCATCCGAATTCATGGAAAGTACGGTGATAATCCGATCATGTGATCCTTCTACCCAAAGAGTTTTAAGTCCATCTTTGAAAGTAAGCAGATTTTACTACCTTTCTCCCAAGGTTTTCAATTACCCTTTCGAAAAATCTTTTGAGTTCACTTTTCGATTAAAATTCCCAAACTAACCTTTGTTAAGGCATATTTTCACTTGATCATCTTCAAAAGAAATAAATTCGAAAATCCTTAAAATTATTTTTGGGAAGAATGATTTTCGGAATAAAAATCCAATCATTTTTATGTTTAACACCCTCAAAAGCATTCTCAAGCATTGTTTTCAAAAACCTTTTTACCATCAAAAAAATGCTTTTCAAATGAATTTTGAAAAATTTTGAATATCCAACCTCTGAGAAGGTAGTAAGGATCACAATGAGAGGTGAAATTAGCGCACTTGACATGGGTGAGGATCTTATGTGCTTATGTGTTAGGATTAGGATTTTCTCTTTTTGGCATATAGAATAGGCACATACGCACACATGCATTACATCCGCGTGACATATAAAAGGAAAGTTTTTTTTTTTTTTTTAAATATCGTTGTGTGATAAAAGGAAGATAAAAAGATTTTAAAAGGGAAAATTTCAAAATTTGCTGTAGGAGCGAAAATAGCATCCAGATCAAGTCAAGCCTGGTTTAGGGATCCTACGGCGAGGCTGGTAAGAAGAGAAGGTGCTAACATGATTGAGGAAAGAAACAAAGAGGAAATATTTGGGTTAAGGACACTGGTAGAACAACAAGCGGAGCAGATGATGCGACAGGCCGAAAACATGAACCGCATGATGGGGATGATAGAAGAGCTGAACCGTCGACCACCACCTGTAATTCTACCTGTTATGGACCCACCTTTGGGAGGAGGAGAGGGAGATTGGTTTGATGATCAAGAGGCACAATGGACAGATGCACTACGGGCCACAGAGACAGAGAGAAAGCTGAAAAGGAGAAGCTACTGACCAAGAAAATAGAGAAGTTGGAAAGGGTGATGCGCAAGGCTCAGGGAGTTGATACCTATCTGATGGAACTAGAAGGGTTGTATGACAGAGTACGTGAGACGCTGCCTGTCAGGTTTAAGATGCCAATTTTTGACAAATTTGATGGGACCGGGAATCCTCGTAGCCATGTAAGAATGTGTATTGGGGCTTTCCAACCAAGCGGCTTGAGCACAACCATGATGGCGGTCCTATTCCAACAAACTTTGACTGGAGCTGCTCTATCCTGGTATCTTACTCTCGAACCAAGCAAAACCAGGGTGTGGGAGGAAGTGATTAAAGCATTCATGGCACAGTACGAGTACAATCAAGATTTGGATGTCACTGTTCGAGATTTGGAGACCACTAGGCAAGGGAACAAAAAATCATTCGCCGAATACCTTAGCAGATGGAGGGGAAAGGCAGCTAAAATGGTACAAAGGCCGCCTGAGAAGGACCATATCCGAATGCTAATGAAGAATCTACAGCCAGTGTATCAAGAAAAGATGAGATTCCAGTCAATCAACACCTTTGCTGAGGTTTTCGATGTCGGGACAAGGATAGAGGATGCGATCCAAGAGGGGGTAATCAAGAAAGAGGAGCAACCAAACCGGTACATGAGGCCAAACTATGGATCTAATAGAGGACAAGCGGGAGGTCACTCTGGCCCCACCGATGTCAATGCACTAAATGGAGCAGAAAGGAAATTCGACATAGCACCGAGGAGAGGAGGGGATAAAGCACCAAGGAAGTTCTCAGATTTGGGAGTGTCACTGTCAACTGCCCTCAATAGACTGTTAGCAAAGGGGCATCTCTGTCAATTGGAACCTCGACCCCTACCAAGTTCGCTTCCGCCAAATTTTCAAGGGGACCTATTTTGCAAATTTCATCAGCAGAAGGGTCACTCAACGGATAGGTGTATGAGATTAAGGCACGAGATTCAGGACCTCATTGATAACAAGGTAATTTTGGAACCCCCCACCAAAGCTTCGAATGTTACTAGGAATCCGCTTTCGAATCATCGAGCTGTGCCACCACCGCAGGGCCTTTATCTCTTGGGGATAGAAGAAGCAACCTTCGATCCGTCTAGGCTAATCAATAAGGTCGGGACACCAAGAAAGCCATACCAGCTGCCTAAGGATTCGACAATCTGTGCTTTGAAGGATCAGCCGGAGAAGTGGAAAATAGGTCAGTCAGACTGGTGGATCCAAGGGAGTGACGATTGAGACGTGAGCCAGGTGGAAGATGACCTTTGGTACGAGAGCGACAAAGAAACAGAGATAGTGGAGGGTACTTTGAAAGTTGATCCAGAAGTTGACAATCTGTGGGCAAGGGAAGAAGTCAATCATTTAACTCGGTTGGGCAGACACTTTAAACCACATGAGTTAGAGGAGGATCATCCGGGGAGAGATCTAGACAAAGGAAAAGGGAAGATGAATGAAGAAGAGGAAGAAGACAGGGTTCTAAAGCAGATGAAGAAGACCCAGGCTAACATCACTGTTTGGGGATTGCTGATTGCCTCCAAACGCCATAGGCATGCGGTCCTAGACGCTCTGAACCAATCTGACGTGTCTATCGATACCACCTCGGAGGACCTCATAGGGCTGATCGGCAAAATTCCGACTTCGGCTATTACCTTCTCGTCAAATGACTTGCCTCCGGGAGGGCCCGTTTGCAACAAACCATTATATATCACTGTCGAATGCTTGGGGAACGTCGTGCCTGCTTGCCTGGTTGACAATGGGTCGGCCCTCAATGTGTGTCCCTTCCGAACGGCTAAGCGAATGGGCCTGGATGAGTCAACATTCACACCATCTGAGCAAAGGGTAAGAGCCTACGACAACACCCAGAGAACGGTCATGGGGATAGTCCTTCTTCGTCTCGTTATCGGCCCTTTTGGAAAAGAAGCTGAATTCCAGGTCATCGACATCCCCGCTTCCTTCAACCTGCTGCTAGGTAGGCCTTGTTTAGACAGTTTGGGTGTTATACCGTCAACGATCCATCAGAAGGTTAAGTATGTCTGGGAGAATAAAGTCTATGATATCCTCGGGGACAGCTGGGTTCGTTCGCCCGAAGCATCATCAAGCACACCGGTTCTAGAATTACAGCTGCAAGAAGAAGAAGTAAAAATAGGAGGGTTCGAGTTCATCAGCATGCTGGAAGAGGAAAAGCCAAGAGAGTTTCTACCCCTCCATTTTGATCAGTATGCCAGTCCAGTGGTCGCAGGGATCATGAAAAGAATGGGTTTCTTTCCAGGATTAGGGTTGGGGAAGAACCTTCAGGGCCTGCCTGAGTTTCCAAGAATCCCTACTCAGACTCACACTCACACTCACGGCCTGGGGTACCAGCCGACAAAGAAGGAACTGAGGTCAAAGAAGAAGGCTGTCAATGCGCCACTAGACCCTTACCTAAAGACGCTCAATGGATATTTTATGAAGGAAGGAGAAGATTTCCCCTTCTGTGGCTTCCCAGAGCCATGGATGGACCAGAAAGACAAATGTCTAAAGCCAGGATTCGAGATCTTTTTCTCCCATGAATTTTCCAAGTACGAAGACCCATTTTTGCAAATGCCTGAAAGGTCTGTTACGGTCAACGATTGGATTGGTGTACTGGACGGACCGATCATGCAGAACCTATTGAGCGAAGGAGGGCTAAAAGCCGAAGGAAAAGGGAAAGAAGACAAGGGTCTGGAAGTCGAGGCTGAAGAGGGGAATGTTGAGGATGTGCTGGAAGAAGAGCCGAAGGAAGAAGAGGGAGAACTAGAAGAAGAACTAGAAAAAGATGAGGAAGATCAGAGGGAGACCGACAAAGGGAGGGCTGAGAAAGAAGAAGTGGAAGAGATTACCAAGGTAGGAGATCTAGAAGAATACTTCGTCACCGATCTGGGAGGAGAAAACAAGAGAGAGTGGGTCTTTGAGTCTAGTGATAAGTATCCCCTCAACCAGAGTCTGTAATGGCCCAAATGAGGCATTTTACTATTGCTATGTCTGTTGTAATCACTCCTAACAAAATCAATGAAAGTATGACTGATTCCGTCTACTCGAATGCGCTTAATGAATGTGATGAATGTGAAATACCTGATGAATTGCAAAAATTAGTTGAAAAAGAAAATGAATTTTCATGCAAAATCATAGAGAACACCCTAAATGGGCACTCAAAGTCAAAGAGGAGGTTGAAAAGTAGTTAAGAGCCGGGTTCTTAATGGTCACCGAGTATCCTGAGTGGATTGCAAACATTGTGCCTGTCCCAAAGAAGGATGGTCGTGTTAGGGTTTGCGTTGATTTTCGAGACCTAAACAAAGCAAGCCCTAAAGACGATTTCCCTTTACCACACATCGACGTCCTCGTTGATAACACCGCCGGACATGAGCTGCTGTCCTTTATGGATGGATTCTCTAGCTATATCCAGATCCTGATGGCACCAGAAGATAGAGAGAAAACCACTTTTATCACGCCATGGGGAACATATTGTTATAGGGTGATGCCATTTGGGCTCAAGAATGCAAGAGCAACATATCAGCGGGCCGCTACCACATTATTGCACGACATGATCCATAAAGAGGTGGAAGTGTATGTGGACGATATGATCGTGAAATCTAAGGAGAGGGGAGGTCACTTGGAGGCTCTGAGGAAGTTCTTCGGAAGGTTAAGGGAGTTTAGGATGAGATTGAACCCACAGAAATGTACCTTCGGAGTCACCACAGGAAAATTGTTAGGGTTCCTTATTACTCAAAGGGGAATTGAGGTAGACCCAACCAAGATAAAAGTCATAGTCGAAATGCAACCACCCAGGAATGAAAAAGAGCTGAGGGGGTTCCTGGGTAGGATACAATTCATAAGTCGTTTTATCTCAAAGCTCACCATGACCTGCGACCCGCTATTTAAGTTACTCAGAAAAGGAGAAAGGTTCGAGTGGGATACCTTGTGTCAGGAAGCCTTCGATAAGATCAAAACCTACCTCCAAAACCCACTTGTCCTGTCACCACCTTCACCCGGGAAGCCTCTGCTACTGTACCTTTCTGTGACTAAAGACTCAATGGGATGCATGTTGGCCCAAGAAGGAGAAGAAGGACATATAGAAAAGGCCATTTATTATTTGAGCAAAAGGATGACCGGGTACGAGTTGAAGTACTCACCCTTAGAAAAAGCATGTTGGGCCTTAGTATGGTGTACCCGTTGCCTTAGGCATTATATGTTAGACTTTCCCGTGATCTTAATCTCCCGAATGGATCCGTTCAAATACCTGTTTGAAAAACCCGCCTTGACCAGTAGGATTTCCCGATGGACCATGATGCTATCAGAGTTTGATATCAGATATGTCACCTCCAAGTCTGTCAAGGGGAGGGCCATCGCCGAATACCTAGCTGATTTCGCTGTGGAGACTAGAGAGAAAGGAGAATTCAAGTTTCCTGACGAAGGAGTAATGGAGGTAAGGGAGGATTTGTGGAAGATGTATTTCGATGGGGCCGTCAATCAATTAGGCTACGGAGTCGGGGTTATCCTTGTAGCACCTGATGGAACTCTTACCCCGTTGGCCATCAACTTGAGTACAACTCAACCAATAACACAGCAGAATACGAAGCGTGTATAGTAGGAATGGAGGCGGCGCTGGCCTTAAAAGTTGAAAAAGTTGATGTGTTCAGAGATTCCAATTTGATCATATCCCAAGTGCGGGGAGATTGGAGGGTGAAACACGAGAAGCTGAGGCCATACCATGACTATTTGGAGAGTTTGAAGGAACAATTCAAGAAAATGTCATTCTACTACCTTCCCCGAGAGGAAAACCAATTGGCCGATTCCTTAGCAACCCTAGCATCAATGATACAGATCCCCTCAGAGATCACGATGGTCCCATTATCCATAGAAATCAGAAATCAACCATCATTTCAGACAGTCGCGGCCATAGAAGACAAAGGAGAAATACTGTGGTATGTAGATGTGTAGAAGTTGATTAAAGAAGGAGAATACCCCGAAGGAGCCTCAGAAAAGGACAGAAAGGCGATTCGACGATTCACCGCCCAATTTGTGTTTTATGCAGATAAGCTATGGAAGAAATCCTACACCAGGTATAATCTGGAGTGCCTATATGGGAAAGAAGATAAGAGAATGATGGAAAAAATACATGAGGGAGTGTGTGGACCCCACATGAATGGGCACATGCTGGCAAAGAAGATCATCCGACAGGGATATTATTGGACGACCTTGGACAAAGATTGTTGTGAATACGTTAGAAGGTGTCACAAGTGCCAGATTCATGCTAATCTAATGCACACCCCGCCGTCACAGCTCTATAGCATGACCACCCCTTGGCCATTTTCCATATGGGGGATTGATATCATTGGTGAAATAGTTCCAAAGGCTTCCAATGGGCACCGATACATAATCGTGGCAATCGATTACTTTACCAAATGGGTAGAGGCAGCCTCGTATGCGACTTTAAAGGCCAAAGACGTAGTGAGCTTCATCGAGAAAAACATAATCTGTAGGTATGGGGTCCCGAATGAATTTATCTCCAACCATGGCAGTCATTTTCGAGGAGAGGTTGTCCCACTCTTAGAAAAGTATAAGATCACTCGCCATCAGTCATCCCCGTATAGGCCTCAAACAAATGGAGTAGTAGAAGCAGCGAATAAGAATGTTAAAGCAATCTTAGGAAAAATGACGGATACGTATAAGGATTGGCATGAGAAGCTGCCATTTGCTTTGTGGGGATACAGAACCTCGGTGAAGACTTCAATGGGTGCTACACCGTATTCGTTAGTGTACGGAATGGAGGCGGTCCTTCCAATTGAGGTAGAAATACCCTCTCTCAGGGTCTTGGCAGAATGCAAAGTAACCGAGCTAGAATGGATGAGGGGAAGGTATGAAGAGTTGATGTTGCTCGATGAGAAGAGATTGGCCTCAATAAACCACACTCGTGGATACCAGAAGAGAATAGCTCGTGCTTTCAACAAAAAGGTCCGCCCAAGGAAGCTTGCTGAGGGTGACCTAGTCCTCAAAGAACTGAAAGTGCCCGTTTATGACCCCAGAGGAAAATTCAAACCCAACTGGGTCGGGCCACACATAATAAAGACTCTCCTCTCTGGAGGGGCGGCCTATCTCATGGACCTGGACGGGGTTGAATTTAAGCAACCAATTAACCTCGATCGCCTCAAGAAATATTTTGCTTGAAACCGTTTCTTTCAAAGCCTCCTACCTTGATGAACTACGCTTGACCTGATTCCCGCTAGGGGATACGTAGGCAACCTACTCGGTTCGGTCGGTAAACAATTGCCTGGTTGGCGCTGTTCTTCGCAGCCTTAAGCCAAACTACTTGGGACCTGACACCCACTTGGGGATAAGTAGGCGGGCTCTCCAAAGCCTTCGGTCCATATAAAAAAAAACTGTGGTAAACTAGGGGCAAACTGGCGTTTGCCCAAAACAACTTCAAAGCCCTAAAACCAGGGGCAAACTTCGTTTGCTATCCGAAGAACCCAGATATTTACCTAAAACTCATCTTTGGATCTCCTGGCTATCAAGATGAGTACTATAAAGAAACAGATGAGAATTCATGGTATAGAAAGAGTAAAGCTTTAAGCAAAACACAAAGCAAGGTAAAGAGCCAAGAAAAGATATTGAAAGGAGAATTTTTCATGAAAGATTAATCGAAGGAGTGAACACTTTGATTGAACATGTTAGAACTTTCCTAAAGATGGCAACACTTCTTAAAAAGAAAAATAAGTAAAATCATATTCAAAAGCGTAAAAGATAGGCAGAACTTGTCAGAAATTTTTAAAGAGCTTTGTCCTGTTTGTACTACTTTCATCAATGCAAGCCTGTCTCTAGATCAGTGTTTGAATCTGACAAAGGTACTCAGCTGTGGGCACAATCGAAGCAGGGATCCTCCGGAAAGGAGTTGAAACTCTACCATGCCAAGCCTCGATAAAAGCCTTCACGACAGAAGGACGCAAAGTAGACCCCTAGTAAAATCAGCAGTTACAATCTCATTAATGTCCTGCAAGAGCCCGAACTGGCAGACCACCCGGTCAGGAATGTAGAAAGTAGTAGCATGCAAGCCCGGCATCCAAATGCCAAGTCGCCCAGGAAGACGTACATCAACAGAATAATGAATCCACTGCGGACAGGCCCAGCAGATATCACTGGAAGAGAGGCCCTGAAGCCAACTGAGCCATGCATTGGCAGAGTGAAATAAGCTGTGAATCTCCATACGATCATAAGGAAGTGACCCGCGAAGATGGGAGGGGTGTATGAAGAGGTCCAAACGCTCCATGAGCCAAATCTACAGAACAAAAGGTGCCCCGGCAGATAAAATGGCCCCGGTAGCATGAGCATGATCCAGCCCTATCAGAGTCTCGCCGAGAACCAGCATGACTACACTCTTCATCTCTCTCAAACCGCAGGCAATGGGTATGAGAATGTCGGAGGACGACTGAAAGAGAAAGTAAGAAAGCATAGCAATCGATAGAGCACTACACCGTATAACTTGATACCTGCTGTCGTACGGATCCCCAATGAGAGCATAAACCGAGGAGAGGCGCTCGAAATCGACCTATCTGTCATGAATGAAAGAACCCGCAGCACCGCGGGATGTATGGAGAAGAGCCGCCAAGTCCTGAACATACCCGGCTTGCACCGGAGGAACAGTCAAATCCACGGAAGGGTCAGTATGAAGGATAGCACTGAACTCTTCAAACAAAGGATAAATCTCTTGGTGACTGAAATGGAAGACGTGGAGCGATAGATCCCAACATCGGGCAGCGTCTTGAAGCAAACTTTCATTTAGAATCATTCGTCGGAAGAAGAAGAGGTCATTTAGCCTGAAACACTCGAAGTTGAGCTTATCAATACCGGAGAGGGTATCCATCCACGGGAAGAGGATTTGAGAGCTAATGGGGGCCATTGGGGAAAGGAGAGAATGAAAGAAGGTTGTATTTTGCGGAGTTTTGAAGAAAAGAGGGTATAAATAGAGGTAGATCTTCCTGGAGTCGTTGCGGCGTTCAGTAAAGTAGAACGGCACTCGACGAAGTGCCGCGCGACAGTCCGTGAGTGCCGTTGCGGCATTTGCTGACTGCCGCTGCGGCACTCACCGAGTGCCGCTGAGGCCTAACCGAGTGTCGTCTCGGGCCTCATTTTGGCCAGGGTCTGTTTGTAGCAGTTTTAGCCCCCCTGCAAACGAAAAGCTGAATATAGAACTATAAAACGTGCGCATCATGCAACATGTGCAATAAAACCAGGCTATGGCCGCATACATTCATCCATCCATTCATTCATTTGTTCATTTCAAAATAGATAGAAGAGATAGAAGCATTCAAAAGCTCAAATAAAAAAGGGGACCAAGCTATGGTCCCACATACGGCAAGTAAGAGAAAATGTAAAAGAGGTTTCAGCATAATAAAAGGACCAAGCTATGGTCACGCATATGGTGAATGAGCATAATGAAAAGCAGAAAATATAAAAGACATCTAAGTGTCTATCCTACCAACTATCCTAAAGCCGCCATCAAAATAAAGTGTATGTGTATATACAATTATCTTAATAAAGTATATATCCTCCCAGAACACTCAAAAGTAAAAAGGGTAAGGAAGAAAGTGAGATCAGCCTCGAGCCTGGCGGGTCACTCGTCTGAGGGGCTCCTCCTCCGACTCTATCCCGCTGCCTCCACCGCTACCACCGCCCCTGCCTCTACCTCCGCTGCTGCCTCCACCGCTACCGCCGCCTCGCCCCGCGCCTCGTCCAGCACCGCCATCTCCAGGAGTGTCGCTGAGGGGAATGCCAAACTGCTGGAGCCGCTGCTGAAGCTGCCCCACCTGCTGGGACAAGACTCTGATCTCCTCCGTCTGAAATGAGAGAGGATAAATCCAAAAAGTGTTGAAAGGACAAATGAAATACTGAGAATAAAAGGATAAAAATCATACCTGGGCCCTCAATTGAGCCGCGACAGTCGCCCGAGCTCCCTCAGCCTAAAAACAAGAACCAAGAATAAAGATTAGTAAAAGGAGAGGCAATCAAAGTCAAAGTCAAAGTGAAAGGCGGGGATAACTTTCTTACCATCCACTCTCGCCCGAGAACCCACTGCCGCACGCTATGGGCATACGTCAAGCCCTCCTCCGCGTAAGCACGCGGGACGACGTCATAATGAAGAGGAATAGTAGGGGCACCCTGAGAGAGCCGGGGGATCGTCGTCCAGAAGGGCTTACCGAACGAGACAGTCGACATGGTCCAATCCCACTCAGGTAAGGCAGGAGGACGAGCTGCAGCAGGAACAGGCTGCAAACAAAAAATAAAATGTAAATAAAGGATGAAAGAAAACTCATAAAAGAATGAAGGAATCACTTACTCACCCGAGTCACTTCCATCAGAGGGAAGTTCGGCATCAGCTTAGCGGCACAGAACGCTGGGTATCCGGTGGGGGAGTCCACAAAGTCATGGATACCCAAACCCATCAGAGCAGCCATAAGCTCGCTACCCTGGAGTGTGTCTGTGGCTCTCATAGAGTCAGGAGGAGGGAATGGCACAAAGCATCCGGGGGCTGCCAGTGACTGCCTAGTCACCCTCTCTCCCAAGTACCACGCCTGGCCCTCTGGCCCATCAATAAGTCGTCTCGTCAGGTCATATCCAGCCGACTCTCGGATCTCCGCGCGAGCATCAGGAAGCACCCTAAGCCATGGCTGCCAGTGAACATGCTGCTCCCTCAGGTTCGTCAGGAAGTTCCTGAACGAAATAAAATCGTGGGCCCTGGTCTTCCACCCGACTCTATCCTTCGCCCATTTCAGCCCCTGGGGCATGATGAGGGCGTCTGCATCGCGTGTCTCAGGGGACATCATACGGAGATACTCGTGGGACCAAATCTGTATTAAAAAAAAGGGGTTAGTCTCGCAATTTAAATAAGTTTCTAAAAGTGTAATAAGCAGTGAAATATAGAAAATGGTATACCTCCCACGCTCTCCAATAGCCACTAGTGGAAGCCGGCCTGTCCCGGGAAATGTCGCCCATATGCCGGTACAAGATGGCTAAACCTGCACCAGCCCAGTCATACTCATCAACCCGGTCCAGGTGCTCTAGAGACGCTACCATGGAAACAGAGATCCGATCACCCTTGGTGCTCAACAGAGAGCAGCCCAGCATGTACATGAGAAAACCCCGGGTCATCTGCTCGTCGGTAAAACCCTGCTGACCCCTAAACGTATCCATGAACCACTTGGCCGTGACCAAGGGCTCCTCCGAAACCACTCCCAACAATGGCTCCACCTGGTCCCGCTCTTGATCCGTCAGATACCGCAAACGCTCTCCGCCAAAGGCAATCCCTGTAATCATCGAGAAGTCCAAGGGAGTCATCGGCATCTCCCCGATGGCGAAGTGGAACGTACTAGTAGTGTTCCACCACCTCTCTGCCAAAGCGTGAATATGTCATAGGTCGTTGGAGCTCTTCGTCAAGAGTTTGACGAAGTCTCCAAACCCGGCCGCGTCCACCAAAGCTCTCACCGGCTCGGTCAAATCCTTGTACCACTCTTACCCGTGAACGAGACTGCCATGCCCCTTTAACACCTTGGGCTCCAGCTACAAGAAAGAATCACAAGTTTTAGTGTTAGTGTTAGTAATTGGATAAAAGAGAACAATAAAAATATATAAATTATAAGCAGGTGATAATAAGGAGATAGAGGAAAAGCGACATGAGAATGAATAAAAAGAGAGAAAGAAAGGGAAAATCCGAAAATATTCATAGAAAGTTTCACTAGCATGGCACTAATTCATATAAAGCTTAGCGGTCGTTCATAGAATAATAAAAGAAGCGAGAATGTTCAAAAGTACCGAAGAGATTTCAAGAAAGAGAAAAGAGGGAGAGGAGTTTGTTCATATTTTCGAAATATATGTGTATATAAACTTATGAAAGTTCAAAAGAGATTGAGGTTCGAAAGAAGCATGATTTCAAAGAGGAGTATATGATCACAAGCATTCAGAATCAATTTGGAATAATAAAAAGGGCGTTTGGAACGCTCGAGAAAATTCACAAGTGTAATAAACACGGGGAATGTTCAGGATTTCAATTAAAACACATCGCATTCGTAAATCTTGAAAAATGGGAAGGAAAATTTGCAAGCATTAAGTTCTTTATTCACAAGAGGTGTTCGAAGTTTTGGTTAAACACGAACGGCATTCAAAAGTCCTTAAGAAAAGTCGAAAGAAAAATAAGGGAATTGATACAGGTGGAACGCCCGAAAGTTCAACAAAGAGAGGAAGAATAATAAATTATGATTCGTCGGGCATGATATTCATAAAGTTCATGGGAAGTAAGATGAAATGCAAAATCTTGAATAAAGTACGTATGAAAACGCTACAAGTATGGCATTTGCATTCGAAATGAGACATTCAAAGTTATGACTCATTATACATTCCATTCATAAAGTTCTAAAAGAAAAAAATTAAAAAAGAAAGAAAAAAGGGGAGCATTTACCTCGCGCTTGAACGCGCGGGCCGACAAGTGCTCGTCCGGGTCCCGGAGCAGGAGTGTGGCGTCGGGATGATGAGTGGCCGTATACTTGGCCTTCTTTTTGCGTCCTGAACCACTCGCCATGATCTGTCAAAGAAAGAAAAAGGAAGAATTGGTGGTTAGATTCACGAAAAAATTCAGAAGAACAATGAAATAATGAGAATAATTCGAGTTTTGATCGAGTAGAACTAACCTGAGAGCCCTGGTAGATCAATCCAAGCAAGAAAAAAAAAGAGGAAAATTTTCTCCAAAGAGATTTCGAGTTAGAGAGAGTCGAGAGAATGAAATAAAATGTAATGAAACCAGCGGTTTAAACCACTGCCGCTCAAACGCGGCATTCGATATTGGTGCGCGGCACTCAGTGCACTGCCGTGCGGCACTTTCTGACTGCCGCAACGGCACTCCGTGAGTGCCGCACGGCAGTCACGGACTGCCGCGAAAAACCGCGTGTGCCGCGGTTAAGTCGGTTCAAAGATCCTTCATTTCCCCCAAGAATTCAAATCAGGTCCCGAAAATTTAACTTGAGTCCCCCAAAATTTGCCCTCACTGCACTTTTGGCCCCCGGGGTCGTTTTTAGGCTTAAATTGGCTACAAATTTCAAAAGTTTAGAATAATTTGAGCCCACGGTCTCCAAATTTTGAAAATTAAGATAGATTCGAGCCTGTGGGCCCCAAATTTCAGAAGTTGAAAAAATTTGTGCCCGTGGGCCCCGGTTTTTGAAAATTAGGGTAAAATTGAACCTGTGGACTTTAGATTTTGATAAAGTTAAGCCCGCGGGCTCTAAATTTCGAAAGAACTAGAAAAGATTTGAGTCTGTGGGTTCCAAAGTTTTGATTACCCCGTTTTGAGAATATGACAAATTTATGTCCTCGATCCTCGCAACAAATTTATGTCGATCCTTGTTTTAAGAATGTAACGGATTTACATTCTCGATCCACGTGACAGATTTGCATTGATCCTCGTTTTGAGAGTGTAACGGATTTACATTCTCGATTTTCGCAACTGATTTGTGTTAACCCTCGTTTTGGGAATATAACAGATTTATATTCTCAATCCACGTAACAGATTTTCGTCGATCCTTTGTTTTGAGAGTGTAACAGATTTACATCCTCGGTTCTTGCAACAGATTTGCGTTAACCCTCATTTTTGGAATATAACAGATTTATATTCTCTATCCACGTAACAGATGCGCGTCGATCCTTTGTTTTGAGAATGTAACGGATTTACATTCTCGGTTCTCGCAACAGATTTGCGTTAACCCTCGTTTTGGGAATATAACAGATTTATATTCTCGATCCACGTAACAAATTTACATCGATCCTTCGTTTTGAATGTAACGAATTTACATTCTCGGTTCTCGCAACGAATTTGCGTTAACCCCCATTTTGAGAATATAATAAATTTATATCCTCGATCCGCGTAACAAATTTACATCGATCGTTCGTTTTGAATGTAACGAATTTATATTCTCGGTTCTCGCAACGAATTTGCGTTTAACCCCAAAATTGAGTCAAAAGCATCTTCATGACCCCCATAACAGATTTGGCATCGGTCAAGAATCAGGTAATTTTCTCTGACTAACGCGTCACGTAATAGGCGTCAAACGTAGAAAAGACATGATAAGCATGACGATTGCATAACCAGGTGTATTCAGGAATCACGATTACATGGTATACGCATCACGATAGGATATGTGCATCCATCCGTGTGACTACTTGCGTTTGTGTGTGTTTGACCCTATGCCCGAACTACGGTTTGGACTGATTCCCGATGGGATACGTAGGCAGCTCATCATGGAGCACGACCAATTAGAACTCCTTTGCGCGCTCGCTTCCTTTTGCAATGCGTTTTGTTTTTCCCTTTAATTCGACAGTTTGGTCAAAGGCCTGTCTTCACACAGGGTTTGACGTTCGCTTGCGGCTTGCGTTGCCCAACAAGCTCCGTTGAAGAGGGGCAAACTGTAGACACCCTAATTTTGACCAAACGTCAAATTAAGGAGAGTGTCACCTCCATATCCGATGATGACAAACACCGAAAGATTCGAAGCGTTCCAAGCTCTTCAAAAAGTTCTCCAAACGCGGTAAAATTTTCACAGAATGAAATACCAGGTATTTAGGAAAACTCAGGTATAAAACATCACTTTTGAAAAAGATCTTCGAAGTTAAGTTTTTAAGAAAAGGGGAGAAAAGAAATGACCTAAAAATGGGAAGTTCAACAAAAAATGGCACACGGCAGTATTTTGCGGCACTCGGTGAGTGCCGAACGACATTTAATGAGTGTCGAACGGCAGTCACTGAATGCTGGCCCGGCATTTACTGAGTGCCACCCATAATTTCTGACTGCCGTTTGCTTTAACAGTCCGTATTTTGTGGTACAATACGTATATGTATGCGGATAAGAACAAAAAACTGATAAAGTAAGGTTGACAAAAACACGGCAATCAATAATTTGGCGCAGCACTTACTGAGAACCGCGCGGCAGTCATGGAATGTCGCCGCGGCTTTCACGGAGTGCCGCAGCGGCATCCACTGACTGCCGTAAGAGATTTTTGATTGCCGCCTTCTGCAGCAGTCTGTCTATTTTCAGGAAATACGTATTGTACCACCAAATGAGACATTTACACCTGTCTTTTACTCCGAATTCATTGAAAATACTTGGTAATTTTGTCTATAAAAGAGGGAGGATCTTCCTTGGGACAAGGGGGGGATACAACAACAAACAATATACAACCAAGAGATCATTACCACTACAACAACACATATTTGAGAGAGATAGAGAGTTTTGGAGAGCTTGAAGAAGAACTTGGAAGATCTTCAAAATATAGAAATTTGAGGATAGTATTGGAGGTGACCCTCTAATCTTAGTTGTGTTTTCTTTCTTTTTAGCCTCTAATCCTCAAGTCATTTAGTTTTTCTTGATTAAATTTTAGAGTTTTGTTAAGTAAACTTGGAAGTCCTTGCTTCCTAATTCTTTGATCCTTCTTCTATTTTTTTCTTGTTTATGTTTTTCTTTTGAGATTCTTGGAGATCTTCAATATCTCTCTTGAAAGCTCTTGAGTTTGATGTTTTGAATCTCATGTAAGCTTATACTTCACATGGGAGTCAAAGTTTGATCATCACTTCATTTTATAAGCAAATAGATGGATCCATGTCCATACTTATGACTTAGGTCCTCTAGCTTGATGTTTCATGGAATCCTTTCTATATTCCTTTGAGACTCATGAGTATTAGTCATATCTTCATCTCTAATGACCATCAAATGGTAAAAGAAAGTAGTTTTGTGTCTAAGGCCATCTCCATGGTTTAGATTCATTATCTTGAGATTTCATGAAGTCCATTCATACTTCATTTGAAATCTACAAATATAAAAGGTCTCTAGCCTCCAATGACCATCAATTGATAGGAGAGAATGGTTTAATTTAAGTCCAATTTCATGGTTTAATAGTTGGGGTTAACAAATAAAAGTTGAACTCGACAATGAAACAGTGGGTTCATAAACCTGTTTCGATCAAGGATTTTTAGTTCGAAATCTAACCGTTGGAATCAAGTGAAACCAATGGAAAAGTGTCAATAACACAATGTTTTACCACTGCAATTTTTGTTTTAAGGAGATCTCATGTTTAAAGTGGTTTGGTCATGAGTTTTGTGAAGTCGCTACAATCTGCCCAAAGTTTCAGCACAGCGACACTCTTTTGAAATAAGCAAATCGGAACCTTAATAAAGTGTTTGTAACCCAAAATAATTTTTTCTAAGTAGATTAATGTGTTAGGAAGTCACCCTAAAAAGAAAATAACATTTCTGATCTTTTTGCTATTTTTAGAAAATCGTACAAGAACTCTGGACAGAAGGTTGTAGAATGCTGAGTCATGTCTAGTTTTTGCCCAATTTCTGGAGATCCAACCATTGAAACTTTGATTTCTTTTTTGGGTTAAAAACTAGACACACAGAGGCATCTTGTGTCCAAATGTAATCAAGATCAAACCACGGGAACCATACTTTTTATTTCTTTAAAGTTATGATCTGCTCTCAGCAATTTTCATAATTCTGCAATAGTTTTAACCAATCTTATGAATAATGGCTTAGATGATATTTTCATGAGTTAAGGGTCAAACCATGTTTCAAGAATGATTAATTAAACTTGAATTCAAAGTTTAAGTGATCTAAATGATTGGGTATTCATAATTTATTCTTGTTCATGAACATATTCATCCATATGGCTTGACACTTGTAATTAGGATTTATTTGCTTTAGGTTCAATTGCATTTGATAGATTTAAGTTAGAAACGTAGGATTGTTATTTCTAACTTTATATCCTGTATATCATGTAGACTAACCCTTTGTTTTGTAGCGCTATTAAAGTATGAGTTCTTGAATCCTTCTTTAGTTTATTTTAATTTATTGATTTTATCAATTTTTCAAATTCATGCGCGACACATTAGAATTAAGATTTTGCCTTACATGTATATATGTGGATTAGATACTCTTTTCCTAGGTTTTATTTAAATCGCATGCATTGCACGTTTAATATCCGCAGCGGGATCCCGGGTAAGTTCTCTTGTTCTTTATTGCATATCATGTTGCTTGCTACTTGAATTACGTGACTTTTGAATGATATTTTGTAAATTGGTAATTTTACACCATTTTGACATGTTTGTGTGATGTATACGTATATCTATGTATTAGTTGAGGGCATGCTTAGATTAATAATTAAATTAAAAGGATGTTAAGTAGAGGCCTATCGCGAGATAGGATGAAAAGGGATGTTTTAGTCCAATGGGCTCCTTCCCTTCTCATTCCATAATCCCAGGACCTAGTTAATCTTTGGTTTCGCAAAAGATCAGTTGATTTAAAATGGTTTCTTAATTTTCCTTTTAAAAAATTAAGTGGCGACTCAGTTGTTTTGAATTTGAAACAGAAAAGATTTAAAAAGAAAAGCTGTAGGTAAAAAGAAAGAAAAATGCGATATCCACACTCACCCGGTCATTCCGTGTCGCAAAGATCGAGCAACCAAGGACATACAGAAGAAATACCCTCAAAAGCTGAGAATTATTCAGGTTGTGATTCCCTCTGCCATAAGCCTGGTAAAGCCAGCCGCAAGGGAACCAGTGCCTCTCCAGATTAGGAGGAATAGCTCCAATCAACATCTTGACAGCCTCGGGATCAATCTTATAGAAGTAGTCCAGAATCAGGCGCTTCCCGCCAACCCTCAGACCGGTAATCATAATCAAAAGGCGTCATGGTCATCTCACCAAATGGCAGGTGGAAAGTATTGGTGGTGTCCCACCATCTCTCATCAAGGGTGTAAAAATGCGCCAGATCGTTGCTACTCTTTGAAAGTAGGCGGACAAAGCCGCCAAACCCGGCATCGTCTACCATTCTCTTGATGGCAGGCGAGAGTTGGGTGTACCATAGAAAAGCATGAGCAAGGCTATCATGGCCATTCAATGTCACTTCCGGCACCTGCACATATCAAAAATGAAAAAAAAAAAAACGAGCACAAAATCACTATTATCGACCCAAAGTCCAACTTCACAAAATCAACATACGAGCACAAAACAAGCTTCCAATAAACTCTAGGTGCATACTATAGTCCATATAACTAGCACAATGCACAAGATAGTCCTAAACTGTTGAAAGCTTTACATACCATGCTCGCTAGAGCCGCGGTCGAAAGATGACGTTGGGGGTCCTAAAAACCAAACATTCTTCTTAAAAAATGGAACAAACCAAAACACCAATCAAAATTCCAATCATGGGAAAGATTACACACCTGAGCGCGCACAAGCTGCGTTTTGGAAAATTTTGGCTCCCAAAACACCCCAAAATGGCCAAAAATGAGCTTGAAATGCTAAAAAATTTGAGATATACACACATGGAGTCCAGCCACCCAGTGCCGCCACGGCAGTGGCTAACTGCCGCCGCGGTACTGCTCCCCGTACTTTGCTCCGTTTCAGCCCATTTTGGCTCGTTTCAGCCCGTTTTATCCCCACTAGATCCATTTTAACCCCAACAAATTTAGTTAATCCCCTGAGGACAGAAACAGAAAGATATTAGCTCCCGAAAGCCCGAAACGGCTTTTCGGACCAACCAATGCAAAAGTTTGATCAATCGTGAGAGATTCAGAGATGGGTCCTGGTTCCCGATCAAGAAACAGTAAGAGAGATTCTCCGAGAATCCTACATCATCCAATGAGGACAGAAATAGAAAGATATCAGCTCCCGAAAGCCCAAAATGGCTTTTCGGACCGACCAATGCAGAAGTATGATCAACCGTGAGAGATTCAGAGATGGGTCCTGGTTCCCGACCAAGAAACATTTAAGAGAGATTCTTCGAGAGTCCTACATCATCCTCTGAGGATAGAAATGGAAAGACACCAGCTCCCGAAGGCCCCGACCGGCCCTCTTAGATTGAGCACGAAAGATTTGATCAACCGTGAGAGATTCAGAGATGGGTCCTGGTTCCCGATCAAGAAAAGAGAGATTCTCTAAGAATCCTACGTCATCCCCCGAGGACAAACACGAAAGGATACTAGTTCCCACTATCCCCAGCAGAAAGTTGCAAAAGCAGAACCGACTCTCGTAGATCGGCCATCAAGAATGGCCAGAACATCGCCCGTATCCAGATTTCGAAGACGAACCACTATCGTTCCACGATTCCATGTCTCCTGATTATCATGAGCTTTCTCATTTTTCCATTATCATGGATTTCGCACTTATTGGTTATCACAAGATCCCTCGGTCACCTTTGATTGTCGTCCTCTGGGACCCCACGTTCGATTAAATTTGTTTGCGAAGCACACTTCCCGTAATTTAAGAAGTTTGCCCGAGACCCAATGTCTTTAACACCTTGGTATCCTTATCAGGATCAACCACTACATTAGATTTAACACAAGCACAACATAAGTCCACTCGGGGTGGCACACACCCCACAGAACTCCTTCTTTCACTCTTTTTTATTTTTATTTTTATTTTTATTTTTTATTCTTTAACATTATGCAGCCCCTCCCACAACTACTCCCTCCCCATAACATACTTCAACAATTTAATTTCATTGGATGTGCAATGGGGTACATTGAAGTCAAAGTATAAGATTAAGGATTTAGGATTTCATAATAGATTTGGCAGTATTTACTAGGTATGGGGTTGAGAACAATGCATATTCAGGAATATCGATACAGGTCTATGGGAAGGTAAGGAGCAAATAACGATTGCTTAAATCATTTTCTCAACTTCTTAGTTTTAGCACTTCAGTGTTCATTGAGTTTTGTTGGTAAATCCTGAACGTTCTCCTCTACTAAGTAGCCAAAATAAAGAATTAGAGACTATTCGATGAATTTAATATGTATTTTCAAGAAAACGATTCGAATTTAATGTGATAATTCCCTCAGAACTGAAGATTGGATTCAAAAGCTCACTAAGGGTACTAGTTTCCACTACTTGTTCTTAGAGTACAAAAGTCATCTTAACTCTTATTTTAGGTTTTCTACATAGCTATTAACATGTGCATAAGGAATTTGGATACAAGAATGGTTAACACATGTAATTATCCTAGCGAACTAGAAAAACGCGTGAATTTAATTCATAAAAAGATGAGAATAAAATGGTTGTGTCATTGCTTGATAACAACTAAATAGGAGTGAGTATTGCAAGTCATCCTACCAATAAAGTTTTGTATTTTCAAGAATAATCCAATTTTATTTTAACTTGAAATTTGTTAAATTTGTTCAAAATTTCCAAATTCAACTGAGATTGTATGACATATACAATAAATGTATTCAGATTGCAAAGTATAGACATGTGCAGGTGACTATCTATCTACATCCCACCCCCAACTGAAAATTGCGATGTCCTCAGAAGATAATTTTCAAATATAAATAGAGAGATATCACCTGTCAAAGCATAGTAATAACTGCAAGCGTAACAACCTGTAGAGAAAGCATACAAACTCCAAACAGGCAGGATCAAATATGAGATCCATACATAAACAAAACTAATCACTGGAAATATATTAGAATGAATTACAGAACAGTGATTACAAAATCCCTAAAACAAAAAGAACCAACATGTCCAACTAACCAAACCACAATAAAAAGAGAGAAAAAATACAGTCATAACCCACCAAAACAACCCAACAACCAAAAACACGGATGTATCAGACTCTATACATCATCGGCGACATCCGATAATATCTCAATAAGCACGTATGGATCATCTGCATCTCCACCCTTAGCAACAGTAGTAGCCATCGCCGGGTCACTCGCAGTCGGAGCAGCGGTGTAGATAATAATGGATCAGTCACGACTGGAGGTGGTAGAAGTAGTGTCGCCGATGTGGAAGGAGCAGAAGGATCAGTAGGTGGTACAGAAGGAGTAGGAACAGGAACATATGGGGCTGCTGATGTAGATGGAACAAAACGATCAACCTGAGGAGCTGCGGATGTAGGACCAGTAGTGGGTGGTGTAGGTGTATGCAAAGACTAGTCAACTCTTATATGAATAAGTATAGCCTCAGGAAGAGTCATCATGTGATCCATCTTGCCCTCGAGTCTAATCCGGGCCTCTCTCTCCTCCAATAGCAACTCGTGAACCATAGGGAGAGGCGCGGATGAAGAAGACTCTCCCAGGGCGGGAGCCTGAGACCGCTGTCTCAGCTCGAACTGGGCAACCTCAATATGAGGATCAACCTCGTCGTCAGAATCAAGCTCCTCAGCCTCTGTAGGCGTCCCAGAAGCTGCACCCTCCGTATCAGTGCCTCCTCCCCTCTTCCTCTTCGCTCCAATCTTCGCCTTACCCTTTGCTTTTCTCTTTTTCTGAGCATCAGAACGGCGGGCCGCCGTCTTGCCAAATCGATTAGAGGCCTGAATGATTGAATCTGTGGCCAATGGAACTAGTCCGGCCTGCTCAATGACCCGATGGATAGGCCAAGCACCCTTAAGATGGCGCTTGGCGGTGATGTACCACGTAGGCTGAACCTGGAAGTCAATATATATGCGAGACAGATAGACTCGATGTCCTGTCCCAATAGCATACAGGGCATGGGCATACCACGCATGGAACTTCTCATGATAAGATGTCATAAAAATGCAGTTCACCAGCGTCAGATGGAGTTCTCGGTGAGAAGCTTATCCTCGATAAGAGAAACGCCGTTCCAGAGTTGAACGATGCCGTCTGTAAGCTCGTAGATAATGGTGGTAGGAGGCATCTCTGGGGCTTTTGGTAAGCGAGGATAGAAACAATCTAGTACCTCAAGTACCCCCAGAGCAGCTGAAATGGTGGCAGGTCTGAAGAGGATCTCGCGCCCGTAGAAGAATGATCTGTATGTGAATGGGGTCGCGGGATCCTTGATCATAGAAGAGCAGGCTTCACGAACCCAGTGGATGTTGATCCTCTTTGTCTGGATCAACATATCGTACCATGATGGCTAGTCTCTGATCCGTCCTAGAAACCATGGTGTTGAGAGCCATACGGACTCTAGTGGCCGCTCCAACATGACCTTCCTAGACTGGAAGTATCTCATAAACAACACCCGCTCCTCCTCATTTCTTAGCCCGTGATCTAGAATGGGGTCGGGTACAGTGAGATCAAGTGGCTTGGACTTATGGTACCCGGTGATAGGATTCATCGCAAAAGCCCTGAAATGGAAGAAACAGACAGTAAATACAAGAAAATAGGAAAAACAGAAAAGATAT
The DNA here is from genome assembly GCA_033977485.1 of Hydrangea macrophylla. NCBI lineage: Eukaryota > Viridiplantae > Streptophyta > Magnoliopsida > Cornales > Hydrangeaceae > Hydrangea > Hydrangea macrophylla. Next base: position 35,033,852 of record CM066992.1, read on the forward strand.
AGAAACTGCTACTCTTCGATCGATCGAAGTATGTTCGATCAATTGAAGAAGTTCCATGTTCGATCGCTTGAGCCACTTTTGATCGATTGAAAAGATGCTGGGTTCGATCGCTCGAACATAGTTCAATGGATTGAACTGTGGCTGAGCTCGATCGCTCGAACCAAGTTCGATCGATCGAACACAATGAAGGTGCAGCGACAACGATAGATAACGGGAATAGCCCGTAAAGATAAAAATTAAGGAAAAAAACATCAAATAAAGGATTAAAACCAATTGGGGGCACCCCCAATATAATTCTAATGAAAAGAAAGACACAAGGGGGTGTACCGAGACCTCACTTCGAGATACACGCGACAGGGGGGATGAGGTGGTTGATGATGATGATCCGAGGGGTCAGGCTCTCCTTAGGTGATGTAGTTGTGTATGGGGGTTCAAAATCGGTGAGATTCTCCTTTGTCTCCGATCACTTGAACGTGAGAGAGAGAATGAGAAACTGAGAAAGTGTATAGCAGATGCCTCGTTTAAATACAAGTCTCGATCGATCGAGAAAGTTCGATCGATTGAGTCCTATTGAAGCGCTTGAGGTACTGATAATTTCGATCGATCAAGATGAGTTTGATCGATCGAACTAAGAAATTTTATAATATTATTGAATTAAAGGATTATACACCCCCAACTAACCCACATTGGTCTGGACATAGAGAAAAATGATAAAACAGTGCATTGACAGGTCATGTAAGCCAAAAAGTCATCATCACCATAAAACATTGCATAATTTTATAGATAAAACATTATAGTAGCATCCATTTGTAACATTATTGCCCCCAACATGGTATTTAAAACCTTATTGATAAAGAAAAACTAAAAGAAACTAAAACTAATAAGACTTTGTCCACGACTGCACTTCAATTGATGAAAGAAAGATGAAATGACAGAATACAATTGAAGTGGAGCACTACTCTTCAAGCATGAAAATATCTTCTTCCACAACTTCTTTTTCCGCCAAAGCTTTAAATGTGGGGTACAAATTTGATGATTTTCTTTTCCAGAATAGCCGGAAAGCATCCAGGGCATCATTTAGCAAGTCTGAACTCTCCAAAGAATTGATCGCACATGCAGGAGGTAATCAAATGAAGATAGCGATAATGGCGTGTAAGTTCGCAACAGACTTTCCTCTTGCGGCAGAGTACGTGGGGACCTTATGTATGGTCCAAATCCGTGGAACAACTGATGTAGAAGGAACAGCGGCAGTAACATTTGATTCATAGTGACACCCCTGACAAAGAAAAACAAAATGGGAAACGAAGAAATAAATCAACTAGAACAAAGGAAAGAACTAACAGAAAGAATTTAACAAAGAAAAATGAAAAGAGAAAGGAATGTGACCAAGATTTAACCTCACTATTGGCCTGATATCACCAGGTGCACTAGCAGGTAGAGGGCATTGAAGCCGGAACAACAAATAACTCAAGTGCACAAAAATTTAGGTAACCACTTGGATGACAAGGAAGTCATCAACATAAATGAATACAGCACTATGGCATTCCGGCACCACATCCTGTAAATCTTCTTCTTCCCACGGTTCCCACATTGAATCATTCTCCCACTGTTCCATCAGAGCATCATCGACTTCCCAAACAACATATCCCTCTGGTTGTCCCTCCTCTTCAGGGAATTCCATGTGCTCAAAAGGATTGATCTGGAGGAGAGAAGGGTTGTATGGGATGTATCCTTGGGTTAAGTCAACGACATCTTCTGCCCCTGGCCCTTGGTAAGGAGAAAAGCAGAATGCTATTTCATCGGCAGTCCAAGGGGGGTTATGATATTCTGAATCAGCCCATGACCAATTGAGTGAACATCATCATCTCTCATGTTGAACAGCCTGCAGATGATAGATAAACATGGAATAGCAGGTTAAGGTCGAGGTCACACTCAAAAATAGATAAACAAAAGAACTAAAACAAAGTAAAATGCAGTGAAGGAAAGAATACAACAACATGGCGAGTACGCACTTGAGCATTTTAGGTCGAGGAATAATCGGGCTCATCCAGTTAGATGTGCTCGACCTCTGGTTGGAAATCCTCTAAGAACAGTTTTAACCTTTGTCCATTGACCTTAAAACTTTAGTCGTTCTTAGGATTGAATAACTCGACAGCCCCATGTGGAAAGACAGATTTGACTATAAAGGGTCCTGTACACCTAGATCGGAGTTTTCCTGGGAATAGATGAAGGTGTGAATCGTATAATAAAATTTTCTGTCCCGGCTCGAAAGATTTTTGAAAAATCGTTCTATCATGGCGAGCCTTCAACCTTTCATTGTGAAGTTTAGCATTATCGTATGCATCTCAATGGATTTCTTCCAGTTCAGCCAACTGGAGTTTTGAGATGACCTCCCTCTTTAATGTCAAAGTTTAATGAGCGTGTCTCCTAATATGCTTTATGCTCAATTTCGACGGGAAGGTGACATGCCTTGCCATACACTAACCTATACGGGGACATCCCCAGATTTGTCTTGTAGGCAGTGCGGTATGCCCAAAGAGCATCGGTCAGTTTATAAGCCCAGTCTTTTCTATTGAAACTAACCGTCTTTTCTAGTATATGCTTGATTTCACGGTTAGCCAACTCTGCCTGCCCGTTTGTTTGTGGGTGGTAGGCTAGAGCGATCTTGTGATTCACCCTGTATTTCTTGAGTAGTGATTCCAAAGGCCTATTGCAAAAGTGCCTGCCTTGGTCACTTATTAATGCTTTTGGGGTTCCGAAACGCGATAGGATGTTTTCCTTAAGGAAGGACATTACTTTTTTGTAGTCATTGCGTCTCGTTGGTATCGCTTCCACCCATTTTGATATATGCTCCACAGCTAGGAGTATGTATTCGCAGTTATTTGATTTAGGAAACGGGCCCATAAAGTCTATGCCGCAACAATCGAATATTTCAATTATGATAATTGGAGTTAAGGGCATGGAGTTTATTTTTGAAATTGTACCGAGCTTTTGACAGCGTTTTTTGTAAAAAGCGTAAGCATCTTTAAACACGGTAGGCCAATAGAAGCCGTTGTGTAGGACTTTATGTGCGGTCTTTTTTGAAGACAAATGGCCTCCGCAAGTCTCAGAGTGGGAGGATGCTAAAATGACTGTTATATCCTCATTCGGGGTGCAACGCCTGATGACTTGATCAGCACAATACTTGAATAAGTAAGGGTCACCGAAAAAGAAATGATGTGCAAACGAGAGGAATCGTTTCTTGTCCTAATTTAACCAATGATTAGGGGTCTTTCCCGTAACTAGATAGTTCACTATATTCGCATACCAAGGCAAACTGGAAATAGCCATCAATTGCTCATATGGGAATTCATCCTTTATCGGTGTGGGTTCAGTGTTATCAACAAATGTTAACCGAGATAAATTGTCAGCGACCACATTCTCTACTCCTTTTTTGTCCTTGATTGTGATATCGAATTCTTGGAGTAGAAGTATCCAACGGATAAGCCTTTGCTTTGCATCCTTCTTAGATAACAGGTACTTCAGGGCTGAGTGGTCTGTAAAACAGACAATTGGGGACCCTATTAGATATGACCTGAACTTATCTAGAGCGAAGACTATTTCCAGTAGTTCTTTTTTGGTAGTCGTATAATTCATTTGAGCTTCGTTAAGTGTTCGACTAGCATAGTAGATTACATAAGGCTTATTATCCTTCCTCTGTCCTAGAACTGCGCCAATGGCATAATCGCTAGCATCGCACATTAACTCAAAAGGCAAACTCCAGTCGGGTGCCTGTATTATCAGTGCGGAGGTAAGGTGTTCTTTCAGTGCGTCAAAAGATGTTTGACAGTTTTCCGACCATTCGAATGGCATGTCTTTAGCCAATAGTTGACACAGTGATCGGGAGATTGCACTAAAATTTTTGATAAAGCGACGATAGAATCCCGCATGTCCCAGAAAAGATCGGATGTCTTGGACTGTACGAGGGACATGTAGGTTTGAAATTATATCGATTTTTGCTTTATCGACTTGGATACCCTCATCAGAAATAATGTGGCCGAGGATAATTTCCTTGGTCACCATAAAGTGACACTTTTCCCAGTTTAGTACTAAGTGTTTGTCCTTGCATCTCGCTAATACATTCTCAAGGTTTTCCAGGCAGTTATCGAAACTATGGCCAAACACTTAGAAGTCGTCCATAAAGACCTCAAGTATTTGTTCGACCATATCACTGAATATGCTCAACATGCACCGCTGAAAGGTGGCAGGTGCATTGCATAAGCCGAAGGGCATATGACGGTAGGCGAATGTACAGAACGGACAAGTGAAAGTCGTCTTCTCCTGATCTTTCAGAGCAATTTCGATTTGGTTATAGCCACTATATCCGTCCAAGAAGCAATAAAATTTATGACCCGCCACTCTTTCTAGCATTTGATCCATGAATGGCAATGGAAAGTGGTCATTTCGGGTCACAGTATTTAACTTTCAATAATCAATACACATCCGCCATCCAGTGGGGACGCGTGTTGGTACTAACTCACCGTCTTTGTTTGGGATAACTGTTATACCAGCCTTTTTGGGCACCACCTGGGTTGGACTAACCCAAGAGCTGTCAGAGATAGGATATATAATCCCAATGTCCAGAAGTTTTAGGACTTCCTTTTTAACAACTTCTTGCATATTGGGATTCAGACGCCTCTGCATTTGTCGCGAAGGTTTGGCGTCTTCCTCTAGATATATCTTATGGGTGCAATTAGATGGGCTTATGCCTTTTAGGTCGGCAATAGTCCATCCCAATGCTCCCTTGTACTGTTTGAGCATTTGAATTAACTTATCCTCTTATTCAAAGTTCAACGTGGATGAGATTATCACAGGATAAGTCTTTTCAGTCCCAAGAAAAGCGTATTTAAGCTCTTTTGGAAGCTCCTTTAATTCTAAATCGGGAAACTGAAAGTTCGAAGGCATAGTTAACTTCGTTTTTGGAGGCAAAGGTTCATATGGTGTGACCCATATGCATTCAGCTCTATCTTCCTCTTTAGTTTCCATCATGAGGCAAGCATGATTTAGGGCAGTGTCTAATGGAGTTGAATCATTAGATTTGCAGACTACGTCAAATTGTGACACTACTACTTCCAAAGGATCTTTATAGTCAACAAAATTAGCCTCGTCTTCAATGATCGTTTCGATGAAGTTAACTTCTTCTTCGTCCTTGTATTCTTCAAGTCGGGGATTTAAAAATATCTTGACATTTAAGGTCCTGTTCCCGAATACGATGGTCATGATACCACTTCTTATTTTGATTGTGGCATCAATGGTGTTGAGAAATGGACGTCCAAAAATCACTGGGATTTGTGAACATGGATTACACACGGGTTCGGTATCCAATATCACAAAATTGACCAGGAAGACAAAAGTGTCTATCTGTACCAGAACATCCTCCAGCATTCCTCTAGGGTATTTGACAGACCTATTTGCCAGTTGCAACGCAACTCGGGTGGGTTTGAGTTCACCCAACCCTAGTTGTTTATAAACTGAGTATGGCAGCAGGTTCACGCTTGCTCCAAGATCAAGGAGAGCGTTGTCTATTCTTTGATTTCCAATTCGGCACGAGACAGTTGGGGTGCCAGGGTCTTTAAGCTTTGGAGGTAATTCATTTTGAATGATTGCGCTTGCTTGGCAGGCTACATAAGCGTGTTTCTTCACACTTTGCCTCCTCTTGATCGTGCATAAGTCTTTGAGGTACTTAGCATAGGCCGGCACTTGTTTGATTGCATCAAGGAGTGGAAGATTGATTTTGACTTGTTTGAACAGTTTCAAGAACTCCTGATTCTTTGCCTCGTTTTGGGGTTTCTTAAGCCTTTGAGGGTAAGGCGCGGGGAAAGGGCATTTGGGTAATTCGTCACTGGCAAGCTCCTTTCCGGGCCTTCTCTCAATTTCTTCTACTCGTTTAGGAGCTTCATCTTTTTCAACCAATGGTTCGTTATTATTGAGTTGCTCCTCTTCCTGAGTAGATGGTTTGCTCTTAGTCACCACTTCCTCCTCTTTATATTCCTCGGGAATAGAGTGAGGCATGTTTTGCCCTATGACCTTGCCACTTCTCAGAGTAGTCACGGCTTTGGCATGCTCATGATTATTGGGACCATTGTTGAATCCCTTAGGGTTTGGAAGTGGTTGGGCAGTAAATGTTCCACCCAATCCCTCTTGTCTGCATCCATCCTCTCTAACGTCGCAGACATCTTGCTCATCATTTGAATTAATTGTTGCGTTAGATTCACGTTAGAAAGAGGATCTTCCTCCTGTGACTTTTTGTGTGGGGGAATGTACACGTTCGACTGTTGATTAGAGGGTTGCGCTTGGTTATAGTTATTAGGTCTATTTTGATTGAATGGCTAGGGTTGCCTATTGAATTGCCCTTGATATTGGTTATTGTTATTATAGGGCTGTTGTTGGTATTGATTTTGGGTCCCAACATTGTTTTTCCAATCAAACCCAGGGTGATTCCATCTATTGTTATTATTTTGTGAATTATAATTATTATAGGAATTCCCCGCCCCCTATACCATTGCATGGCATTTATTTCTATAGGGGGTTGTTCTTGAAAATACGGCACATTAGGACAGTATTGATTAGTGTGTCCCAACATATTGCATGTGCCGCAGGGTTCTTCAGGTAGAACCTGCCTCGAACATTCCCCTTTCATCCCTAATTCCTCGACTTTTTTAGTTAATTCCTCATATTTATTCATTAGGTGATCTTCACTTTTTAGTTGGTATAAACTCTTCTCCTCTACACAAGATATCTGTGAGAGTGGGATATCTTCAGAATTGGACCATTCATGGGCATGTTCAACTAGCCACTCAAAGTGAGCTTCAGCTTCTTCAGTGTTTTTGCGAAGAAATGGTCTTGAACTCATGGTCTCGACCAACTTTTTAGTTTCACCATTTAACCCTTCGTAAAAGTAGCTTATGGTTCGCCATTTCTCATACCCATGATGTGGGCATGATAGAAGCAAATCCTTGAAACGCTCCCAAGTTTGGGTAAAAGTTTCATCGCTCTTTTGTTTGTAAGAGTTTATTTGTTGTTTGAGCTCGGTGGTCATGCGAGGTGGAAATAATTTCTTTAGAAATGTAGTGTTCATCGCATGCCAAGTGTAGATTGAATTCGGCTTCAACGTGAGTAGCCACGCTTTTGCTTTATCCTTCAAGGTGAAAGGAAATAGCATTAGGCGTGTCACGTCTACAGGACAATTCTGTGGAAATATTTTACAAACATCCTCAAAGTCCTTGACGTGCAGAAATGCCTTCTCGCTCTCCATTCCATGGAAGGTAGGAAGGAGTTGAATCATTCCATTACAAAATTGAAATTCGCCAGCATGAGAAGGAATGAGAATACAAGAAGGTGTTGGAGCATGTTCAGGTGTCATGAGATCGCACAAAGGACGAAGTGAATTGTCGATTGGTACAACCACATTATCACCGTTCTCACTTTGATTATCAGCCATTGAATCAATAGGTGTAGCTATGGGATTAATAGAATTAGAAGAATCAGTTAAGTAGAATGGATTTCCAAGAATTCCTTCGATGGAATTTTCGGACATGAACGGGAAAAATCCTAAAAGGTTTGACTCTAAAGAAGAAAAGAAAAAGAAAAAGAAAGCAAAAATAGATAAAGATAGATTGAGATAAACTAAGTAATAATTCGTCGCCTTCCCCGGCAACGGCGCCAAAAACTTGACACGAGAATTTTTCTGTGTGCGCTTGTGTGCTATACCCAAGTGTAGGTAATCGTGCAAGTAATATAGTACTGGAAGTCCAGGTCGATCCCTTAGGGAAGGTTGGAAATTAATTACTTAGATTAAACTCTAAAAAGAAAAAGAAAAAGAAAATTTAATACTTAAGGTGACTGTAGAACACGGAGTTCTACAATTAACAACTATTAAAATTAAAAGTAACTAAATTACTTTAAACTAATAACTAACTAGTTAACTAGAGCAATATTTTAAAACTGGTTTTCTTAATAAAAGAGAAGTGTTGGGATCACACGAATCCATAGTGACCTAGCCATCTACCATGCAATTACGTTAAAGCTCATTGGAGTACATCTTCTACAATATTCCGTATTTATCTAAAGGTAAAGAATCCATAGTCCTTCCATGACCACGACTATATCATCTAAATTAAGTTCGAAATACATGAAAGCGGTTTAAAACAATAGTTAAGACTCGCACCCACAATGGTGTTAGCATTGAGAGTGGTTTGCAAAAGATATTGAAGAAAAATGCTTTAAGGCTTTAAGTTCAAAGACTATTTTGACAAACTGAGCATTTGGGGATAGTTTGATAACAAATCTGTAAAACAAAAAGTCTAGGAATACTGTATTGAATGTTCTCAAGAATCAGAGGTTTCGATCGATCGACGCGTTCTCGATCGATCGAACATCTTCATCTCTCGATCGATCGAAATGTCTTCGATCGATTGACTGTATCTCTGTCGCGATCGATCGAAGTTAGATCGATCGAACTAACTTCGATCGATCAAATACAAGAATTATTCTGCTGCATGGCAGAGGCTTAAGATCATGGTTTCATCATGATCTCCCAACCTGGGGACTACTCAGACATGGTCTGGAGTATCACATAATTGTTTTTAATGTAAAGGTCCATTAAAGTCTTGTTTGGTTGCGTTTTAATCATGAAAATTATAAAAACTAATGGTGTAAACTTATCTAGCATGCAAAAACTACTAGTCTAATAGATTAAACTATAATAAATTACGAGCAGAATATAAATAAAGTAATACGAAGTAACCTGGAATGAAGAACTATTATTAAACGTTACAGAATCCAACCAAAACACTAAAAATCCTTGATAAAAACCTACAAAACAAAAAGAAAACTCTCTCTATATATAAAACTGATGAAAAGTAATGTGGGCGTCCTTTCTTTTTGCATGAATATAACTGATATATATAGAAAAACCTAAAGCTAGGGTTACAACCAATGTCCCCGCTGCGTGCGCGTAGGTTATGATAAAACCCATGTTCGATCGATCGAACATCTCTCTATCGATTGAACTTGTGGGATCTTCGAGCACTTGAACTCCTTTCGATCGATCGAAGCCTCGATCACTCGAGCCTTCTTCGATCACTCGAAACTCTCTTTTCCTTTTTCACTTGTCTTCATTAAACCCATTAACTTCCTTTCATCTTCCTTTTATCACACAGCAACAGTAATTTGCACACATAACCACTAAAACAATACCACTTATCATAGATTAATCATATTATATAAAAACTGGCATTGTAAACTAATTTAGTGTATTTTCTTCTTTTAGCGCCGTTGTATTTTACAAATACCCCCGCTTGTCAGCAGTGGCTTAGTTATTCCTAAAAATAAGGGACCACTACACATTTACCCCACTAACATAAGCATTTTTTTGTTCAAATTCTATAAATAGGGCAGGTAGTGCAACATTAGGAGGGGCTAACACACACGCCACTTCTGCTCTTGCAGACTTTAATTTCTCCTCATAACAATATTGCTTTTGTTTTTGAGTGATTTATGAGTTCTCATTGCATGTTCGAGTGTTTGTAATTATTACTTGAATTCAATCAATGAAGATGACGATGTTCATGGAGGTATTCTGAATTCCAGTGTTTGTTTTGTTTCCTTTCAATTGCTATTTGTAATTGCTTACTTGCATCAGAGTAGAGTTAAGACCCAAAACTTGTTATTTAACAACAGTCGTTTGAATTAGAAGTCAGATTAGGTTATTATAACCTCGTTGAGTCCACGTGAACTCTGGCATGCCCAGCACACACAACACTAAAAATTATTGTAAACAATTTTTGGCACGCCCAGTGGGACTGTGTCAAATGGCAGGAAAGGGAACACGATCTAAGGGGATTTCCCAGGAGATAGGCTCACGTGAACTTGTCTTAGAACCCGTCATAGAACCGGTCATAGAACCCGTCTTGGAACCGGTCTCGGAACCGGTCATCAGCTCAGTAGCCAGTCAGGCAGACTTATCTAACATGAGCAACCACTTGATGGAAATGTTCAGCCAACGCTTGGCTGAGATGTCCATTAAGCAGGATTAGACTTTTACCCAAGTGAGGGAAATGTTCTGTGAGATAAAGGAATGGAAGGAACACCAAGCGAGTGACCTTGCATAACAAACTATCACACCAACCTCCCTGTCACAGGTTGGTTTGAGGGCAAGTCAAAATGCCCCTTCTTCCTCCTGGACCGAAAAATATATTACCCCACCAAAGAGGGAAGGCAAGGAAACCTTAGGGGAGACCGAAAACCCATCCCGGGTTGTGATCCGACAAAACAACCCCATCAGGGAACATTGATCGGTCTAAACGGGCAAGATTCAGACCGTCAGTGGGGAAGAATCAATCCATTGTTCGGAGACAACCCAGTCACCGAGGACAAACCCATGGGGAATGATAGAATCTGTCCAGAACATGAGACCGAAATGGGTAGGGGGCCCCTGTACAAACAGCTAGGGTAGATCGAGAATAGATCGCCGAGGTCATTTGCCAAGACTTTGGCGGCCTGCTCCGCCGAACCCAAAGGCCTGTTTATCGGAGGCCGCATACCAATGCCATTGAAAGAGTACCTTTTTCCCGAGGATATAAGGTGCCCAATTTCACAACGTTTTCTGGTAAGGGAGACCAATCAACCGTGGAACACATCGGTTAATTCCTGCTTTAGAGCGGAGAGGTGTGCCACCGAGGAGATATGCTACTAAAGATGTTCCCTAATTTCTTGACCGGGGTAGCTTTTAGTTGGTATGTCAACTTACCTTCGAACTCATTCCAGACATGGAACCAAATGGAAGAAGCGTTTCATGCCCAATTTTATCGAACTGAGCCCGAAGTTTCTATGGCCGATTTGACTAGGCTGTATCAATTCCCAAGTGAATCGGCTAAAGTATACATTGCCAGGTTCAAACGGGATAAGCATCATTGCAGGGTCATGTTACCCAAGGAAGAATTTGTCAATATAGCCCTTGGGAGACTTACCTTCAAAATTAGGAAAAAGTTTGAGGGCATGGGTTTTTGCGATCTCTTTGAGTTAGCAACTCGAGCTGCCCGATATGAGCACATGCTCGAGGAAGAATAAGAAAGGAAAAATTCATCCAAAGGAACCTATTATAGGGATCCCAATTTTGACATTCATGCTACTGAATGCGAATTTAGTACTGAAGTGGACGTGACCGAGATTGTATCAAAAAGGCCGTATCTATGCCAACAATTGCCTAAACCAACTGATGCGCAGTTGTCCTCGGTCATAAAACAGCCTTTTGAGGTCGGCAAGCAATATTCATTTAACATTGCTATGGGTGACCAGATTTTTGACTGTATGATGGCCGATAGGCAAATTCGGCTTCCACACGACGTGAAATTACCTTCGGCTAATGAGCTGAAAGGAAAAGAGTATTGCAAATGGCATAACTCTTGGCGTCATACCACTAGCAACTGCCTGGTGTTTCAAAATGTCTTGCAAGATATGATCGATAAGGGGAATCTGAAGTTTGCCGAAAAAGAGAAGGAAATAATGGGAGTTAATAGCAATCCATTTCCGGAGATAGTGGGGGCAAACATGGTGGCTCCTAATTTTACCATCTTGCGCAGGCCAAGATAAAAGATCGGCCTCAAAGAAGCTAAAGTTACTGAAACAAGCACGAGAGTCAACCAACGGGCGAAGGCAAGAGTGGCTTCTAGTATAGTGTCAGACGTGGCCGATCAAGAGGAGAGTAAGGTCCCAACTATGCAATGGATGGTTGATTTGATCGAACAAGGGCTATGTCCTAAATGCAAGGCTGAGGTAATCAAACCTCCCGAGCTAAAGAAGGAAAAGGCTTCTAGGCCACCAAGTCCGAGAAGGCCGATTCAAAGTCACCTCACGTATCCAAACCAAGAGTATCGCTGGAAGCCCAATTTTCAGGAGCGTGAGAATTTTTGTGATGGACCAAGGCAGGAAAACAGGGACGTAGGAAGAAAAACTTACCAACGCCAAGACTGATCCCCGCACATGGTTGTCCCACCATAGACCGAAGTGAACCGCTGGAAAAGGGTGGAACACCCAAAATTCCAAGAGCATACGTACTTCAGCAAGACGCAGAAAAGGAGAATGCAGAGGCTGAGGCAGTCAGTTCGGGACTGGGAAGCTAGATACTACTTGGAAAAGAAGCGGTTAGATCAACAAAAGGACATGGTGCCAAGGATGATCCTAAGCCGTAAACGAAAGGAGAAAATTGAGGTAGAAAATCGAGATACAAAACCTCAGAAGCTTGAAATACCATCAGTTCCGAAGGTGAACGAATCGGACATAGACATGGCCGATATTGATTCGGATGATGAGGGATCACTGGACAAATACATCCAATTTGGAAGTATTCCAAAAGATTTCTTGGTGAATATGGTGTACACATTGCCGATGTCTTTCGGAGCGAAGCCCGACCAAGAATGCAAGATGGAGGGTGATATGCATAAGGACAAGAGTCCATCAACTCCAATATTTGTCAACCAGGAAGTAAAAATAGAGAAGCCGAAGGTATCAATAATCAGACCAAAGACCGAAGATGAAAAAGGAAAGAAACCAACTAAAGTAGTCTTTGAGAAGCCGACAGAAGGAATGTCACAACATCTGAAGCTGTTATACACCAACGCGGCTATTGATGGAGTGCCATATTCGAGGGTACTGATCGATAATGGAGCTGCGGTAAACATCCTACCATCCATTATGTTGCTAAAGTTGCAGCAAGATGAGAAATAATTGATCCCAACTGAGCTCACAGTCTGTGGGTTCACAGGGACACTGGCGAAGACAAAAGGAATCCTCCCAGTAGAGCTTACTGTAGGAAAGAAGACCACCATGACAGCTTTCTTTGTCGTGGATTCTGGAGCCTTATATAACGCCTTGCTCGGTAGAGACTGGATCTATACCAGTTGGTGCATACCTTCACCTTTGCATCAGTTCTAGATTTTTCTGGAACGGTGACGAGGTGGAACTGGTCTGGGCTGATCACAAGCCTTTCGTTGCCAGAATACATTGCTCTGAGGTCGTTTTGTATGAAGACGATATCGACCCCATCAAATTTATCAGAATAGATAAAAATGGTAGGCCGAGATCGGCCACCATGGTGAAGGACAAAAGAATCAATTGATTCAGGTGTACAAACAACTCGATCGGGCATCAATCATGATTACGCCGATCGACCATGATGCAGAACTTAGTATCCCCAATGGACCAGAACCCATCATTAGTGATGCATAGAAGGGCACTGGCCATGCAGGCCAGTGTTACTAGAGTGCAGGCTTTCCTGGTAGACAGGCAAGCACAAATATCCTCAGCCGACATCGTGGATATTATTGAAGATTTCCAAGGAGAAATGACGAAAGAGTGTATAGAGCTAGAGGAGTTATCATCGGCCCCGGCGAAGCTCGATGACCTAAAAGTCAATGTATAATATCCTCTCCTCGAGGTTGATTTGGGGGCAAGCGGAGAATACCAACCCACTTTCATAAATCAGTTACTTGAACCCGATTTCAAGGCATCATTGATATCTTTACTTAGAGAATTTAAAGATTGCTTTGCCTGGGACTACCATAAAATGCCTGGGTTGGCAAGGGAACTCGTGGAACACAGATTACCGATCAAGGAAGGATATAGGCCATTCAAACAATTACCCCGGAGAATATCCCTTGAGGTTATTCTTAAAGTCAAAGAAGAAATTGAACGGCTGCTGAAGGCTGGCTTTATCAGAACAACCAGGTACGTCGATTGGATTTCCAATATTGTGCCGGTAGTCAAGAAAAATGGCAAGATAAGGGTTTCTATAGACTTTAGAAATCTGAACATGGCAACCCCTAAAGATGAATACCCAATGCCGATGGCTGATCAGCTCATTGACGCCGCGGCCAAGCATTAAATTTTATCCTTCATGGATGGGCATTCAGGATATAACAGATCTATATAGCCGAGGATGACGTCCCTAAGACCGCATTCAGATGTCCTAGTGTAATTGGAACATTTGAATGGGTAGTTATGCCGTTCGGGTAGAAAAATGTTGGAGCAACATATCAACGAGCCATGAACGCGATCTTCCATGACATGATTGGGAAAATCATGGAAGTTTACATTGAGCAGGGGCAGGAATAATTGTGATATCACCGAAAAAATGAAAGACCGTTTTCTCATTCAAACTAGAATTTGAGTGTTCTTGTAATCAAGCGGAATATGAAGCATTAATCATCGGCTTGGAAATAATGGCCGAGCTAGATATATCAGCAATTCACATTATCGGTGACTCAAACCTTATCATTAGCCAGCTCAGTGGTGAGTTCAGGTGAAAGAGCTGGGAGTTACTGCCTTTCAACTCGATTGCTCTCCAATTACTACGGGAATTTGATGACATTAGAGTTCAACACGTTGCTTGAGCCTATAATTCTGAGGCTGACAATTTAGCACAAGTCGCATCAAGAACCAAATTGGAAGTTAATGATAACAAAAAATTGATAAGAATACAAAGAAGAATCTTGCCATCGATAAGACAACGAGAAATGGCGGTAGATGCGTTCTCGGTAGTCATGGACGATCAGGACTAGAGAGTCTCGATAATCAGATGCCTCTTGCACCCAAGCTGTATCGCTGAGAGGAAAATAAAGTTATCTTTGGTTAATTATGTTTTACTTGATGGAGAATTGTTTAAGAAAAGCCTTAAGGATGAAGTTTTAGTGAGATGCTTGGACAAGCTCGAGGCCATGAAAGTAATGGCCGAGGTACACGAAGGTATCTACGGAGCACACCAGGTAGGTACAAAGATGAAATGGTTTCTCATAAGATACAATTATTATTGGCTGAGTATGCTAAAAGACTGTATTGACTATGCCAAAGGATGTCAAGCATGCCAAAAACACGGGCCAATACAGCGGGTACCAGCTACCGAGATGCAGACGATTGTAAGACCATGGCCATTTCGTGGCTGGGCCATAGACCTAATTGTGAAAATATACCCACCATCCTCAGGTCAACACTGCTTCATAGTGGTAGCAACTGATTATTTTACGAAATGGGTGGAGGCAGTACCAGCCAAATCAGTGAATCAAGAATATGTAATCAAATTCATTAACGAACACATAATTCACCGATTCGGGCTTCCAGAAATGATTACAGCAGATCAAGGATCGGTCTTCACGGGAGACAAAGTTAAGGCATTTACTGAAAGCCGAGGTATCAAAATCCTTAATTCAACTCCGTATTTTGCCCAAGGAAACGGACAGGCCGAATCATCAAACAAAACAATCAAAGGGATAATAGAGAAGATGGTGGAAGGTAATCCTAGGATATGGCATGATTTATTGTTTGAGGCGTTGTGGGCATATAGGACATCAAAGACATCAGCCACAAACATTATGCCATTCATGCTTACCTATGGTCATGACGCAATGCTACCTATGGAAGTCATTGTCCGGTCAGTAAGGTGAGCATTTCAACTCGGTCTTGAATCAGCCGAATACACTAAAGCAATGTTGACCGAGTTGGAAGAGCTCGATGATGTCCATCTTAAAGCTTTGGACTGCATTAAGGCACAAAAGAACAGAGTAACTCGGGCATACAACAACAGGGTCAAACACAAATGTTTTGGCGAGGGAGATCTTGTTTGGAAGACTGTATTGCCATTAAGAGAAAAAAGATGGCCGATATGGAAAATGGTCGGCTAAGTGGGAAGGACCCTACCAGGTAATGTTAGTCATAATAGGGGGAGCATATCAGCTAATGGATCTAGATGGTGAAATGTATGCAAGACCGATAAACAGAAAATATCTAAAGCAGTATGTGCCATCACATTGGGAGATCGCAAAATTAGATTGAGTAAAAATCAAAAATGTTTCATTGATATCAATGGAAGTTTACAAGTTACGGCCGTAGCTTAAGCAAACGGCTACAAAAAAAAGAACATTTACATATATTCATTTACTGCTTGGCAAACTTAAGCCTTAATTCCTCCCAAGCCTGATCTAGATACTCAAGCTCCCTTTCGGCATTCTCCTTATCGGCCTGCCACTTACTCGCCTCTGTGGCCGTCCCTGTCAGGGCCTCCACATACTCTTGCGCAGTACGCCTGACATCAAGGATGGCTTTCTCGGACAGAGCAAGGCCAGCATTAGTGTTCTTTAGGTCAGTGTTGATTTTGGCCAACCCGGTCTCAAGCCGGGCCTTCTCCAGCAAAAGACGCTCCTTCATGGCCTTAGAAGCTTCATACTGCTGCTTACAGACCCCCAGATTATCAACGTGTGCTTTGCGCACCCTCAATTTTTCCTCAATCTCGGATACTCTTTTGGTGGCGGCACGATGCCTATTTAGATAATCTGGGAGTCTCACTTGCAAATCCCTGAGATACATCTCATCAGTTATATCCAAGCAGGAAATCAACAGACCCATAGCCGAATGGAACTCATCAAAGTCTGGGAGTTGGGAAAGTTTGCGTTGGACCGTAGTCCTAAACCACTCCTCAGCCCTCTGATACTCAGCAGCGGAGGGAGGAGCGCTAGCCTGAGCCACCATAGGTTCGGCCTGAAGGAGCTTCTCGGGGCTCAAAAGAGCAAAGAAGGCCTCGACTGATGAGACTGAGGTGAAATCAGGAATGGGGAGAGAACTGGAAACCTACATGGAAGAATGCAAATAAGCATGAAGGCGGAGAAAAATCATTTAGGAATAGCAAAGAAAGAAGCCAAGTTACCTGAACAGGAGGGGAGCTAGTAAATGATACGACTGATGGGAATGGTGGAATGGCCGAGTCTTTCACTGGTCCAGGTGGAGAAGCCGATGTCTCTGTCTAAGAGAAACCGGTAGATAGGGGCTCCTCAGTAACATCCTTGTCGACTGAATTGTCCATGTCAATAGGAATCCTGGAGAAACCCAGGTCAATGGAATCGTGGTGATCTGACCCCAAAGGCCTCTCATCCCCAGTTTTCTCAGAGGAGTCACCGGTGGCAGCTTCGTCGGTGCTCGGTGTCAGGATAGCGGCCGCACCCTTAAGGGTGGCCTGCTTGGTTTCATCCAGTCCTCTCAGCCATTGTAGCTCGACCATTAACTGCTCGTAGGTCATCTGCGGAGTGGCATCGGTTGGGGCGGCTAGAGATGAGGATGAAACAGGAGGCTTGAGAGGAGATATGGGAGGAGGCGGCATCTGTGCCCGAGAAGATGGAGGCTTCATTGTCGCCTGTCCGGTCTTCTTAGAAGCACCACTACTGACCCCCTGTTCCAGGTTAGAGAGAGATCAGCCTCATGCCCATTTATAGAAAGAAATAATAGTAATAAATCGAAAGGAAAATCGATACCTTACCCGATTTGAGGGTGGCTGTGGTTACATTTCGGCGTTGACAAGTTGAGAGAGGGACTTCTTTGTCCGACTCTATATCGGTCACACCGGTCGGAGTTTCTCTTGGAAGGGCCTCTGAATAAGAATTACAAATAAAATCAGTTAGAGAAGTGAAAGGCAGAGAGAAACATAAAGAATGAAATACCTAAAACTGGTGCCCCAGTTTCTACAACCCAGATGGCCGACGAGTGATCGGCCATTCCCAAATCATACAGCCCGGTATAAGTGAATTTTTCCCAAGGTTCCATCATTGATGATGATTGCCGATTCATCATCATAGCAATGGCAAAATCGGCCTCGAGTAGCGGAGGATGCCGACACTCAAAAGGTTCGAGAAACTGTTCAAAAGAAATGACAGATGAATAATCAGCCGTCTGCAGATACTTTTTATATGCTCTTGCTATTTTTTCCTTGTGTTCTTATTCAAGCATCCTCAAGTGCCACTTCATATTGGACTGCATGACCTCGGGCTGTCTAGGATCGAATTTGAATTTAAAAAATTTTCAAAGGCAAGAACTGCTTGATAAGCGATTTTACCTTTGGTTGATTGGGCTTTCCTTTTCTGACCTGCAGCCTGAACCAAAGAGGGGTTAGTAGAACAAGAAGGTTTCTCGGTGATAGGAAGAGAATCATGTTTCAGTACAGAAAAAGGGGCTCGAAACGTAAGCCCGATAGTATTTTGGACCACCAAGTTTCAAACTCGGTGGATGTTGAAGGAAGCTCTTTAAAAGGGAAAACCTCCAGTCCTGCTCGGGCAATTCTGCTAAAGGACCTGCACTTCTCGACCTTGGCCAAATCAAAAAGAAGAGACCACCCGGACATGGAATGGTTAAAGGTTTGGAAAGGGGGAATCGGGATGCGTTGCTTTAGCCTGAGCTGTCGGGCTAAAGCCGGAGCATTATAATACTCCACCCCACACTTGTTATTGTGTTGAGGTAAAACAGGGCTGTACAGGAGATCTCGGCCAACTAAGAAGCTGGCCCAGATGGCTTCGTGTTCTTCCTGCTCGGCCTCAAAAGCTTGGCCAGGACTGTGAAGAAGCCAGTTTGGATATCGAAGCCGAGGGTGGAAGGGGTGAAACTGTTGGGGCGAACGGTTGCCCATGTGTTCGTAAAAGAAAGAAAAAAGATGGTCGAAAGAAAGGCCTTTTGGGCCAAAACCGGCAAAATGGAAAGCAAAGGCCGAGGAATACTCTGGCAGGGTGGTAGGGTCAAAGGTATCAACCAAGCATTTCTTGAGAAAATAAGATTGGAGCCAACACTGGAGAAGCCAAAGGGGTCCCCCCGAGGTTTTAAAGTTGGAAAAGATGAGCTCAAGGACGCCGCGATAAAGATGGGAAAGAATGAGCGGGGCAAGAGCAAGATTCTTGCCCAAGGCCAAGGCTAGGGAAATATGATGATACTCTTTGGTAACCCCATAGGAGGCCGAACAGAAAACAAAATGGTTCAGCCAGTAGACCAAGAAAGGAACGTGTTCTTGGTCAGTGACCTCTCCTTGTCCCATACAGGCCAAGATAAATTGCCCCGAAGGCAGTGATGAAAAGCGGACCCTTGTCCGTTTTGGTCCTAGGGTGTTCAAATTCCAAAGGAGAAGAAATATTTGGGGTAATTTCCTCACCGTGAGTAGGCAAACCAGTAAGAAAACAGACGTCCTGAATGGTCGGGCTCATAAGGCCACAACGGAAGAGAAAAGAATTCGCCGAAGTCGACCAGAAGAATAGAGAAGAAAAGAAGAGAGGTTTATCAAGGAAGAATCTCTCTCTGCTAAGCATGATGGCATCATAAATGTCAAGGGCTCTCCATAGGTCCTTTTTCACCTCTGCCAATTGGTCTACCCAGGAAATCCAGTCAGCAGATGGAATAGGCCAATTCCTCATAGGGTTGGAAGGGGAAAACTGTGAGCCCCATTCAAAATTAGGGGACTGGTAAAGTAATTTGTTGTCTTCTACAACTAAAGGGAAATATAGGTCTAGAGATGATGGAGGGAAAGAATCAAAAGAAGGACCAAGGCCTGTTGAAGAACCAGAAGAGAAAGGAATCAATACCTGAGGATTTATTAGCCCAGGAATGGTTTCAAGGGCCTTTTTAACAGCGGTGGCGGTAGTTTTGGCCGCCGACGCAGTACTAATGGCAGCAGGGGAAGAGGAAGTAGCACCGGTGGTTTGAGAAGCGCTAGTTGCAGAGGAGGAAGCCATGGAAGTTTTAAGAAAAGAAAAGTGTAAAAATTGCAAAGGCAGAAGGAAAGTGAAGAGAAGGGTGAGTGATACGATTTATATAGGAAGAGATAAGGGTAATCATGACTAAGGAACGGTTTCCTAAGAGGTATGCATCGATCCAGGAAATGAGGCAGGCAGAGCTATAAGGGGAAGGACACGTGGAGCTCTGCGTTGTCAATTGCAGTTGGCATTTAAATTTGAATTTCAAACGTCTCATCAAACTAATTGCATAGCGTTTGACAAGACGTTTTGGGGGCATTGTTTACACCCTAATTTGGATTTGCCCAAGGCAGATGACAATCACGTAGGATGATGTCATCACAACAGCGGGTAGGTAGATGAAAGGGGGAGGGCCGATTATAGAGGAAAGATCGATATCAGAGCTAATGGCAGGTAGTAAGCATACAGCCAGTCGATAAATATCGGGGTTAAGACCGAAGGTAGGATGATACTGGATCTTCATGAGATACCTCGGTCTGAACAAGCAAGGCCAAGGTTGCACGGTAGCTGCAATGGTAGCATTAGAATCGGTTAAATAAGATCGATGTCCAGCCATGAAGGTCCTACAGTAGAGACCAAAAGGAGCTTAGAAAGAAGATGTAATATCGGGCTTGGGAAATAGTTGGTAATCAATCTAGTAAGTAAGAAAACATCGGACAAAAGAGACCAGTGGACGCTAGTAGCCTTCCTACGGAGGTTAAGACCGAGGTCCATCAACCAACAAGGATCAAGCTACTCAGGGAAGTTTGAAATCGGTCAAACAGAGTGTGTTCACAAGGCTTTAAAGCAGTTGGCATGGAGAAAGAACACGTGTTGGGGGTTATGCTGAGCTAGAAGAGAAGCAGTTACATAAAGAGGAACGTGGCAGAAATGGGAGCATCAAATAGATGGTGGAAGGTGATCATGGCGTAAAGAGTGGGGGCAGTGGCTTAGTTGTTCCTAAAAATAAGGGACCACTACACATTTACCCCACTAACATAAGCAGTTTTTCGTTCAAATTCTATAAATAGGGTAGGTAGTGCAACATTAGGAGGGGCTAACACACACGCCACTTCTGCTCTTGTAGACTTTAATTTCTCCTCATAACAATATTGCTTTTGTTCTTGAGTGATTTATGAGTTCTCATTGCATGATCGAGTGTTTGTAATTATTACTTGAATTCAATCAATGAAGATGACGATGTTCATGGAGCTATTCTGAATTCCAGTGTTTGTTTTGTTTCCTTTTCAATTGCTATTTGTAATTACTTACTTGCATCAGAGTAGAGTTAAGACCCAACACTTGTTATTTAACAACAGTCATTTGTATTAGAAGTCAAATTAGGTTATTATAACCTCGTTGAGTCCACATGGACTCTGGCACGCCCAGCACACACAACACTAACAATTTTTGTAAACAGCAAGTCAGCAGTTTAATTTTGCTAGGCAAAATACATTGCCCAGATAATAAAATTGAAAGGCAATTGCCTATCTAAACAAAATATGGATAGTATATGGCCTCCCATCTAGTCATACTATTCGTGGTGTATCAGGTTGCTGGCAGATTCCTTTTAAATATGGTAGGGGAACCAAAATTTTCAACTCGAATCTATAGTAATTATTTGCCCAAACGTAATTATTTATATGATGTGATTCTCAGGTTTTTTTTAAATGGGTTCTTTCAATCCACTTGACAAGCAGGGGTATTTGTCGAATACACCTGTACTATAATACAAAAATGTAATGATTTATTTTAGAATTCTCTGAATTACTTGCATTTGAGTTACAATGTGTAGTTTTAATACAATGAGATGATTCCATGACGAATTTTGTTGTATTGGATGTCTTTCTGTGTAGATATGTTGTGTTGTTATGAGCATGAATGATTTATAGAAAAAGGGTAAAGCCAAATTGCAAAGAAGACATTGAAAATTTGAAAAGAGCGTTTCGATGGATTCAAGTAACCTCAAGCGATTGGAGGCTTCTCCAGCGCTTGAGGAATGTGAAGTTCAAGCGATTGAGATGGGTTCGATCACTCAGACTAGTTTTACTAGATTATTACGGGAACGCAGCAGAGACGTATTGTAATTAACCCTAGATAGGTTTCACTATAAATATAGGTTGTAAACTCGTCCAGAAGGGATGCCCACTTTTGGCTTATCATTTTTTTTATAGAGAGAGAGAGAGAGAGAGAGAGAGAGAGAGAGAGAGAGAGAGAGAGAGAGTTTCTTTTGGGTTTTGTAGGTTTTGAATGTTTGGATATTGATTTCTTTCAGATTCTTGCCACTTTAATACGAGTTCTTTATTCTAGACTCTTCAATATAGTTTGTTTGCACTTTGTCTTTAGTTTATAGTAGTTTTATTTTGATTCAATCGTAGGTTTGCATGCTAGTTACTTTAAATCATAGTTTTCCATAGTTTTTTATGATAAAAATCAAACCAAACGCAGCCTTAAACATGTTTGACATTAAAAACCAATTTTTTGCACTTAAAACAATGTCTCAGTAGTTCCACAATTGGGAGATCACGATGAAACAGTGATCTCCAGTATCTACCGTGCACTATAGAGAAACCTTGTATTCAATCAATCAAAAACATTTGATCGACCAAAACAGGAAAAAGTCAAGCAATCAAAGACATTTCGACCTTTTAAGTATTCCATGACTTATTGTTTTTGAGATATGTTATCAAATTGTCCTGATATGCTCAGCTTGTCAAAATAGTTCTAAACTTTAAGCCTTAAGGCCTTTTTCTTCAATGACTTTTGCAAACCACCTTGAATGCTAACACCATTGAGGGTGCGAGTCAAAACCATTGTTTTAAACCATCTTCCAAGTATTTTAAATCAATTGGGATGATGTAGTCCCGATCATGAAAGGACTATTGAATCTTTATCCTTAGAAAAATTCAGAATACTACAGAGGGATGTACTCCATAGAATGTTAGTGAATGTGCATGGTAGATGGTTAGGTCATTGTGGATTCCTGTGATCCCAACGCCTTTCTTTTGTAAGGTTAAAACCCATTTTAAGATTTGCTTTAGTTAATTAGGTCATTTCTAGTTTAATTTCACTGGTTAATTTTTTAGTAGTTGTTAGTTCGTAGAACTTTGTGTTCTACGCCGCATTTAAATTATAGATTTTTACTTTTTAATTTGAGTTTAATCTAAGTAAATACTTTTTTCACCTTCTCTGTGGATCGATCTGGACTTATCCAGTATTACTTGCACGATCACCTAAACTTGGGTGTTGCAAAAGAGCGCACAAATTTATTTCGTGTCAAGTTTTTGGCACCGTTGTAGGGGAAGGCGACTAGATATTGCTTAGATTACCTCAGTCTTTCTTTATCTATTTCCCATTTTATTTTATTTTTGTTCTTTTTAAGTTCCTTAGATTAAGATCTTCTTAGGTTTTCCCCTTTCATGTCCGATAATTCCATCGAGGGTAGTTTTAGAAATCCACTCTATTCATCTGATTCCTTTAGCTCTATCAATCCTGTAGCCACTCCTATAGACTCTATGGCTGACGATGGAAGCAAACATGGTGAGAATAGGGTTGTACGCATTGATGAATTTGATACGTCCCTTGTGCGAACTAACACAACCCGAACATGGACCCACACCTTCTTGCATTCTCATTCCACCACATGCAGGCGAATTCCAATTTCGCAATGGAATGATTCAACTCCTTCCAACCTTTCAAGGGATAGAAAGAGAGAAGGCCTACCTGCATATTAAGGATTTCGAGGATGTTTGTAAAGCATTCTCCCAAAACTCTCATGTAGTAGATGTAACCTGCATAATTCTATTTTCCTTCACCCTGAAGGATAAAGCGAAAGCATGGTTGCTCACTCTTAAATCAAATTCTATATTCACATAGCATGAGCTAAACACTACTTTCTTTAAGAAATTCTTTCTCGCACGCATGACCTCTGATCTTAAACATCAAACAATTTTTTACAAACAAAGAAATAATGAAATCTTCACTCAAACATGGGAGAGATTTACAGATTTGCTTCTCTCATGCCTGCATCACGGGTATGAGAAATGGCGAGAACCATTACCTTCTTTTTTGAAGGACTTAATGGAGAAACTAAAAAACTTGTAGAAACCATGAGTGCAGGCGAGATTCTAAGTAAAATACTGAAGAGGCTGAGGCATACTTTGAGTGGTTAGCTGAACATTCCCATGAATGGACCAACCAAGAAGATGTCTCAATAACTCAAACACAAGGAAGATATGATAAGAGTATCTATCAATTACAAATTGAGGATGCTCTAATGACAAAATGCGAGGAGCTAGCTAGGAAGGTGTAGGAGTTAGGAATGCAAGTGAGAGTTCTAGGCAGGCTTAACCTGAAGAACCATGCCCCACATGTAATATGCTGGGACACACTATCCAATACTATCCTAATGTGCCGTATTTTCAAGAACAAAACCCCATGGACCTGAATGCCATGCAAGGGTATAGAGGGGCGAAGAATTCTTACAATAATAACAATAATAATTTTCAAGCCAATAATAATGACATATGGAATCACCCTAGTTTTTATTGGAAGAATGATGCGGGGACCCAGAATCAATATCAACAGCATCCATATAATAACAATCAATTTCAAGGGCAACATAATAGGTCATCCCAACAATTCCAACAAAACAGGTTTAATAATTAAAGTCAAACTCAACCCTCAAATGTTTATGTACCACCTTATAAAAAGGTACAAGAAGAAGACCCACTCTCCAACACATCTGTTCCGAAGCAACTATTACAAATGATGAGTAGAATGTCTGCAAGTTTGGAGAGAATGGAAGATAGGCAAGAGGGGACTGGCGGAAGTTTTCCTACTCAACCACTTCCAAATCCAAAAGGGCATAACAATGGCCCTAATAATTAGGAACACGCTAAAGTGGTGGCTACCCTTAGAAGTGGAAAGATAATTGGGCAAGACATGCCTTGTTCTACCATAGAAGAAGTAGAGGATGAATTGGTGAATGAGGAGGAGAAGGAGCCTTCTACTAAAAATGAAATGATAAAACCAACTATAGAAGCACCAAAAGAAGTGAAGGATATAAAAGAAAGGCCTGAAAGGAACCCGATAATGAAGAAGTTCCAAAATGCCCTTTTCCTCTACCTTATCCTCAAAGACTGAAGAAACCTAAAAATGAGACTAAAAATCAGGAGTTTTTAGAACTATTCAAATAGGCTAAAATAAACCTCCCACTCCTTGAAGCAATCAAACAAGTACTGTCCTATGCTAAATTCCTAAAGGACTTATACACGGTCAAGAAGCGGTAAAACGTAAAGAAGTATGCCTATGTTGGTTGCTAAGCAAGCCCAATGCTTCAAAACGAACTGCCTCCAAAACTTAAGGACCTTGGTACTCCTACAGTCTTATGTTGAATTGGAAATTAAAGAATCGAGAATGCACTCCTCGATCTAGGAGCAAGTGTAAACTTATAACCATATTTCATGTATAAACAATTAGGGTTAGATGAACTCAAACCAACCCGAGTTGCTCTCCAATTGCCAGACAGATCGGTGAAATACCCAAGAAGGGTATTAGAAGACGTATTAGTACAAATAGACACTTTTGTTTTCCCGATAGACTTTGTGGTTTTAGACACAGGGCTCGTTGCTAACCCATGTGCATAATTACCAGTAATCTTTGGACGTCCGTTTTTAAACACCATTGATGCCACATACGAATCAGAAGTGGTGTTATGACGATAGTATTTGGGAACATGACATCAAACGTAAAAAAAATTCAAATACCCATGCCCAAAGAATATGAGGATGAGGAAGATGTTCACCTCATCGAGACAGTTGTCAAAGGCGAGTCCGAATTTATTGATTTTAAAGGTCCGGTAGAGGTTGTAGTGTCAAAATTTGATCCTTTTATCAATCCGACCAATCCACACCACTGGATTCTGATCTTAATCAAACTTGTCTAATGATGGATACCATTAAGAATGAACGCGTTGAGTGTTTGTGGTAGCACCCTACAAGCCATTGCCTCCAAAAACAACACTAGCAATGTTGTCGAATCTATAGTTCCCTGACTTAGAATTGAAAGAGCTTCCTAAAGAACTCAAATATGACTTTCTAGGAACTAACAAAGCTTACCCTGCCATCATATCAGCCGCTTTAGATTTTAGAGCGAGAGGACAAACTTACCTAAGTTTTAAAACACCATAAAGGTGCATTGGGATGGACTATTGCCGACCTCAAAGGCATAAGTCCATACATAAAATTTACTTAGAAGAAGACGCAATACCATCATGTCAAATGTAGAGGCGCCTTAATCCCAATATGCAAGAAGTCATGAAAAAGGTAGTTTTAAAACTACCGGATGTTAGAATAATAAATCCAATTTCTCACAGTCCGTGGGTTAGCCCGACCCAGGTAGTACCAAAGAAGGTAGGCATAATAGTTATTCCAAATAAAGATGGCAAGTTAGTACCATCACGCGTCCCCACCAGTTGGCGGATGTGCATAGACTGTCGGAAGTTTAACACTATGACCTAAAAAGATCACTTCCCACTACCGTTCATTGACCTAATGTTGGAAAGAGTGGCGGGACACAAGTTTTACTATTTTTTGGATGGGTACATTGGGTACAATCAGATTGAAATAGCTCCAAATGATCAGGAGAAAACAACTTTCACTTGTCCATTCGGTATTTTCGCCTACGGTCGAATGTCGTTTGGCCTTTGTAATGCACCTGCCACTTTTCAGCGGTGCATGTTAAGTATCTTTAGTGACATGGATGAACAAATGCTCAAAGTCTTTATGGACGATTTCTCCGTGTTCGGCCATAGTTTTGATAATTATTTAGAAAACATTGAACATGTGTTATCAAGATGTGAGGACAAACACCTAGTGTTAATATGGGAAAAGTGTCATTTAATGGTGACCAAAGGGATAGTCCTCGGCCA
Source organism: Hydrangea macrophylla (assembly GCA_033977485.1). NCBI lineage: Eukaryota > Viridiplantae > Streptophyta > Magnoliopsida > Cornales > Hydrangeaceae > Hydrangea > Hydrangea macrophylla. Next base: position 35,060,351 of record CM066992.1, read on the forward strand.
CATAATTTCTTATGAAGGTATCTAAGTGGACAAGGCAAAAATTGATATTATATCAAACCTTCCTGCCCCTACACAGTCAGAGATATCTGCTCTTTTAAAGGTTTATCAAAAACTTTAGTGTCATTTCCCGACCACTTTGTCAACTACTTGTCAAAGACGTACCTTTCGAGTGGTCAGATGAATGTCAAAAATCTTTTGATACACTAATGAAGCTCCTCACGACCACACCTATAATACGAGCTCCGGATTAGAGTCTCCTTTTTGAATCAATGTGCGATGCTAGTGACTACACCATTGGCACAGTTCTAGGCCAGAGGAAAGATAATAAGCCTTACATCATTTATTACACTGGCAAAAGTCTAAACGATGCATAAATGAACTACACTACAACTGAGAAGTAGTTGTTAGCAATAGTCTTCGCCTTGGACAAGTTTCGACCTTACCTCATAGGGTCACCGATAGTCTATTTTACAGATCATTCAACCTATAAATACCTACTGTCCAAGAAGGATGCAAACCAAAGACTTATTCAATGGATACATCTACTCCAAAAGTTTGACTTAACCATCAAAGATAAGAAAGGAATAGAGAATGTGGTTACACACCATTTATCTAGGTTAACCTTTGTTGATAACACTGAGCCGATGCCTATCAAAGAAGAATTCCCATACGAACAGCTAATGGCTATTTCTAATCTACCATGGTACGCGGACGTGGTAATTTACTTAGTCACAGGGGAAATCCCTGCGTATTGGTTAAACCAAGATAGAAAAGGATTCCTCTCATTTGCACGTCACTTCTTTTTTGATGACCCGTACCTTTCAAATATTGTGCTAATCAGGTCATTGGATGATGCGTACCGTATGAGGACTGACACGACTAAAAAGTTCTGTGCTCTTGTGCAACACCCAAGTGTAGGTGATCGTGCAAGTAATATAGTACGAGAAGTCCAGGTCGATCCCACAGGGAAGGAATAGGGAGAATGTCTACTAAGTTACAACCTAACGAAAAGGAAAAGAAAATAAGAATGTTGGGAGTGGAAATTCTAACGAATCCTAATTAATTAAAGTAAACTAAATAATAAACTAAATGTATAGAAACATAACTCATTAAACAGATAAACTAAAGGTGCTGGAAATACGTGAATCCACATTAATCCTAACCAGCTACCATGCATACTCATTAATGTTCTTTGGAGTTCATTCCTCTTCAGTATTCCGTATTTTTTTAAAGATAAAGAATCAATAGCCCTTTCATGACCGGGACTATATCATCACAAGTGATTTAAAATACTTAGAAGACGGTTTAAAACAATGGTTATTACTCTAAATGGTGTTAGCATTCAAAGTGGTTTTCAAAAGTCATTGAAGAAAATAGCCTTAAGGCTTTAAGTTCTAAAAACTGTTGTGACAAACTGAGCTTATTGGGACAATTTGATGACAGATTTCTAAAACAAAAAGTCATGGAATACTTAAAAGAATCATCTCAAGATTTAACATGTTCGACCGATCGAAGCGCTCTCGATCGATCGGACAGCCTCATCCTTCAATCGATCGAAATGCCTTCGATCGCTTGACTATGGCCCTGGTTCGATCAATCGAAATACCTTCGATCGATCGAGCCTAGGTTTTGTACAGATTGCATGGAAGAGGTTGGGAATCAATGTTTCATCACATATTCCCAAAGTCTAAACTACGGAAACATAATAAAACTAGTGCAGAAATAACAAAACATAGCAATCATTAACATCTAAAGCAATAAACAATCAAATAAAGAAAAAAGGAAAAGAAAAACCTGAAGATAATATGAATATAACTTGTAATCAACATCAATCTTGAGTTTAATAATGGAAAAGGAGGAAGAAAACTTGAATCCAACCTAATCTACACCTAATCTAACCCTAAAACTACCCTAAAACTGCTGTTTTCTGCGTTCTGGAGCGTCCTCCCTTCGTCTGGCGACAAAACGACTTATATATAGGGTTCCTGCAGAGTTTACGCAACTTTTGGGTGAATATGAAGTTCGATCGATCGAGCTTAGTTCGATCGATCGAAGGTTCGATCGATTGAACTCTCCTCAATCGCTTGAACTTTCCTCAATCGCTTGAACTTCTCTGATTTTGACAGCTCTGCGCACCGATGGGAGAATGGCCATAACTTTTCACTCGGACCTCGGATTGACCTACCGTTTGCGGCCACGCGACCGTAACTCAAAGATCTACATTTATATCTCTAGAAAAATCTTCCAAATCTAAATCACTTTACTCAGCTGCTTCTGTTGTTCTCTTCACCAGAATCACTTTCTTTAGCTCTACTTCATTGATTTACATTCTAATACCTATAAAACAACGCATAAACATATATTTTAGCATTAACACAATAAAAAGAACATTGCTATTAGAATGCACCTAACTGTAGGGACTTTGGGGATAAAAGTATGCATAAAGGACCATGTATTACGCTATAAATATGCATTTTTCACCTTGAATCACACCCCTGAACTAGCTCGTTGCTAGTCCCTAGCAATGAAGCGAACTACAGCAATGTTTATTTAAACTCTAGAAATTGAAAACAAAAGAAAGTAAAAGTCCTAAATCACTTTCGCAGGAATCGCGATTGCATTTAGCGTATGCAACAAGCCTTTAAACCCCTAGGTTTCCACTAGTGGACGAGTATTGTCTCGTGAGGGTTTGCAGTGAATTTACCCACAAAATTCATATTTATGGTAATAGTTCTCATTTAAATGTTTTCAAGAAATATTTTCCTCTTAGTTAGCAATATAGTTAAGCTCAACAATCTCATGAAACTCTCTAGTATGCCATAGCAATGCAACACACACATTACAGTTAATCTACTATCAAAGTCATTAGAATATTCCATACCTGTTAATCTTCAAGTGTGTGTGTGAATGGACAACCAAAATACAAAATATTAATTTCAAAGCTCGCATAACCTAAGACACTATCAAAACGTTCATTTTGACTCAACTCTCACCGTGATTGCACTCTCAAGATGAAATCACTCCGAATTAGGTGTAATAATTATCACTCATGATATGGAAGCTATCAAGAGTAAATGTAAAATGGTATCTAATGTTTCTCATATCTAAATAGAAAAATGGAAATTTTATAGTGCACAAAGTCTCATGAAAGGATACTTTTTCACTAGAAGAGCGAGATACCGTGGAGAACTCTCTCATTACCTTAACTTCAAATCCAATTTACCTAGCATCATTAGGACTTTGAAAAAGAGGTGTTAGGTGAAAGAAGAAAGAGCTCGTGATATTCAATTAGGTCAACGGATGTGATTAGAATGTCTATTACAACTTTTCAAACTTTCCCACATCTCCAATCTCTCTCTTCTTCTTATTATTATGTTTTCCTTTTCTTTTGTAACAACCATTATAGCACTTTTTCTTTTTTTTTTCTTTTTTTTTCTTTTCATGCTTTTCTTTTTCTTTTCTTTTCTTTTTTCTCTTTCTTTTTTTTTCTTTGCCAACTTTCCCTTATTCACAGAACCAAACTTCTTGTCAAGATAACACATCCCAATCATTCCTAGGTAAAGAACTGAGGCATGAACTCCTAATTTGGAGTTAGGTATAGACTTTAGGACTGTGTAGACAAGGTAAATATGATAATGCTCAAGAGGTGAAGTAAAGGAATAGAATAGAGGTAGGCCAAGGCTCTATTATGCGTGTATGGTCAAAAGATGGCCTAAATCATCTTCTAAGTTCATTAGGATTATTCATTTCAGTAAATTCAAGAGCTCTAAAGTTGGTAAATCCTGAACGTTCTCTTCTAGTAATCAATCAAAATGAAGAAGAAAAATGAGACTTTCAACGAATTAATACGCTTTTCAAAAAGTAAGAGTAATTTTATAAAACCCTCAAGAAAAAAGAATGGCACAAAAGCTCACTTGGGTTATTAGTCTCCACTACAGTCTCTCAAGACACCTAAGCTATGCTTACTAATCCATTTTAGCTAAGTACAAGGTTGTCACAACGTGCTCAAAGTTGTTTGAAGATTAAAAAGCATAAAATATACTATAACTGAGATAGTAAAAAAACTATCATAATGTATCACATACTAATAACATACAGAAAATAACACTAATGCATCATAACTAACTACATTTACTATGAGAGAAATACAAGAACCACTTTATTATCTTTAAAAATAAAATTAAAAATTTTAAAATTTTTGACAATTTTAATTTACTGAGTCATGTTACTAAGTAGGTGTATTGACATTAAAGCATAAAAACAAAGAAACGAGGCATGCAATGACTCACTCCCCCCAACTAAAACTAAACATTGTCCCCAATGTTCTATACTAAGCACATGGACATATGTAAAGTAAAGCGAGAGAAGGAAGGACGTTACCTCGAGGCATTAATATCCAAATTTTTTATTTTCTTTTATTTCTTTGTTAAGTTACCTACAAAATCATTAGTAGCAACAAGGAAAAATAGAGAATAAACTACAACTACTCAGTAACTAAATTCGGTTAATCAAAATTTTTAGCATAAAGTAATAACCGAAATTTTTGAGGATCTTCCCAATGAAATAATTTAATAGTGAAAAGAATGTAGGGATCCTCATAAATATGTAACTCCCCCCAACTAATGTCAGGCTCAAGGTCAGAGGAGATGATGCAAAACCTATGGCTTCCAAATTTGTTGGGCATAGTTATAAGAGGAATACCACACTTTTTAGGAATTATACTCAAAGAAAGATCTTTGGTGTTGGTATTTTCTATAACAGTTCTATTTTTTTGTTATCAAAAACAGGCGAAGGCCATGGTTCAATAAAATGGACAGGGTCTAAGTGATGTTCTAATGAAGCTTTACTACCCTCCTCTTGTTCTAGAACAGAATCTATGAAGATGTGATCATATGAATTGGATTTCTGTTCTATGTACGTTGATTTGGACTAGACTTGGATGAAGCTATCTATTTGGGCCTCAATGTCAGTATTACTCAAGAAGGTCAAGCAGTCTAGCAGATTACTAGCTTCTTGTTGAAGTTTAAGATCATCTAAAGTGGGCCTAATATTTTCTAAGTCCTCTCTCAAATAATTTTGAAAGTTAAAATTTTGTGAAGAACATGTGCTAGAATCCTTACCATCCTCTTCCACAACACATTCTTTTTGTTCATTAGTGGGGTACACATGACTTTCAAGCTCGGGATAAGAGCTTTGATTGATAGAGAGGATAGGTGATGGGCAACTTGGTGACACCACCTCTTCGGCCGAAAGAGGTGAGGGTTCATGAATATCACATGAATCTAAATCAGATTTAGATTTTTTAATTATGTCCTTCCTAGGGTCACAGGTAGGAGTAGAGTCAACAGGGGACTCTTCCTTTCCTAATTGTGTGCAGTCACCTAAACTCTCATTATATGTAAAAACCTCACTCTCATTCGTGTAACTCTCCTCACTATATATGTCATCTATTGAAGAACTCTGGACAAAGGAATTGTGCAATTTTATCCAAGCAGTGAAGGAGTTGTTGTGTATATTGAGGAGAAGATGGTTCTACAACTTCATGCTTAATGGTTTGGTTTTGGAGTTCAGACATTATTATACACCCGTCATTATCCTCCAATTTCATTCCATTATTAGTGTCTTGAAATTTAGGTTGTAGTGTTGAGGGATTGGTATAGTCTTCTAAAGGTTGGCTAGCATATGCTTGTTGATATCTAGTTTCTAATTTATCAAGTGCACTATCTAGCCTTTTCATTTCACTAAGCAGCAATGTTAACATACCATTATCCTCAACATGATTATTCTCCTCATTATTACCATATGAAGTTTTGCCCCATTGTGGTTGGTAGTAATTCCTATCCCAATGTGTTTGTGGACAAGACTCGCCAAAGGGAAAGTCTTGGTACATTTAGTAATCATGGGAACTACTAGTATATCCTATATTATCATTTTGGTTATATCCCCATTGCGATTGATAGAACTCTTCATGTGGAGGTTCTTGATATGGTTGATAATACGGGGGACTACCACTATTGTTTTCCCATTGTGGTGGTTGATAGCACTCAGGTTAATAATCTGCATCATATGTGGGTGCTTGCCAACTCAGGGGATAACTATTTTGATTTACAAGTGTGTACCTATTCATGTTGTTTGTGTTGCATGGAGGATAATATGGATATGACATGTTTACCCAAAAATTTTAAACAATAGAATTTTATTTATTTATTTTCACTTGTGAGAGAAAAAGTCCAAAGGTTTTTTTTTTTAAGAAAAAGAAAAAAAAAATGGAATTAACTTAGTAAAATCCTAACCTAGTTGCCTTCCCCGGCAACGGCGCCAAAAACTTGACACGACTAAAAAGTTGTGCGCTCTTGTGCAACACCCAAGTGTAGGTGATCGTGCAAGTAATATAGTACTGGAAGTCCAGGTCGATCCCACAGGGAAGGAATAGGGAGAATGTCTACTAAGTTACAACCTAACGAAAAGGAAAAGAAAATAAGAATGTTGGGAGTGGAAATTCTAAAGAATCCTAATTAATTAAAGTAAAGTAAAAAATAAACTAAATGTATAGAAACATAACTCATTAAACAGATAAACTAAATGTGCTGGAAATACGTGAATCCACATTAATCCTAACCAGCTACCATGCATACTCATTAATGTTTTTTGGAGTTCATTCCTCTTCAGTATTCCGTATTTTTCTAAAGATAAAGAATCAATAGCCCTTTCATGACCGGGACTATATCATCACAAGTGATTTAAAATACTTAGAAGACGGTTTAAAACAATGGTTATTACTCTAAATGGTGTTAGCATTCAAAGTGGTTTTCAAAAGTCATTGAAGAAAATAGCCTTATGGCTTTAAGTTCTAAAAACTGTTGTGACAAACTGAGCTTATTGGGACAATTTGATGACAGATTTCTAAAGCAAAAAGTCATGGAATACTTAAAAGAATCATCTCAAGATTTAACATGTTCGATCGATCGAAGCGCTCTCGATCGATCGGACAGCTTCATCCTTCAATCGATCGAAATGCCTTCGATCACTTGACTATGGCCCTGGTTCGATCAATCGAAATACCTTCGATCGATGGAGCCTAGGTTTTCTACAGATTGCATGGCAGAGGTTGGGAATCAATGTTTCATCACATATTCCCAAAGTCTAAACTATGGAAACATAATAAAACTAAAGCAGAAATAACAAAACATAGCAATCATTAACATCTAAAGCAATAAACAATCAAATAAAGAAAAAAGGAGAAGAAAAACCTGAAGATAATATGAATATAACTTGTAATCAACATCAATCTTGAGTTTAATAATGGAAAAGGAGGAAGAAAACTTGAATCCAACCTAATCTACACCTAATCTAACCCTAAAACTACCCTAAATTGCTGTTTTCTGCGTTCTGGAGCGTCCTCCCTTCGTTTGGCAACAAAACGACTTATATATAGGGTTCCTGCAGAGTTTACGCAACTTTTGGGTGAATATAAAATTCGATCGATCGAGCTTAGTTCGATCGATCGAAGGTTCGATCGATTGAACTCTCCTCAATCGCTTGAACTTTCCTCAATCGCTTGAACTTCTCTGATTTTGACAGCTCTGTGCACTGATGGGAGAATGGTCATAACGTTTCATTCGGACCTCGGATTGACCTACCATTTGCGGCCACGCGACCATAACTCAAAGATCTACATTTTATATCTCACGGAAAATCTTCTAAATCTGAAGTATTCATTGTCAAAATGGGCATTTGCTCAGCTGCTTCTGTTGTTCTCTTCACCAGAATCACTTTCTTTAGCTCCACTTCATTGATTTACATTCTCATACCTATAAAACAACGCATAAACATATGTTTTAGCATTAACACAATAAAATGAACATTTTTATTAGAATGCACCTAACTGTAGGGATTTTGGGGATGAAAGTATGCATAAAGGACCATGTATTATGCTATAAATATGCATTTTTCACCTTGAATCAAGGACATAACTGTAATTCTGGCATCGTGCCATTCTGAAGGTTGCGGTGGCCATTTTGCTTCACAAAAAATTACACAGAAAGTATGAGGTGGACCATAAAATTGCACTGGCTTACCACCCCCAAACTAATGGCAAGCAGAATTGTCAAATTGAGAGATTAAGCTTATCCTTGAAAAGACGGTCAACTTGAATAGGAAACATTGGGAATATAAGTTGATTGATGCGTTGTGGGCCTACTAGATCGCATTTAAAACAAACTTAGGAATATCCCCAAACTGTTTGGTATACAGAAAGGTGTGCCACCTCCCCGTCGAGATTGAACATAAAGCTTATTGAGCGACACACTCAATAAACTTTGATATTAAAGAGGGAGGACGATTGCGAAAGCTTCAACTTGTATAACTTGAAGAAATATGCCGAGATGCATATGATAATGCCAAGTTGCATGAAGAGAGGTTGAAGGCTCACCATGATAGAACAATCTTTTGTAAATCTTGTGAGCCAGGACAAAAAGTTCTATTGTATGATTCCCAACTCCACCTTTTTCTAGGGAAGCTCCGTTCTAGGTGGACAGGTCCATTCGTTGTTAATCAGTATTTTCATACGGAGCAGTTGAGGTGCTCAATCCCAAAAACAATGAGACCTTAAAGGTTAACAGCAAACTGGTAAAGCCATTTTTGGAAAATTTTTAATTAGAAGTTGAGCACATCCTAAAATTGTTGTTGTAATTTTTGTTTAGTGCATTTTGTTTATTTTCATTTGTTTTTGTGTTATTTTGTCTTTGTGAGTGTGACATTGAACCTTAATCCACTATTCTGTATTTTATACACATCTGCAGGTTTAGATCATGAGTGATAAGAATACACACAATCTGTCTATTTGCTAGGCTCTTGGGGGGGAGCCAGAGTTCCCAAATCCACCCTGGACTGTAAAAGAAATTGAATTCTGGTTGTCACCTTATGAAGGACTTGAAGCGGACGACTTGATTGATCTTTTTCATGGATATATCCCCATTCCATCCCGCCCTTGTCGCTTTCAACCCTTTCGAACACATGATATTCTGAAGAGGAGGACGAGGAAGGGGATAATTTTAGGCTGGCAGATAATGACTTTTGGCAGCAATGGGACATTAATGACCTACAAGATGTAGTGGTTGGGAACCACTACACTGTCTTTATCTTTGATGATGATTTCCTTGTTATAGCATTGGTTCCCTATTTGTACGTGCACTCAAGCTATTTGCTTTATAGAATTCAATGCCCCTTGCCAGCTAGCACACGCTGTACATTTATGCCAATAGAGAGGTTGAACCAATGTCACACTCTCTCTCTTTATAGTTTCCATTTGTTTCCAATTGTTTCTTTTCTTTAATTCTCTTGTCTAACTTTTTCTTGTTTCTTTTTGTTATTCTCTTGTCTGGGGTTGTCACTATGAATATCATTGTTCCATCAATTTTCCGTCCACATTAGCTATTTAATAGGCCACCCACGTGGTCCTCCGGTACTCCGCCACGAGAGGTTGAAGAGTTAGGGAGTTATACTCTATTGTCCATGTCTCCATCGGGATCACCAAGATCTCCTCTCACTTGTGTATTCAGTTCTTTGGAGAATCCAGACCTTCTGGATGATATTTTCGAAGATTTCAAAAATTTCTAGGATTGGGAACTATCAGTCTGAAATTCCATCATTGAGGAATTGGCAGATTACTATGATAATGCAGCTATGGAAGACGATCATTCCAACTGAAGAGTCAGTGACCAACTTCAACTTATGGTTCTACATTTGATTAATCTTTTAACGAGTTGAAGTGTAGTCCTAGAAAAATATTTTTTGTAGTTTTGTTTCAAATTATATTGAGGTTTAAGTACCACTTGGGGGATAATGTTGCAATTGAATTCTACAAATATTATAACTATGGATTTTGCAAATTTTAGATTAAAATGATGAGTGTTTTTAGCCCTACATATTGTGTGTCAACTGCTATTCTTAGTCACTGAAATGTTATGCTGGAATAGCCTTTGGAATATATTTGGCTATCCTCCCCATGGTTCGTGAAACAAATCAAGGCCCTGCCTCGTTGGTTCGACATGTTATCCGAGGCTAAGAGAATAAAAATTTCTTGGGTTCGGGAAGCCTGTGCAACAATGATCAAGGACCCCGCCGCCACTTTCACGTATCGCTCCTTCTTATGCAGGCATGAGTTCATTTTTAGTCTTACCACCATAACTTAGGAGTATGTGAGGTGCTTGATTGCGACTATCCCTAGTGCCCAGGTATCCCAGAGATCTCACCTTCCACTATTGTCCAGGAGATTACTGGAGGTGCCGTTCAGCGATGGAATGCCATCTCACTAATTACAGATAGGGACCTCACTGAGGATTATCACCATCTCCACCTGGCATAATGCAATTGCATCCTCCTAACATCCTATCACAAGAAAATGGCACCATGGTATACACGCGTTCTTTATGCGGTTGGGACAGGACAGCGGGTCTGTTTGCCTCGACTGTACATTGACTTTATAGTGCAACCGACACGCTATATTGCTAACAAGTGCCAACTAAAGGGCATTTGACCCATTCATCATGTTATTACCCAGTCAGGGCTACTCCCATTGGCCATGGATGAGGTTAAAAATGCCTTTAGTAGGTTTGGCGAGACGATCGCACGCCACTCTGACACGCAAAAGAGGAAAAAGAAGGGTAAAAGAATGGAGAAGGTTTGGACAAAGAAGAGGTGAGGAGGTATAGATACCGAGGAAGCTTATAGGATGCCGTCTGGGGCTAAGGAGCAAGATTTTAAGGATGACAGTGATCCTGTCGCCGAGGTAGAGTGATTCGAGCTGAGACAGCGATTGTAACACCCATACCCGGGAAAAGGGTTAATTATTATGATAATATGCATTAATTTATATAATTAGCATATAAAATGAGTTAAGGAGAGGCTTTGGACTCGCCCATATGAAAAGTGTTCAGAGAAGGACACCATTTTGAAAAGTCCCCAATGAGGTGGGATAGGTACTGGATGGGACCCAATGAAAGGCCCGAATAATAATAATTTCATTTTGTATGATTAAATGCATTAATATGATTACATGAATATTTGTTTAAATGCTTCCACATTTATAGACTTTGGACTCGCCCGTATGATAAGTGTTCAGAGAAGGACACCATTTGGAAAAGTCTCCAATGAGGTGGGACAGGTACTGGATGGGACCCAGTGAAGGGCCCGAATAATAATATTTTCATTTTACTTGATTAAATGCATTTATATGATTAAATGAATATTTGTTTAAATGCTTCCACATTATGTGATGCTATATGTGTTCGCATTTTGGGCACCCAAACAAGGGTATAAATGAAAAAGATTCATAATTAGTAGGTGGGATAGCAACTTCACAAAATATTTGGGACCCACGTTGGGACCCATACAGGACTTAGACAAACTCTCATTAGATAATTGGGTAGCTAATGGAATGTTTGAGGGATTTCAGAATAAGAACTTAAGAAAATCTGGGGGTATAAGTGAAAAGATGAAAAAAAAATGAAGGTTACACACCTCATGTTAGTTGCATGTGTGTATATGTCAAGGGAGAGTGAGAGAACACTCACATTTATAGAAAATTAAACAAAAGAAAGAGAGAGCTCGGAGAAACTGTCACCGATGCCTTAATTTTTCCGTTCCGTCACTGTCTGACGTCCAATTCACAAACTGAAGCCGTGTTTAGACTCATGGAGGTGATGCAATCGTTTCTATACCTTTAATTTATGTTTTAATCGTCGTAATTTTTGGTAGCTCAATCTAACTGGTGACACGCGATTGTCGAATTCATGTAGGATTCACTTCGGAGTAGGATTTGAGCAAGATTTGTGAAGAAATTTTGTATATCTATCTTACTTGGGGTAAAATCTATAAGAGGTAGGGTTTCTAACTTAAGCTTTGATGTGGTACATGTCTTGTGCTTCAATTGATAGTTAGGAAATGACCATTCTAGAAGTTATGGTTAACTTCATGCTAAATACTAGAATTTCATGTTGATTTGGTATAAAATTATCATGTGTATGTGGTTATGTGCTTATATGTTAAGTGGTCAATGAATGATTGGGAGTACTGGTTCATTGTTGGGAGTAATAAGGAAGGAGAAGAGGAAGAATCTAATAAATACGAAAGTCGAAGGAACAGAAGTGACCGAGCGGCTAAGGAAGTGGTCTTTCGGTCTGAATGAACCATTAACCCATGAATTCTGCCATTACGTATGCTTATGTCCTTAAATTGTTGCATTATACATGTTCACACCATCCATTGCACGTTAGTTTATTCATTAAGCGTAATGCTTAAAAAAATCATTTTCCTATTTCTGTTGTGGTAAATAACAACCACTGCAGGTTCGGGACAAGGTTCGGAGAGGACGTGACGTATGCAACGGGAAAATGGGAGAGATTGGACCTTGTGTGATATGTTCACAACCATGTTTAATTATTGAACTTGCTATTTTGGAATTTCTGAAACACAAGTTGTAATATGGGTAGTGGTAGTTTTGGAGTTTATTTTTTAGAATTCCACGTGTTTCTTTGAAATGTTTTTGAGGTTGTGTAAGTTTCTTGAGTTGGACCATTTCGGCAAATCCGGATATGTGCCGCAAACATTTCAAACAAGTCTCATCTTAGAAGCTTTGGTGTTAAAATTACAAAACTTATGAAAATTTCCATGTTTGGTTGTTTTTGGTATAAGTTATTGTGTTGAGCTGATCCAACAAGTCTGGATTGTGTCGTTAGTATCTTGGGCAAGTTCCTTTTTTTGTTCATAATTTTGGTTATAGCTTTGAGTTCATGTCCAACAAAATTCCATGAGATGTTAGCTTGTGGTAAGAGTTTGATGTCAAAACTTGTTTTAATTCAAGAAGGAGGTGTTCATGGGTTATTTTGATCCAATTTGTGGTTGTGTTTATGTTATACATGCTTGATTAATCTTTAAAGATATTTGGGAGTGTGTTTAAAATGTTTTCCCCAAGTTTCTTGAGGTTTGATTTGGTTTAGGCATGTTTTGGAATGGAAAATGCAGAGTTTTTTAGCAACAGGATCTGTTCTGTAGAACTCGGATCTATCCAGATATAAAGGGCGGATCGAATTCGGATGTTCTGGGGAGCAGTCTGTGAAAGAAATAAAAAGATGGATCGATCCGGGTTTAAGGGTGGATTGATCCGGACTTCTTAAGGGATATTCTGCGAGAGGAATGATAAGATGGATCGATCCGCTCCTAAAATTCTCCGCCATCCACTTTTACGGAAACATGCATATCTCTTTCTAGAAAACTCGGATTCGCGCCCTATTTTTTGCGTTAGAACCAGGGCTCATGGATCTATCTTTTGGTTTAATATTTTACTATCTTACCTAAATGACCATTTTGTCCTTCGGGCTATTTTGTCATAGTAAGTCCTTTTGTGTTGGTTCATATTATGTTTTTCCTTAATAACTAACTTGGTTTCATGCTTATTACTATATCGTGGGTGCGTATTCTTGTTACACGTGTCCTAATCTGCTGGGGTGGGTTGGGGTATTATAATATTTGGTATCCAAGCAATAGGCTAGAGCCTTTGGGACGAGAGACGTATCGACATGTAGTGTGCACACAATGAGAAGTAACTACATGACCATGTATACACATTACATAGCATGCTTTTAATGTTGATTAGAATACCATATGTTTCTTAAAAGTAACGTGTGTATGTGTATGTCATATAATGTGGGTGCCAGGCATAATGTCTTGATGTGAGACCTCAAATCGAATAGAACATGTCAAAAGAGCAATCTAAGGGTTGGTACAAGTATTAGAGACACGTGTGGTCGAGGAGAGATTGGTACAACCGAATTAGAATCCAAATCCGAATTTGAATCCTAATTCGAGGAAGGAAGTTGTTACCATCTCAAAATTTCATAAGCAGAAGCCAATAATATTTCGTGGGGAGGCTGATCTGATGAAAGAAAACTTTTAAATCTCGGTTATGGAAAATTATTTCAGGGTATTACCGTGCATAGAAGAATAGAAATTTCTATTCACCGTCGACATGTTAAAGGATGAAGTGCAATATTGGTGGCGTACCAAGCTGGGCCTAGGGCAATCGACAACGTGGGATCAATTTCTTGAGATTTTCAATAACCAATACTTTCCAAAATCATTTGGAGATCAAAAAATGTAGGAGTTTATGGAGTTGGTACAAGTGGGAAAGTCATTTCGACATTATGCGATGCAGTACACGAGTTTGGGAAGGTTTATGGGGGATATGATAACAACTGAAAAAGTAAAAGCAAGGAAATTTTAGACAGGGCTTCGAAGTGATATCCAGGGACAAGTGACTATGTTCCGACCAGAGACATTTGCTAAGGCGCTTGATATTGCCTCCATAGCTGAAAGGGATCTTGGGTACACTCCAAACTTGCCACCATCATTAGGTCAACAAATCAAAAGAACTGGATCGAGCTAGTCAGTGGTCAGGGGAGTACGAAAAGGCAGAGTCCGAGAGGGTCATCGGCTAGTATCAGCAGTGGTTCTAGTAAGAATAAGCTGAGGTGTCAAACTTGTCAGAAATTCCATTAGGGACGGTGCAATCAACTACCAAACCCAATTACTTGTAATATATACCAACAACCAGGATATATAGCAAGAAATTATCCAAACCAAAACATAGATATGAGGGGTTGATGCTTCACTTATAAGGAGTTGAGACATCAAGCTAAGGACTGTCCTACCAAACATCAAGGAGCTTCCAGTTCTGGTTCATATACGACAAGTGCTATTCCATAGAGACCTACTCAATAACCTCCAAGGAGACAGTAGAGAGAGGCGACGTCATGTCAGCTTAGGCCGAGAGAGACTGCTTCTGCTGACACTATTCTCTCAAGTATGGTTCCCGTTTGCTCACACTTTGTAAATGTACTTATAGATTTATGATTCACACTCTCCTTTGCATCACACAACTTTTCCAAATATCTATATAAACCATTAGAGCTTCTAGGTTATGATCTATCTGTTGCAATACCTTTAGGTGCTCTAATGAGTAGTTCAGGAGTGTTTAAAAACTGTGACATAACTATAGATGGTAAAAGTTTAAAAGTTGATTTTGTACCATTGATTTTTCAACATTTTGATGTTATATTAGGTATAGACTTGTTAGTGGCTAATCACAAAAATATCGATTGTAACAATGAAGGGGTTGTATTTCGTATTCCAAATCAAGATGTATTTTACTTCCAGGGCAAGGGTGTTATAGCACCACCATATATTGTGTTAGCTATAGAAGCATATCGATTGTTAAAGAAGGGCTATCGTGGGTTCTTATGTAGTATACTCGATACTAGGGGTCCTGATCTAAAACTTGAGGATATTCCGGTAGTTAGAGAATTTCCGATGTATTTCTAAAGGAGTTGCCTAGTATGTTGATTGAGCGGGAGATTGAATTTGGTATTAATGTTATGTTGGGGACACAACCTATCTCATGAGCACCATATCAAATGGTACCATTTGAGCTAAAGGAGTTAAAAGTTCAGTTGCAAGAGTTGTTAGACAAGGGTTTCATTCAGCCTAGTGTGTCTCCATGGGGTGCACTGGTGCTATGTGTGAAGAAGAAGGATGGTACAAAGCAGATGTGCATTGACTACTGGGAAATCAACAAGGTGACAATCAAGAACAAGTATATATTGCCGCGTATCGATGATCTATTTGATTAGCTTCAAGGGGCTCAGGTATTTTCAAAGATTGACTAACGATCAAGGTATCATCAACTGAAAGTTAAAGCAGAGGATATAGAGAAGACAGCCTTTAGGACCTGATACGGACACTATCAATTCCTAGTGATGCCACTTGGGGTTACTAATGCACCTGCCGCCTTCATGGATTTAATGAATCGGATGTTTAAATCGTATTTGGATGAGTTTGTGATAGTCTTTATTGACGATATTCCCATTTATTTCAAGAGTTTGGAAGAGCATGAACAACACTTGAGGTTATTTTTTCAGTGGATTCGAGAGAAATAATTGTTTGGAAAGTTGAAGAAAAATGAGTTTTGGTTGACAAGTGTAACTTTTCTAGGACATGTGATCTCTAAGGAGGGTATTTTTGTGGACCCACAAAAGATTGAAGCCGTTATGAATTGGTTAAAACCGATGAATGTGTCAGAGATTCGAAGTTTCTTGGGCTTAGCTGGATATTATAGAAGGTTTGCTAAAGACTTTTCTAGAATTGCGACTCCAATGACAAAGTGAATGAGAAAGGATGTACTGTTTGAGTGGAACAAAGAATCTGAAGATTATTTTCTAGCATTGAAGGAAAAGTTGACAACGACACCGATAATTGTAATTCTGACAAGTACTAGGAATTTAAGAATTTATAGTGATGCTTCTCATCAAGGTTTAGGACGCATGCTAACACAAGATGACAATGTAATAGCCTATGCTTCAATGCAGTTGAGACATCACGAGAAGAACTATCCGACACATGACTTGGTGTTAGCAACGGTAAGCTTTGCTTTGAAAATTTGGAGGCATTACCTGAATGGGGGAGACATGTGAAATCTTCACCGACCATAAGAGCTTAAAATACCTATTCACTTGGAGGGACCTTAACATGCGACAAAGAAGATGGTTGGAACTTATGAAAGACTATAACTTGAAGATTCAATATCACTCGAGAAAAGCAAATGTGGTCGTCGATGCCTTAAGCTGAATGTCGTCGCAAAACTTGGCTTATACCTTGATGGGACAGGAAAAATTGGTAAAGGAATTTGAATAATTAAAACTTGAAGTAATTCCCAAGATTAGAGGTGGTTTAATGGTTGGGATTGTGGCACAGCCGAGTTTAATTGGTGAAATCAAGACTAATCAGCTTTTGGACCCAGAATTCAAGAAGATTGTGGACGAATTGCCTGAGGGTAAAAGGCTAGAGTTTGGCTACCACGATGGTGTTCTGCGATATATTAACCGCTTATGTGTGCCTAAGGTTGGAGATTTGAGAGATAGAGTTATGGAAAAATCATAATACCAGATATTCAGTACATCTGGGTAGCACCAAAATGTACAGAGGCTTACGAGAGATTTATTGGTAGAGTGTTATGAAGCGAGAAGTCGCGAAATTTGTATCCAAATGTGTGACATGTCAAAAGGTAAAAATGAAACATCAACGACCCAGGGGAGAACTACATTCTTAATTTACAAATACCAGAATGGAAGTGGGAGTATATCATGATGGACTTTATCTCAGGATTTCCAAAATCTCAAAAGTTGAATAATAGCATTTGGATCATCATAGACCAGTTGACTAAATTAGCCCATTTCTTACCAATTAAGACCAAGAATCGGTCAAAGCTAGTAGAGATTTATATCAGAGAAATTGTTACACTTCATTGGGTACCGATTTCGGTTGTGTCGGACCACGACACTCGATTTGTGTCAAGATTTTAGGAGAGTTTACAGATTGCTATGGGGGTAACTTTACATTTTAGCACTGCTTTTCATCCCCAGACCGATGGTCAGTCCGAAAGGGTGATTCAGATTTTGGAAGACATGTTGAGACTATGTGTTATAGACTTCAAAGCCAATTGGGAGACTCATTTGTCATTGATAGAGTTTTCCTACAATAATGGTTTTCAAACAAGTATTGGAATGGTGCCTTATGAGGCATTGTCTGGAAGAAAGTGTAGATCACCGGTTTGTTGGACAGAAGTTGGTGAGAAACAACTTTTGGGACCAGAGATAGTACAAATTACTACTGACAAAATTTGATTAATTAAACAATGGTTGCAAATGGCCCAGAGTCATTACAAAAGTTATGCGAATACGGGTAGACGACCATTAGAGTTTGAGGTAGGTGAGCATGTCTTTTTGAAGGTATCGCCTTCGAAAGGCATAACACGTTTTGGTAAGCGAGGTTAGCTAAGTCCGAGATATGTTAGACCGTATTTGATTCTAAATCAAGTTGGACCGTTAGCTTATCTGTTGGAATTACCACAAGAGTTGGTGAAAGTTCATAATGTGTTCTATGTGTCAATGCTTTGTCATTATGTATCTGATTCGAGACTTGTCATCATTCCAGAACTGATGGAGATTCAGGAGGATATGACTTATGTCGAACATCCAGTGCAAATCCTTAACAGAAAGGATTAAGTATTGAGGACAAGGTGATTCCACTTGTAATGGTTCAATGACAAAGTCATTCAGTGGAAGAAGCTACTTGGGAGCAGGAGGATGAAATCTGAGCCAAGTACTAGAATCTCTTTGATTCTTGTGGTAAGAATAAGTTTGGGGACCAAACTTCCTTTTAGGGAGGGAGAAATGTAACACTCGTACCGGGGAAAAGGATTAATTATTATGTTAATATACATTAATTTATATAATTATTGTATAAAATGAGTTAAGGGGAGGCTTTGGACTCGCCCGTATGTAAAGTGTTCAGAAAAGGACACCATTTGAAAAAGTCCCTAGTGAGGTGGGACAGGTACTGGAGTAGGACCCAGTGAAGGGCCCAAAAATAATATTTGCATTTTACATGATTAAATGCATTTATATTATTAAATGAATATTTGTTTAAATGCTTCCACATTATATGATGCTATATGTGTTTGCATTTTGGACACCCAAATAAGGGTATAAATGGAAAAGATTCATAATTAGTAGGTGCGATAGCAACTTCACAAAATATTTGGGACCCATACGGGACTTAGACAAACACTCATTAGATAATTGGTTAGCTAATGGAATGTTAGGGGGATTTCATAATAAGAACTTATGAAAATCCGGGGCTATAAGTGAAAAGATGAAAAAAAAATGAGGGTTAGACTCATGTTAGTTGCATGTGTGTATTTGTCAAGGGAGAGTGAGAGAACTCTCACATTTATAGAAAATTAAACAAAAGAAGGAGAGAGCTCAGAGAAACCGCGACCAACGCCGTAATTTTGTCGTTCCGTTGCCGCCTGACGTCCAATTCACAAACCGAAGCCGTATTCGGACTCGTGGAGGTGAGGCGTTCGTTTGAATACCAATAATTTACATTTTAATCATCGTAATTTTTGGTAGCTCACTCTAATCGGTGAAACGCAGTTGCTGAATTCATGTTGGATTTACTTCAGAGTAGAATTTGAGCAAGATTTGTGAAGAAATTCTGCATTTCTAGCTTATTTGGGGTAAAATCTATAAGAGGTGAGTTTTCTAACTTAAGCTTTGATGTGGTACATGTCTTGTGCTTTAATTGATAGTTAGAAAATGATAATTCTAGAAGTTATGGCTGAATTTATGCTAAATATTATAATTTCATGTTGATTTGATATAAAATTATCATGTGTATGTGGTTATGTGCTTATATGTTAAGTGGTCAATGAATGATTGGAAGTAATGGTTCAATGTTGGGAGTAATAAGGAAGGAGAAGAGGAAAAATCCGATAAATACGGAAGTCCAAGGAATAGAAGTGACCGCGCGACCAAGGAAGTGGTCTTCCGGTCTGAATGAACTATTAACCCATGAATTATGTGATTACATATGCTTATGTGCTTAAATTGTTGCATTTTACATGTTCAAGATGTCCATTGCATGTTAGTTTATTCACTAAGCGTAATGCATAAGAAATCCATTTTCCTATTTCTGTTGTGGTAAATAACAACCACTGTAAGGTTGGGACAAGGTTCGGAGAGGAGGTGACATGTGGAACGGGAAAATGGGAGAGATTGGACCTTGTGTGATATGTTCACAACGTTGTTTAATTATGTAACTTGCTATTTTGGAATTTCTGGAACACAAGTTGTAATATGGGTAGTAGTAGTTTTGGAGTTTATTTTTTAGAATTCCATGTGCTTTCTTGAATTATTAGTGAGGTTGTGTACTTGCAATTGGACCATTCCGGCAAAATCTACGTATGTGTCACAACCATTTCAAACAAGTCTCATTTTTTAGTAAAGTGTTTTGGATGATTTGGTGTTGAAATTACAAAACTTATGTAAATTTCCATGTTTGGTTGGTTTTAGTGTAAGTTGTTGTGTTGAGCCGATCCGACAAGTCCGGATTGTGTCATTAGTATCTTGGCCAGGTTCCTTTTTGTGTTCACAATGATGGTTATAGCTTTGAGTTTATGTCCAACAAAATTCCATGAGATGTTAGCTTGTGATAAGAGTTTGATGTCAATACTTGCTTTAATTCAAGAAGGAGGTGTTCATGGGTTATTTTGATCCCATTTGTGGTTGTGTTTATGTTATACATGCTTGATTAATCTTTAAAGATGTTTGGGAGTTTGTTTAAAATGTTTTCCCAAAGTTTCTTGAGGTCTGATTTGGTTTAGGCATGTTTTGGAATGGAAAATGCCGAGTTTTTTAGTAGCAGGATTTGTTCTGCAAAACCCGGATCGATCCAGGTATAAAGGGTGAATCGATCCGGATGTTCTAGGGTGCATTCTGCGGAAAAAAATAAAAAAATGGATCTATCCAAGTTTAAGGGAAGATCGATCCGGACTTCTTAAGGGACATTCTACGAGATGAATAATAAGATGGATCGATCTGGCTATAAAGGGCGGATCGATCCGCTCACAAAATCCTCCGCCGTCCACTTTTACAGAAACATGCATATCTCTTTCTAGAAAAAACGGATTCGCGTGCCATTTTTTGCGTTAGAACCATGACTCAAGTATCTATCTTTTGGTTTAAAATTTTACTATCTTACCTAAAAGACTATATTGCCCTTGGGGCTATTTTGTCACAACAAGCCCTTTTGTGTTGGTTCAAATCATGTTTTTCCTTAATAACCAACATGGTTTCATGCTTATTAGTGTATCTTGGGTGCGTATAGTCTTGTTACACATGTCTTGCGCAGGGATAGGTTGTGGTGTGACAGCGGTCTTAGGCTCTAGTCCAGGGAGAGTCATCTGTGTCTCACACGTTGCTATTGGAGGAGAGAGAGGCACGGGTGCGACTTGAGGGTAAGCTTGATCTTATACTATTGCACTTAGGGGTAAACCAGTCACTCTTCACATCACCACCCCCGACTATGACTGTTGCACCTCTTGCTCCACATCCGGATGCTCCCTCTTCATTAGCTCCACCTCCCAGATTCGAGCCTCCACCTTCACCACCCCCAGTTGTAATTACACCATCCACTATGACTGCAAGTGACCCGGCGACTGCTCCAGCGGTTGCTGAGGATGGAGAGGAGAGTGCCTTTGTTGCTATCGATATCCCCTCTAATATAGCTACCGATGGCCTAATTGAGGTCGATTAGGATATTTTAGATGAGTGAGAGCGAGGATTTTGATGTAATTGTTCTTTCTCTCCCTCCACTTATGGCTTTTATATTATTCAAACTTCGATCACTGCCCTGTTACTTTCATGTTATTATTATTACAGTGGTTGGTTGTTATGGTAATTACAGACCACATTTTATATTACATTATCTCTTACTCTTGGTCTTGGAGATTGTATGTTTTTATTACAGGTTGCTATGACTGCTACTCTCATATTGCTTACAATCAGGTGAAACCTATCTATTTTATTTTGAAAATCACCAAATGGGGACATTGTTGTTTTTAGTTAGGGGTAGACAATCGATAGGCATTCACCTGCACATTTACACTTAGCACCTTGGCTCTTTTCGTAGAAACATCACTTCACATACAATTTCAGTTAAAAAAATGAGTATTTTGAACTTTAATGATAGAATACCTTTGAACTTTCTCTCCTGGTTAGTTGTTTATTATGTAATGACGTATTCATGATATTCTCATCTTGTTATGGATTATAGTCCTACGTTTTTCTAGCATCACTAGGATGGTTGCATATGTTGACCTTTCATGTATCCAACACCTATACGCACTTGTTGATAGTTATGCAACAAACCTAAAAAAGGAGTTAATACGACTATAGCATTCAAAGAATGAGTAGTAGAGACTAATCACCCTTAGTGAGCTTTTGATCCATTCTTCATTTCTGAGGGATTTTCACACAAATGCAAGTTGTTTTATTGATTATGCATGCAAAATTCGTTGAAAAAGTCTCAATGATTCTTCATTTTTGGCTGCTTGTTAGAGGAGAACGTTCAGGATCTACCAACTGAACTCGATAAACACTGAAGTACAAAAACTAAAAAAATTAAGAAAATGATTTAAGCCATCAATTTCCACTCCTTAACCTATACATATATCTTTACCTACATTCAAGAAGCCATTTCACTTTTCAACCCCATACTAATGGAATATAATGAGAACTCTTAATCTTATACCTTGACCCCAATTGACCCCAATGGACCTCATTGTTCATCTAATACGATTAAACTGTCAAAGGATGTGATTGGAGGGAAGTAGTTGTGGGAGTTTCTTCATAAAACGAATTATATAAAGAAACGTTTAAATGTGGAGAAGTAAAAAAATAAAAATGAAAAAAAAAAGAGGAAAGAAAATATACAAGAATAGAAGATGGTTGGAGAAGTGAAAAGAATAACGTGAAAAAAAAATAGACACCATCACATGCTAAGATGTGCATTCCCTCTCTTAGCATTTCTGTTTGCTATATAAAAACCATAATTCAAAGTCTTAATGATTCTTAATGAATTAGTTTGAACATGAATGTGTGAATTTAGTTATCCGTGGTAATTCACTCCTCTAGTAAGTGGTAGTCCATTCGCGAGACTATACACTCTAAAATGTCCATTTTTCACAATGTCAAGTGTGAAAGAATTAGTATCAAACAATTTACTCATATCAAAACTTTCATACAACGTGAGTCATTCTTATGCAAGTTTCTGTGAGTCATTTTTTATGAACTCAAACCAATGTGAAAATTGAGTCGAAGCTACGAGTTGTAAAAGTGTGATAGTCCAACTAACTCTAAACAAGATTTTATGCATAACTGTTAACTTTACACACACATACAAGGATGAATGAATGTGATACATATGTTATATTTATCTTGGTGGCGTGAGGAGCATGTGATATCTTCCATAGTTCGATTAAGAGTAATATGTCAGTGTAGAGCAGAGTTTTCAGTTAACCAGGAGAGAGTTGTTTTAAAGATGTTCTTATCTGTTCATAAAATGCAAATTTTGTGGGTGTATTCACTGCAAACCCTCATTAGACAACACTCGTCCACTAGGGGGAACCTAGGGGTTTAACGGCTTGTTGCAATTGCGATTCCTGCGAAAGTAAGTTAGGAATTTTCTTTCTGTTTAAGTTAGCTTACAGTATTTTATTTTATTTTTCTTAGTCATTGCACTATTTTACTTGTCTGTTATTCCGCTTTATCGCTAGGGACTAGCAATAAGCTAGTTAGGGGTTGTGACAAGCAGAGGTATTTGTAGAATACACCTGCGCTATAATACAAAATGTAATGATTTAGTTTACAATTCCCCGAATTACTTGCTTTTGAGTTACAATGTGTAGTTTAATACAATGAGATGATTCCATGACAAATTTTGTTGTATTAGATATCTTTCTGTGCAGATTTGTTGTGTTGTTATGAGCAGGAATGATTTACAGGAAAAGGGTAAATCCAAAGTACAGAGAAGACATTAAAATTTTGAAGAGAGCATTTTAATCGCTCGAAGCAACCTCAAGCTATCGAAAGTTCAAGCAATTGAAGGCTTCTCAAGCGCTTGAGGAAAGTGAAGTTTGTGATCGAGATAGGTTCGAACGCTCGAACATGGTTTTACCAGAATATCACGGGCACGCATCAGAGACGTATTGTTATTAATCGTAGATAGGTTTCTCTATAAATATAGGTTTTAAACTCATCCAGAAGGGATGCCTACTTTTAGTGTAGAGTTTTTATATATATATATATAGAGAGAGAGAGAGAGAGATAGAGTTTCTTTTGGGTTTTGTAGGTTTTGCATGTTTGGATATTGATTTCTTTTGGATTCTTGTGACTTTAATATGAGTTCTTCATTCCAGGTTCTTCAATATAGTTTGTTTGCACTATGTCTTTAGCTTATAGTAATATTCTGATTCAATCGTAGGTTTGCATGCTAGTTAGTTGAAATCATAGTTTTCCATAGTCATTTATGATAAAAATCAAACTAAACGCAGCCTTAAACATGTTCAACGTTAAAAACCAATTTTATGCACTTAAAACAATGTCTAAGTAGTTCTACAGTTGGGAGATCACGATGAAACAGTGATCTCCAGCATCTACCGTGCATTACAGAGAAACCCTGCATTCAATCGATCGAAAACATTAGATCGATCAAAACAGGAAAAAGTCAAGAAATCAAAGACATTTCGATCGGTTGAAAGATGATGTAGTTCGATCGATCGATAGCGCTTCAATCGATTGAACATGTAAAGTCTTGAGATGATCCTTTTAAGTATTCCATGACTTATTGTTTTTTAGATATGTTATCAAATTGTCTAGATAAGCTCAGTTTGTCAAAAAAGTTTCTAAAATTTAAGCCTTAAGGCCTTTTTTTTCAACGACTTTTGCAAATCACCTTGAATGCTAACATCATTGAGGGTGCGAGTCAAAACCATTATTTTAAACCATCTTCCAAGTATTTTAAATCAATTGTGATGATGTAGTCCCGATCATGAAAGTGTTGGGTTTGTGCCGTCAAACCATTACTTTATATATGAGACATTGACATTTTAATATATGGATATCAGCTTTACATCTATTTATGTATGTTTCTTTCATGAGATGATTGTTATCCTTAAGTATCATAGTAAGTAATTCGTGTATGTATGAGATACATATAAGTGAGATATGAATTACTATTCTTTGTTACTTAGAACTTGTCACAATGGATGATAAGACTGGATATCTCAGCAGGTTTACACTGTAGCATGATTAACTACCATTGGATGGAATGATTAATCTAATCACTAGAGTATAACTCTTAGTTAATATGCTAGTGCTTATAGTGCATTGCCAGACCTGAGCTTTCCTATTGACACTCAAGACTATCAATCAGTCGATAAGAACTCATAACTTGTATAAGGTATGTGTTCTTAATCTTGAGACATTTATGAACACAGGCTGTAGATATGGCTGCTTTGACTTACCAATCAGTGAGGTCTATAGAAGATCAGTACCTGGGTATCTTGGGTATGTCATGTTCATAGCGTTGTGAACATATATTGTCAAGATAGAATCTACCCTCTGATTCAGAGTAGGTATTCCCTTGAGGATGTCACCAAGTTGATTACTGAGAACTGCAGTCTTGTTGATAAGTAGTTATCAACATGTTTGGTAATCATGAGTGGTGAATGGGACTCAAGGAATATAAGAAATAATCATGATTCAGGTTGACAGTAACCAGTTATCTAACTACCTGAATATGATTACGAATGCTGAACTTAGAGGGACATTAGTACACCATACAAGTCTAGTTATCGCTTCGGATATGTTCTTTTGCGTTGGAGTTCAGTTATTGTTTTATAGTGGAGTAAATGTTAACTGAACAGTTAGTTAATTTGCTGATCAAAGAGTTTGGTCATGGTAATTAACAAACTAATCTGAGCCAACAATAAAGAACCTAGGACGTCCCACTCTTAGCTCCGCTAGGATGCTTGGAAAGGCACATGAGGATCTTATCAAGGCAGGTTTGATCGATCGAATATGTCTCGATCGATCGAAGTCATGGCAAGTTTGATCGCTTGAACGTGGATCGATCGATCAAAGTTTCGAACGATCGAAACTACTACGCTTACTCGAATGTTAGGTCAGTTCTGGGAATCTATAAATAGGGCAGCTACGTACTAAATGTTTTTAATCATCGTTTTGAAGGACAGAAGCTACAGAAACTATTTTAGAGCTCCTAAACCCTCCTTATCCTCTCTATTAGAGATCCCACCATCTCTAGCCTATCCAGGAAGCATTCGTAGGAGACATAAGCGTGAAGACAACCTAGTGGAGGCTGCTGCACCATCCCAGAGAAAGAAAATAAAAATTGGGTTCAAAACCTGAGGTATATTTCTTCTCCCTTTTTAGTATACGCATATAAGGAATTAATGAGTAGTAGATCCTGGGATACCAAAAGATTTTTGAAACTCAATATTTCCGCTGCGTGTTTAAAATAACTTTTCAACCTATTTTTCCAACAATTGGTATCAGAGCCACGCTTGTTTGGATCTATAGATGTGTTTTGAAACACTAGTTTTGATTTGCATGATGATTTTAGGACTGTTTTGGAAACTGCATCATCAGAGATCTGTTTCTGCAGTGTTATCACAATAGAATACAAATCTGTGATTGCATTGGATGTATGATGGATTCGATTGATCGAAGTATTTTCGATCAATCGAACATCTTCTGTTCTCAAGCGATCGAATAGGTTTCGATCGATCGAACTTTGGTTTTGTTCGATCTATTGAATAGGGTTCGATCGATTGAGATTGATTCTCTATCCAGCTGTTCTTTTCACAGTTTTGAATGTTCTAAAAATTATTTACTTTAATTTTAAATTATTCTGTAAATTTTTTTAACTTTTCTGTGAAATTGAAAGTTCAATCGATTGAATTGTGTTCAATTGATCGAAGTTTCGATCGATCGAACCTTTATCGATCGATCTAAGTGTAACAGAGAAGTGAGATGCTGTTTTGAGTTCTAATTCAGTGCGTAAAGAGTTTATGCACTATGTGAATTAATTAGGGGTTCCAATATATATTTGTTATATATGCGTGGATATGTGTTCGACTAACCTTCTTGCAGCAAGATTAGTCCGCTATCTCCCATGGCACCAAGATCTTTTAAATTATTGTATTTAATTGTTTGATATTGGTGTATGTTATGTTTAATTAATGGTTTGATTTTTAAGGCATGTGTAAAAGGCGTTGCGACTTCAATCCTACGAAAAGGAAAGTCGCACCGGTTTCCCTAGCCTTCTTTATTTTCTTGTTGATTTCTATTTCTAGATAAATTGTAAGCTTTGAAAGAAGCATAGGACTAATGTAATAGAATTTGAATATACATGAAGATGGAGGAACAAGCCGTTGTCAATGAAGACGGAGCTGGAGGCAATCAAACCAAGAAGGAAGTTCTATAGAGACAGAGCCATGGGAGATAGAGGCGTCACTTAAATGCTTTTATTTCAATTTTTAGTTTTTTGTTTTTATATGCTTGTCTGTGATTGGAGTATTAAATATGTTGTTACTGCATGCAATATAAAAACATATTTTCTAAAATAAAATTGAAAAAATGTTTTCAACGCATTACATTGGATGTTTTATGGGTAATGTGTGGAAACAAAATTTTTCTAAAAAGCAAAATCCTTATTTACTAAATCTAGTGGGAGAGGGTCTTAATAAAACACCCACGATCTTCCATTAATGGTTCATTGTAAGATGAGTAGTGCATTATGTGTCACCTCGCCAGGGGTGATCATTCTATACGGAGGGTACACTACTCATTGTTTACTAGATATGAACTTCCTATGAATAGGATCAATCAGACGTGTTAGAGGGTGACAACCACACGGAGGCGCTACTTGAGACGGTTGTGATTGGATCCTAGTTAATGGTACATAGTAGGTAAGCTATGGATAAGGGATCCCACACGGGGCATTATTCAGAAACTTGGAGATCAAAAGGGATCGGGACTCATAACTTGTTTTGCAATAGTTGCATAGCGGACAAGTCATGATTAATCAAAAGATAGAGTATTGACCGCCACACGGAGGCTTGATTCTTTTATTTCGATATTCTGGCGATTTTGTTTTTAAAATAAGAGTTGTAAGGATTCTTTTATTTCAAACTGTCAAATTCTGATATCCATATTCATTTTGTCTTTTGATTTTTACAGTAAATCATAATGTCTGGATCTACATTTAGTCCACTTGCCACCATACTCGCTCAAAACAAGTTAACTGGAAATAACTACATAGAATGGAAATGAAACCTTGACATCGTATTAACTGCGGAGCATCACATATATGTCCTCACCACCCCATGCCCTAAAGAACCCGTGGTAAATGCTTCGGCAGCTGCCAGACACGAGTTCGACAGATGGAAGAAGTCGAATAGAATGGCACGTTGCTACATTCTGGCCTCAATGGTCGGTGTGTTGTAACACCAATTCCAATCGAACGATTCAGCCTGTGACATTATCACATCCCTCAAAAAGATGTTTGGAGAGCATGGCAGGCCTACCTGATAGGTAGCTATGCAGAAGATAATGAGTGCTAAGATGTCGGTAGGGACTCCAGTCAAATAAAATTTTTTAAAAATGATTGGTTATTTGAACGAGCTGGAGACCCTCGGTGCCAACATTGACGCATAGACCCAAGTTGATATGATCCTCAACACGCTGTCACCATCATTCTTTCAATTTAAACTAAACTATTATATGAATAAAGTGGATTTTTTAATGAGCAAATTAATAAGTTCTTTACTGGCAGCGGAAGGGGTGATCAAACTTGGGGTCAACGTTCTGAACATTGAGAAAAGCGCTTCCTCTTCCCGATCTATGCCGAAAGGAAAGAAGGGAAGAAGAAAGCTGGCACTGGTGGTTCAAGTGTTGGACCGGTCCCTAAGATTGCAAAATCTAAGGGAAAAGGTAAGGTCAAAGGGAAGGTGGGTGGCCAAGGCAAAGGAAAGTATTGCCAATGCGGTGAGAAGGGCCACTAGAAGAGGAACTGTCCAGAATTCTTAGCTACAAGAGTTCAAGGTATGATTGAGTCACATGTGATTGAAGTAAGTTTTATTACGGATACTTCAACACTTGGTGCATTGATTCTGGTGCGACACCATATCTGTAATTCGTTGCAAGGGTTCAGATTAACCAGGAAATGCAGTGATGGGAAAATGGTGCTGACTCTAGGTTCTAGCGTAACCGTTTCTGCTGTTGCTATAGGAGTAGTAGTTTTAGAGTTTTTGGACAATAAGACAATAGTTTTATCATATGTACTTTACATCCCTTTGATGAGACGTAATTTAATTTCAGTTTCAAATTTATTGAATAATGGTTATTCTTTTCATTTTGGATCAGAATTTGTTATTAAAAGAAATAGTTCTTTTACATGTTCTAGTGTTAAATCTAATGGCTTATATGTGATTACTCCCAACATCTCTAAAGACTCTTGTATAGAACTTAATAACTCAATAGTAATAGTACCATCTGAAAGAAAAGAACCTTCCACTAATCCAATAAGACTTTGGCATATGAGGCTTGGGCATATCAATCTTAATAGGATTGGCAGACTAGTCAAAGAAGGGGTCTTAGGCAATTTGGTTCTCGAACCAATGGAAGTTTGCAAGTCTTGTTTAGAGGGTAAGATGACCAAAAGGCCCTTTCCCGCAAAGGGCAATAGGACCAATGCATTGTTGGAATTAGTTCATACTAATGTGTATGGACCAATAAATATTAGAGCTAGGGGTGGTTATGAGTATTTCATCACATTTACTGATGACCAATCTAGGTATGGATACATGTACCTAATGCAGCACAAATCTGAAGCCTTTGAAAAATTCAAAGAGTTTAGGGCTAAAGTGAAGAAGCAATTGGGAACACATATTAAGTTCATTCAATATGATCGAGGTAGCGAGTAGCTCTCTAATGAGTTTATTGCTCACCTTATACAGAATGGGATTCTGTCACAATTGACTACACCTGGTACGCCTTAGCAAAATAGTGTAGCGGAGAGAAGGAATCGGACTCTTTTAGACATGACTAGGTCGATGATGATTTATTCAGAGTGACCATTATTCCTTTGGGGTTATGCTTTGGAAAGGCACATGAGGATCTTGTCAAGGCAGGTTCGATCAATCGAATATGTCTCGATCGATCGAAGTCATGACAAGTTCGATCGCTTGAACGTGGATTGATCAATCTAAGTTTTGATCGATCGAAACTACTTCGATCACTCGAATGTTAGGTCGGTTCTGGGAATCTATAAATAGGGCAGTTGCATACTGAATGTTTTTAATCGTTGTTTTGAACGTCAAAAGGTGCAGAAACTATTTTAGAGCTCCTAAACCCTCCTCATCCTCTCCATTAGAGATCCCACCATCTCTAGCCTATTCGGGAAGCATTCGTAGGAGACATAAGGGTGAAGATCCCACCATCCCGAAGAAAGAAAATCAGAATTGGGTTCAAGACCTAAGGTATATTTCTTCTCCCTCGTTAGTATACGCATCTATGGAATTAACGAGTAGTAGATCCTGGGATACCAAAAGTTTTTTGAAACTCAATCTTTCCACTGCGTGTTTAAAATAACTTTGAAACCTATTTTTCCAACAGAAAGGACTATTGAATCTTTATCCTTAGAAAAATACAGAGTACTATTGAGGGATGTACTCCATAGAGTGTTAATGAATGTGCATGGTAGATGGTTAGGTCATTGTAGATTCCTCTAATCCCAACGTCTTTCTTTTATAAGGTTAAAATCCATTTTAAGATTTGCTTTAGTTAATTAGTTCATTTCTAGTTTAGTTTAGCTGCTTTGTTTTTTAGTAGTTGTTAGTTCGTAGAACTTTGTGTTCTACGCTGCATTTAAATTTTTGATTTTTCCTTTTTAATTTGAGTTTAATCTAAGTAAATACTTTTTTCACCTTCTCTGTGGGATCAATCTGGACTTATCTAGTATTACTTGCACGATCACCTACACTTGGGTGTTGCACAAGAGCACACAAATGTATTTTGTGTCACCACTCATTGTTATACTTAAAGAAAAGAAACTTACTGGAACAAACTATATAGGTTGGAAAAGGAATTTAGATATTGTGTTAACTACTGAAGAGTACAAGTTTGTGCTTCCTCAAGACTATCGTGAGCAACTTGGTTTGGGGCAACCACTCAGGAAACCCAGGCTCACAGGAAATGGGTTAAGGCTGATGAGGTAGCACAGTGTTACATTTTGGAACCCATTTCTAGATTCTCTTATGAGATCTATGTTAAGGTCTCTTCAAGGCTAAATCTATGAATTTCTATGAGACATAAGTGTTCTTGTGTTATTGTAATCATACTTGGTCTAGATTCTCTCTAGATTTATCGATCCAGTTTGGTTTTGAATTGTGAACATCAATTCATCAATGGTGCAGTGATTGCAATGATGATGATCAAGGATTTTTAATTAAATCATGATCCATTAGAATTGAATGAGATCAATTGGAATGTGTTCATAACGCATAGATCTACCACTACAATTTTTGTTTTGTCTCAATTATGTGGTCTAGATGGTTTGATTATGGGTTTTGTAAACTAGTCACTTTTTGTCTAAAATTCCATAACAATTGGTCTCTATTAAAATGAGTGGATCAGAATCTTAATCAAGTTATTTAGGTATCAAAATATTTTTCCCTTGAACCTTGATGAGTTAGTAAAAATCTTTGAGAAATTTGAGTGTATTAAGGTTAGTATGCTATTTTTAATAAGGGTCAATTAGATATAAGGACAGTTTATGATAATTATGTTGGTTTAAGGACAACTAAAAAATGTGTATCAATAAGTCCCTCAATCTTTATTGGACAAAAATACCCCACACTAATAACCTGTATACACACAATAGAAACTCTCTGTCTTTCTCTCTCTCTTAAACATGGGACGATTCTTTCTTCTCTCTCTAAACCCCTCTCTCTCTCTCTCTCTCTCTCTCTCTCTCTCTCTCCCCTCTATGCGTTCATCAATGATAAGAAGTCTTAGGTCAAGATCGAGCCTCAACAATTAACCACATTCGACTGTGTTCATCATTGATTCACAATGTTTAGATTTTATTCATCACTAATTGGCAATTTAAATTTGTAACATCACATCAAAGAAATTATAATAGCATAACAACTACCTCTCTCTAGGTTTTTCTACAGAAATTTGGGAGTAATTGAGTTATGTACTACTATCAATCTAGGAAAACCAATCTGGTGCATCGTCAAGTTATCAATCTTATGCACTAAAATACATATGGTTTTCATATACATATTTAGGTGTATCTATATCGATTTCCTCTAAAAGAGGATCCCACAGTTATTGGCTTGGATAAAATCAAAAGAAAAAAAACAAAGAGATTTTAATGTGTTGTTAAAGAAACATACTCATTTGGTGGGATTGAAGTTTTTAATTCTGCTGGAGTTAATATATATGATCAGAGGTTTCATTATTCATCAACTGCTTCAATGAGAATGCTTCTGACTTATCGGCCGGGATGCAACTTTTGGCTTCTTAACATTTCAAAGCTCGGCCCCTCTCTGTAGTGTTTTGGCTCAATGGAGGAGGTTAAGGTCTCTAAACATGGATTGTGTTGCCCTTGAATTTTACTTTTCTTTTTTTTAATTCTTCTATGTACTAGCAGGGGCTGGGTATAGATATATGATAGTTTGGGAAGGTAGGTCCTCTAGCGCCTTATTTGAAACTCTCAAAAAGGAGAATGCTTCAAATTAGGATCCTGAACTGCGGTTTCTGGGTTTTTCTGGGGGTTCTGTTAAGATGTGTACAAGTATATAGGGACATTTTTTGATTCAACGATTTCTATGTTAATGAAAACTGCAATTAAAAAAAAGGATTCTAGCAAGTGGTTCTGTGAAAGAAAAATAGCATTACTAATAAAAATTTCACCACTTTTTAAAATTTCACCCGTCTTTAAAACTTGGTGAAATTTCACCACTTTGACCAGAGTATAATCGTCAAAATTTTCACCACTTTGAACAGTGGTTTAATCATCATAAATGAAAAAAATGTCATTACTGAGAAAAATTTCCCCACTCTTTAAAAGAGGTGAAATTTCACTATGTTTTGACGGGTTTTAAAACAGTGGTGAAATTTCACCATTTCTAAATTTGTGAAATGGTGAAATTATGGATGTCAAAAGTTGTGAATGTGAAATTTGTGAAGCTTTTGGCCACAATCACTATTTCAACACTTTGATAAACACAAATGTCACCAAATTCATGACTTGGTGCTCTGAGAAGTTATTTTACTTTCAATTTCACTATGTTTCGATTTTTCTCGAATTCATTTCAATTCTATTCTATTCAGACTATTCTATTTCAAATCAAACCAAATGGAGTGTAAGAGAGAACTACTCTTGTTATTTCATCACTTGGCCCAATTAGAAACTATCATAAGCTGGATACAATTACTTTTGCAATTGACTTTGGTCATAAGGTGTGGCACCACTTGATTTGTGACATTTTTATAATGAGTGAGTTTGTGACCATATTTACAAAATCTGGCACCAGCCAGTTCTAAATACGTATATACTAAACCATACAGTATACTTGTGTGTTGTTTCCTTATATGTTGTCAAATAAAAATAGACAAGTGGTTCGGATTTTGCCTCTAGTTCATACATGATTTGAGTAATGTTTATATAGTAAACCATACTTATCTGTTGTTTCCTTATATTATGTCACATACAAATAGATAAGCAGCTAGGATTTTGCCTCTAGCTCATACATGATTTAGATTTCTTATTCGAGTAATATTTATATCAGGTGCTAATTGGGATTTTTGTTGAAATTACTAAATAGATAACTTGTAGAATACTAAAATGAGCTCGAGGCAAAGGGCTGGAAAGCCATTCATAGCTGGTACTTCTGGCTCATCACCAAAGGGGAAAAGGACATCTCAAATATCTAGCCCTGTGGTCAATCAATTGAGTAATGGTGTGGCTGAGATCAGCCTAGAATCTACACAAGATGGCGCATGGGAGGTTTATGCAAAGAAAAAGAGTAGAGGTGGAAGGAATTCAAGTAGTCTTCGCCGTCTTCTCCGGTCGTTGCCTTCTTCTCCGGTCACGCCGATCTAGATCACTGTCGTTCAAACTGTTCTGCCTCTTATTTTCTCCAACATCTGGTTCTCCCTCTCTCCCCAATGCTGGGATTGGTTCGTCATGCTCTGATTCATCCTTCGTTTGTTAGTTCTCTCTCTCTCTAAGTCTCTTCTCTCGCTTCAACTGGGTATATACATCTTAGGGATCTTAAGGGTAGAGCTGTCATTATTTTAAAGCCAAATGAAATTAAGGGACCTTAATTATCCAATTACTCTAATCAGGGACCTAAACGAAAGTGAAAATAATTAGTTGTTCTTAAACCACTATATTTCCCTAACTAGGGATCCCTATATAATTTTCCCTTTTAATAAACCATGCAAGATTACTGGATAGAGAGTTGACAGAATTTGAGTGACCTTTGAGACAAGGTCAATTCCCAGATATTGAACCATGTGATCTTTAACTGTGTTTTGATCTAGAAACTAGACTCATAGATGCAAGTTATATGTGAAAATCATCCAGATCAAACCATTGGAACCACAATATAACTATTTTTGAAGTTTATGTTTCTTCTTTGTAATTTCTGAAATCCAGAGACTGATTTGATGATCCTTACTAATTTGGGCCCAGATGATGTTTCAAAATCCTAAGGCTCAAATCATGTTTTACTTATGACTAAATTGAACCTGAATCCATAGATTCAAAGATCCAATTCAAGTGATTCATGTCATGTTTGTTCTCTACTTCCTCACTATCATGATTTAGGATAATTCTTATATCTTAGGAATGTTAGAGCTTAGAATTTGGTGGTGAATTGTAATTGATTTAACTTAGTTAAGAATTTTCCAATCATGTTGAGGTCATATCACTTCTATGTTGACATTACATTGGGTCTAGGTTAAGGTCTTCTTGGACCTTCCCGTTGAGACTTGTATATCCATAGAAGCGTTGCAATTTCCTTGATAGGAAAGGACTCAAGGCTTTGTTAGTTTCCCCTCTCGTTAAATTTAAGAGAATCCCTATTATTCATGTTCAAACAAGTGGACTAACCTTTGTTTTGTAGCACTATCAAAGTATGATTCTACATGTCCCCTCCTATTTACTTAGTCTCAATTGTTTTATCGATTTTACGACTCCATATACGACACCTTAGACTAGGGAAATGCCTTATGTGTTTATGAGGATTAGAGACCCTTTTCTTAGGTTTTTCTATTATTGTATTCATTTTATGATAAAATTTCACTTTCATTTAGACTGAAAAGCCGATATGACATCAAAGTAGCATGGTAACCCTTTCGAGGGATGTTTAGGGGTGCCTAACACCTTCCCCTAACATAACCAAGCCTTCGAGCCTTTTTCTTTGGCACAGCAGATCATTTTTACAAAGTCACATTTTAAATGGGCCTTTTACTTTACTTTAAAAACATTTAGTCAGCCTACATGTCTTTAAACCAGTTAGGTGGTATAGATGCCCCATTTTGTCGGCTATCAGATTTAGGAGACCCATACCTTGGTGGTTCATGATGATTGAAAAAGACTCAAAAAGGACTCTCGAAAGTCAATTCTATCTCTTAGAATACTTAGAAAGCGGTACGAATGACCATAATGCCCCTAAAGCCCAAATACTCCCAGATTTGGACTAAAAGTTCTGGAACACACTATATCATAGGAAACGTAATATAAATGAGTTTTAAAACAAATCGGATGAAATTGTTGACTCATAAAGGCTCCCAGAAGACCCCGTTGACCGATTTAACTAAGGCTTGACTAGGATTTAACCAAAATCGTCCGAATTCACCAAAAAGTTTCGAGATTGTCCTGGATCATGTGAAAATTACTAAAACGAGTTTTAAATGAAAGTCGGACAAAAATGTCAGCTCCTGGGAGCTC
Organism: Hydrangea macrophylla; assembly: GCA_033977485.1. Taxonomy (NCBI): domain Eukaryota; kingdom Viridiplantae; phylum Streptophyta; class Magnoliopsida; order Cornales; family Hydrangeaceae; genus Hydrangea; species Hydrangea macrophylla. The sequence continues at coordinate 35,095,856 of CM066992.1, forward strand.
CCAGAATTTCCCAGAACTTCCCGGAGATCCCCGATTTGACCGGTTTGACCTAAAAGTTGACTCGGAGACCGCATCACCGTATCATTTTTAAAATATTTTTCATGGATACTAGAGGTAAATAGCTTTTTAACAGTATATTGCACATAATTTATGGACTTAAAATGAATTTATTATGAATTCTTGAAGGTGAAAAAGGCGATCAAATCAGTCTTTATCGCTAATACCACAAAATATTCAAAGTAACCCGACTCTGAACTAATTTTTTTTATGGAAAGTAGACTCCATTACCTTTCCAATGGTATATCACAAGCTTAAGTTGGAGTTAGTTTGCAGTTTCTGTGAATTTCGGACGAAATATCGGGAATACCAAAAACTCTAAGGGCATAAACAGAATAATTTGGGCGTATGAGGTGCAGTGACACAGTGGCACTGGCCACATGCCACCGTGGCACATGCCCAGTGTAGCCATGGCACTCTTCCCCAAACTGTCAATTTTTGTAATTTTGTTTGTGGGATCAATTTGGAATAATTGAAAGCCAAAATGACGTAATTGCTTGTTTATAGAAATTTAGGACCAATGGGAGCACTTTTTATATCCCAAACTCCCCCTAAATTGGCCTACATAGCCCCCATTTGCTCTTCATTTTGGGGTGGCAAATGCAAGGTTTAGGAAAAGTTGTAGATAGATAGATATAAGGTTAGAGGAGAGAAAGTGAGCTTTTTCCACTGATTTTTTTATACATAAGTGAGTTATAAGTTTGATTCCTCTTTATTATCTCTTTATACCTCATGTTCAGTGCATCCAACTACCACTCTTGAGTATTTACGAGATAGGAATCTGCTTCCATGTCCAAATGCCATTCTATATGAGTGAAACACCAAGCTACAAAGCCAATATCTCAATAATTCTCATGCTTTGATTATTATTACTTGTTTGTTTACTTTGATGTCATCTCTTCTTGCTTCATTTCCTTTTTTTTTTTCTTTGATTGCCTTCTTGTTAATCATCATCTAGATGATGACATGTTGTTTCAGGAGGGTGAATCCTTATGGATAGTAGCTCTTGACCTCAAAAGTATGTTTACTAGATGATGAGGCTAACTTCAATACTTTCCTAAGTACTCTTGAAGTTATGTTCTAAATAAAACAATGTTTTGCAAATAACCTTCAAAAGTTCTTAAAATGAGTTTGGAGGCGACATTTTAAGTGGCTATAATCTCCATTTAGTGCTAGAAATATACTTTCAAAACCCCTCTAAAACCCCCATATTTTGATTTCAAGAAATAAACATTTGTCTTCTCAAAACCCCCCAAAATAGTGAGTAATTCATCTTGAAAATGCCATTCTGAGTTCAAAACTTAATGGATGATTGTGATACAACATGGAAAGTCTTCTTAACTCATTTGAGAATGTCCATGATTTTTGGTTGGATTTTAAAACAAGTGGAAGGGTTCCATTTTGACCCAAACATTCTTCTAAAACATTCTATTTTTCTGTCACAACAGCTTTAGTTAACTTTCAACTTGTTTTCCAGAAACCTTTTACAATAAGAGTGGTCCCAACTCATTTTTCCTTTAAGCTTAAGTGTGTTAGGGAACTTTCTACATTATGAGCCACCAAATGTTTTGTTTTCATTTTTAAAGAATTTTCTACATTTCAGTCGATAGTACGGATTCTATTTGTGAGTAACCTATCTTGTTTATATGAGTTCTTTCAATCTGTAACTTCGATCTCAGTTTAACTTTTTCCTATGTGTTCTAGACTCAGTAGGGATGTTCTCTATAAAATCTCATGAATTTAGAGTATTTCTAACCTCACTTTTCCATTTTTACAAGATAGTCTAAACGTGCTTTCACAACAAGCTTGTTTTGATTCCTACACTTTGATTAGATGTATACATGCATTCTAAATTAGCTCATATCTTAGGAATTTGTTCATATCACTTTTGTATACATCCTATAACAACATTCTTTATACATTCATTCACATTCTATACTTCCAAATCACTTTAGAAAATCTCATGTACACAAACACACTACTACCTTGCACACTCTAGGAACATGATACATTGCATCCATGTAAGATTTGGAGTCTTTGTGACTCATAATCCAAGAAGATTATAAGGAATGAAGTTGATCACTTGCTCATGCTTCCCTTAGATCAAATCTTCCTTTTTTGTCCATCCCGGGGATTAAGAGGTCTTCTTTTCTCAAGAATCAATATGCATACATCCTAGTTTGATAAGCATATCTTACTTTTTTTGTTATTTGTTTCAAGAACAATTCATGTCCCCTCTAGACTAGGAATACTTGACTACTCAATATGTTATTAGACAATTTTTCCTAGGTTTGTCATGTGTGATCTTTCACTTTGTATTGTGTGATACTTGGCTTAGATCTTATGAATGATATCTTGTCTTTTGATCTTCCATTTCAATATTCTTATGAGATGTAATATACCTATCATAGTATTAATTGTCAAACCAAACTTAGTATATGATGATTATTTGGATGCTAATTGAGGCCCGTCGAATAACGAGGCGAGTTGTGGATGTTTTAGACCTTGCAAAGGCTCCTTCCTCTCTCCTTCTAAACCCCGAGCTGTTTTCTTTGGTTATGAAGGGTCGGTGCCCTTTATCCATTTGGGTGAGTCAAATTGGGTTTCTTGGTTCCCCAAAGACCAAGTGGCGACTCTGTATCTATTTTTTCAGATAATATCATGATTTCAAAATCAGTTTCGAAACAAACCGGCGGACCCGAAGGCCTTGTGTCCACAGGTGGAAACTCTGTAAAAATGAATAAAGGCCTTCCACTTTTTCAAACAAAAACTTCTATTTCAAAACCCACACCTACATCATCCCGCCCAGGTCAAAAGGGGTTTATTATAAATAAAGGGACACTCAAGAAGATCAACAACTGTGCAATTTATCCATTAAATTTCTCAAAATAGTGATATAACATATACAATATGAGTAAATTATGAAGACAAGAATGCAATATTGAACGCTAATCAACTTGGTCACCAAGTTTGTATGGAGTGATGACACCTGCCCCCTCTCCTTGCTTATATGTATACACAAATTATATCTGTAATTTTGTTTTGGTTACAAGATTTTGAGAGTGAGAGTGAGAAGATTATATATATGTACCCTCAAATAAATATATATACATACACACATATTGTTGGGAATATGCCCTCAAACCAGTTAGTTGGACAATGGAATATCATAATGCATTTATGCATGTTAGTTCATGAGATGAATATTAGACTGGAATCCTTAACCAACATTGTATGTGGTTCATTTGTGTATGTGATTACACATGTGAGATATGAATCACAAATCCTTGTTGTTTCAAATAAGTCACAGTGGATGATAAGTCTGGATAACTTATCAGGTATACACTGTAGCATGATTAACGTCTACAGGGTAGAATGATGAATCTCATTCATAAGAGTCTTTGACTCTTGGTTAATATGCTAGTGCACTCGGTGCATTGACGGACCTGAGTTAAACCTATTGACACCTAAACGCTGTCACCGTCAATAGGAACTCAAAACTTGTATAGGGATACATGTCCTTAATCCTGAGACAGTTATGAACGCAAGGTGTATGCTTGATTGCTTTGACTTACCAATCAGTGAGGTCTTGCAAGATCAACACCTGGGTATCTTGGGTAAATCAGGTATACAATGTTACGAACATATATTGTCAAGATGGAATTCTACCCTCTTCTATAAAACGAAGAGTAAGTATTCCCTCGAGAATGTCACTAGGAGTGATTACTGAGAGTTGGCCAGCCTTGTCAACAAAGTGTTATTGTTGACATGTTTAGTAATCCAAGCGTAGTGAATGATACTTGAGGAATATAAGATGTACTATCTATTGGGTCGACAATATCTTTACACATACATCCCAATGATAGATACGAATACTGCCTGGTAGAGGGACATCCGTATCATATTATACAAGTCTAGCAATCACTTATGTATGTGTGATTATGTTCTTATGCACTGGAGTGCAATTATCATTTTATAGTGGCATTAATGATAATTGATTAATTATTGATTCCTTAGTCAAGAGTACTGACTAGATGGAATAATAATTAATCGGAGCCAGTAATTAAGAACCTAGGAGGTCCCACTCTTAGCTCCGCCAGAATGCTTGGAAAGGCAATTGAGGATGCTGTCAAGACTGGTTCGATCGATCGAAGTTGTTTCGATCGATTGAAGTCTAGACAGGTTCGATCAATCGAACTTGGTTCGATCGATCTAAGGTTCGATCGATCGAAGTTACTTCGATCGATTGAAAGTAAGGTCGGTTCTGGGAATATATAAATAGGGCAGCTGCGTTCTGGGAAGGTAGTTCGTCGTTTTAACGTCCCTAAGCTGCTGAAACTGTTTTAGGGTTCCCAAACCTTCTTCATCCTCTCCATTAGAGATCCCACCATCTCTAGCCACTCTGGGAGCATTCAAGGAGACATAAGGGTGAAGATCTCTTAGAGGTTGCTGCTGCACATTGAAGGAGAAGGAATAAATCAGAATTGGGTTCAAGACCTTAAGGTAATGCACCTGTCCCCTCTCCTGTACGCATCTATAGAGTTAACGAGTAGTAGATCCAGGCAACCAATAAAAGTTTTGAACTTTGTGTTTTTCCGCTGCGCGTTTAAATAAATTTTAAACCTGTTTATCCTAGAATTGGTATCAGAGCCTCGCTTGTTTGGATCTATAGATGCGTTTTGGAACACTAGTTTTGATTTGCATGTTGATTTTAGGACTATTTTCAAAACTGCATCGTCACAGATCCGTTTCTGCAGTGTTTATGCAGCAGAATACAAATCTGTGATTACATTGGATGCAAGGTGGGTTCGATCGATCGAAGTAGTCTCGATCGATCGAACATCATCTGTTCTCAAGCGATCTAACTAGTTTCGATCGATCGAACTTTGGTTTTGTTCGATCGATCGAATGGTGTTCGATCGATCGAGACTGCTTTTCTGTCCAGGTTTTCAGTTTACAGATTTAAAGGTTTTAAAAATATTTACTTTAAAAATTTTATTTATGCTGTAAGTTTTTCAAAACATTCTGTGAAACTGAAAGTTCAATCGATTGAACATAGTTCAATCGATCGAAGGTTCAATCGATCGAACTTTTTCGATCGATCTAAGTGTGACAGAGAACTGTGATGCTGTTTTAAGTTCTAATTCAGTATGTAAAGAGTTTATATACTGTGTGAATCAATTAGGGGTTCCAATGGTACATATATTTGTTATATATATACGTGGTTGTGCGTGTGACTAACCCTTTTGCAGCAAGCTTAGTCCGCTATCTCCCATGGCACCAAGACTTTTAAATTTTGTATTTAATTGTTGGTTTGGATTTAAGGCTTATGTAAAGGGCGCTGCGACTTCAATCCTATGAAAAGGAAAGTCGCACCGGTTTCCCTAGCCTTTTATTTTATTGTTGTTATTTCTATTTCTAGATAAATTGTAAGCTTCGAGAGAAGTATAGGACCAATGTAATAGAATTAGAAAATCCATGAAGATGGAGGAGCAAGCCGTTGTCCATGAAGATGGAGTCGGAGGCAATCAAACCAAGAAGGAGGTTCTATGGAGATAGAGCCATGGGAGATAGAGGCATTGTTGAATGTTTTTATTTCATTTTAGTTTTTGTTTTATGTGCTTAGTTGTGATTGGAATTTTATATATTGTTACTACTTGCATGCACGTAAAACAAGTTTTCTAAAATAAAAAATTCAAAACCTTTTTCCAACACATTAGTAAACACTTGATGTTTATGGGCAATGTGAAGAAATATTTTTTTTTGAAAAATTCCTATTAGTTCATTGTAAGTATGAGAAATACTCTGTGTCACTCATTTATGAGTGATCATTCCATACGGAGGGTATTTCTTATTGATTACTAGATATGAACTTCTTATAAAAATCTAGTGGGAGAGGGAATTATTTTATAACTCCCACGGTCTTCCATAAATGGTTCATTGTAAGGTGAGTAGTATATTCTGTGTCACCCAGCCATGGGTGATCATTCCATACGGAGGATAGACTATTCATTGGTTACTAGGTATGAACTTCCTTTGGATAGAATCAATGAGACGCGTTAGAGGGTGACCACTACACTGAGGCACTACTTGAGGCGGTTGTCATTGGATTCTAGTTAATGGTAAACACTAGCTAAGCTATGGGTAAGGGATTCCACACGGAGCATTATCCAGAAACTTAGAGACCAAAAGTTCAGGAGTCATGAATTGTTTTGTAAGAGTTTCATGACATTCATGATGGGTTTCCCAATCAGGCTATGAGGTTATGATCGCCACACGGAGACTTAATTTCATAGGCTTGACATCCTGAAGACAATTAATGAGTTGGTTAAGGGAATACCAATGTATCATATAAATTGTCATATTCATGATTTCCATATTGTAATTCTGTTACATTATTTGTATTTCAGATTCATTATGTCTAGCCCACTTGCTATAACCATGATCCAGAATAAGCTAATTAGAAATAACTACGTTGAATGGAAACTGGAACTGGATGAATTATTAATTGCTAATGGATGTAAATACGTTCTTACCATTCCCTGTCCACCTATTCCATGCCATGACACCCCAACTGATCTTGCGGATCAATATTGGGAGTGGATAAGATTTGATGGTATAGCTCGCTCTAGCATCTTAGACTCTTTGTCTGATGTGTTGAAGCAGCAACATCAACCTTTGAACACTGCCCGTGCTATAATATTGAACCTCGAGGAGATGTTTGGGGAACTGAGCCGTACTGCAAGGCTTAGAGCCTTGGAGTTAGTCATGGACACCAGAATGTTGGAAGGAACTTCAATAAGAGAGCATGTTTTTAAAATGATTACTTATTTCAAAGTAATGGAAGTTCTTGGTTCCGACATTGATGGTGAGACTCAAGTTGACATAATCTTGCATTCGTTGCCTTCATCATTCACTCAATTTAAAAAGGTTTTTAAATTGAGTAAAACAGTTTTTTCAACAAGTGAATTGATGAGCTCTCTTGAGGCAACGATGGATATAGTCAAAGAGGAGTCAAATGTTCAAAACATTGGAATGGCTTCATCTTCTGGAACTAAGCCTAAGAGCATAAGTTCAGAGAAGGAGAAGCAAGGCTCAAGGATAGGTGAGCCTAACCCAACTATTGGGAAGAAGGCAAGACTTCGAAAGGGAAAGGCTGGTGCCGTGCCAAAAGGAAAGTGTTTCCATTGTGGCATGAGAGGGCATTGGAAAAGGAACTGTGTGGAATACTTGACTGCCAAAAGGCAAGGTACGATCCTTTTACTAGTTTTTGAAGTAAGTTAAAAAACTGATACTTCAACTACTATGGGCACTAATTCTATATTTTCTAAATTATATCTGTAATTGTTGCAGGGAATTGGAAAATAAGAATGTGCAGTGATTAGAAGATCTTGATTGCCTTTTGGGATCTGATGCAAGAGTTGCTATTAGATTAATAGTTTTATATTGTAATAAAACTTTGGAGTTATTAGATGGATTTCAGTTTTGAATTAATGAATAATATTTATTCTTTTGATTTTGGTACTGAAATTCTTGATTAAAAGAAAGCGTTCTTTTATGTGATCTAAATAACTTGTCAAGCAAGTATCTCACCAATTTACTCTTGTTTCTCATATATTATCTAATGTAGTATTTAAATGACTCATGGGTATTTTACCATCTAAAAGGATAGCACCCTCAACTAATTCTATAACTTTTTGGTTTTGAGGTTAGATCATATTTAATCTAAATAGGATAAATGGGGAGTAAAGGATTGGATCCTAAAACTCTTTTGGTTGTTGAGACCACTACCTGTTTGTCAATCCTATTTAGAGGCTAATATGATCAGGTGACTTTTCTTTTGAAAATCACACGACCAAGGACTTATTAGAATTAGGACATACTCATGTATGTAGGGCAATAAACATTAGATTTGAAAAGTAGTTTCGGCTACTTTGGATACTGATATACATTTACTTATTGCATCTTCATCCTCAATTTTGAAGAAATTCAAAAGTTTTGGAATGAAGAGTAATTGGTAAAAGAATATCGTTGCCTTTTGATTTGATCAAAATGGTGAGTATCTATCTAATGTATTTATTGTCCAAAGGAGATAAGAATGAGATTCTTTCTCGACAGTCTACACCTAGTGCGCCTCCACGGGATGGTGTAGCAGGTAGAAGGAACTATCTTCTTTTAGATATGACTGGGTCATGGGATGAGTTATTTAGAGTTACTACTATTCCTTGTTTTTCTCGATGGAACTACAATGTATATACTGGATCTTATTCAAAAGCAAATCTTTTCGATAGACATCCCCAAAGTTGTGAAAAGAATGCGACTTCTTTCTCATGGTAACTTTGGATAAGGATGTCTAGCACTTTGGTGTAAAGAAATGATGAGCCTTTTGAATCTAGATTAGAAGTATAATACTTTTGTAGTGTTTCCAGAGAAAACAAAAGTTGGTTGGAGACCAAATTTTGCAAAGGAAAGATAATATAAAAGAGTAAAGTAATTTATATCTTAAAGCAATCTATAAATCATCAGGAACTAAAATCTACTACCTCTTCATCCGTTCCAACATTGGTGCTTCATTGTAGTGGGAGAATTCTCAACGTTGTTGAAATCCCCTGGTACAATAAAGTTTTGTGATAAGGAAGCTCTGGTATATGATTTGCATAAGTCTACGGACTAAAGCAATCATCCAGAGATAAGCACATCTGTTTTGACTTGTTGGTCAAAATACTTTAGATTCATCTAAAGTATGGATGTAGCTTAAGTGGATGAAAGGATCCTTGCGCAAAGGAAGTGTGGTGGTGATTATGGTTACATATGTTGATGACATCTTTATCATTGCGAGATGTTAAAGTAGTATTATCAATGATTGAGGTTAAGTTTCTACAGTATACTTGATATTTATGATCTCGGTGAGGCGAGCTATAATCTTTAGATTTTTGCTCATTCAAGATCGGAAAGTTAAGATAATGAGATTATCTCAAACTCCTATATCAGAAAGTTGTTGGCAAGATTCAACGTAGAACATTTCGATAAAGGTTATTCACCTTTTGAACATAACCTATTGCTCTTTCAAGACTTGTAATCTTAGGATGCAAAATGAAAGAGGTCGCATGAAAGGTATATTATAAGCCTAGGCTGTTGATAAACCTTGTATGTGATGTTAGGTATGGGATATCTGTTAAACCGTCGAGGTTGTTCACAGATATCAGTCCAAATGGAAGTTCAGTTCACTGAACTATCATAAAGCACATATTCTCTAGGGCTTGATAGAACTAGTAGATATATGCCAGATGATGTTATTTTGGACTATGTTCGAATTAGCTTTACTGGATACATGTTTGGTGACGTCTTTTTGTCTAGGGATATAGTATAACATGGAGATGTTCTACTATGGATTGTTTCAGTCGATGATCATCAGTCCCTATGCAAAACCTTACGGGTTAAGGATTTTGACAAATCACGTAAACAAAGTTGGTGTTTGTTTGTAACACTATATGGTTATGAGTGCAAGTGGGAGTTTGTTGGGAATATGCCCTCAAACCAGTTAGTTGGACAATGGAATATCATAATGCATTTATGCATGTTAGTTCATGAGATGAATATTAGACTGGAATCCTTAACCAACATTGTATGTGGTTCATTTGTGTATGTGATTACACATGTGAGATATGAATCACAAATCCTTGTTGTTTCAAATAAGTCACAGTGGATGATAAGTCTGGATAACTTATCAGGTATACATTGTAGCATGATTAACGTCTACAGGGTAGAATGATGAATCTCATTCATAAGAGTCTTTGACTCTTGGTTAATATGCTAGTGCACTCGGTGCATTGACGGACCTGAGTTAAACCTATTGACACCTAAACGCTGTCACCGTCAATAGGAACTCAAAACTTGTATAGGGATACATGTCCTTAATCCTGAGACAGTTATGAACGCAAGTTGTATGCTTGATTGCTTTGACTTACCAATCAGTGAGGTCTTGCAAGATCAACACCTGGGTATCTTGGGTAAATCAGGTATACAATGTTACGAACATATATTGTCAAGATGGAATTCTACCCTCTTCTATAAAACGAAGAGTAAGTATTCCCTCGAGAATGTCACTAGGAGTGATTACTGAGAGCTGGCCAGCCTTGTCAACAAAGTGTTATTGTTGACATGTTTAGTAATCCAAGCGTAGTGAATGATACTTGAGGAATATAAGATGTACTATCTATTGGGTCGACAGTATCTTTACACATACATCCCAATGATAGATACGAATACTGCCTGGTAGAGGGACATCCGTATCATATTATACAAGTCTAGCAATCACTTATGTATGTGTGATTATGTTCTTATGCACTGGAGTGCAATTATCATTTTATAGTGGCATTAATGATAATTGATTAATTATTGATTCCTTAGTCAAGAGTACTGACTAGATGGAATAATAATTAATCGGAGCCAGTAATTAAGAACCTAGGAGGTCCCACTCTTAGCTCCACCAGAATGCTTGGAAAGGCAATTGAGGATGCTGTCAAGACTGGTTCGATCGGTCGAAGTTGTTTCGATCGATTGAAGTCTAGACAGGTTCGATCAATCGAACATGGTTCGATCGATCTAAGGTTCGATCGATCGAAGTTACTTCGATCGATTGAAAGTAAGGTCGGTTCTGGGAATCTATAAATAGGGCAGCTGCGTTCTGGGAAGGTAGTTCGTCATTTTAATGTCCCTAAGCTGCTGAAACTGTTTTAGGGTTCCCAAACCTTCTTCATCCTCTCCATTAGAGATCCCACCATCTCTAGCCACTCTGGGAGCATTCAAGGAGACATAAGGGTGAAGATCTCTTAGAGGTTGCTGCTGCACATTGAAGGAGAAGGACTAAATCAGAATTGGGTTCAAGACCTTAAGGTAATGCACCTGTCCCCTCTCCTGTACGCATCTATAGAGTTAACGAGTAGTAGATCCAGGCAACCAATAAAAGTTTTGAACTTTGTGTTTTTCCGCTGCGCGTTTAAATAAATTTTAAACCTGTTTTTCCTACACATATACACCCACATATACAAACACATACCTATACACACTCTCTGGGAGGGCAAAAGAAGAGGAAGAAGAAAAGAAGAAGAAGAAAAGAAAGGAAGACAAAATGAAAAAAAAAAGAGGTAGAGAAAGGGTTCCACCATTGAAGCTTCCAAGCTCCAAGCTCACCCAAACAACCCTTCATACTTTGGTGAGTCCCAAATTCACCTAGTAACATTATTACGATGTTTGTACAAGCTTAAAACAAGGAAAGATACATAAAATGGACATCCCATATTTTAGGCCGTCTCTGCCTAGTTCAGGGAAGAAGACACCGACCCAATCGATTGGAAGGGTTCCAATCAATTGATTCTCACTCAATTGATTATAAAGGACCCAATCGATTGGATAGATCCCAATCGATTGCATGGGTTCTCAATCGATTGACAGGATCTTTTTCCCAATCGATTGGACCATTTCCCAATCGCTTGATACTTCCTAAATGTTGACGATTTTTGTTATTTATAATATAAATTGTTCAACTACTTACATATTGTACGATGCTTTCATATGCATTACTGGAATAATGTTAGAGTTGTTAGCAAGCCATAACATGATAATACGTCGAGAATGGTATACTTTAATGACTTATACCTCAAGATTGAATAAACACACAATAGTCATGAATCGGTATCCTATTGTCAGTTATCATATCTAGTATTGTCGGCCACATGGGAAATGTAAGGTTTCGGTTTAGGTGTATGTTTAGGTAGGGTTTCATTGTCATGATATGTTCTTAAAAGCCGGTGAGCTGTGCATATGTTCCTAAAAGGAAGTGAGCTAGACCAATTAGCTTGAAGGTAGACAAGGTGATCCACAATATGTTCTTAAAAGTCGGTGAGCTGGGATAACTAGTAATAGATGTGTAAGTCATGGCAATTGAATGATATATCTTGTTCAAACATCGTGTCCTTAAAATGCGATGAGTTGTTCATATGTTTATAAAAGTTGGGGGCGAATTAACGTGGTGTCCATGACATGCGATGATTTGTGAATATGTTCTTCAAAGCGGTGGATGGAGCATTGGTGCATCCATAAAGTAATACTATTCAGTTTGTTCATCAATCAGCAGAGTATTATAGGTCTTTGAGTGATAAGATGAGTAATATTCCAATCAAGGGTTTAACGAAGAGTTTAAATAAGAGAAAATACTATTATTAGATTTATGACTCATATTGTTGCAATAATCCATAACAACTTCATAATTATGATACTTCATTAGTTTTTCACTGACTTGGTTCTTATTAGCTGAAGGCATTTATGCCGCTGGACATTCCTATGTTCTAGCCTATTCTACTTATGATTATGCAAGAGAAGAACCTAATGATGAAGGCTTCTAACTATGGTATGGATGATTACGTCTACGCTAATTAAAGATTAGGATAGACCTTAGGTCTTTTATATTTCTATTTTATCATACTTTATTATATGTTTTGTAATAAGGTATATGCTGCCCTAAGACTTGAGTTCCCTTTATTATTATTCTAGACTTTGATGTAATAGCTTAGTAACTTTAAGTTATATTTTATGATGGACTTAGATCTATTACTTGTTGCCTCTTTATTATCTATTGTTTAGAATTGTGTGGTGTGAACAATTATGTGACTTCACCAGTCATGCCCTATACACCCAAAAAAGAAATTTTATTTTCTCTTTTTCTGATGTTCCAGGGCGTCACATTATAATTTAGAGTTTTAATGGGGAGAGGGGGATAGAATGAGGCAAAGGAAGATGGGGGTTGTTTTAAAAAGTAGGCCCTAGACTTATAGGGTTGGGTGACTTAGAAAAAGAAATAGGAATGAAAATGTCACCAAAAAACTCATAACGATGAGTTCGTAAATATGCCATCACCTGTGTACAAGTGCTTGTAGTTTTAGATTCTTCGGTAGGAGGATCACTGGACGAAGTCGCAACAGTCTTAGGTGTGAAGGAAATGGGTTTTGAAGGAAAATAGCAAGTTAGACGGAGAAATCTTGGAAACATAAAGAGGAATGTAGTGCCTGGTCCTTTTATAGCCAAAAAGGGCGTTGCTTCGATTTTTGAGAATCCAGTGTCACGTGGGGCAAAGGCCTCTCCCAAAGCAACATGTCTTTTGATTTGAATTTCAAAACGTCACATCAAGTCAGGTTTATACATGATATGACATTTTTGGGGCAAATGTTTACACCTAAATCTACTCGGTCCAGTGGGATATCGGGGTTCAAACAATTGGGCTATGATGTGACCAAAGAGGCCTAGGTCAGAAAGACCTATGCCCTGATGACCAGAGTTTGTCCAAGGCATTTCCATGACCGATCTTGGGTTAGTAGAATCAAGACTATGGAATTGGTCCCTTGTAATCTCAGTCCAATACATTGAAGATCCAAGTAAATGGTGTTTGCCATAATATATGGCAAAGTGAATGTGCCTGAGTAAGTAGTTAGTCCTCGAGGTGAAGTTAGTCAGGGTGAGCATAACATCGGTCAAAGTTGCACCAAGGTTATTGGTCCTTGAGGTAAATGAGGGATGCAGTCTAAATTACAAAGATTTGTTCTTAGCCCAATCAAACTGACATAGAAGCGGTGAAGTTGGAACACGTGTGCAAGATTGTGAGTAGATGGAAACCGAGAAATACGAAATCATGTCCAAGGAAGTTATGTCAAGCCGAAGGCTATAAATAAATAGGCTTAATTTTCAAAAACCTCTCTCGCACATCACAAACTCAAACCCAGCATTCAAAAGCATCCAGTAGCCTAGATTTAGCGTCCAAACTTTGTACTCATGCTTTTTCATTTTTCATCATTATGTTATTTCAATGGAATTCAAGTTTAACCCAGATTATGAGGTACTTTTAGAATGATCTTAGTTTTCCAAACTTGTATGCTTCAATACTATATTTGAGGATCTTCAGTGAGTTTAATTGTTACTTGCTTTATATAATTGTTTGATTCAAATTAGTCAGTGTTAATCACCAAACATCACACACACAACTTTAACAATTACTTGTTTGCAATTACACATTGAATCATCTTGGATTCTGGCATGCCTAATCACAAATTAAACAAGTTGTATTGAACTTTATTCATCTAGATTGTACCAAAACTTATGAAGGCTAATACTTGGAGATGCATACCCTATATGTGTTGACTATAAATACTTGTCATTTGATCTACAATTTTTGTTCTCAGTTTAGTCACAGTTGGAGTGATATTTTACAAATTTCTATGTTGGAACATTACTTCATTCGATTAAGTCTTGTTTTCAAATTAGAATGTGCAAAATTATGTTCATAAGACTTATATGTAGTTCATTGTAAGGGTTTAATGATAGATACCATCTACATGGGAGATTATAATTCTTCTACTGACCTTACTGTAATGGGAATAATTTTCTTAACCATAATCCAGATAGAAGTGATGTGTTCTCACACAAGGTATTTAAAGGCCAGAGGACTGTGCTTAGTTGTGATGTACAGAGGCTGTGTGGTTATGCTAGAGGAAGCCATATGTATAATTTTTCTCCATGTAAATGTTAAGTTTGTCTTGTAGTTGTTCCTTTTAGCATCTGTTAGTGGCTTATAAACACTAAAGTTAAGCAAAAGACGCACAGGGAATCAATCATTCTTGTAAAGATGTAAACCCATGTTTTTTGGTTCTTTTGAAACCTTCGTCTCTAGGTCGGCCTTCATTAAAATAGTTTCAATGCATGCATGGCTTGATCTACTTCATGGTGCTTGGCATTGTTTACACTCTAATTTGGGGTTTTTCAAGTCACATAGAGGTCACGTGGTCAGATAAGGTCACCACAAAAATAGCTGGCTAAAACAGCTAAGGAAAGAAAGGAAAGATGCCCGAGTATAGAGTGAAGGTCAATCACTTTTTGCATATAGGAGAACAAGTCATCATCAACAACATGTGCATCATCCATGAGACCGAGGGCAACACGAAATACTAGTTTACACGAACGAATCTTGGGCTCATCATAGTCAGTTGGACCCAGATCATGAAATAGAAGCAAGTATAGCTGAGACATCAGCCTATGAGACCGATGATCATAATGGAGGTCCCATAGGTTCAAGACCGAAATGCAACAGCCAGCAAAATGTTAGTGAATAAGAGTAACACATCATCGGGGAAACAAAGCTATGTTCAGAAGAAGGGCAGATTCATATAATGAACCTTTGGTAGTTGGGTACAGTTAAGAACGAGAACGTGGGCCCTTCAATAGCATGGATTAAGGAGCAATTATTGCTACTAAAGTTGCAACGTGGAAAAAACGTGGAGATCATGGGATGCATGGTGGGACGGCAAACAATCATGACTAGAAATTAGGCGCTATGCCCCCACTATTGAAGGTGACTACTAGTTTTGTCTATAAATAGGGAAGAGTGTGCAACATTTTGCTTTTGCTAACACATATACCACTTCTGCCCAGGCAGATATTGTTTATATTTTTTTCAAGCATTCTAGCGCATGTTATTGAGTGATTGTGAGTTTCTATTGCTTCTTGAGTGATAATAATTGATGTTCTACTTGATATCAATGGAGAATATTCATTTAGGTATTTTAAATTCGTGTTTGTTTGTTTTCCATTTCCATTTGTAGATACTTACTTGCATCAAAGTAGAGAGTAATCCATTATTATTAATTCTTTCAATAATAATCATTTGAGTTAGAAGTTAGATTAGGTCACATAACACCCTTTTGAGAACAATCCATTATTATTAATTCTTTTATTATTGAACATGCATGTGACTTTCTTTCTTGTTTCCCTAGCCTTCACCGCATTCATGCTCTAGCAGACTAACCGAAGGCTCATAAGCAGTGGTTGTTGATTAAGCACATTAGGGTTAAGTGTTTCTGTAGAAAAATTACAGTATCTCATGGCTTTCATAAGGTCTATGGGTATAGTTGGGTGATTTTTCTATGGTGCATTAGGCTCTGTCTAATCGGTTTGTCAGTTAGATGTCCTGTGGAGCTGAAGGTGTTTACACCCTAAATTAGGGTTTCCCAGGGCACGTGACGATCATGTGAACTCAACGTCATCACTAGACCACGTAGGCATATGAACGAGGATAAGGCCGATGACCCAAGAAAACCGATATTTGATATAGCTACTGGTAAAGATGATACGTTCCAAATTAAAATATCGGTATCAAGACCGAGGACCAATTGATACGAAGTTCTCAGAGAAGTACCCTAGTATGGCCATTGGCAGAGTAGCCTCAACTGCAGCCCTAACATCGGTAAAATTGGACCGATGCCAAACTGGTTTATTACCATTGAGTCCTAATATCGACAATGACAAAACGACTATAAGGCCGATATTAGAAAAGATCAGTGACACCTCGGCATTAACGGATAAGGTCGAGGACTTTCTTGCAGTAACAGCAATCCATGGGATTAGTAAGGATAAAAGGCAACATCAGTATAAGACCGAGAGACGTGAGTAGGCCTCCTACTGAAAAGAAGACCGAGTAATATCATCAGTAGAGATGAAGCTACACAGAGAAACACAATCGGTCGTAAATTTACTTAGAAAATAGTTAAGTAGGAATGAGAA
This sequence comes from Hydrangea macrophylla, assembly GCA_033977485.1. Taxonomy (NCBI): domain Eukaryota; kingdom Viridiplantae; phylum Streptophyta; class Magnoliopsida; order Cornales; family Hydrangeaceae; genus Hydrangea; species Hydrangea macrophylla. The sequence continues at coordinate 35,112,518 of CM066992.1, forward strand.
CGTGGGTCTTCAGTTTTTAGAACATGCTGAGGTGGAAGAAAAAGCAGTTACGAGAAGAGAGGAATGCGGCAGAAGTGGGATCATCACACAAATCATGGAAGTTGATCATGGGACATAGTGGGAGCATAAAATGATATATGCCTAGAAACTAGGGGCCACGTACCCCACTACTCCATGATCCCCACTAACATGAGCGGTTATGCAAACAAGTCTATAAATATGGCATGTGGTACAATATTTGAAGGGGGCTAACACACACGCCACTTCTGCTCTCAGCAGGCTTTTAGTGTCTCCTCATAACATTTCTTTCTTGTTCTTGAGTGATCTGTGAGTTCTTGTTCTTGAGTGCTCAGTTTTTATTCTTTTCGTTGAATTTTTGTAATCATCACATTTCAATCAATGGAGAAGAAGTTGTCTATGGAGGTACTCTGAATCATTGTATTTAGTTTCCCTTTTTGTAGTTTCCATTTGTAATTTCTTACTTGCATCAGAGTAGAGAAAAGCCCACTGTTATTTTATTGATAAAAGTAACAAATCGCTTAGTTTAGAAGTCAGATTAGGTAATCAACATCACTTTGAGTCCACACGGACTCTGGCACGCCCGACAAACAACACTAGATATTTATTGCAAACAATTTTTGGCACGCCCGGTGGGACCAGTGTCAAATGGCCGCAAAAGGGACACGATCCAAGGGGATTTCCCAAGAGGCAGGCTCACGAGAGCCTCTCTTGGACCCTATCATAGAGTCTGTCACTGAACCTGTTATAGATCCGGTCATCAGCTCGGTAGCAAGTCAGGCCGACTTATCTAATATGAGTAACCACTTGATGGGGATATTCAACCAACGATTAGCTGAGATGTCCATTAAGACAGACCAAACCTTTACCCAAGTGGGAGAAATGCTCCGAGAAATGAGAAAATGGAAGGACCACTCGACGGATGATCCTCCACAACTCTCTATCCCACCAACTTCCCTTTCTCGGGTTGGGTTGGGGGCAAGCCAGACTGCACCTTCTTCTTCCCAGAATGAAAAATATGTTACACCACCAAGAAGGGATGGCAAAGAGATTTTGGGAGAAACTGGGAACCCACCCCGGGTAGTGGCCAGACCAAGCGTCACCATTAGAGAACCAGGAGTCGGTCTAAACGGACAGGAGTCGGACCGAATATGGGGAAGAATGAACCCGTTATTCGGAGACAATGTAGTCACTGAAGAGGAACAAATGTGGAATGAGAGAATCAGACTAGAGTCTGAGGCCGGGATGAGAAGGGCTAATCCAGTGCAAACGGTGAGGGTTGACCGAGAACAGATCGCCGAAGTCATTAATCAAGACTTCGGCGGCCTTCTTCGAAGGACTCAGCGGCCCATGTATAGGAGGCCGCATAGTGACGCAATTGAGAGAATGCCTCTTCCACGAGGGTACAAGGTGCCCAACTTCACAATGTTCTCCGGTGAAGGAGAGCAATCAACAGTAGAGCACATCGGTCGTTTCCTGCTGCAAAGCGGGGAAGTGAGTCACCAAGGGGACATGCTACTAAAGCTGTTTCCCAACTCCTTGACCGGTGTGGCTTTTAGTTGGTATATCAACTTACCACCCAATTCATTCCATACTTGGAATCAGATGGAGGAAGCTTTTCACGCACAGTTTTATCGGACAGAGCCCGAAGTCTCTATGGCCGATTTAACAAGGTTGTATCAATTACCAAGCGAATCAGTTGAAGTGTACATTGCTAGGTTCAAACGAGCCAAGCATCGGTGCAAAGTCATATTACCTGAAGATGAATTCGTTAATATAGCCCTTGGGGGACTCTCCTTCGAACTTCGGAAAAAGTTTGAGGGTATGGGTTTCCGGGATCTTTTCGAGCTGGCAACTAGAGCAGCCCGATATGAGCGCATGTTGGAAGAAGAACAGGAGAGAAAAAACTCATCTAAGGGAACCTACTACAGGGATCCCAATTTTGACATTCATGCTACGGAATATGAAATCAACACCGAAGTGGATGTGGCCGAAATCATTTCAAAACGGCCATATCTATGCCAGCCACTGCCTAAACCGACCGACTCACAGTTGTCCTCGGTCAAAAAACAACCATTTGAGGCAGGCAAGCAATATTCATTTGATATTGCAATGGCCGACCAGATTTTTGATTTTATGATGGCCGATAGGCAAATTCGGCTTCCTCACGATGTAAAATTACCTTCGGCCAACGAGCTGAAAGGAAAAGAGTACTGCAAATGGCACAACTCTTGGCGTCATAACACTAACAATTGCTTGGTTTTCCGGAACGTTTTGCAGGACATGATTGATAAAGGAAACCTGAAGTTCGCCGAGAAGGAGAAAGAAGTAATGGGAGTTGATGGAAACCCGTTCCCGGAGATAGTGGGGGCGAACATGGTAACTCCTGATTTCACCATCCTAAGGAGACCAAGGGAAAAGATCGACCTCCGAGGAGTCAACGTGGCCGAATCTAGCACGAAACTGAAAGAAGGGAAATCAGGAACGAGATTGGCTTCTAGTGTGGTGACAGACAAGGGTAATCCTGAGGCAAACAATGGCTCAACTTTACAATGGATGGTCGATCTGATCAATCAAGGGTTGTGCCCAAAGTGCAAGGCCGAGGTAACTAGAAAACTGGAACATAAAAAGAAGGCGGATCGGTCATCAAGCCCGAGACGACCGATACAAAGCCGCCTCACCTATCCCCATCAGGAATATCACAGGAGACCCGATTTTCGGAAGCACGAGCAGTATCTGAGGGAATCAAGGCATGTAATTAGGGATGTGAGACGAAAGACTTATCAACACCAAGACCGGTCTCCACGGATGGTTGTTCCGCCAAGAACTGAAGTAAACCGATGGACAAAAGTGGAACACCCCAAATTCCCAGAGCGTGCCTATTTCAGTAAGACCCAGAAAAGAAGAATGCAGCGACTAAGGCAAGAAGCTCGAGATTGGGAAGCCAAGTACCGGATGGCAAAGAGGCGAACGGAGCAACCAAAGGATATGGTACCAAGAGCGATATTAAGCCAAAAGGAGAAGGAAAAGGTGGAGGCAGAAGACCGAGTCATAAAGCCTTTGAAGATTAAAACCCCAATTCCAGAAATGAACGAATCGGACTTAGAAATGGCCGATATCGGTTCAGACTACGACGATTCATTGGAGAAGTTTATCCAGTTCGGAAGTATTCCGAAAGACTTGACGATGAATATGGTCTACACTTTGCCAATGTCTTTCGGCGCGAAACAGGACCAGGAGAAAAAAATGAAAGATGATACACGTGGCGAGGTCCCGTCGACTCCCGTGATCACCAACCAAGAAGTAAAAACAGAGAAACCAAGGGTCTCGGTGATCAGACCGAAGACCGAAGACGAAGAAGGGAAGAAACCTGCAAAGGTAGTATTCGAAAAACCAGCGGTAGGGATGTCACAACATCTGAAGCCGTTGTATATTAACGCGGCCATTGATGGAGTAACTTACTCAAGGGTGCTAATCGATAACGGAGCTGCGGTAAACATCCTGCCATCGATCATGTTGTTGAAGTTGCAACGAGATGAGAAGGAATTAATCCCAACTGAACTCACAGTTTGTGGGTTCACAGGGACACCAGCGAAAACCAAAGGAATCCTCCCAGTAGAGCTCACGGTGGGAAAGAAAACCACGATGACAGCTTTCTTCGTGGTAGACTCAGGAGCTTCATACAATGCTTTGCTTGGCAGGGATTGGATTCATACCAGTTGGTGTATTCCATCGACCTTGCACCAATTTTTGATTTTTTGGAATGGAGACGAGGTGGAAGTAGTATGGGCTGATCACAAGCCTTTCGTAGCTAGAGTCCATTGTTCGGAGGCCGTCCTATACGAAGACGATATCGGCCCGGTGAAATTTATCGGAACAGACAAGAATGGAAGGCCGAGGTCGGCCACCATGGTGAAGGATCAGAAGAATCAACTGATCCAGGTGTACAAGCAACTCGAACGGCCATCGATAGTGATTACGCCGATCGAAGATGACAAGGAACTTGACATACCCGATGGACCAGAGCCCATCATCAGCGAGGTGTAAAAAAGCACTGGCCGTGCAGGCCAGTGTAGCCAGAATTCAAGCCTTTCTGGCTGACAAGCAAGCCCAAATATCATCGGCAGACATTGCCGATATACTGGAAAATCAAGAAATCTTGGAAGATTGCATCAACTTCGAAGAATTGGCCTCGGCCCCGGCAAAACTCGACGATTTGAAGGCCGAGGTACAAGATCCTCTCCTTGAGGTTAATCTGGGGGCAAGCGCGGAATACCAGCCTACCTTTGTAAACCAATTACTCGAGCCCGATTTCCAGGCTTCATTGATATCCTTGCTAAAAGAATTCAAGGACTGTTTCGCTTGGGACTACCATCAGATGCCGGGCCTAGCGAGGGGTCTTGTGGAACATCGGTTACCAATTAAGGAGGGTTGTAGGCCGTTCAAACAATTACCCAGGAGAATGTCCCCGGAGGTGATTTTAAAAGTCAAGGAGGAAATCGAGCGGCTGCTGAAGGCTGGTTTTATAAGGACAACCAGGTACGTCGATTGGATCTCAAATATCGTACCTGTGGTCAAGAAAAACGGCAAAATAAGGGTGTGTATAGATTTTAGAAATCTAAACATGGCCACGCCGAAGGATGAATACCCGATGCCGATAGCCGATCAACTCATTGACGCCGCGGCCAAACACAAAATTTTATCATTTATGGATGGGCACTCGGGCTATAATCAGATATATATAGCCGAAGAGGATGTCCCAAAAACGGCTTTCAGATGTCCAGGAGCTATTGGGACTTTTGAATGGGTAGTAATGCCGTTTGGGCTGAAGAACGCTGGAGCAACGTATCAGCGAGCTATGAACGCAATCTTCCATGATATGATTGGAAAAATCATGGAAGTATACATCGATGACGTTGTTGTAAAATCGGCCACACAGGCGAAGCATTTGGCCGATTTGAGGCGATCTTTCGAAAGAATGAGAATTCACGGGTTGAAGATGAATCCCATGAAGTGTGCATTTGGAGTCTCGGCCGGAAACTTCCTCGGGTTTCTAGTTCACCAGAGAGGGATCGAAATCGACAAAAACAAAGTCCGTTCTATTCAATCGGCGGAGGCCCCACGTAACAAAAAGGAGTTGCAGAGGCTCCTCGGGCAAATCAACTTCATACGAAGGTTCATCTCGAACTGCGCTGGACGGACACATGTTTGGTCCCCATTACTCAAACTCAAGACCGAGGAAGAATTCAGGTGGAAGGATCAACATCAGCAAGCCTTTGAGGGCATCAAGCGGTATTTATCAGAACCACCAGTCATCATGCCCCCAAGGAAGCAGAGGCCGTTAAAACTGTATTTATCGGCCTCGGAAGAATCGATAGCATGTATGCTTGCACAAGATAATGAGTGGGGAAAGGAACAGGCAGTGTACTATCTTAGTAGAGTACTTACTAATGTCGAGCGTAGATATACGCCGATAGAAAAATTATGTTTAACTTTGTACTTTGCTTCGCAAAAATTAAGAGTATATATGCTCCCTGTTTTGGTTTATTTGATCTGTCAAACAGATGTCATTAAATATATGCTATCCAGACCGATAATGCGTGGGCGCGTTGGAAAGTGGACTCTGGCAATGATGGAGTTCACATTTCAATACGTCCCACAAAGATCGGTAAAAGGCCAAGCCCTTGCTGACTTTTTGGCCGATCATCCTTGTTTGGATATCGGCCCTGAGTTAAATGAAGCCATTGATTCCACTCTCTTATCAACAATTTCGTTGACCCCATGGATGTTAATATTTGACGGATCCAGAAATGCTGAAGGAGCTGGGGCGGGGATAATTGTGATATCGCCGAGAAAGAGAAAGACCGTTTTCTCATTCAAGTTAGAGTTTGAATGCTCTAGTAACCAGGCTGAATACGAAGCACTGATCATCGGCCTTGAAATCATGGCCGAAATGGATATATCAGCAATCCATATCATCGGCGATTCAAACTTAGTAATTGGCCAATTAAGTGGTGAGTTTAGGTGTAAGAGTTGGGAGTTGCTGCCTTTCAACTCAATCGCCTTGCAATTATTACGAGAGTTTGATGACGTTAGGGTCCAACACGTTGCTCGTGCCTATAATGACAAGGCCGATAATCTAGCACAAGTCGCATCGGGAACAAAATTGGAGGTAACCGATAGCGAAAAATTGATAAGAGTGCAAAGGAGAATCTTGCCGTCAGTAAGGCAACGAGAAATGGCAACAGAAATTTTCTCGGTGATCACGGATGATCAAGATTGGAGAGATCCAATAATTAAGTGCCTCTTATGCCCAAACAGAGTGGCCGAGAGGAAAACCAAGCTGTCGTCGGTCAACTATGTCTTATTGGATGGTGAATTGTTTAAAAAGAGCTTAAAGGATGAAAATTTGTTAAGATGTTTAGACAAACTCGAGGCCATGAAAGTGATGGCCGAAGTACACGAAGGAATCTGTGGTGCACACCAGGCTGGTACGAAAATGAAATGGCTTCTTAGGAGGTATAATTACTACTGGCCAAGCATGCTAAAAGATTGCATTGACTACGCCAAAGGATGCCAATCATGCCAAAAGCACGGGCCAATACAACGAGTACCAGCCACCGAGATGCAGGTAATCGTTAGACCATGGCCATTCCGGGGCTGGGCCATGGATTTGATTGGTAAAATATACCCACCATCATCAGGCCAGCACTGTTTTATTGTGGTGGCTACTGATTACTTTACCAAATGGGTGGAGGTAGTACCAGCAAAGTCGGTAAATCAGGCATATGTGATCAAATTCATTAGCGAACACATAATTCACCGATTTGGACTTCCCGAAACAATTACTGCAGATCAAGGATCGGTCTTCACGGGGGATGAAGTTAAGGCATTTGCAGAAAGCCGAGGTATCAAGATCCTTAATTCAACGCCGTATTTTGCTCAAGGAAATGGACAGGCCGAATCATCCAATAAAACAATCAAAGGAATAATCGAGAAAATGGTGGAAGGCAATCCTAGGATATGGCACGAGCTGTTATCTGAGGCTCTGTGGGCATATCGGACATCTAAAAGATCGGCAACAAACATAACTCCTTTCATGCTGACCTACGGTCATGACGCAATGCTGCCTATGGAAGTAACCGTCCGGTCAACAAGACGAGCATTCCAACTCGGTCTTGAATCAGGTGAATACACCGAAGCAATGTTGGCCGAGTTGGAAGAACTTGATGACGTTCGTCTTAAAGCATTGGATTGTACCAAGGCACAGAAGAATAGGGTAACTCGGGCATACAACAAAAGGGTTAAACATAAGTCATTTGGTGAGGGAGACCTTGTTTGGAAAGCTGTGTTACCACTGGGTGAAAAGAATGCCCGATATGGAAAATGGTCAGCTAAATGGGAAGGACCATTCTAGGTGATATCGGTCATTACTGGAGGTGCATATCGGTTAATGGATTTAGATGGAGAAATGCATGCAAGACCGATAAATGGGAAATATCTAAAGCAGTACGTTCCTTCACTATGGGAGACAGTAAAATTAGATTGAGAAAAAAAAAAAGGACGTTTTATTGATGGTGTAAAGTTACAAAATATGGCCGTAATATAAACGGCTACAAAAAAAAGAGGGTACACATTATTTCTTGGCAAATCTTAATCTAAGTTCTTCCCAAGCCCGATCAAGGTATTCCAACTCCTTTTCCGCGGTAGCTTTCTCGGCCTCCCACCTGCTCGCAGCCGCCGCAGTCCCGGTTAAGGCGTCCATATGTTCTTGCGCGGCGCGACCAACATCAAGAATGGCCTTCTCAGAAAGTGCAAGGCCCGCCTCAGCATTGTTCAATTCGGCCTGAAGCCTTGCCATCTCGGCCTCAATCCTAGCCTTCTCTTGCAGGAGACGTTCCTTCATTACCTTGGACGCCTCAAACTGTTTCTTGCAAGCACCCAGATGTTCGACTCGGGCTTTCCGTTCCCTGGACTTCTCTTCGATTCCATAAATGAGCTTGGTAGCAGACCGATGACGATTCAAATAGTCTGGTAGCCTCACTTGCAAATCCCGGAGATCGGCCTTCATTTCTTCTGATATGTCCAGCCAGGAAAGCAAGAGGCCCATGGCCGAGTGAAATTCATCAAAATCTGGGAGCTGGGAGAGTTTGCGTTGAACCGTAGTCCGAAACAACTCTTCAGCCCGTTGGTACTCGGTAATGGAGGGACCAGCGGTAGCTTGAGCAACAATAGGTTCAGCTTGAAGGAGTTGCTCAGGATTGAGTAGAGCGAAGAAGGCTTCAACTGAGGAGACCGAGCTGAAGTCGGGGATCGGGAGAGAACTGGAAACCTGCAAAAGGACAGTTAATCCCAAAAGTACAACGGAGAGAAAAAGGAAGTATAAAGGCAAGGAATTACCTTGACCGAGGGAGAACTGGTCGAGGAAGCCGCCGGTGGGGGTTGTGGTACAACGGGCACTTGCATTGGTACCGGTGGCGAGGCCGATGTCTCGGTATGAGAAACATCGGTGGAAGCTGGCTGATCAGGAATAGATTGCTCACCCATAGCCTCAGTATCTCGAGGAGTCCCAGGGTCGCTGAGATCGATGGGGTCATTGCGTTCTGAGCCAGAGGGTCTCTCATCCTCGGTGGTCTCCACGGTGTCACCAGCACCGGTGCTGTCAGTTGCGGGTGATAATATATCGGCCCCACCACGCAGAATGGCCTGCCTGGCCTCATCCAGCCCTCTCAATCGTTGGAGCTCGGCCATCAGCTGATCATAGGTCATCTGAGGGGCTGTCTCCACAGGGGCAGGTTGGGAAGAGGATGTTGGAATTGGTGGTTTCAATGGAGATTTTAGAGGCAGAGGCATCTTTGCCCGAGAGGTTGGAGGCTTCATCGTCGCCTGCCCAGTCTTTTTGGTAGCAGCACTACCAGCCCCCTAAAATCAAAACAAGTATTGGTCAGCCTCAAAATTTTACATATGCAAAGCAAAAGCAAAGCAAATAAGGAAGATTCGATACCTTGGCCGACTTAACGGTAGCCGCGGCAACATTACGACGTTGCCGAGATGAGAGAGGGATATCCTCGTCGGACTCAATATCGGTCGCCCCAGAAGGGTTCTCTCTAGGAAGAGCATCTGGACAAGAATAGAGATAAAATCAGTTAGAGAAAGGGAAGGCTGATTAAAACAAGTGAAAAGAATACCTAAAACTGGTGCTCCAGTGTCAACAACCCTTATGGCCGATGAACGATCAACCGGGCCGAGATCATGCCATCCGGTATAAGTAACCCTCTCCCATGGTTCAGTCATTGACGATGCCTGTTTATCAACCATCGGAATGGCAATTGCAAAATCGACTTCAGGCAAGGGAGGTGGACGGCATTCAAAGGGCTTGAGAAACTGCTCAAAGGAAATGACGGATGAATAGTCAACCGTCTGGAGGTATTTTTTGTATGCCCTTCCTGTTTTATCCTTGTGTTCCCGCTCAAGTGCCCTCAAATGCCACTTCATATCGGACCGCATGATCTCGGGATGCCTAGGATCAAACTTGAATTTAAAAAACTTTTCAAAAGCCAGAACGGCCTGGTACGGTGTTTTACCTTTGGAGGTGGTCGCTTTCCTCTTGTGACCTGCAACCTGAACCACAGAAGGATTAGATGAACGGGATGGTTTCTCGGCAACAGGAGGAGAAATACGTCTAAGTACAGAAAAAAGGGGCTCAGAACGTAAGCCCGACAATATTTTGGACCACCAAGTCTCAAACTCGGTGGATGTTGAAGGAAGCTCTCGGAAGGTGATGAATTCCAATCCTTCATAGGCCATTCGGCCAAAAGTTTGGCACTTCTCGACCTTGGCGAGGTCGGAAAGAAGAGACCGCCCTGACATGGAACGGTTGAGTGTCCGAAAAGGGGAAATAGGAATAAGTTGTTTTAGCCCGAGTTGGCGGGCTAAAGCGGGAGCATTATAATATTCCACCCCACACTTGTTATTACGAGGGGGAATAACAGGACTATACAATAGATCTCGGCCAACTAGGAAGCTAGCCCAGATGGATTCATGCTCTTTTGACTCGGCCTCGGGAGCCTGGCCAGGACTGTGGAGAAGCCAGCTCGGACATCTAAGTCGAGGATGAAAAGGAAGGAACTGCTGGGGGGATCGGTTACCCATGTGTTCATAGAAGAAGGAAAAAAGGTGCTCAAAAGAAAGGCCCATGGGGCTGATACCGGCAAAATGAAAAGCGAAGGCCGAGGAATGTTCGGGTAGAATGGTGGGATCGAAGTGGTCAACTGAGCATTTCTCGGGAAAATAAGATTGGAGCCAACATTGAAGGAGCCAGAGGGCTCCTCCCGAGTTTTTAAAATCGGAAAAAATGAATTCAAGAATACCCCGGTAAAGATGAGAAAGGGCGAGAGGAGCAAGAGCAAGTCTTCGACCCTCTGCCAATGCAAGAGCGATATGAGTATATTCTTGAGTAACAGCGTATGAGGCTGAGCAAAACACAAAGCGGTTCAGCCAGTAGACCAGGAAAGCAACGTGTTCCTGGTCAGAAACATCTCCTTGTCCCATACAGGCCATTATAAAAGGACCAAAGCCAATAACAACCCTGGAACCCTTGCCCGATGTGGTCCTAGGGTATTCGAATTCAAGATTGGAGGAAAGGTTGGGAGTGATTTCCTCACCGTGAGCGGAAAGACCGGTAAGGAAGCAAACATCTTGAATTGTCGGACTCATGAGACCGCAACGAAAAAAGAAAGCATTGGCCGAAGTCGACCAAAAGAATAAAGAAGAAAAGAAGAGAGGTTTGTCAAGAAGGAACTTCTCACGGCTCAGCATAATGGCATCATAGATGTCAAGGGCCTTCCACAAGTCCCTTTTCACCTCCACCAATCGGTCTACCCATGAAATCCAATCAGGAGAAGGAATAGGCCAATTCCTCAAGGGATTGGAAGGGGTGTACTGAGAACCCCAATCAAAGGAAGAAGAGCGATAAAGTAATTCGTTATCATCTGCAACTGAAGGAAAGTATGGGTCCAAAGAAGATGGAGGGAAAGAATCGAAGGAGGGACCAAGTCCCGTTGAACCAGAAGATGAAGGAGTCAATACCTGAGGATTTATTAGCCCAGGAATAGTCTCCAGGGCTTGCTTAACGGCAGTAGCATTAGTTTTAACCACCGGCGCAGCTTCAGTGGCAGCAGGAGAGGAAGAGGTGGCGCCGGCGGTTTGAGAAACACTGGGAGCAGAGGAGGACGCCATGGAGATTTGAAAAGAAAAGGAAAGGAAATATTTTCTCGAGAAAATATTAAGGCAAGAAAGTAAGCATGAAATGGAAAATGACAAGGGTGAGTGACTTATATAGATGACAGAAGGGGGTCATTATGATTTGGGAACGAGTTCCCAAGAGGTACGCCTCGATTCAAGAAATGAGGCAGGAAGGATTATTGGGGGGATGCCACGTGGAACCGTACGCCGCCAATTTCCAGTTGGTATTTTAAAATTTGAATTCAAAACGTCTCATCAAACTGACGAAGCTACGTTTGACAAGACGTTTTGGGGGCATTGTTTACACCCTAAATTAGGGTTTCCCAGGGCACGTGACGGTCATGTGAACTCAACGTCATCACTAGACCACGTAGGCATATGAACGAGGATAAGGCCGATGACCCAGGAAAACCGATATTTGATATAGCTACTGGTAAAGATGATACGTTCCAAATTAAAATATCGGTATCAAGACCGAGGACCAATTGATACGAAGTTCTCAGAGAAGTACCCTAGTATGGCCAGTGGCAGAGTAGCCTCAACTGCAGCCCTAACATCGGTAAAATTGGACCGATGCCAAACTGGTTTATTACCATTGAGTCCTAATATCGACAATGACAAAACGGCTATAAGGCCGATATTAGAAAAGATCAGTGACACCTCGGCATTAACGGATAAGGCCGAGGACTTTCTTGCAGTAACAGCAATCCATGGGATTAGTAAGGATAAAAGGCAACATCGGTATAAGACCGAGAGACGTGAGTAGGCCTCCTACTGAAAAGAAGACCGAGTAATATCATCAGTAGAGATGAAGCTACACAGAGAAACACAATCGGTTGTAAATTTACTTAGAAAATAGTTAAGTAGGAATGAGAACGTGGGTCTTCAGTTTTCAGAACATGCTGAGGTGGAAGAAAAAGCAGTTACGAGAAGAGAGGAATGCGGCAGAAGTGGGATCATCACACAAATCATGGAAGTTGATCATGGGACATAGTGGGAGCATAAAATGATATATGCCTAGAAACTAGGGGCCACGTACCCCACTACTCCATGATCCCCACTAACATGAGCGGTTATGCAAACAAGTCTATAAATATGGCATGTGGTACAATATTTGAAGGGGGCTAACACACACGCCACTTCTGCTCTCAGCAGGCTTTTAGTGTCTCCTCATAACATTTCTTTCTTGTTCTTGAGTGATCTGTGAGTTCTTGTTCTTGAGTGCTCAGTTTTTATTCTTTTCGTTGAATTTTTGTAATCATCACCTTTCAATCAATGGAGAAGAAGTTGTCTATGGAGGTACTCTGAATCATTGTATTTAGTTTCCCTTTTTGTAGTTTCCATTTGTAATTTCTTACTTGCATCAGAGTAGAGAAAAGCCCACTGTTATTTTATTGATAAAAGTAACAAATCGCTTAGTTTAGAAGTCAGATTAGGTAATCAACATCACTTTGAGTCCACACGGACTCTGGCACGCCCGACAAACAACACTAGATATTTATTGCAAACAGAAGGGATGCGAACTTTGCAACTTTTTTTCTTTGTGATTGTTATGTTTTGTTTGGGCAGTACCCAACCAATGCTCTTTAGTCTTTATCTAGCAATTGTGCCCTTTGATAGTTGAATAAAAGGGTTAAATACATTTTGCATCCTCAAACTATACCCTATTTTACACTTTGGTCCCTGCACAATTTTATTTTTCACATTTTGGTCCCTCAATTAATACTTTGTGACAGTTTGCTTCCTCCGTCACTTTTAGCATCACTTTTGGCGTCACTAAAAGTGCCTTTTTCCATCACTATAAGTGATGGAGTGAGCAAACTACCACAAAATGTTAGTTGAGAGACCAAAATGTGAAGAAAAAAAATTTGTTTAGAGATCAAAGTGCCAAAAAGGGTATATTTTGAGGGTACAAAATACATTTTACCCTAAATAAAATTTGACATTTGAATTTTGGAGAGCCAATTTAGACTCCCTTTACTTCCTTGTTGTTCACCTTATGTTTTGCTCATTATGTTTCCTTTTTAGAATGAATCCATCAAGTCACTCCACAAGATCCAATCCTTGATGATAAGTTACCACTCCTCCCCTTCTCTATGTGAATTGAATTTTGTCGTATATTGTTGGTAAGTGTTGATTTTTGTAGTTGCTTGGTAAAGTTTAAGCATGTATTCAAGCATAGCCAAATTTATAATTAAGCAAACGATATATATACATACACTTCTGGGTTTTTTTTCTAATTAAACGAATTTATAATTATTATATTAATAGTTAACGTAATAATTTAAGAATATTAAAGTAAATGAAATCAAGATTTAAACATATCAAAATACTTTACATAAGAATTGTCATATGACAATAAAAAATTTATGTTTTCATATCTTATATAAGATTAGATCACTGAGAACGTCCAAATTGAGGGTCGATGTCATTCACATGATGCACAAAACTTTTGATGCAGGGTGTTTGAACATTTTGTGACAGACAACACATAACAATCTATAAATTCAGTATCTCTTTGGATTGTTAATTTGTTCAAATGTCATGAAATTTTTCCACAAATTGCACCGTAGCTAAGGAGATGTAAATTATTTGAGAAGCCATAGTCAAGAGTCTCCAATAATAGAGGGTTTAATTCCTGTAGTTTTCATAGTTTATTGAGTCCTCCATTTGTTACAAATAATAGTCCATCCAGAGGTTTCAAAACAAACTTATTAAGGTTTGAACATTATTCACATCTTTTTCAAATGTCGTGTACAAAATTCAACCACATCCCTTTCGTTCGTGCCAACTGGGAGACATTTTTATTGTTTAAAATAACTCTTGAAATAAATGGTAGCTTTGACCTTGAAGAAAAGATGACTTGGCCTCGAGAAAAATGAAAGGTTTGACATTAACACCTTCTTTAGGGTGTGAGTTTGTTCGTTTTGGATAGTTTAGGGATTGAGTATGTTCAATTTTAAAGTTTAGGAGGTGTTAGTAAAAAATGGTCATAGTTCAGGGAATGGTGCTATAATTACCCAAGTTTCTTTTATTAGTTCGTAGCTTTTCTAAAACAGAAATTTTGATGCGATTTTATGGACTATTTTTTTTGCTTATTTTTCACAAAAACATAGAGTACAATGATTACTTGAGCCTTCAGTGCAATGTAGGACTCCCTTCAAGAAAATGCAAGACCACTTACTTACACCTCAAACTTATTCTAGAAAATTTTTTTCTTTCAGTTTCTAGCTAAATCTTCTACCAGAACTTAATTAGTTCAGTATATTGGCTTAGTTATAGATAGGACTATTTTACCATATCAGTAGTTGATCGGGAACGAATAGTTCCCGTTTATAGTCCTGAAGATGCGCTTTGTAAGCCCACTGCATTTAGCTATTAAATGTTTTTAATAAGCATTTTATGTTTGGTAGGTTTTGGAGCTTTAACTTAAAAATGCACTAAAATTGAATCATTGGTGGCTTTGGAAGACATTCTGTGCTCAAAAGGTGACTACAGTGAAAGCTGGAAACAGAGTGGTAGCCTCGGTAAATTTCATTTTTGTCAATGAAGACTTTGGATTTGAGAGTATACTCCAGAAATATGAAATGTAGATCTTTGAGTTGCGGACGCGTGGCCATAAATGGCGAGTCAATCTGAGATCCGAGTCAAAAGTTATTACAATTCTACGATCGTTGCACAAAGTTGAGAATATATGGAAAAAAGTTGGAAAATGGGCATCTTGCAAGAGCGATCCGCGCGAGTGACCCCTAGAAAAAGTGCAAAATGCATATTTCGAGGTGCTGAAGAGCCCGATGCAAGAAGAACTCACCAAACACGTCCCCAAACATAAAAAGAATAGCTATTTCAGTCCAGCTAGGTTTACGGGAGCCTCCTAATCCTTCCATCTTGCCAGGAGTGACTTCGCTACCTTTCACCTTTATAGTAGTATGGGCTAGCCAACCATTACCTTCCTCTCAGGGACTTCCATTCGCCATAAGTCTTAGAGTTATAAAGGAAAGAACATCTCTATTAAAAGGAAGGGAATCGCACCCAGACACGAGACTCAATAGTCTGCTACCGGAATGCGCGACCAATGCCTCTATCCGTTTGCTTCCTAGCTTGAATCCAATGGCTTTCTATTAGAAAGGGCTTGCTTTCCTCTAAAGGACTAGGTTTTCCAGAGAGTTACTTATCTATATGTATCCTATTCTAAATCAATTTTGGGGTTACACACACATCCATCAACATCCTAATAATAATATGCACTCCTCCATCAACCTCTTGCCAATCTTCAAATCTATGGTCGCCTAGATCTAGGATTTCAATGAAACCTTAGCAAAGTAATAAGGTGTATTTGATTTTTTTTTCTTTTAGTTTTATTATATAGTGGATGATGATTACATGTTTAGAGGATTTCAATTAATAAAATCGTATTCATTGATAAAATCGTTGCTTTCAAAATCTAATTTTGTCGTTGATCTATTTTGAATATGATGTGCTCAATAGTTTATATTTCAGTCTTCAACCATGGTCTTCCTCCTGTCAATAGGGGAACAAAGAATGAGTTTCGGCCTCCATAAGTCTTGAGCTTAGCACGGTCTAGCTGAAGACGAAAAGAGCAGTGTTTGCACACGTGGAATCGGCCCACTTTTAGTTTGTTTGAAATTGTTTTGAATAAAAGAAAAGAGAGGTCTATTGAAAATAGATACATAGCCGCCACTTGGTCTTTAAGGAACCAAGAAACCTAATTTGATTCACCTAAATGGATAAAAGGGCACCGGCCCTTTATAACCAAAGAACTTGGCTCAGGGTTTTGGTACGAGTGAGGAAGGAGCCTTTGCCACGACTAAAACACCCTCAACTCGCCCCGTCTTTCGACCGGCCTCAATTAGCATCCAAATAATCATCTTATACTATGTTTTGGTTCGACAATAAATACTATGATAGTTTATTACATCACATATGAATCTTGAAATGGAAAATCAAAATATAAGATATCATTCATAAGATCTAAGCCAAATATCACACAATGGAAAGGTGAAAGATCACACAATAGAACATAAGAAAAATCGTCTAATCACATATCAAGTAATCAAGTTTTTCTAATCTAAAGGGGGACATGAGTTGTCCTCGAAACAAACAAACAAAGATATCAAAATTTGCTTAGCAACAAGTATGATACATGTTAATATTGAAAACAGAAGATCTCTCAATCTCTTGGACGGTGAGAAAGGAAGATTAGATAAGGGAAAAGCATGAACGTATGATCAAGTTCATTCCTTATAATCTTCTTAGATTAGGAGTCACAAAACCCCAATTTCTTTGCATGGATCCAATGGATGATCCTAAAATGTGCAAAGGTTGTAGTGTGTTTGTGTACATGGACTTTCTAAAGTGGCTTAAAAGTCTAGAGTATGCATGAATATATGAAGGAAATCATCATAGGATATGAACAAATGTAGTATGGCCTACTTCCTAAGATATGAACTAATTTGGAGTGCATGTGAGCAACAAATCAAAGAATGAAAACAAAAGTATGCTTGCTATGAATAGTAGAAAGAATAGTGAGTTGATCTTGTAAAAATAGAAAAGTGGGGTTAGGAATGTTTACAATGCATGATTTTTTTATGGAGATCATCCTTATTGTTTCTAGAACACATATCAAAAAGTAAAACTATAATAACTATTACGTATTGAGAGAAATCATATAAACAATGAAGTTTACTCAAAAACAGAATCCGTACTGTCGACTGAAATGTCAAAATATCTTAGAAAATTAAAACAAAACATCTAGAGGCCTATATCATACAGAAAGTTCCCTGAGACACTGAAGTTCGAGGAAAAAATAAGTTGAGCCCACTTTCTTTGGAAAAGTGTTCTGTAAAACAAGTTGAAAGTCAACTTAGTTGCTGTGACAGCAAAAACAGAATGTCTGGAAGGAATATTTGGACCAAAATGGAACCCTTCCATGTGTTTTCAATCTAAGCCAAAAATCGTGGGTGTTCTATAATGAGTTAGGAAGAATTTTCAAGTGGTCTTGTAATCACCCTTTGATTATTGAGTTCTAGAGAAATTTTTCAACTTAGATCATTCATTGTTTTGAAGATTTTTTGTAAAACAAGGCTTGTTTCTTGGAATCCAAGTGTTGGGATTTTAGAGGGGTTTTGAAATAGGAGTTTTAAAAGCACATTTTTAGCACAAAAAGGGCATTAAGACTACTTAAGAAATCAACATCAAACTCCTCATCAAGAACTCCCAATATTGTTTGCACAAACATAGTTTTGATTGAGAATACGATTTGAATAATATATATGAATGTATTGAAGTTAGAATCATCATCCATCAAACATGTCTTTGAGGTCAAGAGCTACTATCTATAAGGATTCACTCTTCTCAAACAACATGTTGTCTAGATGATGATAAACATGTAAGTAATCAAATAAAAATAAAAAAGAAATGAGGTAAGAAGAGATGAACATAATATGTAAACAATCAAATAAACAATCAATAGATGATGATCGTTGAGATATTGGACTTGTAACTTGGTGTTTCACTCATATATATTGACATTTGGACATGGAATTAGCTTCCTAACTCAAGATTGCTCAAGAATGGTAGTTGGGGAGGTTGAATCTGAAGTATATAAAAGGATAATAGAAGAACTTGAGTTTAGAACTCACTTTCTATAGAAAATCAGTGGAGGAAGCTCCATTTCTCACTTCTAACTCTAAGCATATCTCTCATTCTCTATACAACTTTTCCAAACTTTGCACTTGGCCCCCCTAAAATGAAGAGCAAATGGGATTTATATAGGCCAATTTGGGGTGGTTTTGGGATTTAGAAAGTGTTCCCATTGGTCCGAAACATCTGTGAATAAGAAACTACATCGTTTTGGCTTTCAATTATTCAATTTGGACCCCCAAAATAAATTACAAAAATATATTCTGCGGCGGTTAAGTGTTGTCGCGGCACTGGCCATGTGTCACGTTGGCAGTGGCCCAGTACCACTGCGGCACTGCTCCTCAGACGCCCAGATATTTGTATTTAGGCCCCGAGAGTTTTTGATATTCGCAAAAAGGCCCTATTTCGTCCGAAATTCACAGAAAATGCGTACGAACTCCCAATTGAGCTTGTGATATACTGTTGGAAAGGTAATGAAGTCTACCTTCCATAAAAAATAGTTTAGAGATGGGTTACTTTGAAAAGTTTTACGGTATTCACGATCAAAGTCCATTTGATCGCATTTTTCACCTTCAGAAATTCATAATAAATTCGTTTTAAATCTAAAAATTATGTTCAATATACCGTTGGAAAACTATTGACCTCTAATATCCATGAAAAATGTTTAAAAATGATACGGCACTCCAGTTTCAAAGTCCACTTTTAGGTCAAATCGGTCAAACCTAGGATTTCCAAGAAGTTCTGGGAACCTCTGGGAGATCCCAAGAGCTGACATTTTTGTTTGATTTTCTTTTAAAACTCATTTTAGTACTTTTCACATGATCTGAAATGATCTCAAAACTTTTCAACTAATTTGGATGATTTTGTTCAAACCTAAGTCAAACCGGTCAATGGGGACTTTCGGGGAACTTCCGGGACTTCCGGGGGTCTCTGAGAGTTGACGATTTCATCTAATTTTGCTTTACAACTCATTTTTAGTATTTTTTTTGACATAGCATATTTCAAGAACTTTTGGTTCAAATTTGGGAGTTTTGCGGCTTTCAGGGGTATTTTGGTCATTCTGAGCATTTTGAGAGATAGAACTAACTTCCAAGAATCCTTTTTGAGTTTTTTTTATCATTGTGAACCACCAAGCTATGGGTCTGCCAAATCTAGCAGCCGACAAAATGGGGTGTCGCAAGCGAGTGCCAAAGCTTTAAAGAGACAGGTCTTTTTGGAGGCTATAGATTTAGGATAAAAGCATTGCAAAGATGTAATGATGAAAATCATGTTCTAAGGTCAGTGCTGGTCGTGCTCTTTGTGAGCTGCCTATCTATCCCAAGGTGAATTAGACTAAGACGTAGTTCGAGGCACAAAGGAACAAATCACACAAGCACAACAAGACAGGCAGATGTTATTCTATGATGATAATATGCAATACGTGGATATGATATAAATTGTGTCATGAGTACTATCATGCCTAGTGTTCTGATCCTAGTATGAGCTGGTGTTGTGGGGTGTGTGCCCTCCGAGTTGACTTATGTCGTGCTAGTGTTTCCTTGACTTTAATGTAGTGGTAGATCCCGATAAGGATACCAAGGTATTGAAGACTCTGGGTCTTGGAGCAAACTTCTGAATTTTGGGAAATATGCTTCACAAGCGAATGCAATCGGATATGGGGTCCCAGAAGACGTTAATCAGAGATGAAGTTTGACAGATAATCGACGAACCTGGAAGCATTGGAAATTAGGAGATGGACACTGAAGCCCTAAGACGTCAAATGATGGACATGAAAGCCTGAGATGTCAAGCGACAGACACGAAAGCCCCATTAATGGACATGGAAGCCCGAGATTTTGAATAAGAATGATGAACACGGCATATTTTGAATGAGAGTGATGGTAAACTAATGATGATTAATGACTGGTAATGCACGAATCGAGACAACGAGTAGACAGTGAACTACTATGACTGTCATGTATTGGATCAATGGTTGGACTAAATATGATCGAAAGAACTGACAATGCACTAATTGAGGTGATGAGTTGACAGTGAGCTACTGTGACTATCATGGATTGGACTGACGATGTACGAATTGAGATGACGAGTTGACACTGAACTACTATGACTCTCATGGATTAGATCAATATTTGGACTAACTGTAATCGAAAGAACTGACGATGTACGAATCGAGATGACGAGTTGATAGTTAACTACTATGACTGTCATAGATTGGACTGACGATGTACTAATCGAGATGATGAGTCGACATTGAACTACTATGACTGTCATGGATTGGATCAACAATTGGACCGACAATGTACTAATCAAGATGACGAGTCGACGGTGAACTACTATTACTCTCATGGATTAGATCAATAGTTGGACTAACTGTGATCGGAATAATTGACGATGTACGAATCGAGATGATGAGTCGATAGTGAACTACTGTGACTGTCATAGATTGGACTGACAATGTACTAATCGTGATGAGGAGTCGACATTGAACTACAATGACTGTCATGGATTGGATCAATAGTTGGACTGACGATGTACTAATCGAGATGACGAGTCGACAGTGAAGTACTGTGACTACCATAGATTGGATCAACAGTTGGACTAATCGTGATTAGAAGAATTGATGAGATACGAATCGAGATGATGAGTCAACACTGAACTGCTATGACTGTCATGGATTGAAGTGACGATGAACGAATCAAGATGACGAGTCGACAGTGAACTACTATGATTGTCATGGATTGAACTGACGATGTACGAATCGAGATGACGAGTCGACAGTGAAATACTGTGACTATCATGGATTGAACTGACAATCGATAAGTCTGCTGGGGATAAGCCTACTAATCGATAAGCCTGCTGGGGATAAAACTGAAGCTAGGGATGAAATGACTCTTTTGAGGGCCAATGAACTAAGTGATTGTACTAAAGATGAACTGAACTTATTAGAGGAAAAATTTCTCTTCTGGGGACAATGCTGGTAGGCGTGAACTAATTATGTGGGGAAGGTGACAACCCTTTCTGGGATGAAAATGGTTTTTTCTGAGAAGAGGATGTGGTTTTGATTGAGATACACGACATTTATTCAGGGAACTTTTCTAGAGATGAACTTGCTCTGTTGAGAATGACTTTGCTGGGGAAAAGAATATTCAGCTGGGGAGGGGATGGTTGCACTGGGAATAGAGCGAATCCGCTGGGGATGAAGGAAATTAATGATATAATTTTTATTTGGTTGCTGAGGAACTGGTGGAAGATAGCCAATGGATCTTACGGACCAATTTATGAAGAGACGTGATTATGACTGGGGGGTGTCACCAATGCTCGAGGTTCTTGGGACTCATATCATTTTACAGCCTTGATAAGTGCAGTGACGGTGTATGGAACTTCTGTTTCTATCCACAGGTTTTACAATTGGGAATCACTTTAAACCCACACATTTGAGACCATTAGGACAAATAGACTTTACAGGAACAACATTGATAGGGAAAGTTGGACTGTTTGTTTGAACCTTGAACTCTAATACAGTTTTGATCAGATTCTACTGACTCAAACAAAGAAGGATCGGTTCAAACTAGAAATTCTCAAACTGCCATGATCTAATGTGCCTTTGTCATAATTGATGTACCTCTTCACTTATATGTTCACTCCTTGTTTGTTCGTGGTAGCACTCTTTCGAAAGCCTTTCCCTAAAGTCTAGCCATTTATTTGCTTATCCAAAGTGTGCTTCGAATTAGTGCCCTAGCTTTGAGAATAAGACATACTCAATTTCAAAATTTTCAAAATAACGTGGTGACTTGAAAACTTGCCCTTTGTGTGCGGGGGTTATTAGGCAAACGAAGTTTGTCCCTAGTTTGAAGTGTAGGAAGTAGAATTCATAGACAAATGAAGTAGGTAACTGAAGTTTGCCCCTAGTTTGGACGATGGTTTATTGGACGTTTTGGGCAAACAAGGTAGGTGACCGAAGTTTGCCCCCCCTGTATGAAGGGTAGATAGTAAAACTCAGGCAAACGAGGCAGGTAGCCGAAGTATGCCCCTAGTGTGGAAGGTTATTTCTGTCTTGAGGCAAGGATCATGACTTTAATCTCTCAGATGCTCATAACTTTTTCCTAGGCACCAGTGAGGTGACCTAGCGAGCTCTTTTCTCTCTTTTGTTATTGCTCACTTTGGATTTAACTCTAATTTTTTCCTAGGCATCTTTTCAGAATTTCAACCTAGCGAGTCATCCTTCTTTTCTATTTTGAAAGTCTGCCTACGTACCCCTGAGCGGAGATCATTTCCAACGTAGTTCGGTCCAAGACCTTGAAAGAAGAGGGGTTAATTATGATGGTGTCGACCGTACCAATGTGGTTGCCTACGTATCCCCAAGTGGGAATCAGGTTGAGCATAGTTCAAGACGAGGCTTGAAGGAAAAGAGGTTGATGATGGTGTCGGGCTATTTTTGTGGGTGGAGCGACCAAACCGATGTGGTTGCCTATGTATCCCCGAGTGGGAATCAGGTCGAGTGTAGTTCGAGGCGAGGCTTGAAGGAAAAGAGGTTCATGATGGTGTCGGGCTATTTTATGGCTAGAGCGACCGAACCGATGTGGTTGTCTACGTATCCCCGAGTAGGAATCAGGTCGAGCGTAGTTTAAGGCGAAGTCTTGAAAGAAATTGGTTGAGGGTTTTTCAAACCAATCGTCAAAGAAGTTCAAACTTAGGTTACTTGTGGTAGCCTTAAATAAGAAGATTCAGTTTCAGTCTCCCTTTCTTTTCTTTTCTTTTCTTTTCTTTATATTTTGAGGATTGATACGTTTCACTTTTGCCTAGCTAGTCAATTTTGCTTTTCATGTGAGATCTTTCGATTGTAATTACGAAATGTGCATGTCAACTCTTAGAATTTGTTTATGGTCGTTCGGAGATTTTGGAAATATGATCTAGACACATTCTCATGATGTACCTTGAAGTGTACAATTCTCTGTATCAACCAAATTTTCTTTCTTTCATTTTCTCCATCATTTTGACTGGGTAAGGTTAGATCTTAGAAATCAATACCTTTTCAGCTCTAACTTTTGCCTAGGTGCCCTTTCGGGTTTTCAACCTAGCGAGCTTTTTCTCTTCTTTTTTTTTGAAAGTGGAGATGAAACTCACTGAAATGTTTGGCTACTATCAAAGACTAAGACTGTATTACTTTCAATCGGACAGATTGCATGGCTCCCAATTGGATTGGGCTTAAGGCTTCGAAATGGTGGAAAAAGGGTATTGGGCAAGCCCCAAGTCAGTTTCAAGTATGTCTTTTTGAGATTTGAGCAAAAGCATCTTTTAAATTCTTAAAGTAAGACTATTTAATTCTCAACTCTTCATCGGCGTTAGTGTGAAATCGACTTTGACCTTTTCAAGATTCTTTTTTTTTTGTTTGATGCAAAAATTTATTAGCAGAGTAAAATTCATGGTAATTTGAAAAGTGACATTTTAGTTCGATGATTCATGCATTGATGACTAGACACATTAGATTTGGCAAAATGAGATTTCATTCCATTAGCAAGAGAGAGGGATTACATTACTTGACACAGACCCATAACAACTCGATGACAGACAGACTCGCCCACAAGACTAAACTTAAAATAGATTCAAAACATAGGACAGACTCGACTACACTCAACTTGTTCTCAAATGGAGTGTCACGGTGACTTGTGTATTCCCTTTTTTTTGAAGAGCATCCTCATTTGTTTTGCTAGCAAAGGTCTCAAACACCATCGATTTGCCGACACATGTTCAACATTCATGGTTATCAGCAAAAGGGATAATTTAAATAGATGAGCCAGGGGCTTTAGGTTCGATGAAGCTGGCATTTTGGTTAACATAGGGTTAGATGGGCGATGGCTTGATGATTTTCTGATCGATGAGGTCTTGGATATCATGACGAAGGTGCATGGAGCTGTCGGTGTTGTGGCCTAGGCCTTGGTGGTAGGCACATCATTTGGACAGGTTACAGTTAGGTGAAGGGATAGCAGCACGAGGATGAAGGGGTTGGAGGTGCCCCTTTTTGATGAGGTTATCAAAGATTACGGACAACGGCATACCCATTTGGCGAAGGTTCTTTGGGTAGTAGGATTTTTTAGTTCAAGCAGGTCCTTGGAGTGGCTCTTGGGTTTGGATATGGACCAGGATTACCAAGGCTAGGGTATGGGCTTGGATACAAGTAGGAATTCGGATGTGGAAATGGGCTTAGATAGACAATTTCGGACAACCTATACTTCCCTTTATTGATGCTCTGTACCATCTTCTCAAATCGGCTTATCCTTAAACTTAGCTGTTCAACAGTGGTTTGCAGTTTGTTCACTGTCCATTCTAGAGCTTGGTAGGACATTATTGGGTTTATTATAGCCTAAGCTAGCCCGCGATCACGATAATGAATTTGGGGGGGGGGGGGGGGGGAGGGGTACAATAGTGTCTTTACCCGGGGCTACGATTTTCTACAAATAGAAGTAAAAACCCAAATTAGCAGAGGCGCGAAGCAGGGGAGAGATGATCGAAATTTTAAAGGATTTATTGATGTGAACCTATGACGGTGGTAGTGTGTATACGACTTCTATACAATGATTGAGATGAGCGAGGGTGATGATATGTATGCATTTGATGTGTAGGATTGACACATGTGAGATTAACGAGATGTGCGTGCATGCGAACTAACATGAATTGTGTATGCATATGAGACAAGCATGCAGATGCAAGCCCTAATCTATATGATGCCCCTACTTCTAACATATAGTAGTTAAGCAAGTAAGGTTCTAACTATACAAAGTGCGCTAACTTTTCTTTCCAGGATGATCGCCGTCATAGAGAGGGTGAGCAGGACGGTTTACTATTTGAGGAATGGGAATCTGGGAAATTTTATAAGTAGAGATTTTTGGGAAATCTGGGTGAATTTTGGTAGCGTTTCTAGGAAACAGGGATTCTGGGAAATCTAGGTGATTCGGACAAAGTTTCTGAAAGAAACGGGTATTTTTGGGAGAGTCAGACAGAGTTTCTGGGGAGAACTACGAAACCAGAGTTTCTGGGAGAAGCAAGGTAAAATGGGAAAGGTTTTTGGGAAAAGCAGGGATTGGATAAACAGGGATTTCTGGGTTTCTGGGATAAACACAGATTTCTGGGAAATCTAGACGCATTAAATAGAGTTTTGGGGAGAAACTGGTGCATATAAGATTTCTGGGAGAACAGGACTCTAAGAGTTTCTAGGTGAAACAGGGTTGTCTAGGTGACTTGGACGGAGTTTCTGGTAGAAATAGGTAGAGTTGGACAGAGTTTCTAGGAGAGATTGGGAATCTGAGTTTCTGGGAGAAACAAGGTGAATCTGGACAAAGTGTCTGGGAGGAACTGGCATATCTAGGAATTTTCTGAGAAGTGTAGACAGGGTTTCTGGGAAAAACTGGTATATTTGGGAATTTCTAAGTGTTTTGGAAATCTGGGCAGAGTTTCTCGGAGAACTTAGGAAATCAGAATTTCTGGGAGAAATTGTTACATCTAGGCATTTCTGGGAAGTTCGGATGGAGTTGCTGGGATTTTTGGAAAATCTGGGAGATTTAGACAAAGCTTCTGGGAAAGCATGTACTTATTGGTAAGTTGGACATAGTTTCTGGGAGAAACAAGTATATCAGAGTTTCTAGAAGAAACTGAGATTTATAGGTAATCTGGGGGATTTGGACAGAGTTTCTGGGAGAAACTGGTATATCTGGGAAATCTAGGAGATTTCGACAGAGCTTCTGAGAGGAACTGGTAAAAATGATGGTGATCATACTGTCTAGCAAGTTTTCATACTCCTATGTCTTAGGACCAACAAACAAGGTTTGCGGTGTATATCTCTGTGGGCATGGAGCAGACATCCTTGTCATGGTGCTTAGGCAGGTCAACTCAATGTAATCATATATGAGTGATTGCCTTGGGAATCATAAGAAAGAGGTTATGTTCTATGACACATAAGCGTCTACACCGCACAGGTAATCCCACTAGGGCATACAGTAGTTATCTCACATTTTCCTATTTGAAAAGAAAAATGAACAGTCCTCTACAGGAATCTATATGCAAAGGCTGGGTTTAGTCAAAGAGGGTCCGTTGACGAGAGTTCCAATATACTGTCAGAGAGACAGTACGGAAGTTTTTACTCTTTTTGATATACCTTGTAAGGTACAGTATCAATGGAGACTTGTGCCCTGGCACAGCAAGACCTGAACAATGTCAGCGCCGTGTGTCAGATAGAGTTGGAGGGGAAATGTAAGAGTGCAATGCGGTGAACCAGACACAGTAAAAAGATGATTTTAAGGATGCTTTTTATGAGTCAAACCAGATTGTGGACATGCGGAATTGGCCTTCCACTTTTAGTTTGCTTGAAATTGTTTTGAATGAAAGAAAAGTGAGCTCTCTTGAAAATAGATATAGAGTCGTCACTTGGTCTTTAAGGAACCAAGAAACCTAATTTGACTCACCTAAATGGATAAAGGGCACCGACCCTTCACAACCAAAGAACTTGGCTCGGGGTTTTGGTACGAGAGAGGAAGGAACCTTTGCCACAATTAAAACACCCTCAACTCGCCCCATCTTTCGACGGGTCTCAATTAGCATCCAAATAATCATCTTATACTATGTTTGGCTCGACAATTAATACTATGTTATTATATTACATCACATAAGAATCTTGAAATGGAAGATCAAAAGATAAGATATAATTCACAAGATCTAAGCCATATATCACACAATGCAAAGGTGAAAGATCACACAAAAGAACCTAGGAAAAATCGTCTAATCACACATCAAATAATCAAGTTTTTCTAATCTAAAGGGGGAGATGAGTTGTTCTCGAAACAAATAATCAAAGATATCAAAATATGCTTAGCAAGCTAGTATGATGCATGTTAATATTGAGAAAAGAAGATATCTCAATCCCTGGGATGGATGAGAAAGTAAGATTAGATCGGGGAAAAACATGAACGTACGATCAAGTTCATTCCTTTTAATCTTCTTGGATTAGGAGTCACAAAAACCCCAAATCTTGCATGGATGCAATGCATGATCCTAAAATGTGCAAAGGTTGTAGTGTATTTGTGTACGTGGACTTTCTAAAGTGGCTTAGAAGTCTAGAGTATGCATGAATGTATGAAGGATTAATCATCATAGGATATGTACAAATGTAGTATGGACTACGTCCTAAGATATGAACTAATTTGGAGTGCATGTGTGCATCAAATCAAAGAATAAAAGCAAAAGTATGCTTGCTGTGAATAGTAGACAGAACAGTGAGTTGAACTTGTAAAAATGGAAAACTGGGGCTAGGAATGTTTTTAATGCATGATTTTTGATGAAGATCATACTTATTGTGTCTAGAACACATGTCAAAAAGCCAAAATACAATAATTATTACAGATTGAGATAAATCATATAAACAATGAAGGTTACTCAGAAACATAATCCGTACTGTCGACTGAAATGTCAAAATATCTTAGAAAATGAAAACAAAACATCTAGAGGCCCATATGATACAGAAAGTTCCCTAAGACACTAAAGTTCAAGGAAAAAATAAGTTGAGGCCACTTGCTTTGAAAAGCTTTCTGTAAACAAGTTGAAAGTCAACTTAGCTACTGTGACAGCAAAAACAGAATGTCTGGAAGGAATATTTGGACCAAAATGGAATCGAAGTGTTTTCAAGCTAAGCAAAAAATCGTGGGTGTTCTATAATGAGTTAGGAAGAATTTTCAAGTGGTTTTGTAATAACCCTTTGAATATTGAGTTCTAGAGAAATCTTTGAACTCAGATCATTCACTGTTTTGAAGATATTATGAAAACAAGGCTTGTTTCTTGGAATCCAAATGTTGGGATGTTAGAGGGGTTTGAAATAGGGGTTTTAAAAGCACATTTTCAGGACAAAAAGGGCATTAAGACCACTTAAGAAATCAACATCAAACTCCTCATCAAGAACTCCCAATATTGTTTGCACAAACATAATTTTATTTGAGAATATGACTTCAATAATACATATGAATGTATTGAAGTTAGAATCATCATCCATCAAACATGTCTTTGAGGTCAAGAGTTACCACCCATAAGGATTCACTCTCTTCAAACAACATGTTATCTAGATGATGATAAACATGTAAGTAATCAAAGAAAAATAAAAAAGAAATGAGGTGAAAAGAGATGAACATAATATGTAAACAATCAAATAAGTAATCAATAGATAATGATCATTGAGATATTGGACTTGTAAGTAATCAAAGAAAAATAAAAAGGAAATGATGTGAGAAGGGATGAACATAATATGTAAACAATCAAATAAGCAATCAATAGATGATGATCATTTAGATATTGGACTTGTAACTTTGTGTTTCACTCATATATATTGACATTTGGAGATGGAAGTAGTTTCTTAACTCAAGATTGTTCAAGAATGGCGGTTGGGGAGGGTTTGGATGTGAAGTATTTAGAAGGATAATGGAAGAACTTGAGTTTAGAACTCACTTTCTATAGATGGTTTTGGGATTTAAAAAGTGTTCACATTAGTCTCAAACATCTGTGAATAAGAAACTACGTCGTTTTAGCTTTCAATTATTCAATTTGAACCCCCAAAATAAATTACAAAAATGGATTCTGCAGGGGTTGAGTGCCGCCGCGGCACTGCTCCTCAGACGCCCAAAAATTTATATTTAGGCCCCCAAAGTCTCTGGTATTTGCAAAAAGGCCCTATTTTGTTCGAAATTCACAGAAAATGCGTACGAACTCCAAAATGAGCTTGTCATATACCGTTGCAAAGTTAAGGAAGTCTACTTTCCATAAAAAATAGTTCGGAGATGGGTCACTTTAAAAAGGTTTGCGGTATTCGCGATAAAAGTCGATTTGATCGCTTTTTTCACCTTCAGAAATTCATAATAAATTCGTTTTAAATCCCAAAATTATGTGCGATATACCGTTGGTAAGCTATTGACCTCTAATATCCATGAAAAATGTTTGAAAAATGATATGGCACTCCGATTTTAAAGTTCACTTTTAGGTCAAATCGATCAAACCTAAGAATTCCAAGAAGTTCTGGGAACCTCTAGGAGATCCCAAGAACTGATGTTTTTGTCCGATTTTTTTTTAAAACTCGTTTTAGTACTTTTAACATGATCTAGAATGATCTCAAAATTTTTCGGCGAATTTGAATGATTCAGTCAAACCTAGGTCAAACCGGTCATCGGGGACTTTTGGGGAGCTTCCGGGACTTCCGGCGGTCTCTAGGAGCTGACGATTTCATCTGAATTTACTTCAAAACTCATTTTTAGTATTTTTTTTATGACGTATCATGTTTCCAGAACTTTTGGTCCAAATCTGGGAGTTTTGGGGCTTCACGGGTATTTTGGTCATTCTGAGCATTTTGAGAGATAGAACTAACTTCCAGGAGTCCTTTTTGAGTTTTTTCGATGATTGTGAACCACCAAACTATGGGTCTCCTAAATTTGATAGACGACAAAATGGGGTGTCTACACAGCTCTTCTTGAGAGGAAACCCAAGCTTTTATCATTTGTTTTCTCATTTTTGTACACTTTTTGGGTCGTTTTGAGTCAGCTTTTCATTTTTTGGACAGGTTTGGGGGTCTGGGTCGTCTTACTTTGAACATATTTACATTAAAAAGCAAAAATTAACACCTCGTATTCATACCTTAGAAAATTTTTTAAAAATCTAAAATTTTAAGCCTCGGTATTGCGTCGCTCCTGGATTCACTTGCGCGATCCAGATTTCGATTGCGCTACTCGCGTGCGCGAGAGGGGATTTTTCTAAAATTTAATCTGTCTCTTCCCTTCTTTCTCCAAACCTTGTTTTTGTGTTTGCTCTTTTCTGTTTGATCTCTTAGGCCTTTGTAGATCGAGTACTTCTTTGTTTGTTTCGTTTCTTTTTGTTTGTTTTGTTATTTATTTATTTTTTTTAGTCCTTTTTTTGTATTTGATCGTTTGCACTACATGTTTTGTCTTACATTAGCTAGTGTGATTTGCATGTTTTTCCATTTTTCATGTTTTAAGTGTTGGCAGGTGACGATTAGTTCTGCTTGGAGTGTTTTTGAACTTCTAGCAATATTCTTACATGACTCACCTCTTTGAAATTGTCGAGATCGAGGTAATATCGTTCTTTCCTTATGTAGTCTCTTTTCTTTTGTTTTATTGCTTAATTGGGGACAATGAAGGGTTTAGGTTTGGGGGTATGTACTCACATGCACATTATTGTGCACCCAATATTTTTAAAAAATTTCAATACTTGTGCTTAAATGAACGATTTTACCAATGATTTAACAATCACAAGTTCAATATTTCTTATTATGCAACATGATTGTTGTTGAATGGTAACCAAGAGAACATGTAGTCAGACACTTGCTTATGTCAGGCTTTGGCATTTTAGGTTATATATCATTCGAATTCTAGTTTGATCTCATAGACTTGCACACTTTTCTTATTGCACTGCACATAGTCAATTGGATGCATGTTTGATGTAAACTATAACATGATTTAGAATTCAGAATAACCGATTGTGGAGACTAAACTCGGTAAGATTTGAGCCTTTCTGTTCTTCCGAGGGTTACAAACATTTTATATTTGTCGAATTTCTTTGACACAGCGCATTAACTCGTTGCATTAGTCTCATTATCCTTGCTTTGATTGTTAGTCGAGTTGATATTGCTATGGCCATGTTTAATAAAAATATAAAAATAAATCTTCCCTTGACATGGTTAACATTAAAGAATTATGTGACTCGAGGAGATGATTTAGGCCCTTTTTTCTTTTTAATCCCTTTTGGCCTTTGACTTACCCAACTATATATATTATATCCCTAGTTAGCCCCCTTGAGCCTTAAAATAAGTCTTTTCTTTTGTTCATCTGGAGTTCGTTGCTATTTAAATTTTCCTAACCCAAGTCCGAGATTGGTATGCAAATGGTCATCCAAGAGAAAATGGGGCTAGTGGTAGTTAGTGGAGATATAAAAGTGATGAGCAGCTTGAATAAAGAAAAAACAGATGCTATAGAAAAAAAGAAAAAAGAAAAAGAGAAGTAGGTAAGAAAGAAATGAAAAAGATGAAAAAAAAGGGGAATAATAGATGAAAGAAAAGTCATAAAAAAATTTATGTAGTGGAAACGAGAAACAAAGTTGTTATTGAAGTAATAAAAGCCCTTGCATTGAACGCTATGATCGTTTATACCCATTCTCATACTTCTTTGATTAATCTATACCCTTCGTTTCTTCGCCTTAACCTACCAACATTATGTCCCTTACAAAGTCCTAGTTGATCCTAGGGGAGCATGGTTTGGATATGAAAATGATTAAAAAGGGGGAACATAATATGATAGTGATGATATTTACTTGATGATCGATGTATCACTACACCAAATTCGCTGAATTGTCACATTTAATTTCGGGAAGTTTGTCACTGTCGTACACAGTGAAAAATATTTTCACTGTCCTGACAGTGACAATAGAAAATTCATGACAAAAACACAACATTGTCGCGGTTTCGAACCATGACTAGGTTTGAGGAGGATTAGTCACTGTTATATACAGTGACAAGCAGGCCACGATCGGTATTAAAAAGTTTTATCTTAATTTCATTTTTTTCCCTCCCGTCAGTAATTTCGCCCCATTCCATCTCTTCTTTCTAGATCTATCTCAGTATCTCTCACACTCTTTCTCTCTAAAATCTCTAAAATCTCTGAACCCCAATTCCACATCTCTTCTCTCAACCAATACGGATCACCTCCGTCTCCAAATCCGACCACCATAGACCACTGCCTCCTCTAACTCTGACCACCATAGACCACCGCTGCCTCCACTCCAATGTGCTCACCGCCTCCACTCCACTGCCACTCTACCACCGCCGCCGTGTTCCAATGAGTCCTTAGACTTTCAGATTTGTACGCTCTCTCCCATACACACTCTCTCTTTCACTCTCACTCTCACTCTCATATCTCTACTCTCTCTTTCTATCTCTCTCTCTCTCTAAACACTCTCTCCTTATCCACAGACAAAGTGAAGAAGGCACTGATTTTCTATATGTTAGAGACCTCCGGTAAGTCTCTCGCCTCCCTCTCTCTCTCTCTCTCTCTCTCTCTCTCTCTCTCTCACACACACACACACACACACACACATGCACACACACTCTCAGATCTATACTAGATCTGTAGCAGATCTCTCTCACACACTCTCCCTCTCTTTCTTGTGTACCAATGACAGATTTGGAACAATAATTATTGATTTTAGACTTCAATATAGATACATAGAGTAGATATTTAGTTGATAGATACAGATATGTACAATTAGGTTTCAAGCTATTTCCTATTCAGTGGATAGCTAACTCTTAGAATTAATAACTAAATGTCTAAATGTGCTTTTTGTTGATTGGGGTGGGTTAGAATTTTGGCTCTGGGTTTCATATGATTTTGTTGTTTTCTTCAACATCTGTGAGTGAAATAATCTTTTTAATTAGTCATCTCTGTATGAATTTTGGCTCTTGGTTTCAATATATTCATGTGTCGTATTTCTCATATAGTGGAAAACTACTATTTTTTAACGTCTGCAAGTGGTGACAACTCCTTTACCTAAGAGACTATCAATGATTGTTTTTGTTGAAAGGCCATGTTGTCTCATTTGTTGCTCTTTCGTACTATTATGTTCTTTTACATTGTTTTGTCATCCTTTGCAAGAAGCATATTTGCTTATGCAATTTCCTAAACATAATTGGTTGGTGGTTCCCTGCTTCCATTAGTAAGTCCAGTTCGCATTTTGTTAAATATTTGGTGATTGAATAAATTATCTTGCATTTCTACTTGGTGACTTTTATGGTTTGCCTTTCAATTCTTTTGTAATTAAAACTTACGAATTGGTTAGAACTAATTATGTAGTGGTTTTTGGACTTGCAAAAATTCCCATAGTTGAATGTGTTGTTCTATATTAAACACTAAGAAGCCATTTTTTTTCTTCTACCTAGCAGAACTTTTGAATCTACAACCTCAGCTGTTAATTTCATCAAGCGTTTAATTTGAGGCCAGCTTAGATGGTTTATGCCTGTAAAGTAAGTTTTCGAATCTATTTTTCATTTGGTAATTTAGTAGTTGCTTTGATAATGTCTATCGGTGTGTGTTTGTCTTTGAGCCTTTGAGGAAACGGCAATGTCAAATTATGTGCTATTCTAGTCATTGGTTTGGTGTCTGACTCATTTATCTTTAAATTCAGTTGGTGCCCATGTTATCACCGGTTACCATGGTTCTGTTTGTCATTATATCTCAAGTCATGAGCCACTGTCCTCACGTATCTAATGGTGCACTTGGCCTTGAGGACATGAACTCTTGAAGGTATGTTATGGCTGTGATCCTTTTTATAGGACTTTCTTTGAAGATTAAATTTTTTTAAACTAAAGAATATATGATCTATTTAATCTAATAGTCTCAGGAAGTAAAAGTAGTACCAAGTCTACAGCATAATCAAACTACCCTCGGCCCCACCTGAATTTAAAAAATAAAAAACAAAAGAAAAGAAGAAATTCAGTACCTCATGGTGTGGCCCATGCTTGAATGAAAATTTCATTATAGATAATAGAAAAATGCTAGACCCACACAATGAACCACACAATTTTTTCACACACATCTTTAAATGTTTGTACCTTATGCTGTATAAGTGGGGCACAAAAAAGTGTAAAAAATTCAAGCAGCACAAGGTACAAGCATTTAAAGAAGTGTGTGGAAAAAGTGCGTAGTTCATTGTGTGGGTGTAGCATGACTCTAGATAATATTCTTAGTTTTTTCTTAATTAATCCAAAAAGTTCCTTTTTTTCTTCAAAACAACTTTTGGCAATCAAATGGAACTACAATGATCCTTTCTTTTTCTATTCATCAGATTCAATGGTTAAGCCCCCATATCTGGAGGATCAAAATCGAATGGAAATGATTTGTAAGTTTATGAGATTAATTTCATTGTATAATCCAATGGAACATCCACATCCACGACAATAGATTCAGAATTGTAAATGTAAGAATGCTTTTCTTACACTTGCAGCTGCGATAGTTGTATAGGTATATTGGTAGTTGTATGTAACAATAGGTATATTTTTGGTGTCAGATTAGTAAGTACTTGAATTTTGTGACTTCGGCTCCAAATTAGCTTTTCACGCTTTGCTTGGTTTGTGGATTTAAATAAAGAAATGAAAACAAATGATTTTTTGTTTAATATTATTGTTTTTCTCCATGTTCAAATCTTGAATGATATGATCCTGAAGGTATTAATATCCACTATCTTGTGCTTGTATGTAAGCTACATTGGTGGAGACCTTGTTGAGTTTATACCACCTAAATTCTTAATTTCCAACTACTGGCCCAATCTCTCTCTCTCTCTCTCTCTCTCTCTCTCTCTCTCTCTCTCTCTCTCTCTCTTTATAACCTCAACATCAAATTTGTAGTAACTGATTTCTTTCTCCTTAAAAAAAGAAAAAAAAAAAAGAAAGAAAATTGTGGTTGGAGCCACACAAGTGGACTGCCCACATGTGTTTCTCAGGCAGCCAATGGTCCCCTCTTAAACAAAGCATTTGTTTAAAGCATGATGCTTTTGATTAGGAAATCTTTTATTATTTGCTGATGCTCCAAGGGATTAAATGCTAATATGTGCAGTGTGCACATAATGAAGCATGGACTACATTGTTTTGGGATTTTTGTGCATACTTTGCATTATGTTTAGTTTATTCCCATATATTGGTGGCTAGATTTAATTTGGTACATTTTTCTGTTTTTCTGTTAGTGCATACTTTGTATTATGTTTCACTTTCAAAAGCTTATAATACTATTTATTGAATTAATTTGTTCAACAAGGCATTGAACTTAAACCTCTAAACTTGCAAGACTGTCAACTCTCAGGAAGCACTATAGCAGAATACTTCAGGGACATGAACTACCACTTGTATAGATCAAGGTCAGGTCGTGGGTGTCATTTGTTTGGTTGCCTGGAAAATGTAATAGAAGTAAAAAAAAAAAAAAAAAAAAACTAAACTTTAGGTCGTGGGTGTCATTTGCTTCCTTGAAATAGTGTAGTATGTACTTGTGAAAAGATCCATGAAATAAAGGATTCTTTTCTCTAATTTCTTGATTCTCATTTCTTTCTAATACGAAAAGTTAGAAAATGATAATAGAAATCATTTGTGTCGGTTCTCTAATCCCTTCCACCAACCCTTTTTTTTCTGCCTTCTTCGCAGATTTCATGCCTTCAATAGGATTCTTATTTTTCTATGATTTATTAATATTTGTATTGAACGTAAAAGGCATGAGGATAAATTTGTGTCTTTCTACTTGCAGATTGAAACAATGGCCATAATGGAGGGAAGGCTCAATTCTAGCCTGCTTGTTTCCAGATACGGACCAGTTATCTAGTGGGGAAAAGATTATTGCTACTTGCTGCTCTCGCTTTGCTCTTCTCTATCCATTGGTACGTAATTTTTGCACTACGTTACTAATTATAGGGATGTAATTTTTTCCATTATGTATAATTACGCACACATGACACACACACACACACACACACACATATATTCTTATCTATATCCGAAATATAAACACAAGTTTGAATACGTTCTGCTTTTGTTTTCTATAAAACCTATGCCTAATAGCATCAAATTGGTACTTACACCACCATGGTGATTAAAGAGTTTAATATACCTACATGTTTGTTCTTTCTTATATATGTACATGCATTAGAAAGCCAAGATGTCCTATAATTGCAATTTACATGTGAGTTGGAAGTTGACCCAACCAATTATATTATAATTAAGAAAATCTCAAAAGCACTGTGGAAAGCTTCTAATTATTTACTTTATAAAGTAATTGATGATATTTGGATATAGATTTCTATATACTAGCATCAATTTAAATAGGTTCAAATTATTTTTTAGGCTATGATGTTTTCTTAATGTAAACAACAACTTCCACCGCCTTCCCCGGCATTAGAGTATGACACAATTTGATACATATGGCGCTCTGAAAATGCAAAAAATAATCAAAGAACACTCTTTTACTGAATTGCTAGTTTGACATCAAGTTAATTAAAAGAATTTGCCAAAACAAATTAAAATAATATGGAAATGAAAATTCTTTCCTACTTTTTGATTTATTTCTACGCTTTCCATATGTGAATTCAAAATTTGTTTCCACAATACTTTGTTAATTGTAGCAAATATATTTGGTATGTGGTATCACAGACCACACTCTCTTCAATTGTTGTAGATGGCCTCTACTATTTATTAGTTGTGTGCAGGTTGGTTATGTGCCATGTATAGTATTTATGTTGTTAATTGATGATCATGTAATATCATGCATGTGGTTTTTGGACGAACTCACTGTGTTCCTTTGATGCTCTAATTAACTTAGTGGACCTGTGATGAAGGAAGCATAGGCTGTCAATAGAAAACTGTAGTTTTTAGCCCCAAAAAAAATAGAAAAGAGTAGTGATTGGTCTGCCCCTTTTTTCAGGAGCATAAATCTCCAGTAGCAACTTAGACCCAAATAGTAATATTAAAGAAACTATTTGCAAATATAGATCCCCTCTGAAGAAACCCATAAACTTGGAGAAAGAAGTACATAAATGTTTTGAATAATTAAAACTA
This sequence comes from Hydrangea macrophylla, assembly GCA_033977485.1. Taxonomy (NCBI): domain Eukaryota; kingdom Viridiplantae; phylum Streptophyta; class Magnoliopsida; order Cornales; family Hydrangeaceae; genus Hydrangea; species Hydrangea macrophylla. Next base: position 35,149,064 of record CM066992.1, read on the forward strand.
CATCATCCTACCAATCCAAAAATAAATAAAAAAAATACCTCAATTTGATTAATATGCCTTGAGTTCTTTACACAACTTTGGGATTTTCTGTAGGCTCGATTTAACTTAAGGAATGTCAATATTTCAAAACTCATTTTTACTTATATTTCCATGTGAATATTTTGAAACTCAATTTTACTTCTTTGAATAGAATCTATAAGCTTATAACTCTTAGAGGAAGAGCATATTGATTTTTAATAGTAATGAAGAAATCAAAACACCCTCATGGAGTTCGAAAAGGTGATGCTAAAACTAGCTAGGAAGAACTACACCATGTTTTGCCTTCTTTACCTCAAACTTTTGTCAGTGTAGAGGCATCTAATTCATACAGTAGGTTAGCCTCAAACATCCTTTGCAATTGGATTACCATTTTCATTAATTAAGCTGCCTTTTTAACAATGTTTGCTTGTTGACAGCCTACTCATATTTTCCTTTTTTGCCTTAAGCTTGGTCTATTCGCTTAAAGGTTTCCCATTTGGAATATTCTTTTCCTTTTTTTTCTCCTATGACTACATACATAATGAGAACTCTACATTTTTCTTTTTCAAACTGAATTGTTATTATGCTAGATTGAGAAAAATTAGAATCAATGTTATAATTCCTTCATGAATAGGTATATCGGAATGAGAATAATTTCTCATTTACTTGGTATGTTTTTGCACCATAAATTTTGTAGGTTTTTTAGCCTATGTAATCACATAACATTTGTATAATATATTTGTGGTGTAACATGTATGGTTTAGGTAACTGCTTGGCGTTTGTAAGGAATTCTTGGAACATAATTTCCATTTATGCTTATATTATTCGATTTGCTGGATCATTGATGTGCATTGGTGTGCATTTTTCGGCTTCAAATCTGATCATCTATTTTGACAATGGCTGATTGTTTCCAAATTTATCTTTAAACTTCCCTCAATTGTTTGAATTTGGAAGCTCAATTGTAGTTATTTTTTAAGCTACTATGCCTCTCACTGTTGCCTATCTTATGCTACAATTGCGAAAACATGTTTCATCTCACCTCTATCCCTCCACTCTTTACTCAAAAGTACTTTTAACTCCCAGATTTTTTGTATCTCTCTTCCTTCTGCCTTTACATTTTCCAAATTTAATTATGTCAACTTTCATTTCATTCCCCTATACAAAAGAATAAAATATTCATCTCTCTTTGATTAGAATTGCTCAATAGTGGCTTTAGCCAAGGGTTATCCATAGTCAAAGAAAAAATAGAACAACTTGGTGGCATTGTTGAGATTGGTAGAGTAGATTTGTACGCTGAAATTGATTCAGATTTGAACCTTGTAATATAAAATTGTGTCGTCTATGTCTATGCTATATGTAATTAATTTTGTAGAATTTTCATATTTAGAGTTATCATTGCAAAGTGATGCACTGGGGAATTTGGGGTTTTTACATGGAATGAGATCTTAAACTACAGTTTGGTGTGTATCATTTGAAAGAGAAAAACTGAAACTGAAACTAAAATGTTGTTGGCAATAGGGTGGGTTGCAGAGGCAACATGCATAGTAAGCATGTAAATCTACTAATGGTGAACTCTCTCTGCTAAAATTTCAAAACTTTATTCTCATGCGATGCATATTGAAGATGTTGTCCTAGAATTCCTCAGTCGGCATGAATTATGAGATTTCTTGTATGTTCAATGTTTGTCATGATTAGAAACAGCATGGTACCGAACCAAAAGGGGGAAAGATTAAACCGCTCTTAAAATAGGCAAATGTAATTATATTCAAAAACTAAAATTATTCAAACATACGAACTTGTAGGTGTGAATATTAAATGGTCCAGCTGCCTAAAAATGCCAACCTTATTTTTTTTTTTACTACAATTGGCTATTTGCAGACTCAAAAGCAATGTTTGCTGATTTTGGCCACTTCTCATATGCCGCAATTCAGGTACTTCATCGAATTTTCTTTTCTGGCTCTAGACCTCTCGTACAACAAATTTAATTTCTTGTAGAATTCGATCTTTTTTGTCCTTCTGGTTCAGTAAATATTGTCTCTAAATAGCATATTGCATTCCAAAATTTTGGTCCTTCTCATATAGACAAATAGTTTAAGGGAGTTGAAATCTAATTTGCTAATGATTACCACGAAACCATTCTATAACTTCTATAACTATCATACTAGACTTTGAAATCACTTGGCCATTGTGAAACTAGATTTGTTTAGATTTTATTTTAGTCGTGAAATGTTAGGGGTACAAGTCTGATTCTTGAATATGATTATTGAAACAGTTCAGTGAAGAGGGAAACCCTTAAGCTCATTGAGACATTCTTAGACAAGGCTGAAGATCAACCTCAAATAAGGAAGCAATTTGTTCCTCCGATGATGTAACATATTCTTGGTGACTACGCTAAAAATTTGCCTGATGCGAGAGAATCCAAAGTCTTATTACTCTTTGCCACAATAATAAACAAGTACTATGATGTTTCTTACTGCCCGTTGCATGATTTTCTTTTTTCCTACTAATGAGAGGGAAGATATGTTGTATTTGCAAATGATAAGAAAAACCAGTAAGCTTTGTGAATTTTATAGATTCTGAGGAACTTGTGAATTATTTGGAATGTTGTAATCGAATAAAGTTCTTATAGATTATCTTATTGAATAGCACAGTTGTGTTTATGGTGATCATACAATTTGTGAATTATTTGGAATGTTGTAATCGAATAAAGTTCTTATAGGTTATCTTATTGGATAGCACAGTTGTGTTTTGTGGTGATCATACAATTTGCGTTTATAGCTTGTCGTCGTATTGGATTACATTTTTTGTTATTTGTGTTTATATTGTCAAGTACAAAAGTAATAGGGTGGATTTTGGCAAAAATAAAGGTTTTTTTAAAAAAAAAATCCTGGGTTGTCACTGTTATAAACCGTGACAATTAGAGAAAACTATGACATTATTTTATATATTAGTCACTGAATTATTAATAATTGTCATTGTTGAAAACTGTGACACATAATGTGACAAATTCCACAGATTGTCATGGTCTAAATCGAGACAAATAATGTGACAAATAGCACAAATTGTCACAGTTTATGACCGTGACAAATAAACAAATTGTGAGTGTTAAGAACAGTGACAAAATCATGACAATTGGAAATGATATATGTCACTTTTAAAGTGTAAAAAATGAACCATGACAAAGGCCATTTGTCACGGTTTTCGACTGTGACAATTTTTTTGGTCACACCCGAAATTGTCACGGATTATTATCGTGACAAAGGGCATTTGTCACTGTACGTGACAAATCGGCCATTTTGGTGTAGTGATATCCTACTCATGAGACTATGTTTCTTTTGTGTCATAGTCATTTCGAGTCATATACGAGAATTAGTCGCTTTGTAACGTTTATCCCCCTTGCATATACTAGAGAGAGTACACATGTTTCTGAGTGTTTTATTGTAGAGTGTACGTACAACTTGAGATTTGTAGTTGAATCATAGTTTGACGGTTATCCGAGTTATATTCCAGGTTCATAATAGGCGCGTGTTCACTTGACTACCACCTCACACACGTGCGAGTCTTTAAAAGACTCTATGGATTCATTCGATGCATATATTCAAAACAATTTTCATGACTTTGGTAGGTGTCATATTATGCTATTTCTCTTGTTCACTATTCTATTTCAAATCATTGATTTATAATAAGGAGTATTGAATGTTTGTTTTTCTTTTTAATGAAGCTTTTTGAATGTTCAAGCTAATAAAAGATAGTTGTGGGTGTCTTATTCGACGAGAACCCTCACAAGACTTCACTTGTCCTACTAAGGACACCTAGGGGTTTAAAAGGCTTGTTGCGTATGCTAAATGCAATCGTGTTGCTGGCGATAGTGAGTTAGGATATTTCAATTGTACTTTAGTTTTTATATGTTTTTTTGTTCGAGGACTAGCAAAGTGTAGGTTTGGGGGTGTGATCGGGAACTAATAGTTTACGTTTATAGTCCTAAAGATACGCTTTGCTAGCCCACTTCATTTAGTTATTAATTATTTTTAATAAGAATTCTATGTTTTGTAGGTTTTGGAGTTTAAACTTGAAAATGCATTAAAATTCAATGATTAGTGGCATTGGAAGACATTTTGTGCTCAAAAGTTGACTCTAGTGAAAGCTGGAGACAGCGGTAGTCTCGATAAATTGCATTTTTGACAATGAAGACTTTGCATTTGAGAGTTTTCTCCAAAGCGTTAAATGTAGATCTCTGAGTTGCGGACACGTGGCCACAAATGGCGAGTCAATCCAAAATTCGAGTCAAAAGTTATCGTAATTCTACGATCATCGCGCAAAGGTAATTTTACGTGCATGCAAGTAGTAACAATATAATTAAATGCCAATCACAAACAAAGCACATAAAATAAAAAACTAAAATTTGAAATTAAAGACATCCAAACGATGCCTCTATCTCCCATGGCTCTATCTCCATAGAACCTCCTTTTTGGTTTGATCGCCTCTAGCTCCATCTTCATGGACAACGGCTCCTTGCTCCATCTTCATGGATTTTCTAATTCTATTACATTTGTCCTATGCTTCTTTCGAAGCTTACAATTTATCTAGAAATAGAAATAACAACAAAATAAAAGGCTAGGGAAACCGGTGCGACTTTCCTTTTCGTAGGATTGAAGTCGCAGCTCCCTTTACATATTCCTTAAAACTAAACCAAACTTAAATTACAATATGCACCAATCTAAAAAATTTAAATACAAAATTTAAAAGCCTTGGTGCCATGGGAGATAGCGACCAAGCTAGCTGCAAAAGGGTTAGTCGTGCATACATCCATGCATATATAACAAACATATATATCTATTGGAACCCCTAATTGATTCACATAGTGCGTAAACTCTTTACGTACTGTTTTAGAACTCAAAACTGCACCTTATCTCTCTGTCACACTTCGATCGATCGAAAACGGTTCGATCGCTCGAACCTTCGATCGATTGAACAATGTTCAATCGATTGAACTTTCAATTTCACAGAAAAGTTTGAAAAAATTTCACAGAATAATTTGAAACTAAAGTAAATAATTTTTAAAACATTCAAAACTGTGAAAAGAACAACTGGACAGAGAATCATTCTCGATCGATCGAACCCTATTCAATCGATCGAACAAACCAAAGTTCGATCGATCGAAACTTGTTCGATCGCTTGAGAACAGAAGATGTTCGATCGATCGAGACTACTTCGATCGATCGAATCCATCTTGCATCCAATGCAATCACAGATTTGTATACTGCTGCGATAACACTGCAGAAACAGATCTGTGACGATGCAGTTTCGTAAACAGTTCTAAAATCAACATGCAAATCAAAACTAGTGTTCCAAAACGCATCCATAGATCCAAACGAGCCTGGCTCTGATACCAATTGATGGATAAACAGGTTTAAATTAATTTTTTAAATGCGTAGCGGAAATAATCAAGTTGTAAAACTTATTTGGTAGCCCAAGATCTACTACTCGTCAATTCCATAGATGCGTACTAACAGAGGGGACAAGAGTTATACCTAAGTGTCTTGAACCTAATTCTAATTTTCTTTCGCCTTGGTGATGCAGCAGCCTCTACTAGGTTGTCCTCACCCTTATGTCTCCTACGGATGCTTTCCGGAGAGACTAGAGATGGTGGGATCTCTAATAGAGAGGAAAGAGAAGGTTTTAGGGCTCTAAAACAGTTTCTGCAGCTTTAGACGTTCAAAACGACGAACAACCTTTCCAGAACGCAACTGCCCTATTTATAGATTCCCAGAACCGACCTAACCTTCAATCGATCGAAGGACTTCGATCGATCGAACATTCGATCGATCGAACCATTCTCGATCGATCGAACCTGCCATGACTTCGATCGATCAAACTAGCCTCAATCGATCGAACCTGTCTTGACAGCTTCCTCAAGTGTCTTTCCAAGCATCCTAGCGGAGCTAAGAGTGGGACCTCCTAGGCTCTTTATTGTTGGCTGCTCAGACCAGTTTGTTAATTACCATGACCAAACTCTTTGATCAGCAAATTAACCAGCTGGTCAGTTAACGTTTACTCCATTATAAAACGATAACTGAACTCCAACGCTAAAGAACATATCTGAAGCGATAACTAGACTTGTATGTTGTACTAATGTCCCTCTACCTTCAGCATTCGTAATCATATTCAGGTAGTCAGATAACTGTTACTGTCAACCTGAATCATGATTACTTCTTGTATTCCTTGAGTCCCATTCACCTCTCATGATTACCAAACATGTTGATAACTCTTATCAACAAGACTGCAGTACTCAGTAATCGACTTGGTGACATTCTCAAGGGAATGCTTACTCTGGAACAAAGGGTAGATTTTATTTTGACAATATATGTTCACAACCCTATGAACATGACATACCCAAGATACCCAAGTGTTGATCTTCTATAGACCTCACTGATTGGTAAGTTAAAGCAGTCATATCCACAGTCTGTGTTCATATTCGTGTCAAGATTGAGAACACGTACCTTATACAAGTTATGAGTTCCTATTGACTGTTGATAGCTTTGAGCGTCAATAGGAAACTCAGGTCCGTCAATGCACTATAAGCACTAGCATATCAACTAAGAGCTACACTCTAGTGATTGAGATTAATCACTTCATCCAATGGTAGTTAATTATGCTACAGTGTAGACCTGATGAGGTATCCAATCTCATCATCCACTGTGACATATTCTAAGTATCAAAGAATAGTAATTCGTATCTCACTTGTGTGCATCTCATACTCACACGAATTACTTACTATGATACTTAAGGATTAAACAATCATCTCATGAAAGAAACATACACAATGAAATGTAAAGCTGATATCCATATATTAAAATGTCAATGTCTCATACATAAAGTAATGGTTTGAGGGCACAAACCCAACACCGGTCTGCTGTGAATTGGAGGAACTGTCAGAACTCCCGGGCTGATCTCGCTTTCGCTTGCTTCTGGAAGACTTATCGCTTTCTTGCCTGAGGTCTTTGATCTTTAGAAATTCTTCAGTGTCAATGTATTTTCCAACCCTCTCTGGTTGTTCAACCAAGGTTACCGGTCAGTTTCTGTGAAATGACATGGCGCACTTGGTGTGTTAGACTCCCGAGCAGAAGGCTATAATAGCAGTGATTTCATCAATATCATAGATGCTGAGCTTCTCTTAATTAAACCGGCCAGTAAATTATTTGAGGGTCTCATTATTCCTTTGTATGACCGTCAGTAGATGTATGTCAGGTTTTGGCCGTTTATGCATGCCAGAGAATTGGTTGATGAACTGCTTGCTGAGTTGTTTGAGACTGCAGACCGATCGGGGCTCCAAGGAGTAGAACCACTGCACGACCTGGCCTTTCAAAGTGCTGGGGAATGCTAGGTAGTGTAGTTCATCGGAGTTGGTGGCTAGGGCCATCTGAGCCTTATAGGTCCGGACGTGGTCGACCGGGCTTCCCGAGCCGTTGTATGAACCCAGGCGAGGCTGCTTGAATTTGCGCGGGATGGAGAACCTCGTGATCTGGCTGGAAAACGGTGACTCTGTCTCGGTATTGGCTTGATTTAGAACACGATTTTGACCAAGATTTTTGGCCACTCCGTCGATCTGCTTCTGCAAGTCGTTGATTCGAGCTTCCACTCCTTTCTGACCGGTATCTGAGGGGCTGGTCGGGTTAATGGAAGAGGCTTCTTCTTCATGGCGGTGTGCTATCCTATGGGATCGGGCTCGGCTATGACTCCGGGTAACCGTTCGCCTAGGGACAACTCGGCTCTTGACCGAGTGACCCTGGACTGATTCCCAGGCCATATGCTCCTGTCTTTCCTCTCGGGCAATACGCCCATTGTTGATGTCTCTGGCATCCTCAACACGGGACAGGTTGGCTCGGGCACGTTGTTTGGTCAAGATAGGTTCCCGACAGTACGCAACGTTCCCGGGTCATTTCCCGTCCCCTGGAGGACTGTTTTACTGGGCTAGCAGGGCTTCGATCTATTGCTGGATTTGACGCTGTCCCTACAGGAGTTGTATGAGGGTTGCGGTGATCTATTCTGATGTCATGACTGCCATAATGCCGGGGCCGGATGAACATCCCGGTCGGACTGCTGATCAGCATTCTTACCCTTCGTCGGTGGCATGACGATCAGTCAAGAGATTTGTTGATGAGAAGACTTGTCGGTTCCCATAGACGGAGCCAAACTGATGATGCCAAAAATTGGTAAGAGTAAGTAGAGCAGATTTTAGGAGAGAGAGAGAGAGTGAGAGACTTATTTTTTTGTATATGGTTCGGCCCTATTAATGAAGGTATCTACGTCTACGGATGTGTCTGAGCACGTTCACTATACTGTAAAAGAGCCCGGGGCCAGTGGTGAACCAACAAGTCTGGAACTACTGTAGGCCGGTCGGGCATGTAGATGAATGCTATAGAGGTGCTGTGTAGACTGAAAAGTCGGCGGCCCCTTCAATGGGGGGTGAGAGGTCTCTTTTATAGATGTAAGAGACCTACTGGTATATGGATAAGGAAATATAATCCAATTGATATGGATTGGCATTAATTCTGGGGGTTTCCTAATTGGATTAGGAAATAGTTTGCACTTTCCATTAGTCTTCTAGATTGAGTAGGAAACTGCCCGTAATGCTCGGGATCATGCCTGTGGGCTCGGATGAGCTGTTCCCGCAGTGGGATGTGCCCGTGCGATTTTCCCAGCCCGTTGGCCGGGTCGTGGATGAACTGCTCGGGATGATGAGTTTCGGGTAGACTAGACCGCTCGGGCTGATGCTTGTCCAAGGAGTTGTGCATGATTTGACCGGGACATGGACTGGCTGCTGATTTGAACTGCTCGGTCATAGGATAGAGCCAATTTTGGTGTCTCAAAGAATAATGAACCTAGTTGTTTTTTTCAACCATTACTAACGGTGCTTTGTGAGTGCTTATACTCACTCATCTTGTATTCAAGCAAACGGCGATTTATGCCACTCCTTATAAATCTCTTAGCATTGGTTTTTGATTTTTTCTAAACTAACATAACTTAGGTTTTCTCAAGAACTATGGTCATGAAAGAACCATCTATTTGCTTAGTAGTAGCATCAAAAGCTATAACAGTAATGACATAATCAACAATAATGTTTCAACCATCACCTACAACAGGGCTTGAGAGAAAAATGAATGAACTTTTGGATGCATATATAAGTGGTGGATACATCTACGGATAATGCATCGATCAAAGTACATATATGATACATACACATTTTACAACTTATTCAGTAGTCATTCAATCAGGTCAGTAGGACCCAAACTTCAATTTTCATAATTAAATAAGCCTAAACAAATACGTCTTAGGATTAATTCTGCAACTTATTCAATGTCACCGCTACTCAATTTCATCTTTCACTATTAACTTCAAGCTATAATTGAGAAAGATCTCCATTCGTCTAGAGAAACACTTAAATAAGGATATCACATTTCAATGTCAAAAGGAATTCTCTCTTTAAGTAAGGTAAAACCAATTCTATTTTCAATGAAACTTCCAGAAACACCAAATTGAGCAAGGAGAATGATTTTTTCCAATTGGATATTTCCAATTACTTCTACAAAATAAGTCCCTTTACCTCTATTTGGTCATAGATTTAGGGAGATGAAAGTAATAACACTAAGGAAAACCCTTTTCTTTGTTTGGTTAACCCAGAAAATAGGAAGGAAAAGAAAGTGCAGTGGGAAATTTTGATGTTATTTTAAGTATAGAAGAAAACACAAGGAAACAAAAGTGATTAGTTTTTTTCTATTCCGGTGGTCATCCCAATCCTTTGGTCATCCCACTCATTGCTTCTCATACATACTGATTGATCTCCCAAAGCTTATTACTAAAATATGTTACATGAGAATATGATGAAGTTATGAGTCAGATAAACTTATGCAAAATGCACCTCAGAAAATTTAGCATTCAAATCAAATTTGGGGTTTGTTTATCTACTAGAAGGCTTATATAGATATATCATTTTTTCCCCTAATTGAAACAAACACCACTGCAAAACATATATGTGAAAACATTTTATGCTAAAAATCACAAAGGAAATTTAAATAAACAACATCAGATAGCATACATTACGGCCATTGTGTTCTGTTTTCTTCACTTACATTTATTTCTCAAGACAAAAATTGGCAAATCATCAGCATATCCATGCTCTTCTAGTTCGTTTGCTTTGATTGTAAAATAGAGTAGAATTGAATTGAACAGAATAGAATAGAAAAGAAAAGAAATAATTGATTTGCAATTCTTATTCTCTTGCTTGGTTAAAACAGAAATGAATTCAAATGTATCCAATTCGATTGAATTCTGTTGTTTGGTCTGAAGCTGAAAATGAAAAGAATTATTGTTATTTCCTAAAATACCCTCGTTAGAGAATGCATTGTTCTCAAGGTCGATCTGGGTATGTAAAACTGAGCTTGGATTAAAGCTTGGGATTAATCCCTAAACTCGGACCTTAAAGCATTATCCAAACCGACCTTAAATGAAAACTGAGTTTGGATTAACCCCCTTTAAGTATTACCCAAACAGACCATAGCAGACTCGGTAAAGAAGAGGAAGAACTATCACGCCCCACAGTAGCAAAAATAGAGAAAAGAAATTCCTTTTTGAACCCGTAGACCATGACAGTTGAAAGTCACCACATTGTCCATAACCAAAGTCAATCCATCAAAGTAATGATTCAAACCATGCATTGGAAAGTTCTAAGGTCGATATATAAAAACTAAGTGTAATACTAAACTATTACAAACCTTGATTATTTGTAGAAACGTAATTAAAGTACTACAGCAACATATGCCGATTATGAATGTACATATTACAGAGTCTCTAAAAACATAAGCTTAAACTATCACAGCAAGCTCAAAATCTTTAGCTTGCATAGTAGTCAGCACTAGCATAACCTCCATCATTGTAGGCTCCACCTTATAACCCATATCCATGTATGCATCTCCTGTATACTCATAACCCTGGCTAGCTGAATGTCGAATATCCAACAACATAAATGCCATCAGCTATGAAAGTCGAGTGAATGCAAATGCTAACAGAGTATCGATAGATTTGCAGTATATAAAACAACAGCACCATTAAAAGGATCATCTTGTCATACGCATGCATGTATGCACTAACTCAATATATTACAACGGACGTGGACCCAATCTCATACCAAACATAACATAGACTCCTAGGTCCATCTTAATCAGACACATAGTCCCATACCTATGCTCTGTCAAACCTGACACACATTCCCATATATTCTAGCCAAATGCCCCAATATACTTTGGCCAACACGCCCCTAATATATCCTGGTCAACATGCCCAGCCAACACGCTCGATACATTATGGCCACTACGCCCAGCTAACATGCTCAATACATTACGGCCACTACGCCTCGATCCTCTCGGGCCAATACGCCTCTTACGTTTCATTCTGGCCAACATGCCTTTACCCACACTGGCTACAATGCCCTAACACATACTTCTGACCGCCACGCCCTATATCATACGGTCTTCGTGACCACATTCACACGTACTAATTATAAATAGTATCGACCACTATTGCCGACAAACCCACTACTATACGCCAACTTGTCCTTTTGAATAACAACATTACATCATTGTTTATACAATTAGTTCCACTATTCCACGTGTGTATTATCCTAATGCAGTTTTCCAATATCAATGCATGATAGTAAATAGGTTAAAAGTTCATTAGATATAAACAACTAAGTAATTAACATTCTGTTCAGTTCGATCGATTGAGATGAAGCAAGGTTCGATCAATTGCAAGAAGTTCGATCGATCGGGATCGGCATGTGTTCAATCTCTCGAAACCAGTTCGATCGATCGAGAGCAGTAATATTCCAGAATTGAACTGGACCTTTCTCGTATGTTCAGGGTCTGTTCTGTCTTGCTGAAACATATATACACATACATACCTATGCTACTAAGTGAGTATAGACACTCACGTGAAGTTTGACGATGCCGGCGAGCTCAAGGTGGCCGCGGGTGGTCTTGGGGTGTCTCTCTCTCTCTCCTTTTTTTCATCCTCTACTCCTCTTTCTTCTTCATCTTCTCCTTCCTCGCCTTCTGCTTCTTCTTCTTTTTTCTTCTCTTCTATTCTTGAGAGTGTATGAGTGTTTGTGAGTTATGTGTATGTATATAGATATATAACCAGGTGTGTGTTTGTATATATATATGTTAGCCCCAAGGGTTTTACCTTAAGTAATTTTGATGATTAACAAACTATTAAGTTGAGTACTTAAGATCTCATTTAGTGTTGTCCAAACAGAGCTTAATAATGATGATGGATATTCTATGGAAGCATCATGGAAGACTACTTCCATCTTATATTGTTCTTATAGGACTTTATGTAAGGTTGGTTAGATTGGATCTCATAAGCAAGGGCTTAAAATTGAACAAACTATTCAAAATAGGAAAACTGTTTTTCTATGAAAAACAATCAACTGGACAATTTATCAATTGACTCGACGCAAATTTCTTAAGTCGAAATAAAGTAAAAATAGTCGACTACATCATGGTTTTTGAGGATAGTTTCTGCGATAAACTTTTAGTCGACTGGACCTAGTAAAATAGTCGACTGTGTCAAGGCGCACTTCTTTAGTTTAAAGTGCAGTCGACTGGATCGTGAGCCCAGTCGACTGGATTACTGTGCCGACATAGTTACAACTATTTTCCTTCTGTTTTTGCTTTAGCATTTAATGCTTACACCTACCTTAAATGTTCAGATTTTCTAGAGAGATTATATATACTCAGTTAAAATTGGTTATTGGGATATTAATTACTCCTATTGAAAACTCACTTATTGCAATCCAAGATTTAAGCCCTAATTATTCAAGATTTAATCTTCTAGCTCTAGTTTTCATTTGTAATTCCTTGAGAGCTGTCATTGAGAGCATTTCTTATTTCTATCTACTCTATAAGAGAGTGTTGATCAGTTGTAATCAAACATTATTCAAATCCTTGAAGTTGTAAGAGGGTCGGTGTAACCCTAGCTCCAAGTGAAGGGTTTCTTCATTAGAGGAGTATAAGGAGTTCAAAACAAACTTGTAACGAGTGGTTTAATCTTCACCCAAAGAAGATTGTTTAGTGGAATCCTCAAGAGGTGTTCTTGAGGGGTGGACGTAGGCCGTGGATTGTGGATTGCCGAACCACTTGAAAAACTTGGTTTGCATGTGTTCTTCTCCCTTTCTCTTTAATTACTATTATAATTATTTTTGTATTTGCTTTAGGTTTTAATTTGCCATTAATTGCCAGTAATCTTATTCATCCCCCCCCCCCCCCCCCCCCCCCTCTAAGGATTACTTTTAGGCCAACTATTGGTATCAAAGCAAGGGCTCTAGTATTCATTTCACATTCTTAGAGTTAAGATCACATGGCAAACACTAGTACCAATATTACTTATAGTCAGGGACAATCATCCCAAAGACCTCCATGCTTTAATGGAACTAACTATGATTATTGGAAAAATAGGATGAGAATTTACATTATTGGTCAAGACTTCGATTTATGGCAAATTGTAGTCCAAGGACCTCATGTTCCCACTAAGACTGTAGGCACCGAAACTATTGCTAAACCGGAAGATGAATATAATGATAGTGACAAGAAACTTATTAAAATGAATACTATGTCTTTGAATCTCTTATATTGTGGCTTAGACCCAAATGAGTACAATAGAAGATCTTTTGGTGGATCGGCTAAAGCAATTTGGGATAAACTAGAAGTCACACATGAAGGAGTAAACCAAGTTAAGAAATCTAAGATAAGTTTACTTGTTCAATCATATGAAATGTTCAAAATGCTCCCAAATGAAACTATTAGTGAAATGTCTACTCGCTTTACTACTATTACTAATAGTTTGAAAAATCTTGGTAGAGTTTATCCTAACAAAGAGATGAATGAGAAGGTGCTTAGGTCTCTACCAAAGAATTGGCAACCAAAGGTCACGGCGGTCCGAGAAGCAAAGGAACTTTCAAGGCTTTTTATTGAACAACTCAGAGGATCTCTCATCACTCATGAAATGGAATTGGCCATCTTCAACAATGAAGACAAAAAGAAGAACTTGGGTCTAAAGGCATCAAATGATCAAGATGATTGACAAGCGGGTGTATTTTTAAAACACAACCGTGCTAAAAGAAGAAAATATACTGATTTAGCTCAAAACTTCTTGACATATCTGCACTTAGTATCACAATGCCAACTTTTACACAATATGATTAATCTATGATAAGTTATATTATTTTAGCTAATATTTGTGCAGATTATTGTTGTGCTGTGAGAAGAAATACATAACAGGATAAAGGGAATGTTGGATTACAAACAAGAGAATTCAAAGCTAAAATACACAGTTCGAGCGATCGAATATGTTCAATCGATCGAGATTTCGATCGATTGAGGACGGTTCAATCGCTCGGGAAATCTAGAAGTTAAATCGATCGAGTGATGTTCGATCGATCGAACATGCCTTTATCAGAACTTACACGCACGCAGCAGAAACATGTTTTGTAACCCTAGCCTTTAGTTTGTCTATAAATATAAGATGTAAAGACGTTTAGGAGGACACCCACTTTAGTTTTCATCTGTTTACATAGAGAAAAGAGAGTTCTTGATTTTTGTAGGTTTAACGATTTGAATATTGCTTTGGGATTGATTTCTGCAGTTTAATATAAGTTTCTCCATTCCAGGTTCTATAATCTTAGTTTATTTATATTCTACGTGCTTAATATCATAGTTTAATATGTTAGAATCATTACTTCTCGTAGTAGTAGTTTTAAATCACTTAGGGTGTGTTTGATAACCTAATTAAGTGGTGAAAATGAAAATTTTCAGCACTTAATTTTTTTCAGTGCGTTTGATAATGTACCACTTAATTGAAAAAGAAGCCAAAAATCTACTGAAAATGTTAAGTGAAAATTTTCTACTGAAAATAATTACTGAATGCGATCTGTTTTAGTTCTTCAAACACTGTTTTCAGTATTGCAGATACAAAATCACTTAAAATTTTCAGTACTTAAATTCAGCACTAAATTTTCAGTACTTAATTTTCAGTTTTATCAAACACACCCTTAGTTTCTAAGTTTTTCCATGTTTAAATCACAACCAAACAAAGCCTTGATGAATGTTTATGTTAAAAACGAATCTGTGACATTCCAGACCATGTCTGAGTAGTCCCAGGGCTGGGAGATCATGATGAAACAATGATCTCCAGCCTCTGCCATGCAGCAGTTTGAAACCTGTGTTCGATCGATCGAAGTTAGTTCTATCGATCGGACCAGAGTTACAGTCCAACGATCGAAGACATTTCGATTGATTGAGAGATGACGATATTCGATCGATCGAAAGCGCATTGATCGATCAAACTCTCTAATTCTTGAGAACATCCTATGCAGTATTCCTAGACTTTCTGCTTTAGAGATTTGTTATCAAACTATCCCCAAATGCTCAGTTTGTCGAAACAGTCTCTGAACTTAAGGCCTTAAGGCATTTTTCTTCAATATCTTTTGCAAACCACCTTCAATACTAACACCATTGTAGGTGCGAGTCTTAACTATTGTTTCAAACCGCTTTCACGTATTTCAAATTAATTGTGATGATATAGTCTCGGTCATGAAAGGGCTATGGATTCTTTACTCTAAGAGAATTACGGAATGCAGTAGAAGATGTACTCCATTGAGCTTTAATGTAACTGCATGTTAGATGGTTAGGTCACTGTGGATTTGTGTGATCCCAACGTTCCTCTTTATTAAGTAAAAACCCATTTTAAATATCGCTCTATTTAATCAATTGATCACCAGTTAATTCAATTGCTTTATCTTAGTAGTCGTTAATTGTGGAACTTAGTTCTACACTCTTTAAAAATATTGATTTTTATTTTTTCCCTTTTAGAGTTTAATCTAAGTTTCTAGTTTTCACCCTTCCCTGTGGGATCGACCTACTCTTAACCAGATTACTACTTACACGATCGTTTACACTTGAACGTAGCACAAGCACACACAAATAATTCTCATGTCAAGTTTTTGGCGCCGTTGCCGGGGAAGGCAACAAGCTAACGCTTAGATTACCTCGATCTATCTTTATCTCTTTCTATTTTCCTTTTCTTTTAATTCTTTAGATTAAAACCTTTTAGGATCCTTTCCCTCTCATGTTTGATAATTTCATTGAAGGAATTCTCAGAAACCCATTCTATTTATCTGATTCTTCTAGCTCTATTAATCCCGTAGCCACACCGACAAATTCAATGGCTAACAATCAAAGCGAGAATGGGGATAATGTGGTTATACCTATTGATGATTCACTACGTCCTTTGAACGATCTCATGCAACCCGACCATGCACCTACGCCTTCTTATATTCTCATTCCACCCCATGCAGGTGAATTTTCCAATTTCTCAATGGAATGATTCAACTCCTTCCAACTTTCCATGGAATGGAGAGCGAAAAAGCATATCTACACTTTAAGGATTTTGAGGATGTTTGTAAAATATTCTCACAAAATTGTCCTGTAGATGTGACACGCCTAATGCTGTTTCCCTTCACCTTGAAGGATAAAGTAAAAGCGTGGCTACTCACCCTCAAGCCTAATTCAATCTTCACCTGGCATGCGATGAACACCGCATTTTTAAAGAAATTCTTTCCACCTCGCATGACCACCGAACTTAAACGTCATATAAATTTATACAAACAAAAGAGCAATAAAACCTTTACCCAAACTTTGGAGCATTTCAAGGATTTGTTTCTCTCATGCCCATATCACAAGTATGAGAAATGGCAAACTATTAGCTTCTTTTATGAAGGACTAAATGGTGAAACGAAAAAACTGGTTGAGACCATGAGCTTACGTCCAATTCTTTGCAAAAACACCGAAGAGGCTGAAACCCACTTCGAGTGGTTAGCTGAACATGCTCATGAATGGTCTAACTCTGAGGATGTCCCATGTGCACAAATATCAGGTGTAGAAGAGAAAAGCCTATATAACTAAAAAGTGAAGATCACCTATTGACCAAATACAAAGAATTAGCAAAGAAAGTAGAGGAATTAGGGATGAAAGGAGAGATTTCTAGGTAGGTTTTGCTTGAAGAATCGTGCAGCACATGTAATATGTTGGGACACACCGACACACCACTCAATATTATCCCAATGTGCCGTACTTCCAAGAAGAATCCCCCATGGAAATGAATGCCATGCAAGGGTATAGGGTTCCTATAATAACAACTTTCAAAACAATAACAATCGATGGAATCACCCTGGGTTTTATTTGTCACGCCCCGACGTAGCATAATACAGGAAAGCATTTAATTTCCTTTATGGACTCGTAGGTCGTGACAAGTGAGTATGACCAATTGTCCCTGCAACAAATAACTTAACAAACATTTCTAGAGCAAAGGATACTAACAAAAACATAAGCTCCGAAATAAAACTTACTAAACTATTACAGCAGTCATAGTCTTAGGCACAAAACGCCTTATTCAAAAGTCTAAACTAGTTTATTACAAAACCCAAATTTAAAAGACATAGGAAAATATAAAGCAGCCTCCTGGAAAGTCTCCTGACTCTAAGTAGCATAGTCAAAATACCCTGGCTGCTCCTGACCCTGAAAATCTGGACATACAGTCCAGGACGCATCAACGCCGTCAGCTTATGAAAGCTGGTGAGCAAAATAAACAAGTGCTCGCAATGTATATATAAGCATATAAACAACGGTGCAATTAACTTGACAGTAATATATTCAAGGTTCCAATTCCAACATAAGCCACGGGGGAAAAATAAAGAAAGCAATAAATATGTGACCATGCATGAGCAATGTAATATCTCATCTTTCTGACTCTTTTCTCTCAACAAAACTCAACACAACCAAACCATTATTTCAGATACCAGGAATACTATCTGATCGATATCCAAAACAGCACACCAAACTATCGCTTCAGATACCAGGAATAATATCCGATCGATATCTAAGCCACACTCAATACCATCATTTCGGATACCAGGAATACTATCCGATCAATATCCGAAACAAGCGCCTTAGATACCAGGAATAATATCCGATCGATATCTAAGCCGTACACAACACTACCACCATCGCTTCGGATATCAGGAATACTATCCGATCAATATCCGAAACGCGCGCCTTAGATACCAGGAATACTATCCGATCGATATCTAAGTCGTACACGACACTGTCGCCTCCAATACCAGGAATACTATCCGATCGATATTGAGGTCGCACACCAGACCGCTACTCTTTACTCTTTTCACACTTTCTCACACACATGCATGTTGACACAACCTCAACCCTAATATGTATGTCAATGTTTCATAAATAATCATCATTAATAAATCACAAGCCGGATAATCGTACGAGCATAAAATTTCGGCCTAAGTTGTTCTGTTTCGTACAATCATTAAAACATAGACCTTTAAAACAATATTTTTGCCAAACTGTTCTTTAAAAACTTTTAAAACATTTTCCAAACAGTCCCTACTAAGGAAACATAGAAACTGCTCAAACTGCCAGATCGCGCGAGCGGGTCGCGCGAGCGGGAGAGAGGTGATATCGCGCGCGCGGGTCGCGCGAGCGAAGGGGAAGGCCAGATCGCGCGAGCGGGTCGCGCGAGCGAAGGGGCTGGACAGGTCGCGCGAGGGGGGGGAAAGGTCCGCGCGAGCGGACCGCGCGAGCGATCCTCGCGCGAGCGGGTCGCGCGCGCGAGTTCTTGCAGAATGTCATCTTCTTCGTCTTCTCCCCTGTTTCTGGTTTTAAAACTGAAATTTACCCATTTTCAGAATCTGTTCGTACTAAGACATGTGATATATGGTTCTCCTCGGTTTTCCGCGTAGATTAAGAATACGCGATCAATTTTAACTAATACGGATTATATCACTAGTTATTCGCGATTAAAGTTAGAGTGACAAAACTTAAAATCAACGGTTCGTCGCGATACGGATAAATTAAGTCGTAGGATTCGAACCGTAGCCTATTGGCATCGATATCTTTCATTTCCAATTTACAGAATTGATTTTGGTTACGATTTCTAAAACTCCAATTCTCAAGCTTTAATGGTGGACACATATATATACACATATACACATCTATATATACTGAAATATGCGTATATAAACATTGGGAGTGAGTTTAATTTACTCACTGAGGCTAATTAGACTGAGAATTTGAGACCGGGAAATCCGCCGTAATATCCGTCGAAGTTTCCGTCAATAGAGTTTATACTCCTCCGTTCTTGATTTATATATATATATAACTATGTATGTGTGTATGAGTATGTATATACAGTATGTGTGTGTGTGTTTGATGATCTTGAGAGGTAGAGAAAATTGATTGAGAGAATTATGAGAGATGAGAGTCTCTGTGAGAGAACTTGTGAGAGAGAGACACAACTAACGTATATATATAAACTGAGAAATTTGGGCTCCAAGAAATCAATAGATTTCGCCCGGTGTGGTTGAGCTCACGTGCTCCCACACCAAAATGCGGTAACGGCGCAGTTTTAAAACAAAACTGGTATTTTTACGGTTGAAAATAAAATGCAGAAAATTATATTAACATAGGAATTAAATTCCCGGTTATACAAAAATATAGATATCGATTTTGAAACCTCAGAAAATATTTTGGAAATTACGGTTTGACCCCAGATAATTATTTATAAATAGAAATTAAAACAGATCCTCATGGAAATGAAATGCCGTATTTATTTATTAATGATAATAAAATACAGGGCGTTACACCCTACCCACCTTAACAGAGATTTCGCCCCGAAATCTGAGCTAACTAATCCTGAAACAACTCGGGGTATCTAGTCCTCATGTTTGACTCTAACTCCCACGACGCTTCTCCTTCGTCATGATGCCTCCACTGAACCTTAACCAAAGGAACGTCTCTCCTCCTCAGCCTCTTGATACTCTGGTCGAGAATCCTCACAGGTCTATCCTTGTAGACAACATTCTGACTCGTCTCAATATCATCAAAATTAACCACATGTGAAGGGTCCCGTATGTATTTCCTTAACATACTGACATGGAACACATTATGAACACCGGACATCTTTGGTGGCAACGCGAGTCGATAAGCCACTTTCCCCACACGCTCCAAAATCTCGAACGGTCCGATAAAACGAGGTGCCAACTTCCCTCTCTTCTGACCAAAACGTACTACTCCACGAACAGGTGAAACCTTAAGGAGTACGTGATCACCGATACTGAACTCCAAGTCCTTTCGACGTCGATCCGCATAACTCTTGTGCCTACTCTGTGCAGTTTTCATCCTTTCCTTGACCAGTGAAATCTTCTCATTGGTCTCTCTCACCAAATCTGGTCCCAAAAGTTCTCTGTCTCCCACTTCAGCCCAACATAATGGAGATCGACAAGGCCGTCCGTACAAAGCTTCGAACGGCGCCATTCCAATACTCGAGTGATAACTGTTGTTATACGCAAATTCAACCAACGGTAAGTGCGTCTCCCAAGACTCTTCAAAGTCAATTGCACAAGCTCTCAGCATATCTTCCATAATCTGATTAACACGCTCGGTCTGTCCATCGGTCTGAGGATGGAAAGCAGTACTCATCTTGAGCGAAGTTCCCATAGCCTTTTGCAAACTTTCCCAAAATCCCGAGGTAAAACGTGCATCTTGGTCTGATACAATTGTCACAGGTGCACCGTGCAGTCGCACCACTTGCTGAAGATACAATCGACTCATCCTTTCTACTGGGTAAGTCATATTGTACGCAATAAAGTGTGCAGACTTCGTCAAACGATCCACAATTACCCAAATCGCGTCATGATTCTGTTGTGACCGGGGTAATCCAACCACAAAATCCATAGTTATGTGTTCCCACTTCCATCCTGGGACAGGTAAGGGTTGTAACAATCCCGAGGGTCTCTGATGTTCGGCCTTCACTTGTTGACAAGTCAAACATTTAGACACAAACTCGGCTACTTCTCGTTTCATCCCTTCCCACCAGAAGTTTCTCTTCAAATCCTTATACATCTTTGTTCCTCCTAGGTGTACTGTCAGTCTCGATTTATGTGCTTCTTCGAGAATATCTTTTCTCAAATCTCCTGAATCTGGCACACACAATCTGTCTCGACACCTGTACCCTCCATCGGCCCCAACCTTCCATTCTGTCGGGTCCTTCTCTAACATCTTGGCGAACCATGCTTGAAACTTCTCATCTTCCTTCTGGGCTTCGATGATTCGACTCACAAGTGTTGGTTGTACCATGAGGCACCCAAAGTGCTGCCCGGCACTTCCCTCAGAAACCTGCATATCAAATTCTGCGATTGTCTCTAAAGCTTTCCATTCCCTCAACATCAATGAAGCAATCATTCCTCGAGGCTTCCGGCTTAGGGCGTCAGCGACTACATTAGCCTTACCGGGGTGGTACTCTAATGTAAAGTCGTAATCCTTAATCAGCTCCATCCACCTATGTTGCCTCATGTTCAACTCCTTCTGAGTAAACAAATACTTGAGGCTCTTGTGGTCTGAGAACAAATCAAACTTCTCCCCGTAGAGGTAGTGTCTCCAGGTCTTGAGCGCGAACACTACTGCTGCCAGCTCCAAATCATGAGTTGGGTAATTCAATTCATTCGGCTTCAACTGTCGTGAACCATATGCGATAACCTTTCCGTCTTGCATAAGGACACATCCCAATCCTTGATACGAGGCGTCACTAAAAATAGTGAACTTCTCACCATCCCTTGGTATCGCAAGCACTGGCGCTGTTGTCAATCTCTCTTTCAATTTCAGAAAAGCGCGTTCATGCTTATCAGTCCATTCGAACTTCAAATCTTTCTTAGTCAAACCAGTTAACGGGGCTGCTATCTTGGAGAAACCTTCTACAAATCTCCGATAGTAACCAGCTAGTCCCAGAAAACTTCTGACTTCTGTAGCATTGGTCGGCCGAGTCCAATTCGCCACTGCATCGGTCTTTGATGAGTCAACCGCGATTCCTTGCTGAGAGATCACATGCCCGAGAAACTTAACTTCCTGAAGCCAGAATTCACACTTGCTGAATTTAGCATATAGGCGGTGATCCTTGAGAGTCTGCAACGCGATCCTCAGGTGTTGTTCATGCTCCTCCTCTGACTTGGAATAGATCAAAATATCATCAATAAAGACAATAACGAACTGATCTAAGTATGGCTTGAATACTCTGTTCATCAAGTCCATAAACACAGCCGGAGCATTCGTCATCCCAAACGGCATCACTAAGAACTCGTAGTGTCCGTATCTCGTCCTGAAGGCAGTCTTAGGTATGTCTTCCTTCCGCACCCTCAACTGGTGATACCCTGACCGTAGATCAATCTTAGAAAAGGTCGTGGCTCCTTGCAACTGATCAAACAGATCGTCTATCCGAGGTAAAGGATACTTATTCTTGATAGTAACCTTATTCAGTTCTCGGTAGTCAATACACAACCGCATTGACCCATCCTTCTTCTTCACAAACAACACTGGTGCTCCCCAGGGTGAAGTACTTGGACGAACAAAACCCAACTTTTCAAGTTCTTGAACTTGTTCCTTCAGCTCTAACAACTCTGTAGGGGCCATCCTGTAGGGAACCTTGGTTATAGGTCGAGTACCTGGCACCAATTCCACACAGAATTCTATGTCCCTTTCCGGCGGTAATCCTGAAATATCTCGGAATACTTCCTCGAACTCTTTGATTACCGGTATAGATGATATTGTCACCTCTGCACTGACAACCTCAATGTTTGCTAGGCATCTAGTGAGGAACATATCACCCGAAGGGTTACATTGGAAATCGAAGAGTCGATTCCCCTTGTCCGCAAATGTGATCTTCTTCTTTGCACAATCCAACTTCGCATGATTCTTCTCGAGCCAATCCATTCCCAGGATTATATCGAACTCCTTCATCGATAGAACCACCAATCTTGCCAAAAGTTCGCGGTCTCCTAACCGAAGAGGACAATCCTTACACACATGTAATAACTTGACTGTGGTCCCTAAGGGTGAGACAGCACTCAAAGCTTCCTCTAAACGATGCGGTACGATACCCAACTTCTGAACGATCTTAACAGATATAAAAGAATGTGTAGCACCCGTATCGAATAAAACTTTAACATGAGAGTTAAACAAGGTTAGAGTACCTTCCACTGCTCGTTGCTCAGGCAACCCTTCCTCATAAGCACCTCCTCCATACCCTGTTTCTTCATAACCAGCAGCCTCGGGAATAACAGCATTCAGGCGGGCCTGTCCTTGCTGACCATAGTTGCCTTTCCTAGGAACCTTGCATTCCGGACTTATGTGACCTGGCATGCCACAATTATAGCACACAATTCCCGGACGATCAGCACGCCTAGTCTGTCTGCAATCCTTAGCTCGGTGACCGGGATTACCACAATTGAAGCAGTTGTTGTTTTTGGCCCCTTCTATTGCTAGAGGCTGATACTGCTGAACTGCTTGTGTCTGTTGAGGTTTCTTCCCTCCATCCCAGGTCCTTTTCTGTCCTTGAGGGTACCCTGGTTTCTGTCCGGGATAACCCTTCTGCGGAGGTCGATTTCCAAACGGCTTCGAGTTCTGACACCCATCATTCTCTAACCCCGTAGCCAATCTCACCAGAGCTTCAAATGACTGGCCCAGATGCCCCATAGTCAAATGTCTGAGAGACAGGTTGAGACCTCGGTGATACTTCTTGATTTTCCTCTGGGGTGTGTCCACCATATGTGGAGCAAAGCGAGACAGACGCTCAAATCGGGTAGTGTACTCTCGGACAGTCAGATTCCCTTGAGTCAACTCCATAAACTCTTTCTCTCTCTTGTCCTTCTCTTCTTCAGGAAAATATTTCTCGAGAAACCTTTCCTTGAACACCACCCATGGCATTCTCCTTGCAGCTTCTTCCCCTATGGTCGCCTTTTCTGCATCCCACCAATCAGCCGCTGCATAAGATAGTTGAAAGATAGCCAGACGCTTCTTCTCCAGATCAGTGCACTCTATGGTCTCAAAGATACGCTCCATCTGGTGTAGCCACTGTTCCGCTTGCCAGGGTTCATCAGTCCCTGCAAAATACTCAGGTCGCAGAGCGCGAAACTCTTTGAGAAGCTTGTCTCCAGTCTGGTGGGCTTGCCTCCCATTCCCGTTGTAATTCCCATTCTGATTATTGTTCCTTGCGTTCTGATCACTAACCCTCTCCAACCTCCTTACAAAAGCTTCGAACATTCCGGTTGGATCTATTACTGGCGGTGCATCTTCAATAGCGGGACGATTCCTGAGATTTCTTCCAGCCATCTGATCGAGAGAACGGTACCTATCCATCAATCAACAGAATTCGGTCAACCTCTCGAGAAGAAAGAAAATTCTAAACGATAGACAGCGACTAAACACGGAACGAAGTCGAACTATCTTATCTTAATTCTATCTTAACGGGAGATCCTATGTGTTTTGGACAATTGGTCGAGCCATAACCTGGCTCTGATACCAAAAAGCCTGTCACGCCCCGACGTAGCATAATACAGGAAAGCATTTAATTTCCTTTATGGACTCGTAGGTCGTGACAAGTGAGTATGACCAATTGTCCCTGCAACAAATAACTTAACAAACATTTCTAGAGCAAAGGATACTAACAAAAACATAAGCTCCGAAATAAAACTTACTAAACTATTACAGCAGTCATAGTCTTAGGCACAAAACGCCTTATTCAAAAGTCTAAACTAGTTTATTACAAAACCCAAATTTAAAAGACATAGGAAAATATAAAGCAGCCTCCTGGAAAGTCTCCTGACTCTAAGTAGCATAGTCAAAATACCCTGGCTGCTCCTGACCCTGAAAATCTGGACATACAGTCCAGGACGCATCAACGCCGTCAGCTTATGAAAGCTGGTGAGCAAAATAAACAAGTGCTCGCAATGTATATATAAGCATATAAACAACGGTGCAATTAACTTGACAGTAATATATTCAAGGTTCCAATTCCAACATAAGCCACGGGGGAAAAATAAAGAAAGCAATAAATATGTGACCATGCATGAGCAATGTAATATCTCATCTTTCTGACTCTTTTCTCTCAACAAAACTCAACACAACCAAACCATTATTTCAGATACCAGGAATACTATCCGATCGATATCCAAAACAGCACACCAAACTATCGCTTCAGATACCAGGAATAATATCCGATCGATATCTAAGCCACACTCAATACCATCATTTCGGATACCAGGAATACTATCCGATCAATATCCGAAACAAGCGCCTTAGATACCAGGAATAATATCCGATCGATATCTAAGCCGTACACAACACTACCACCATCGCTTCGGATATCAGGAATACTATCCGATCAATATCCGAAACGCGCGCCTTAGATACCAGGAATACTATCCGATCGATATCTAAGTCGTACACGACACTGTCGCCTCCAATACCAGGAATACTATCCGATCGATATTGAGGTCGCACACCAGACCGCTACTCTTTACTCTTTTCACACTTTCTCACACACATGCATGTTGACACAACCTCAACCATAATATGTATGTCAATGTTTCATAAATAATCATCATTAATAAATCACAAGCCGGATAATCGTACGAGCATAAAATTTCGGCCTAAGTTGTTCTGTTTCGTACAATCATTAAAACATAGACCTTTAAAACAATATTTTTGCCAAACTGTTCTTTAAAAACTTTTAAAACATTTTCCAAACAGTCCCTACTAAGGAAACATAGAAACTGCTCAAACTGCCAGATCGCGCGAGCGGGTCGCGCGAGCGGGAGAGAGGTGATATCGCGCGCGCGGGTCGCGCGAGCGAAGGGGAAGGCCAGATCGCGCGAGCGGGTCGCGCGAGCGAAGGGGCTGGACAGGTCGCGCGAGGGGGGGGAAAGGTCCGCGCGAGCGGACCGCGCGAGCGATCCTCGCGCGAGCGGGTCGCGCGCGCGAGTTCTTGCAGAATGTCATCTTCTTCGTCTTCTCCCCTGTTTCTGGTTTTAAAACTGAAATTTACCCATTTTCAGAATCTGTTCGTACTAAGACATGTGATATATGGTTCTCCTCGGTTTTCCGCGTAGATTAAGAATACGCGATCAATTTTAACTAATACGGATTATATCACTAGTTATTCGCGATTAAAGTTAGAGTGACAAAACTTAAAATCAACGGTTCGTCGCGATACGGATAAATTAAGTCGTAGGATTCGAACCGTAGCCTATTGGCATCGATATCTTTCATTTCCAATTTACAGAATTGATTTTGGTTACGATTTCTAAAACTCCAATTCTCAAGCTTTAATGGTGGACACATATATATACACATATACACATCTATATATACTGAAATATGCGTATATAAACATTGGGAGTGAGTTTAATTTACTCACTGAGGCTAATTAGACTGAGAATTTGAGACCGGGAAATCCGCCGTAATATCCGTCGAAGTTTCCGTCAATAGAGTTTATACTCCTCCGTTCTTGATTTATATATATATATAACTATGTATGTGTGTATGAGTATGTATATACAGTATGTGTGTGTGTGTTTGATGATCTTGAGAGGTAGAGAAAATTGATTGAGAGAATTATGAGAGATGAGAGTCTCTGTGAGAGAACTTGTGAGAGAGAGACACAACTAACGTATATATATAAACTGAGAAATTTGGGCTCCAAGAAATCAATAGATTTCGCCCGGTGTGGTTGAGCTCACGTGCTCCCACACCAAAATGCGGTAACGGCGCAGTTTTAAAACAAAACTGGTATTTTTACGGTTGAAAATAAAATACAGAAAATTATATTAACATAGGAATTAAATTCCCGGTTATACAAAAATATAGATATCGATTTTGAAACCTCAGAAAATATTTTGGAAATTACGGTTTGACCCCAGATAATTATTTATAAATAGAAATTAAAACAGATCCTCATGGAAATGAAATGCCGTATTTATTTATTAATGATAATAAAATACAGGGCGTTACATTATTGGAAAAATGACGCTGGGACTCAAAATCAATATCAACAACAGCCCTATAACAACAATCAATTTCAAGGGCAATACAATAGGCAGTTCCAACCATTTAACCAAAACATACCTAATAATAATTACAGCCAAGCTCAACCCTCTAACAATCAACAGTCAAATGTGTACGTGCCACCACATAAAAAGGTACAAGAAGAAGATCCACTCTCTAATGCAAATTTAACACAGCAATTAATTCAAATGATGAGTAAAATTTCTGCAATGTTAGAGAGAATGGATGCACAACAAGAGGGATCGGGTGGAACATTTCTTGCCCAACCACTTCAAAACCCTAAGGGATACAATAATGGTCCCACAAATCACGAATAGGCTAACGCCGTGATTACTCTGAGAAGCGGTAAGATTATAGGGCAAAATATGCCTCTCTGTACTCCTGAAGAGTACGAGGAGGACGAAGTGGTAAATAAAAATGAACCTTCTACTCAGGAAGAGGAGCCATCTACTAATAACGAACGATTAGAAACAAATAATGAAATCGTTCCTAAAAAAGTGGAAGAAGTTGAGAGAAGGTCCGGAAAGGAGCCCGTTAACAAAGAATTAACGAAATGCCCTTTCCCCGCGCCTTATCCCCAAAGGTTGAAGAAACCCAAAAATGAGGCCAAGAATCAGGAGTTCTTGGAACTATTTAAACAAGTCAAAATAAACCTTCCACTCCTTGATGCAATAAAGAACATACCGGCATACACCAAATATCTCAAAGATTTATGCACGGTTAAGAGGAGACAAAGTGTGAAGATACAGGCTTATGTTGATTGCCAAACAAGTGCAATTATCCAAAATGAATTCCGAAACTCAAAGATCCTAGTACTCCCATTGTCTCATGTCAAATTGGGAATCAAAAGATAGACAACGCACTCCTCGATTTAGGAGCAAGTGTAAACTTTCTACCATATTCAATTTATATACAACTAGGGTTAGGTGAATACAAACCCACCCGAGTTGCATTACAATTGCCAGATAGGTTAGTTAAATACCCGAGAGGGGTATTGGAAGACGTCCTTATGCAAATTGACTCATTTTTCTTCCCAGTTGATTTTGTGATTATAGACACTGAACCTGTGTTTAACCCAGGTGCACAAATCCCGGTAATATTTGGACGTCCATTCCTCAACACAACCAATGCCACAATAAAAGTAAGAAGAGGTATAATGACCATCATATTCAGGAATATGACTTTAAATGTTAAAATCTTTTCAAATCCCCGACCTGAAGAATACGAGGATGAGGAGGAAGTAAATTACATCGAGGCGGTCATAGAAGATGAGGCTAATTTCATTGATTACAAAGATCCTTTGGAGGTAGTTGTGTCACAATTCGACGCTATCTATCACCCTACAGACTCTACCCCGTTGAATGCCGACCTTAATCAAACATATCTCATGATGGACACGCTAGAGGAGGATATAGATGAATGCATGTGGGTAACACCATATGAACCATTGCCTACTAAGACAAAGTTAGTGATGCCCTCAAACTTTTAGTTCCCCAATTTGGAATTAAAAGAGCTTCCTAATGAGCTCATATACACTTTCCTAGTGACTAAAAAGACTTACCCTGTTATATTTCATCTACTAAGAGTCTAGAACAAGAGGGTAAATTAATCCAAGTGCTGAAGCAACATAAGAGAGCATTGGGATGGACTATTGCCAACCTCAAAGGCATAAGTCCGTCTGTTTACACCCATAAAATATATTTGGAGGAAGACGCTAAACCTTCACAACAAATGCAAAGGCATTTGAATCCCAACATGCAAGAAGTAGTCAAAAAGGAAGTCCTGAAACTACTTGATGTTGGGATCATTTATCCAATCTCTGACAGTCCTTAGGTTAGTCCAACCTAGGTAGTACCAAAGAAGGCAGGCATAACAGTCATTCCAAATAAAGACAATGAATTAGTACCAACACACGTCCCCACTGAATGGCGAATGTGTATTGATTACCAAAAACTGAATACTATGACCCGAAAAGACCATTTTCCTTTACCATTCATGGATCAAATGCTAGAACGAGTGGCGGGTCATAAGTACTATTGTTTTTTGGATAGATACAGTGGGTACAACCAAATCAAAATTTCTCCTAAAGATCAAGAGAAAACAACCTTCACGTGTCCCTTCGGTACTTTCGCATACCGTCGTATGCCCTTTGGCTTATGCAATGCACCTGCTACCTTTCAGCGGTGCATGTTAAGTATTTTCAGTGATATGGTCGAACAAATACTTGAAGTATTTATGGATGAATTTTTGGTGTTCGGCCATAGTTTTGAAAATTGCTTAGACAATCTTGAACGTGTGTTAGCAAGATGCGAGGACAAACACCTAGTACTACACTGGGAAAAATGTCACTTCATGGTGACCAAGGGAATCATCCTTGGCCACATTATTTCTGATAAATGTATCCAAGTAGATAAAGCAAAAATTGACATAATCTCGAACCTACCTATCCCTCGTATAGTTAAAGATATTCGATCTTTTTTGGGACATGCAGAATTTTATCGTCGATTCATTCAGAATTTTAGTACAATATCCCGACCACTCTGTCAACTGCTCATTAAAGACGCACCATTTGAGTGGTCGAAAAGCTGTCAAACATCACTTGATGCACTAAAAGAACACCTCACATGCGCAACGATAATATAGGCACCCAACTGGCGTTTGCCATTCGAATTAATGTGCGATGCTAAGGACTACGCTATTGGCGCAATTCTAGGACAGAGGAAGGATAATAAGCCACCGTACGCCATCTACTATGCTAGTCGAATGGTGAATGAAGCTTAAATGAATTATATAACCACTGAAAAAGAGCTACTGACTATAGTCTTCGCTTTGGATAAATTTAGGTCTTATTTGATAGGGTCCCCAATTGTCTGTTTCACTGACCACTTGGCCCTTAAATACCTATTATCCAAGAAAGATGCGAAAAAAGGCTTATCCGTTGGATACTCCTACTCCAAGAGTTTGATATCGCAATCAAAGATAAAAAGGGAGTAAAAAATGTGGTCACAGACCATTTGTCTCGGTTAACGTTTGTTGACAATACTGAACCGCTACCAATCAAGGATGAATTTCCAAATGAGCAACTAATGACCATTTTGGGTTTGCCCTGGTATGCAGATATAGTAAATTATCTAGTCACGGGAGAGACCCCGAGTCACTGATCAAATCAAGATAAGAAACGGTTCCTCTCTTTTGCACATCACTTCTTCTTCGATGACCCGTACTTATTCAAGTATTGTGCCGATCAGGTCATCAGACGTTGCATTCCAAAGGAGGATATAACTGTGATCTTAGCCTCATGTCATTCAGAAGCCTGTGGTGGCCATTTTGCTTCATAAAAGACCACACAGAAGATCTTACACAGCAGTTTCTATTGGCCAACTATATTTAAGGATGCCAATTCTTTTTATAAATCTTGTCAACACTGTCAAAAGCTCGGTACAATTTCAAAAATGGAACTCTATGCCCCTGACTCCCATAATCACAATTGAAAATTTTGATTATTGGGGCATAGACTTAATGGGCCCATTCCCGAAGTCAAGCAACTGCAAGTATATACTCCTTGTTGTGGAGTATATCTCAAAATAGGCTAAGGCAATCCCAACAAGGTGAAATGATCATCGAACAACTGTTTCTTTCTTAAAAGAAAACATTCTTTCATATTTTGGAACCCCCAAGGCATTAATTAGTGACCAAGGAAAGAACTTTTGCAATAGACCCTTGGAGTCACTTCTCAAAATGTATGGGGTTAACCATCAAATCACCTTAGCCTACCACCCACAAACTAACTGGCAGGCAGAATTGGCTAACCGAGAAATAAAACATATTCTCGAAAAAATAGTTAGTTCAAACAGAAAAGACTGGGTATATAAGCTGACTGATGATCTATGGGCGTATTGCACTATATATAAAACAAACCTGGGAATATCCCCATATAGGCTGGTGTACGAAAAAGCATGCCACCTTCCTGTTGAAATCAAATATAAAGCATATTAGGCGACCCGCTCATTAAACTTCGATATCCAAGAAGGAGGACAGTTACAAAAACTTCAACTTGCTGAGCTAGAGGAAATCCGTAGAGATGCATATGACTCTGCCAAGTTGCTTAAGGAAAGGTTGAAGGCTCCCCACGATAGAACAATTTCTCACAAATCATTCGAGCTGGAGCAGAAAGTCTTATTGTACGACTCTCGCCTTAATCTTTTCCCAGGAAAACTCCGTTCCGGTGGACAAGTCCATTCATCGTTAAATCAGTCTTTCTACATGGGGCTATTGAGCTATTAAATCCAAAGAACAAGGAATGTTTCAACGTCAATGGCCAAAGATTGAAGCCGTCCTTGGATAACTTTGAACCTGAAGTGAAGCACATCCAATTGGATGAGCCCAACTATTCCTCAACCTAAAACACTAAAGAGTATTCTCACATTGTTGTTGTGTTCTTTCCTTTTACTACACTAAGTTTGTTTTATTCATTTTTGTCTTTTTGAATGTGACGTTGCTTTAACCTGCTATTCCATTAATTCTCTCCCCTGCATGCTATAAGAATGAGAGATGATGATGTTCACTCAATTGGTTCAGGGGTTGATTCGCAATACCAAAATCCTTCCTAGACTGCCGAGGAGATTGCTATCTGCCTTTCTCCTTATCAAGGGCCCAGGGCGGATGATGTAATTGACCTAATCGAAGGGTGTATCCCTTACAATCCCGCTCTCCTCCACATTAATCCTTTTGAGCATATGCACTTCTCGGAAGAGGAAGGAGAACCGGAGGGGTATTTCGTCAGGGAAGTGGATGATGCACTCTTGGAATAATGGGAGAACAACTTGATGTGGGAACCATGGGTTAAAGAAGATCAACCAGATGTGGTGCTCGAACGCCATAATGTTATCTTCACATATGTGGATGAATTCATCGTTATCGAGTCGATTCCATATATTTATGTGCATATGAGCTATTTATTATTCTGGTTTCAATGCCCCCTACCTGCTAGTGGGCATGGTTTTATCACGCCAATAGTGAGGTTAACTCATTGGCACATTTCATTTTCTTTCATTTTTCTTTGTTTATTCCTTTCTTTTCGTTCTTGCGGTTGTTTTATTTAATTCCTTTCCTTTTTGTTTTCGTTTGATTGTCTTTGTCTAGGATTATCACTATATTTCACAATGGTCTAGTGGTGTTCCTTTCGTACCAACTGTTTCATGGACCTTGACCTTACATAGGGTCTCCTGGTACTCCGCAGCAAGAGAGCAAATAGCTGAGAAATTATTCTCCTCTATCAATGTCTCCATCCGGATCACCTCTTGCCTATGCAATCAATTCTTTAGAGGATTTAGACACTTTCGATGATATGTTGGACGCTTTTAGACCCTTCTGGAATCATCAATTATCATGTTTGAACTCCACTTTTTAGGATTTGGTAGAGTATGAAGCGTTTGTGGAAGAAGAAATTTTCATGCTTGAAGCTTAGTGACTCACTTCAATTATGTCGTGCCGTTTGATTCATCTTTTCTTAATTGAAGTGTAATATTGGACAAAGACTTGCCAGTTTTATTTTAAATTTTAGCTTTCTATGTAATAAGGTCTTAAGTGTCAATTTGGGGATTATGATTTGCAATAATGGATGCTATTAAACAAAGTTATATTTATAAAATTTGCAATTCTATAGTACAATGATGGTGATTTCTGGCTTACATGTTTTATGTTTGCACTGCTTTTAAACTATTCTTGTATGTCCAGAACAAATTGTATTAGTCAGGGGTACACATACGCACTGTTTTTAATTTTTGATAAATTTCAAGTTCGATTGATCGAACCACTTTCTAGAGCGCTCGAGAGTTGTATTTAAATGAGGCGTCTCCAGCACTCGTCTTCAGTTTCTCTCTCTCACTCTCACTTTCTCTTTCAAGCGCTTAAGCTCAGAGAAAGGGAACTCGGGGCAATTTATCTCCTCTCCAGTTGACAAGCGGGGGTATTTGTAAAATACAACCGCGCTGATGTGGTCAGTATCAAGATATAAAAGTATGCTTAACTTATGCTTTACTTTCAAAAGATTTGCAGTGTGGAAGTAAAGGTCGAACCCACAGAGATTGATTTACTACAGCGACTTAATTTTAAAACCTAAATTTAGCTAATTTAAGAAAACGGATTTTAATTTGATTTTAATTAAACTAAAAACATAAAAATAAATCTAAACTATGAAAGCAATTTAAATAGTTGTTTTAGATAATGTTTAAGGGAACCTAGGATTGCAAATCCACCACTAGCTTCATAATAGGAATATTTATGAATTACTTTAGCTTATTACATTGGATGAATATGGGGAATTGTAGCTACAAGCCCAATTCCTCCGACAAGAAGATAATCATGGTTCAAGCACCAACATAATCCATCTGCGGTTAGCACGAATTATCCCACACTAAACTAGGGTTGTGATCTAATCCATCTAACCTAGGCATGGACTATTCGGATACTTGATAGCACAAATCAATAAAGCACCATCACATGTAAACAATCTAAACAAGCACAGCAAGAATAGATCATCGAGCACATCACAGTCAAAATAGATCTAAGACAAGAATAAACTTTGAAAGCAATGATTTAATCAATAAAAGTACGATTTATTTATAAAAATCCTCTAAACATGTGACTGTCATCCATACATAATAAAACTAAAATAAAAACATAAATAAAACCCTATTACTCGTCTAGGGCTTCATTGAAACCCTAGATCTATGATCTAGCCGTCTATGGAAGTGATGGATGGCAAGTAGTTGATGGAGGAGGCCATGGAAATCCTTGGTCTTCTTCTTCTTCTCCTTGCTTCCCTCCCTTCAATGGCTGTAAGTATGGTTGTAGAATGTGTATGTATGGGTGTGTAACCCTTTAATTGAAGTAAAATAGAGTATATATAGATTTACACAAGTTTTGGAAGCCTTTACAATTCGAAACGGACTGAAACTGATGTAATTTACAATCTGGACGTAATTAGGCAGTTTCGTTCGCACAGGAATCATCAGTATACTGAAATACGCAACTTTGGTTTTTACATATATCGCGCGAGCGGGTCGCGCGAGCGCGACATTTGGACCTTCGCGCGCGCGGATCGAGCGAGCGATTCTGGATTTCGCGGGCGCGGGTCGCGCGCGCGACTTGGATTTTTCAGCTTCTTTTCTTCTGCTTTTTCACCCTGTTTAGCCTGATGTACTTGATTTCTTCCAAAACCTGTCAGAAAATAGAAAACGAAGTAAAAATATACAAAAACAGGATAAAATAGTACTAACAAATGCTTGTTAAGGCGTATAAATAGGATCTGTTCTCTCCCGATCACACCCCCAAACCTACATTTTGCTAGTCCTCGAGCAAAACTAAAATAAAAACTACTAATAACATACTATTCCATTTTCGTATGGATCACGATTGCATTTAGCATATGCAACAAGCCTTTTAAACCTCTAGGTGTCCCTAGTCGGACGAGTAAAGTCTCGTGAGGGTTCTCGTCAACAAGTCACCCACAACCATTTTTATTGACTTGTAAATTCTAAAAGTTTTATTAAAAACGAAAAACAAAACATTCAATACATCTTATCATAACACAATGATTTGAAATAGAATACCGAACAAGAAGAAACAGAATCAAGCGTTCACATATATCATGAGAAACAATCAAGTGCATGCATCGTATAAATCAATAGAGTTTCTCATAAAATTGCACGTGTGTGATATGGTAGTCAAATGAACACGCGCATGTCATGAACTTGGAATATAACTAGGATAACCGTCTAACTATGTCTCGACTACGAATCTCACAATGTTAATTACCCTCTAAAATGAAACACTCAGAAACATGTGTAATTTCTCTAGTATACGTGAGCAAAAGAATTATGTTTTCAAGACGAATAACGCTCACATACGACACGAAAAAGACGCATAACACGAAAGAACAATAGTCTCATGGATAAGATGCCAACAATCAAGAAAAATTAATCATGACCATGTTTTAATCCACTTCCCATCGTTTATATATCCAAACCATGTTTCCTAGGATCAAATAGGACTTTTCAAAGGTTGTAATGTGGCTCAGGCAATGGAAAAGGATAGAAAGGATTCAGTAGGTAGTTTTCAGAATGGCATTGTAAGGCATGTTCAATTTCTTTCATTCTTCTCTTCCACCAACTTTCATCTTTTTCATTCTCTTCTTTTCCTTATTTCTTTCATTTTTTTTTTATTTTTTTCATTTTTTTTTTATCAACCTTCTTCTTCTTTATTTTTTTCAATCTTTTCCTTTCCTTTCGTTGCTTTTTGCATAAGTAATCATCAAAATACAAAGCAACTATCCCAATAACATCTTATTTTCTTCTTCATCTTATACAACACATCGCCTTATCAACACTAAAAGGTGACGAATCTTTCAGTGGTGAACTCCAAGTTGGTCAAGTTGGAGCAAAAACAGGATAATGGTAATTGAAGAAAAAGATGGCATTTTAATGGCTCAAAGGGCGAACTAAGGAAAATTATCATTTATCGATCGGCAGTAAACAAAGAGGGCCTAAAATCATTTCCTAGGGTATATGGTTCTTCAATATTTACGACGGAAGATTATTTAGCATGGTAACAAATATTTTAACTCGACTATCAACCAAAACAAGAATAATGAGACTAAACAACAACTAGATGCGCTATTTCAATGAAATTCGACAAACACAATGTATTTATAACCCTCTAAAAAGAAAAGATAGGCTCAAAAGCTCACTGGGCTTAGTCTCCACCATGTGTTATCTAGAAATCCGAATCATATTATAGTTCATATCCAACATGTATTCCAATGACTACGTGCAGTGCATAGGTTGTGTGCAAATTTATGATATAAACTACGATTCCAAACAATACATGACCTAAAACGTTATATCATGACTTCAGCAAATATTTAATTACATCTTCTCTTGTTTACCATTCTATAACAATCATAGTTACATAACAAGAAGTATCTAATTGAGATTGCAAAAACATCGGTAATCATCGTTTAATTAAACACACTTATTGAAAAATTTTAAAATTTTTTTTAAATTTTTTATTTTTTTTTAAATAATGTGCATGTGTGCATACCCCCAAACCTAAACCTTTCATTGTCCCCAATGAAACAATAAAATAAAAGAAAGGAGAATAGGTACGAAAGGAACGATAATACCTCGATCTTGTCAAGCATAAAACAGATGAACACAAAGGAGTATGGCAATAAAGTGCAATGTTACCTGTTACTTCTTAACAAAAGAAAATTAAACACACAAAATAATAAAAACAACTAAAAGAATTAAAACTAAACTAAAATTAAATAAACTATAAGACTTAAAGAAAGTAAAAAGAAAATAAAACAGAACCAGAACTACAAAACCAACAAAGAACTAGATCTAAAAGTGCTTATGAAAGAAAAACAGAAAAGTAAAAACTATCAGAACAGGTGTGGGGGACTGATATAGAAAACAAAACAAGAAAATGCAGAAATGGGGGAATCGCGCGCGCGGTGCGCGCGAGCGGCCGTCGCGGGCGCGAATTCCTGGTTTTTTTTTTTTTTAATTAATAATCTCGCGCGAGCGAGGTACCTCGCGCCCGCGATATCAGGCGCGAGGAAAACCTGAGGGCTTATAATAAAGAAAACAAAGAAAAACACTAAGGGCCAAACTCGCGCCAGCGGGCCGCGCGAGCGACGTCTCGCGCGAGCGAGCCGCGCGCGCGAGTTTGGTATATTTCATTTTTTAGCTAAAATTATATATATAATATTAAAATAAATTAATTTCACCCCCCAAACCTGTCCAGAAAGGTCCAAAACAGACTCAAACAGACTCAAAAACGACCAAAAACAAAGAAAACAGACGACATTAAGCTTGGGTTGCCTCCCAAGAAGCGCTTTCTTTTACGTCTTTAGCTAGACCTTTCTAGCATAAGACTCATGGAGGCTGAAAATCAGAATTTGTGCCCAATAGGATATCAGGAAGAGCTCGGTGGTAAGCAGAAATAACATCACATGTAAACAATCTAAACAAGCACAGCAAGAATAGATCATCGAGCACATCACAGTCAAAATAGATCTAAGACAAGAATAAACTTTGAAAGCAATGATTTAATCAATAAAAGTACGATTTATTTATAAAAATCCTCTAAACATGTGACTGTCATCCATACATAATAAAACTAAAATAAAAACATAAATAAAACCCTATTACTCGTCTAGGGCTTCATTGAAACCCTAGATCTATGATCTAGCCGTCCATGGAAGTGATGGATGGCAAGTAGTTGATGGAGGAGGCCATGGAAATCCTTGGTCTTCTTCTTCTTCTCCTTGCTTCCCTCCCTTCAATGGCTGTAAGTATGGTTGTAGAATGTGTATGTATGGGTGTGTAACCCTTTAATTGAAGTAAAATAGAGTATATATAGATTTACACAAGTTTTGGAAGCCTTTACAATTCGAAACGGACTGAAACTGATGTAATTTACAATCTGGACGTAATTAGACAGTTTCGTTCGCACAGGAATCATCAGTATACTGAAATACGCAACTTTGGTTTTTACATATATCGCGCGAGCGGGTCGCGCGAGTGCGACATTTGGACCTTCGCGCGCGCGGATCGCGCGAGCGATTCTGGATTTCGCGGGCGCGGGTCGCGCGCGCGACTTGGATTTTTCTGCTTCTTTTCTTCTGCTTTTTCACCCTGTTTAGCCTGATGTACTTGATTTCTTCCAAAACCTGTCAGAAAATAGAAAACAAAGTAAAAATATACAAAAACAGGATAAAATAGTACTAACAAATGCTTGTTAAGGCGTATAAATAGGATCTGTTCTCTCCCGATCACGCGCTAAAAGAAGAAAACGTACTAAATTATTTCACAATTCCTTCATTATCTGCAATTTGAATTACAATGCTAGTTTGTACACAATTTGATTAAACTATGATAAGTTGTTTGTTTTACCTGTAGTATGTGCAGATTACTGTTGCTGTGTGAAGAATTGGATGGGAAAGATAAAAGGAAGTGCTGAATTTTAATGAAGACAAGTACAGATGAAAAGTGAGATCGATCGAAAACCATTTGATCGATCGAAGGTTCGATCGATCGATAGAAGCTCAAGCGCTCAAATATCCCAGAGTTAGATCGATCGAGAATGTTTGATCGATCGAACATGGTTTTATCAGATCATACGCGCACGCAGCAAAAATGAGATTTTAACCCTAGCATTAGGTTTTTAGTATAAATATTCGTATTGGTTACATCCAGAAGGACGCCCACTTTTAGTTTTTATCACTTTTACAGTGAGAGTTAGAGAGTTTGTATTGTTTTTTTTCGTAGGTTTCAAAGTTTACTCTTGCTTATTCTTGGATTTTCAAGTGATTTGATCTTAATACATCATCTCAGGTTCTGTTATTTCAGTTTGTTTATAATATGTTAAATTCATAGTAGTGCATGCTAAATAAGTTCACACCATTAGTTTTCTTAGTTTTCATGATTAAAACACAAACAAACAAGACTTTAATGAACTTTTACATTAAAAACACATCTATGACACTCCAGACTATGTCTGAGTAGTCCCCAGGTTGGGAGATCATGATGAAACCGTGATCTCAAGCTTCTGCCATGCAGCAGAATAATTCCTGTGTTCGATCGATCGAAGATGTTCGATCGATCAAAACAGAGATGCAACAAATCGATCGAAGTCAGTTCGATCGATCGAGGGATGAAGAAGTCAGATCGATCGAAAGCGCGTCGATCGATCGAACTCTCTGATTCTTGAGAGCAACCTATGACGTATTCCTAGACTTTCGGCTTTACTGATTTGTTATCAAATTGTCCCCAAACGCTCAGTTTGTCAAAACAGTCGGTGAACTTTAAGCCTTGAGGCATTTTTCTTCAATATATTTTGCAAACCACCCTCAATGCTAACACCATTGTAGGTACGAGTCTAAACTATTGTTTTAAACCGCTTTCATGTATTTCAAATTTAATTGTGATGACATAGTCTCGGTCATGAAAGGACTATAGATTCTTTATCCTAAGAGAAATACGGAATACTATAGAGAGTGTACTCCATTGAGCTTCAACGTAACTGCATGGTAGATGGCTAGGTCGCGTTAGATTCGTGTGATCCCAACATTCCTTTTTATTAAGAAATATATTTTAAATTATCGCTTTGAATTGTTAGTTAGTCGTTAGATTAATTTAGTTTAATTGTCTTGTCTTTAGTAGTTGATAAACCGTGGAACTTAGTGTTCTACACTCTTATTAATCGATCGAACATCCTTCGATCGATCGAAGTGCAGCAGTTTCTTTTTCTTTCTTTGGTTTTCCTGTTTTTAATGATTTCTCTGTTGTTTCTTCTGTTTCAGGGCTTAACGATGAACCCTATCACAGGGTATCACAAGTTCAAGCCTCTTGACCTAACCATACCCGACCCCATACCCGATCACAGGTTCAGAAACGAAGAAGACCGGGTATGGTTCACTAGATACTTCCAGTCACGAAAGGTTATGATCGAACGACCCCTCGAGACGGCATGGCCTGCCAATCCTTGGTATCTTGCACGGATACACGCCATGCAACAGTGGTACACGCTCCTCTCCCAGCCAAAGCACGTTAATCTATCCTAGATTAAGGAGGCATGTACGACGATGATCAGGGACCCGACTGCTCCATTCACATTACGATCATTTTTCCGAGGTCGGGAGACCATTTTTAGTCCAGCCACTGTCTCCGCTGCTTTAGGGGTACCCGAGGTACCTGACTGTGTTTGTCCACACCGTGTTGGCGCACCGCTGCTCTCACCGACTATCATTATCAGAAAGATCACTGGGGGTGCTCTTCCTGGTTGGGATGGCGAGGCCCTTATTCCTGACTTCTACCTCACGGATAATTATCATATGCTGCACCTTGCCCTCAACAATTTCCTCTTAGTGACATCTTATCAGGAGAAGATTGCAGCATGGTATGCACGTGTGTTATATACGATCGGGACACGGCAGCCGGTCTATTTACCTCGCCTTTACATCGATTTCATGCGGCACCCTACTCGATACGTTCAGGCCAAGAAGCACTTGAAGGGTGCTTGGGCCATTCACCGGGTTATTAAGCAGGCAGGCCTCCATCCGTTGGAAGGTGATGCGACTGGCCAGTCTCGCAGTCGTTTTGGCGAGACAGCTTCCCGCTGGTCTGATCCGCAAAAGAGAAAGCGGCGCGGTAAAGGCAAGGCCAAGGTTGGCGAGAAGAGGAGGAGAGGAAGAGGCACTGATACGGAGGGTGCTGCTTCTGGGATGCCCACATAGGATGAGGAGCATGAGTCTGAGGAGAAGATGGATCCCATTGAGGAGGTTGCGAGATTTGAGCAGAGACAGAGGTCTCAGGCTTAGGCCCAGGGAGAGTCTTCTTCGTCTGTGCCTCTCCTGACTGTTCACCAGTTACTATTAGAGGAGAGAGAGGCCCGGATTAGACTTGAGGGCAAGGTTGATCAGATGACGACTCTGCTGGAGGCGATCTTGATCCAGATCGGAGTCGACCAGGCAGTTCACGCAGCTTCTGCACCACCCCCCAGCGATCCACCTACCACTTCTGCTATTCTACCACCTACCACTTTAGATCCTGTAGCTCCACTGCCCCACCACCAACAACCGGTCCATCATCTTTCGCTCCACCTTCCCAGATTGATCCTACAGCTTCATCATCATTGGCGGCACCACCTGCTGC
Source organism: Hydrangea macrophylla (assembly GCA_033977485.1). Classification (NCBI taxonomy): domain Eukaryota; kingdom Viridiplantae; phylum Streptophyta; class Magnoliopsida; order Cornales; family Hydrangeaceae; genus Hydrangea; species Hydrangea macrophylla. The sequence continues at coordinate 35,189,826 of CM066992.1, forward strand.
TGAGACACCGCTTCCACCACCTCCTGTCGTGGCTGACACATACTATTTATTCCTGCTGCCACGATCACGAGTGACCCGGCGACGGCTACGAGTGTTGCTGAGGGTGGAGTTGCGGATGCTCCGGATGTAGTGATCGAGATATTATCTGATGTTCCCGATGATGTGTAGTCTGTTGGTCCAGTTTTATGGATTTTTAGATATTGTTGGTTAGTTTGATGGATATTTTGGACATTGTTGGGCTATTGTGTTTATTGTTGTTTGTGGTTGGTTATGTTGGATTTTTTTTTTGTGCAGTATATTATCACTGTTCTATTCTTTCACTTTATTATCTTTCCAGTGATGCGTTCTATTTTATGTATGAATCCCATGCTTTATAGTTCATTCTTGTTTGATCTTTGATGTTTGGAGTGTGTATGCTTTCTGTACAGGTTGTTACGCTTGCAATTCTTACAATGCTATATCAGGTGATATCTCTCTATCTATTTTTGAAAATCAACTGCTGATGACACTGCAATTTTCAGTTGGGGGTGGGACGTAGATAGATAATCACATGTGCATAATTTTACTTAGCAATCTGGATCACTCTATTTATTACATAAGTCATACAAGCTCCATTAAAAGTGTGAAAACAAATAAATTAAAATAAATTGCATAAATTTCAAAGAAATGATTAAGTTAGGTTTGAATTAAATTGGTAGAATAATTTTGAATATTCACTCCTGTTTAGCTGTTATTAAGCAATGACACAACCATTATATTCTCATCCTTTTATGAATTAAGTTCATGCGTTTTTCTAGCTCTCTAGGATGAATGCATATGTTGACCATTCTTGTATCCAAATCATTTGCACATATTAATAGCTATGCAGAAAACTTAAAATAAGAGTTAATACAACTTTTGTACTTTAAAGAATGAAGTAATGGAAACTAGTTACCCTTAGTGAGCTTTTGAATCCAATCTTCAATTCTGAGGGAATCATCACAGTAAATTCGAAATGTTTTTTTTGAATAAGCGTGTTTAATTCGTTGGATAGTCTCTAATTTTTTATTTTGGCTTCTTAGTAGAGGAGAATGTTTAGGATTTACCAACTAAACTCAATGAACATTGACGTGTAAAAATTAAGAAGTTGAGAAAATGATTTAAGCCATCGTATTTGCTCCTTGCCTTCTCCATTTACCTATATTGATATTTCCTAATATGGATTGTTATTAATCCCACACCTAGTAAATAATTCCGAATCCATTATGAAATTCTAAATCCCTAATCGTATACTTTGACTTCAATACACCCCATTGCACACCTAATGTGATTAAATTGTTGAAGTATGAGGAGGGAATAGTAGTGGGAAGGGTTGCATAAAAGAAAGAAAAGGAGGAGAAAGGTTCTGTTAACAAAAATATGATGATATATATTTACATGTATGGAGAGGATGGTTGGAATAAAGTGAAGAAGAAATTACTAAACACAACCACATGCTGAAAATGTGCAATTTCTTACCCCTCTAATTTCTGCCCTACTAAATAACAACCATTAAGTCAAAGCCTTAATGATTCTCAACAACTTAGTTTAAACATGAATGTGTAATTTGAGTTATCCACGGTATTTTGCTCCTCTAGTAAGTAGTATTCCTTTCATGAGACTACACACTCTAAATGTTCGTCTTTTATAGAGTCGAGTATGAAAGCATTAGTATCCGAAAAATCACTCTTATCAAAGCTTTTATACCTTGTGCGACCATTATTAACCAAGTTTCTGTGGGATGTTCATTCTTGAGTGTAATAACCATGTGAGAATTGAGTTGAAACTACAAGTTTTGAGAGTATGATAGTTTAAACAACTCTAAATAAAGTTCGATGTATAGCTATTAATTTCACACACACATGGATACATGGATGTGATGCATATGTTATTTTTATCTTGGTGACATGAGGAGCATGTGTATTTCTTTCATGGTTTGAATGAGGATGATATGTTTTGTAGAGCTAAATTAATAGTTGAATAGAAAAGAGAGTGTAAAAGTTATTCTATATCTTTTTGAGCTAAAATCAGAGAATTTTGTGGGTACATTAACTGCAAACCCTCACGAGACAACACTCGTCCACTAGGGGGAACCTAGGGGTTTAACGGCTTGTTGCATATGCTAAATGCAATCACGATTCCTACGAAAGTGAGTTAGGTAGTTTCTTCTTGTTCTTTCAGTATAGTTTACCTTAGTGTAGTATTAGTTTAGCTTGTTTTTCTTTTCACTCTATTGCTAGGGACTAGCAAATCGCTAGTTGGGGGTTATGACAAGCGGGGGTATTTGTAAAATACAACTGCACTAAAAGAAGAAAACGTACTAAATTATTTCACAATTCCTTCATTTATCTGCAATTTGAATTACAATGCCAGTTTGTACATAATTTGATTAAACTATGATAAGTTGTTTGTTTTAGCTGTATTTTGTGCAGGTTACTGTTGATGTGTGAAGAATTGGATGAGAAAGATAAAAGGAAGTGCTGAATTTTAATATAGACAAGTACAGATGAAAAGTGAACCTCGATCGATCGAAGGTTCGATCGATCGATAGAAGCTCAAGCGCTCGAATATCCCAGAGTTAGATCGATCGAGAATGTTCGATCGTTCGAACTTGGTTTTATCAGATCATACGCGCACACAGCAGAAACGGGACCTTAACCCTAGCATTAGGTTTTTAGTATAAATTTTCGTATTGTATACGTCCAGAAGGACGCCCACTTTTAGTTTTTATCATTTTTACAGTGAGAGTTAGAGAGTTTATATTGTTTTTTTTTGTAGGTTTCAAAGTTTACTCTTGCTTATTCTTGGATTTTCAAGTGATTTGATCTTAATACATCATCTCAGGTTCTGTTATTTCAGTTTGTTTATAATCTGTTTATCGTTTTTAGTAGTATAACCTGTTAAATTCATAGTAGTGCATGCTAAATAAGTTCACACCATTAGTTTTCTTAGTTTTCATGATTAAAACACAAACAAACAAGACTTTAATGAGCTTTTACATTAAAAACGCATCAATGACACTCCAGACTATGTCTGAGTAGTCCCCAGGTTGGGAGATCACGATGAAACCGTGATCTCAAGATTTTGCCATGCAGCAGAATAATTCCTGTGTTCGATCGATCGAAGATGTCCGATCGATCGAAACAGAGATACTGTCAATTGATCGAAGTCAGTTCGACGATCGAGGGATGAAGAAGTTCGATCGATCGAAAGCGCGTCGATCGATCGAACTCTCTGATTCTTGAGAACATCCTATGTAGTATTCCTAGACTTTCTGCTGTACTGATTTGTTATCAAATTGTCCCCAAACGCTCAGTTTGTCAAAACAGTCTGTGAACTTTAAGCCTTGAGGTATTTTTCTTCAATATATTTTGCAAACCACCCTCAATGCTAACACCATTGTAGGTGCGAGTCTAAACTATTGTTTTAAACTGCTTTAATGTATTTCAAATTTAATTGTGATGACATAGTCTCGGTCATGAAAGGACTATAGATTCTTTATCCTAAGAGAATTACGGAATACTGTAGAGAGTGTACTCCATTGAGCTTCAACGTAACTGCATGGTAGATGGCTAGGTCGCATTTGATTCGTGTGATCCCAACATTCCTTTTTATTAAGAAAAACATTTTAAATTATTGCTTTGAATTGTTAGTTAGTCATTAGATTAATTTAGTTTAATTGTCTTGTCTTTAGTAGTTGATAAACCGTGGAACTTAGTGTTCTACACTCTTTTGAAATATAATTTTTTTATTTTTATTTTGATTTCCCCTTTTTGAGTTTAATCTAGGTTTTTAGTTTAACACCTTCCCTGTGGGATCGACCTGGACTTAACCAGACTACTACTTGCACGATTACCTACACTTGGGTATAGCACACAAGCGCACACAGAAAAATTTTCGTGTCACCAGTCACACACATCAATTGGAGATCCCGAGCCCCCCCCCCCCCCCCCTCCCCCTCCCAAATTATCACAATCATCATCATCTCATCCTCTCCTCTGTGATTACCGATGTAAGGTTCTGAGAACCCTAATATCCATTTTTATTGGAAAACATGAGGGGATGCCCCCCATTGGTCCTAAGGCCAACTAATAATCTTAGTAATCATAGGTGTTTGTGCTACTTTCCATTTCTGTTCATTCTCTTGTCCTTGTTAAATTTCTGTTGTCGATCGATCGAGATGGGCTCGAGCGCTCGAGCATAGCCCTTGTTCAATCGATCGATCAAACTGTTTCAGGGCAGATTCTTCTTCTATTCATTTGTTTTCATTCTCATTAGTTGTTCTTTTCATTTTCTATTTTAGGGACTTCACCATGAATTCTATCACGGGCTACCATAAGTCTAAGCCCCTTGACCTCACCATTCCTGACCCAATACTAGAACATGGGTTTAGAAACGAGGAGGAACGAGTTTGGTTCACCCGATACTTTCAGACGCAAAAAGGTTGTGTAGGACCGGCCACTTGAAGCTGTGTGACTTTCCGCCCTGTGGTTTCTTGCATAGAACCATGCAATGCAAAGCTGGTATGAGATGTTGACGCAGTCAAAGAAAATCAACATCAATTGGGTGTGCGAAGCATGTGCCACTATAATCAAGGATCCGGCAGCCCCGTTTACATACCGATCTTTCTTCTGCGAGGGCGAGATTATTTTCAGCCCTGCTACCATGGCTGCTACTTTGGGAGTACTGAAGGTTCCTGAACACTTCTACCCTCATATACTTGGTACACCAGAGACTCTACGCTCTACTATCATCTGTGAGATTACCGGTGGTGCTGTTCTGTTCTGGAACGACAATTTTTAGGTGAAGGATCAGTTTCTGACCGAGCAGTATCATTTACTCCATCTGGCACCATCTAAAGGGCTCTTAGCCCATCCATAAAGTGATTAAGCAGGCTGGATTACTTTTGTTGGCCACAGATACGATTTTATAGGCATCTAGTCAATTTGGCAAGACGGTGGTGCGTTGTTCGGATGTGTAGAAATGAGAAAATTGAAAGGAAAAGCAAAGGTGGGGGCGAAGAGGAGGGGAGGTGGAGGCACCGACACAGAGGGTGCGGCTTCTGAGACGCCTACTGAGGTTGAGGAGCTAGATTCAGACGAGGAGGACCCCACTGCTACTGCCTAGTAGTTAAAGATGAGACAGAGGTCTCAGGCTCCTGCCCAGGGAGAGTCATCGTCCGTGTCTCTCTAGACTCTCCATACCTTGTTTATTGAGGAGAGGGAGGCCCGAATGCGGCTCGAGAGTAAGGTTGACCACCTGATCACTCAGCTTGATACATTACTTGTCCAGTTGGGGGTGGCTTAGTGATGTTGTCAATATCAAGATATAAAAAGTGTACTTTACTTTTCTAAGGATTTGTAGTAGTGAAAGCAAAGGTCGAACCCACAGAGATTGAATTACTACGACTCTTAATTTTAAAACCTAAATCTAATTAATTATGAAAACAAGATTTTGATTTGAATTTTAGTTAAATTAATGAAACTAATGAAATTAAATCTAAGTTATGAAAGCGATTTAAAAGTGTTTTTATAAATATGTTTAAAGGAACCTAGGATTGCAAATCCACCACTAGCTTCATAATAGGAATATTTATGCATTCAATTAGATTATTAAGTTGGATGATAATGAGGAATTGTAGCTACAAGCCCAATTCCTCCGTCAAGAAAATAACTATGGTTCAAGCACCAACATAATCCATCTTCGGTTAGCACGAATTATCCCACACTAAACTAGGGTTGTGATATAATCCGTCTAATCTAGGCATGGACTATTCGGATACTTGATAGCACAATTCAATTAAGCACTATTACATGTAAACAATCTATACAAGCACAACAAATATAGATCATTGAGCACATTACAGTCAAAATAGATCTAAGACAAGAATAAACTTTGAAAGTAATGATTTAATCAATAGAAGTACGATTTATTTATAAAAATCCTCTAAACATGTAATCATCATCCATACATAATAAAACTAAAATAAAAACATAAATAAAACCCTATTACTTGGCTAGGGTTTCATTGAAACCCTAGATCTAGAGTTTAGTTGTCCATAGAATTGATGAACAGCAAGAGGTTGATGGAGGAGGCCATGGAAATCCTTGGTCTTCTTCTTCTTCTCCTTGCTTTTCCCCCTTCAATGGCTGAAATTTTAGTTGTATATGGCTGTATCTAATGTTGTGTAATGATGTGTAACCACAAAATTGATTTAGAATAGGATTTATATAGAGTTTGGAAGGATTTAGGAAGCTTTCCTAAGCCAAATCGCACTAAAATAGCTATATTTACGTTTCTGGACGTCATATGCACAAACCACCTTCGCTGGGCACTTTAATTTAATGAAATACGTATTTTTAGTTTTTTCAAAGGTCGCTCGCGCGACCCGCTCGCGCGAGGTCCTTTTCGCTGCACTGCGCGACTTTCGTAGAATTGTGATAACTTTTTGCTCGGAACTCGGATTGACTCGCCGTTTGAAGCCACGCGTCCGTAACTCGAAGATCTACATTTTATATCTCTGGAGAAATTTCTCAAATCCAAAGTATTATTTGTCAAAAATGCGATTTCCAAGACTGCTACTGCATTCAACTTTCACCGGAATCATCTTTTAAGCCCAGAATGACTTCCAAAGCCACTAATCATTGGATTTTTGTGCATTTTCATATTAAAGCTCCAAAACCTATAAAATATAGAATACTTATTACAAATCACTTAATAACTACATGAAATGGGCTAACAAAGCGTATTTTTAGGACTATAAACGGCAACTATTCGTCGCCGATCACACCCCAAACCTACTCTTTGCTAGTCCTCGAGCAAAAAGAAAAGAAAAATAAAACTACTACTACAAATACTACTCCATTTTCGCATGGATAACGATTGCATTTAGCATATGCAACAAGCCTTTTAAACCTCTAGGTGTCCCTAGTCGGACGAGTAAAGTCTCGTGAGGTTCTCATCAACAAGTCACCCACAACCATCTTTATTAACTTGTAAATTTAAAAAGTTTTATTCAAACGAAAAATAAAACAATCAATACTCCTTATCATAGAACGATGTTTTGAAATAGAATAACGAACAAGAAGAAACGGAATCAAACGTCTATCTACGTCATGAAAAACAATCTCAAGCACATGCATCGTATAAATCCATAGAGTTTCTCATAAAATTGCACGTGTGTGATGTGGTAGTCAAATGAATCACGCGCATGTCATGAACTTGGAATATAACTCGGATAACCATCCAACTATGCTTCGACTACGAATCTCACAATGTCAATTACACTCTCAAATGAAACACTCAGAAACAGGTGTAATTTTTCTAATATATGGGAGCAAAGGAAATATATTTTCAAAACAATAAATGCTCACATATGACTCGAAAAAGACGCATGACACGAAAGAACAATAGTCTCATGGATAGGATGCCAATCAATTAAGAAAAATTAATCATTACCATATTTTAATCCCCCTCCCATTGTTTTCATATCCGAACCATGTTTCCTAGGATCAAATAGGACTTTTCAAAGGTTGTAATGTGGCTCAGGCAATGAAAAAGGATTGGAAGGATTTGTTAGGTAGTTTCAGAATGGCATTGTAAGGCATGTTCGATTTCTTTCATTCTTCTTCTCTACCGACTTTCTCTTCTCTTTTTTTTTCTTTCATTCAATTCAATTTTTCTTCTTTTCTTTCATTTTTTTCAACCTTCCTCTTCTTTATTTTGTGTCTTTTCCTTTTTCTTTTCTCGCTTCTCAAATGACTATGCATTGAATACCAAGCAACTACCCTAATAACATCTTATTTTCTTCTTCTTCATCAACATATCGCCTTAATACTACTAAAAGTTGATCACTCTTCCAGTGGTATACTCCAAGTCGATCAAGTTGGAGCTTTTAAAGAGGATAATGGTGAACAAAGAAAAAGAGGCATTGTAACGGCTCAAAGGGGCGAACTAAGGAAATTTTATCTTTTATCGGCCGGTAGTAAACAAAGAAGGCCTAAAATCATTTCCTAGGGTAATACGGTTCTTCACTGTTTACAATGGAAGATTATTTAGCATGGTAACAAATATTTTAATTTGACTATCAACCAAAACAAGAATAATGAGACTAAACAACAAGTAGATGCGCTATTTCAATGAAATTCGACAAACACAATGTATTTATAACCCTCTATAAAGAAAAGATAGGCTCAAAAGCTCACTGGGTTTAGTCTCCACCATGTGTTATCTAGAAATCCGAATCATATTATAGTTCACATCAGACATGTATTCAAGCAACTACGTGCAGTGCATAAGTTTGTGTGCAAATCTATGATATAAAACTACGATTCGAACAATACATGACCTAAAACATTATATCATGACTTCAGCAAATATTTAATTACATCTTCTCTTGTTTACCATTCTATAACAATCATAGTTACATAACAAGAAGTATCAAATTGAGATTGCAAAAACGTCGGTAATCATCGTTTATTTAAGCACAAGTATCGAAAAAAATTTCAAAATTTTGGTGTATATAATAATATACATTTGAGTGCATACCCCCAAACCTAAACCTTTCATTGCCCCCAATGAAACAATAAAACGAAAGAAAGGAAAGTACGTAAAGAACGATATTACCTCGATCTTGACAAGCCTAGAACAGGTGAACACAAAGGAATATGGCAATAAAGTTGAATGTTACCTGTTACTTCTTGATAAAAGAAAACAACAAACAAAATAATAAAAGCAGCTAAAAGAATTATAACTAAACTATACTAAACTAAATAAACTATAAGACCGAACAAAACTACGAAAACAGAAAAATAATAAACTAGAAAAGAAAATAAAACATAACTATAAACAGAAAATAAAACATAACTAGAACTATGAAAACAATCAAAGACTCGATCTAAAAGTACCTAAGAAACAGAAACAGAAAAAGTAAAAATTACTAGAACAGGTGTGGGAGAAAGATATAGAAGACGAAAGAGAATATCAGAAAAATGGGAAATCGCGCGAGTGGCCGTCGCGCGCGCGAATTCCGAACTTTTTTTTTATTTTTTTTATTTTTTAATACCTCGCGCGAGCGAGATGCCTCGCGCCCGCGAATCCAGGCGCGAGGAGAACCCGAGGGCTCAAAACAAAAAGTAAACAAAAATTTCACTAAGGCACAATCTCGCGCCAGCGGGCCGCGCGAGCGACGTCTCGCGCCAGCGGGTCGCGCGCGCGAGAACGGTATTTTCTCCTGTTTCACTTATTTTATGTATATAAATTAAAAAATAACTTTACTCCAACCCCCAAACCTGTCCAGAAACTCAAAAACTGACCAAAACGACCCAAAAATAAGAGAAACGGACGAATTAAAGCTTGGGTTGCCTCCCAAGAAGCGCTATCTTTTACGTCTTCAGCTAGACCGTTCTAGCTCAAGATTTATGGAGGCTGAAACTTGAACTTTGTACCCCTTAGAGCATTAGGGAGATGTCGGTGGAAAGCAGAAATAAGTTCGTTATGCATTAATTCATTCGACGAATCACCCTTATCATGTTCAATTCGATTTCTCACTTTTCGAGTAAATTCGTCATTAGGGCTCGTATTATTGAAATTCATCCGCTCATTACTCACTATATTATTCTCCTCACCCATGTTTATTACGTTATTAGGTTCAATTGTTCATCTCACCCCACTCTCTGTCTCACATAGGTAAGCATCGTCGTCCTTGGAAGGTTGATCAATAGCGTTAAAGACGTTCAATTTTAAGTTCATGTTCCCAAACGACACTTTCATTACCCCCGTTCGACAGTTGACACGAGTGTTAGCCGTAGCTAAGAACGGACGACCTAGAATGACAGGAGTGTGTTTCCTAGCATCTAGTACGGGTTCAGTATCAAGAACCATGAAATCGACGGGATAGTAACATTTATCAACTTTCACCAAGACGTCCTCAACAACTCCTCTAGGGATTTTAATAGAACGATCCGCTAATTGTATTGTAGCGGCCGTGGGTTTAAGGTCGACTAGTCCTAGTTGTTTGTAGACATGGTAAGGTAATAGATTAACACTCGCACCTAAGTCAAGGAGAGCCCTATGAATGATAGTGTCACCTATGACACATGAAATAGTTGGCATACCAGGATCCTTATACTTTGGAGGTGAGTGTTGAAAAATAGAACTTACTTTTTCCGTGAGAAAGACCTTTTTAGGAGTATGACTACGCAATTTACGCTTTTGAGTGCATAGGTCTTTAAGACATTTAGCGTAAGCAGGAATTTGTTTAATAGCATCGAGGAATGGAATATTAATTTTAACTTGTTTAAATACCTTGAGTATATCCTCAACTTTTGACCCTTTCTTAGAAAAATGTGACGGTCCCTCAACATTTGGTGGATATGACAATTTCGGAATATAATTAGTTGGGATCGTTTCTTTTTCTTTCTTATTTTGATTCACGTCCTCACCTCTCTCTTTATTAGAGTTGATGTTCATATCTATCACATTCTCATTCTTATTAGGGGTTTCTATCACATCCTCTCGTGTAGTCATCCTAGTTGAGACGGCATTTACTTGTTCATTCGACCCCTTAACCTCATATTGTCCCTTAGGGTTTTGAATTGTTTGACTAGGCAACGTCCCCTCGTTTCTACGACTCACTACAATAGCTAGTTGTCCCATTTGGGATTCAAGCTTCGCAATGGATTGTGTGTGAGAGTGCACTATTTGTGCTTGTGCCTGTACTTGTGTTTCAATTTTATTAAGGGACGCCAACACCTTTTCCTCAAAAACGTTACCCCTTGGAGGGTTCGGATTAAGATGCGGTTGTTGGTATTGATTAGGTTGAAACTGAGGTCGATATGCATTAGGAAAATTAGTCGCCTCATTAGGATTATTATTATTATTTTTCCACGAGAAGTTAGGATGGTTTCTCCATGGCGCATCCGGATTATTAGTAGTTGAATTATAATTATTCCGTGGGTATTGTTGAATAGAATTAATGTGTTGCTCCACGAATTCCGGAAATTGACTCGCCGATGGACATGCAAGTATCGAATGTGACGGATCTGAACATAATGAACAGATTTCATGAGCGGGTGGGGCTGTCATTTGATTCATTGTCATAAGTCGGTCAAGTTTTTTAGATAATTCCTGAAATTCAATAGAATGACTCGACTCAAACTTCACCTCTCTCTTAGGTTGTGTATGATATCCCTCGAAACGTACTGACACAGTCTGATGCATCGAGTTCTCGCTTAACGTTTCAAATATTTTCCAGGCCTCGTCGGCGCTTTTGTGTAGGAAGGTACCCGCACAAACGGCATCGACAGTGTTACGGACAGAGGGAATAAGTCCCTCGTAGAAGACCTGCACAAGTTGCCACTTAGGAACCTGATGATGTGGACACGAGCGTAATAATTCTTTAAATTTTTCCCATGTGTCATAAAGTGTTTCCCCATCTTGCATTATAAAGTTTGTTATAGATTTCCTTATCTGATTCGTACGCAGTATAGGGAAAAACTTTTGTAAAAATGCGGTGTGTAAGTCTTCCCATGTTCTGATTGTGTTTGGCTCAAGTGATTGAAGCCAATACTTAGCCTTGTCTTTTAAAGAGAATGGAAAGAGCCGCAATTTTAATTCATCATCATTTAAGTTTTGAATTTTCAAAGTAGAGCATATATCTTGGAAATCTCCTAAGTGTTGATATGGATCTTCGTTTAGACGACCATGGAAAGATGGAAGTAGCGAGATGGTAGACGACTTTATCTCAAAATGAGATGCCGTCGCCTCCGGTAAATCAATACATGTTTGTGGCGTGTAAGTCGTCGGAATAAAATAATCTTTAAGCGGAGGAGGTGGCGGTATATTAAGATTATTTATATTATCTCCATTGTTATTTTGGTTGTTATTGTTATTTCCAATGTCTGCCATTTTAATCGGTTCTATGTTATGAAAGCGTGGTTTCTTTAATCTTGTAAGGGTACTACGTATTTCGGATTCAAATAACGACGTTGGTTTTGGCGTTAAATCGTCGTCTATTAAAAACCTAGCTCTAGAAGTTAAGTTTGAAGACTTATTAACTCTTATGGTGCGTTCAAGTTCAGAGTCGAAAGGTTGTAATTCCGGTTTATTTGAACGTGAACCTAACATAAACTAAAACAAAGAAAAAGAAACTAAAAACAAAGACTGGCTAAACAAAAGAAACAAATAGCAATCACGCAAATAAGACGACAAGCAAGCACACAGTACTACTATGATGCATGAATATTATCCTGTAATGCAATGACCGCGTCAAGCCCAGCGCCCCGGGTTTCCTAGCTAATGCAGTGTTCACTCCACAACTAACCTAATGCAAGTAATTGCGTCTCAGCGCCCTGACTTACAGTGATTTGATGCGAAGTTAAAACGAGCAATTTACTTAATTTTTATTTATTTATTTGCGTAAGCTCCTTTGATGTAATTAGCTACTCCACTCGGAAACGTTGGAATTTGATGACTCGAAAACCTATAAAATAAAAGAACAAGTTAGTAATTTAAAACAAAAACGGAAAATAAGAAGAATAAAAACTAATCTAATATTTACGAATTAACTAAACTAAGATTATAAAATTAAAGGTAGTAATGTAATCCCCGGCGATGGCGCCAAAAATTGATGTTGTCAATATCAAGATATAAAAAGTGTACTTTACTTTTCTAAGGATTTGTAGTAGTGAAAGCAAAGGTCGAACCCACAGAGATTGAATTACTACGACTCTTAATTTTAAAACCTAAATCTAATTAATTATGAAAACAAGATTTTGATTTGAATTTTAGTTAAATTAATGAAACTAATGAAATTAAATCTAAATTATGAAAGCGATTTAAAAGTGTTTTTATAAATATGTTTAAAGGAACCTAGGATTGCAAATCCACCACTAGCTTCATAATAGGAATATTTATGCATTCAATTAGATTATTAAGTTGGATGATAATGGGGAATTGTAGCTACAAGCCCAATTCCTCCGTCAAGAAAATAACTATGGTTCAAGCACCAACATAATCCATCTTCGGTTAGCACGAATTATCCCACACTAAACTAGGGTTGTGATATAATCCGTCTAATCTAGGCATGGACTATTCGGATACTTGATAGCACAATTCAATTAAGCACTATTACATGTAAACAATCTATACAAGCACAGCAAATATAGATCATTGAGCACATTACAGTCAAAATAGATCTAAGACAAGAATAAACTTTGAAAGTAATGATTTAATCAATAGAAGTACGATTTATTTATAAAAATCCTCTAAACATGTAATCATCATCCATACATAATAAAACTAAAATAAAAACATAAATAAAACCCTATTACTTGGCTAGGGTTTCATTGAAACCCTAGATCTAGAGTTTAGTTGTCCATAGAATTGATGAACAACAAGAGGTTGATGGAGGAGGCCATGGAAATTCTTGGTCTTCTTCTTCTTCTCCTTGCTTTTCCCCCTTCAATGGCTGAAATTTTAGTTGTATATGGCTGTATCTAATGTTGTGTAATGATGTGTAACCACAAAATTGATTTAGAATAGGATTTATATAGAGTTTGGAAGGATTTAGGAAGCTTTCCTAAGCCAAATCGCACTAAAATAGCTATATTTACGTTTCTGGACGTCATATGCACAAACCACCTTCGCTGGGCACTTTAATTTAATAAAATACGTATTTTTAGTTTTTTCAAAGGTCGCTCGCGCGACCCACTCCCGCGAGGTCCTTTTCGCTGCACTGCGCAACTTTCGTAGAATTGTGATAACTTTTTGCTCGGAACTCGGATTGACTCGCCGTTTGAAGCCACGCGTCCGTAACTCGAAGATCTACATTTTATATCTCTGGAGAAATTTCTCAAATCCAAAGTATTATTTGTCAAAAATGCGATTTCCAAGACTGCTACTGCATTCAACTTTCACCGGAATCATCTTTTAAGCCCAGAATGACTTCCAAAGCCACTAATCATTGGATTTTTGTGCATTTTCATATTAAAGCTCCAAAACCTATAAAATATAAAATACTTATTACAAATCACTTAATAACTACATGAAATGGGCTAACAAAGCATATTTTTAGGACTATAAACGGCAACTATTCGTCGCCGATCACTTAGTCATTACACACAGCTTCAAATCCACCACCACCCGCTGCACCACCCCACCACTGATTCTTCATCTTCCGCAGCACCTCCTTCTGCCGATCCACCGCCACTTTCTGACCCCACTGCTCCGTCCACATCAGCTCCACCACCATATACAGATTCAGCTACTGTACTGTCTATTATCATGGAGACACCACTTCCACCACCTCCAGTCGTGCCTGTTCCTACATCTATTATTCCTTCGGATGCAACTGTGAGTGACTCGGCGGCGGTTTTTATTGCTGCTGAGGGTGGAGGTGATGATGGTCCTGATGCGCCGATTGAGATTTTATCTGATGCTTAGGTTATGGTAGTTGAGAGTTTGGGATTTTCGTTGTATTTAGTTTATTTCTATTTTTTCTCCTCTCCCTCTTACTATTTATTTTGGGTTGTTTGGTTATGTTGGGACTATTAGATCTTTTGGACATTTTTATCACTGTTATGTATTTTTATTGTTCTATCATTCCGGTGATGGGGTGTTTTATTACATATGGACATTGCTTTTTTCAGTATCTATTATTTCATTTGATTTTGGCTATTTGGAGATTGTATGCATTCTATACAGGTTGCTATGATTGCGGTTCTTGCTATGTTTTTTCCAGTTGATATCCATCTATTTATATTTGAAAATCAACTTCTGAGGACTTTGTTGTTTTCAATTAGGGGTGGGATGTAGATAGATAATCACCCGCACCTGCACATTTTCACACTTAGCAATCAGGATAACTTTATTGCACATTTCATACAATCTCGATTTGAATTGAATTAATAGTGACAAATTTTGAAAATTGGGAAAATATAGAAATTTCTATTTTGAACTTAATTGGTAGAGTAACTTTGAACATTCACTCCTATTTAGCTATTACCAAGCAATGACACATTCATATTATTCTCATTTTTTTATGGATTTAGTTCATGCATTTTTCTAGTTCACTAGGAGGATTGCATGTGTGGACCATTCTTGTATCAAAAATCTATATGCACATGTTGATAGCTATGTAAGAAAACCTAAAAATGAGTTAATACAACTGTCATGCTAAAAGAACGAGTGGTGGAAACTTAATGACCCTTAGTGAGCTTTTGATCCAATCCGTGTTTTTGAGGGAATTTTCACGTAAATTCGAATTGTTTTTTCTTGAATATGTGTATTAAATTCGTTGCACTAGTCTCAATTAATTTTATTCAACTTTGGTTTCTTATTAGAGGAGAACGGTCAGGATCTACCAACTAAACTCAAGAAAGATTGAAGTGTTAAAGCTAAGAAATTAAGAAAATGATTTAAGCCATCGTTACCCATTTTCTACTGTTATCTATATCCCTTTACCCGCACCGATTTAATAATGCCTTTTCCATTATGAAAATACAAACTCCTAATCCTTTACCTTGACTCCAAATGACCTCATTGTGCATCCAATAATAGAAAACTGTCAAAGTATGTGATTGGAGGAGAGTAGTTGTGGGAAGTTATTGCTATATAAAGGTTCAAAAAATAAAAAAAATAAATAAATAAATAAATAAAAATAAAAAAAAAATGAAAATAAGGAAAAGAGAGAATATGAAAAGAAAAAAAAATTGGTTGGAGATGTGAAAAGAATGAAAAGAATAAAATGAGATGTTAAGCTCTGCCATATGTTTAGATGCGCATATTTCTTTCTCATCATCTTTATCTACTACATAAAGCCCAAAAATCTAAAGTCTTAATGATTCTTAACGACTTAGTTGAACATGAATGGTGAATTGAGTTATCCACGGTAGTTTGCTTCTCTAGTAAGTAGCATCCTACTCACGAGACTATACACTCTAAATGTCCATCTTTTGTGGAGTCGATTATGAAAGCATTAGTATCTAGAATTTCACTTTTATCAAAGCTTTCATATCATGTGAGAACATTATTAAGCCAAGTTCTGAGAGACGTTTATTTATGAGTGTAAGCCTATGTGAGAATTGAATCGAAATTACAAGTTCTTGAAGTACGATAGTCCTAAACAACTCTAAGCACGGTTCGATGCATAGCTATTAACGTCACACACACACACACACACACACACACACACATACACACACACACACACACGGATATATGATTGTGATACATATGTTATTTTTATCTTGGTGGCATGAGGAGTGACACGAGATTTATTCTATGTGCGCTTATGTGCTATACCCAAGTGTAAGTAATCGTGCAAGTAGTAGTCTGGTTAAGTCCAAGTCGATCCCACAGGGAAGGTGTTAAACTAAATACTCAAATTAATCTCAAACAAGAAAATAAAAAAAAACAATATTTTAAAGGAATGTAGAACACAAAGTCCCACAATTTGTCAACTACTAAAGATAAAACAATTGAACTAAATTACTCTAACAACTAATTAATTAATTAAAGCGATAATTTAAAACGTGTTTTTCTTAATAAAAAGGAATGTTGGGATCACACAAATACACCGCAACCTAGCGATCTACCATGCAGTTGCGTTGAAGCTCAATGGAGCACACTCTCCACAGTCATCCATATTTATCTTAGGATAAAGAATCTATAGTCCTTTCATGACCGGGACCAAGTTTGAAATACACAAAAGCGGTTAAAATAATAGTTTTGACTATCACCTACAATGGTGTTAGCATTGAGGGTGGTTTGCAAAATATATTGAAGAAAAATGCCTTAAGGCTTAAAGTTCACAGACTGTTTTGACAAACTGAGCGTTTGGGGACAATTTGATAACAATCCAGTAGAGCAGAAAGTCTAGAAATACTGCATAGAATGTCCTCAAGAATCAGAGAGTTCGATCAATCGACGCGCTCTCGATTGATCGAATATCTTCATCCCTCGATCGATCGAACTGACTTCGATCGCTCGACTGTATCTCTGTTTCGATCGATTGAGCCTTCTTGATCGATCGAACACAGGAATTATACTGCTGCATGGCAGAGGCTTGAGATCACAGTTTCATCGTGATCTCCCAACCTGGGGACTACTCAGACATCGTTTGGAGTGTCTCAGATTCATTTTTAACGTAAAGTTCCATTAAAGGCGTGTTTGTTTTTGATTTTTGCAATGAATCTATGAAAACTAATTGTATAACTATAACTAACATGCAAGACTACTGGATAGCAAGATATAATACAATAAACTAAGTGCAGAACGTAAACAAAATAACCTGAAAATGAAAACTTGTATTGAACTAAGGGAAATCCAAACCAAACAATGTGTATCCTTGATGAAAACCTACAAAATACACAAAGTGAAGCTCTCTAATCTCTATAAACTGATGAAAAATGAAAGTGGGCGTCCTTATGGACGTATATAATACAAGTATTTATACTAAAACACCAATGCTAGGGTTAACATCCCGTTTCCGCTGCGTGCGTGTATAATCTGATAAAAGCCATGTTCGATCGATCAAACCTCTGGTGTCTTCGAGCACTTGAACTTCTATCGATCGATCGAACCTTCGATCGATCGAATGGTCTTCAATCGATCGAGGTTCACTTTTCATCTTTACTTGTCTCCATTAAAATTCAGCACTCCCTTTTATCTTTTCCATCTACTTCTTTACACAGCAACAGTAATCTGCACAAACTACAGCTAAATCAAACAACTTATCATAGTTTAATCAAATTGTGTACAAACTAGCATTGTAATTCAAATTGCAGATAAATGACAGAATTGTGAAATAATTTAGCACATTTTCTTTTTTTAGCGCGGTTGCATTTTACAAATACCCCCGCTTGTCACAACCCCCAACTAGCGATTTGCTAGTCCCTAGCAATAGAGCGAAAATAAAAACAAGCTAAACTACAACTATAACAGAAAAACTAAAAGAAACTAGACCCAGATTAACTAAACTAAAGTAACACGAAAGAAACTACCTAACTCACTTTCGCCGGAATCGCGGTTGCATTTAGCAAATGCAACAAGCCGTTAAACCCCTAGGTTCTCCCTAGTGGACGAGTGTTGTCTCGTGAAGGTTTGTAGTGAATGTACCCACAAAATTCTCTGATTTTAAGCTCAAAAATATATAGAATAACTGTTAAACACTCTCTTCCATTCAACTGTTAATTTAGCTCTACAAATCAAATCATCCTCATTCAAACCATGAAAGAAATGCACATGTTCCTCATGTCACCGCGATAAAAACACCGTACGCATCACATCCCTGTATCCGTGTGTGTGTGAAATTAACAGCTATACATCAAACTTTATTTAGAGTTTGTTTAGACTATCATACTCTTAGACCTTGTAGTTTCAACTCAATCCTCACATAGTTATTACACTTCAAAAATGAACATCCCACACAAACTTGGCTAGTAATGATCGCACATGGTATGGAAGCTTTGATAGGATTGATTTTTCGGATACTAATGCTTCCATACTCGACTCTATAGAAGACGAACATTTTAGGGTGTATAGTCTCACGAACGGAATACCACTTACTAGAGGAGCGAAATACCGCGGATAACTCAACTTACATGTTCATGTTTAAACTAAGATGTTGAGAATCATCAAGGCTTTGACTTTTCAATTTTTATTTAGTAGGGTAGAAATTAGAGGGGTAAGAAATTGCACATTTTCAGCATGTGGCTGTGTTCAGTAATTTCTTCACTTTGTTCTAACCATCCTCTCCATAAATATATATCATCAGTTTATTTATTTATTTATTTTTACATATATATGCAGCCCTTCTCACCACTGTTCCCTCCTCATACTTCAACAATTTACTCACATTGGGTGTGTAATGGGGTATATTGAGGTCAAAGTATACGATTAGGGATTTAGAATTTAATCATGGATTCGACATTATTTATTAGGTGTGGGGTTAAGAACAATGCATATTCAGAGATGTCGATATAGGTAAATGGAGAAAGTGAGGGGCAAATACGATGGCTTAAATTATTTTCTCAACTTCTTAATTTTTAACACTTACAAGTTCGTTGAGTTTAGTTGGTAAATCCTGAACGTTCTCCTTTACTAAGAAGCCAAAATGAAAGAATTAGAGACTATTCAACGAATTTAATCGGCATATTCAAGAAAAACAATTCGAGTTTTAATGTGATAATTCCCTCAGAATTGAAGATTGGATTCAAAGGCTCACTAAGGGTAACTAGTTTTCACTACTTCATTCTTTAAAGTACGAAAGTCGTATTAACTCTTATTTTAAGTTTTCTGCATAGCTATTAACACGTGCAAATGATTTGGATACAAGAATGATCAACATAAGCATTCATCCTAGAGAAACTAGAAAAACGCGTGAACTTAATTCATAAAAGGATGAGAATAAAACGGTTGTGTCATTGCTTGATAACAGAATAGAAGTGAATATTCAAAATTATTCTACCAATTTAATTCAAAAACTTACTTAATTGTTTGAAAATTTTGAACGTGAAATTTTTGTAATTTACTTTAGTTGCTAATGGAAATTGTATGACATACACAATAGATAGAATGGTCCAGATAGAATAGTCCAGATTGCTACGAACTAATGTGCACAAGTGATTATCTATCTACATCCCACCCCCAACTGAAAATTGCAATGGCCTTAGCAGGCGATTTTCAAAAATAGATAGAAAGATATCACCTGATATATATCATTATAAGAATGGCAAGTGTAACAACCTGTACACAAAGCATGCAAACTCCAAGCAGCAGAGATCAAAAGAATATGAAATAGATAGCATTGGATCCATGCATAAAATGGAACTAATCACAAGAAATATAATATAAAAAAAAATTAAAGAACAGAACAGTGATAATATGAACCATGCAACTAAAATACAAAATATACAAAGCATCCAACAATACAAAATATCCCAACAGTATCCAAAAATATAACCAACCAACACATCCAAATCCAACCACAATGACCAAAATATCTAAACAACCCAATAACCAGAAATAATGAACAACACCGATCCCCCAGAAACTAGACATCATCGGCTACGTCCGATAATATATCAATAAAAACATCAGGAGCATCCCCACCGCCACCCTCAGCAATAGTCGGTGCCGCTGGGTCACTCGTGATCGTGGCAGCTGGAATAGATAAGGGTGTGTCAACCACGATAAGAGGAGGTGGAAGTGGTATCTCCGTAGCAGGCGGTGTTGCCGATGATGTAGAAGCTGTAGGATCAATCTGGGAAGGTGGAGCAGCAGATGATGGACCGGTGGTGGATGGTGGAATTACAGGATCTGAGGTAGGTGGGTCGGTGGAAAAGGCAGGAGCAGCTGTAGGTGGATCACTGGGTGGTGGTGCAGAAGCTGCCTGAACTACCTGGTCGACTCCGATCTGTATCAAGATCGCCTCCAGCAGAGTCGTCATCTGATCAACCTTACCCTCAAGTCTAATCATGGCCTCTCTCTTCTCCAATAGCAACTCATGAATAGTCGGGAGAGGCGCAGAAGTAGACTCTCCCTGGGTACGAGCCTGAGATCTCTGTCTCAGCTCAAATCTGGTAACCTCCTTAATAGGATCCATCTCCTCCTCAGAATCATGCTCCTCAGCCTCCGTGGGCGTCCCAGAAGCAGCACCCTCTGTGTCGGTGCCTCCTCCTCTCTTCCTCTTCTCGCCAACCTTGGCCTTGCCTTTACCCTGCCTCTTTCTCTTTTGTGCCTCAGACCGGCGGGAAGCAGTCTCGTCAAAATGGCTACGAGACTGGGCAGTCACATCACCCGCCAATGGAAGTAAACCCGTCTGCTCAATAACCTTGTGAATGGCCCAAGCATCCTTCAGGTGCTTCTTGGCCTGAATGTAATGTGTGGGTTGCCTCATGAAATCATTGTAGAGGCGAGGCAAATAGTTAGGCTGCCGTGTCCCGATCGTATACAACACACGTGCATACCAAGCTGCAATCTTCTCCCGATAAGATGTCACTAAGAGGCAATTGCTGAGGGCGAGGTGCAGCATATGATAATTATCTGTGAGGTAGAAGTCAGAAATAAGGGCCTCGCCATCCCAGCCCGGAAGAGCACCCCCAATGATCTTTCTGATAATAATAGTCGGGGAGAGCAGCGGTATGTCGGGGCAATGCAGACAAACACAATCAGGTACATCGGGGACCCCAATAGCAGCAGAGACAGTGGCCGGACTAAAAATAATCTCCTGGCCATGGAAGAATGAGCGGAGTGTGAATGGAGCAACTGGATCCCTGATCATCGTCGCATACGCCTCCCGGATCCAGGACAGATTTACGTGCTTGGGCTGGGAGAGGAGTGTGTACCACTATGGCATGGCGCGTATCCGGGCAAGATACCACAGAGTGGCCAGCCAAGCTGTCTCGAGGGGCTGCTCAAGCATGACCTTACGCGACTGGAAATATCTGGTGAACCATACCCGGTCTTCTTCGTTTCTGAACCCGTGATCGGGTATAGGGTCAGGTATGGTATGGTCAAATGGCTTGGCTTTGTGATACCCAGTGATAGGGTTCATTGTATAGCCCTGAAACATAAGAAACAAACAAAGAAACATTAAAACAGGGAAAACCAGAAAAGAAAGTGAAACTGTCACACTTCGATAGATCGAGGCATGTTCAATCGATCGAGAACATCGCAGGTTCGATCGCTCGAAACTTGTTCGATCAATTGAAAGGATGCTGGGTTTGATCGCTCGAACCCAGTTCGATCGATCGAACACAGCGAATTGGCAGTCTCGAGCGATGAGAACGGAAAAGATCCGCAAAGAAAATATAGAACAAGACAAGGAAGAAAAAGAATAAATAACCAATGGGGGGCACCCCTACATGAATTGGAAATGAAAAGATCAACGAGGGGGTCTCGGGGCCTAACCTCGATAGACGCGCCGAGTAGAGGATTAGGGTGATGATGATGATGATCAGAGTGCCCAGTTGCTCCTCAATTGATGTTGGTGTATATGGGGGGCCAAGAAACGCGTGAGTCTCCCTCTGTCTTCAATCGCTCGAGGAAGGGAGAAGAAGATAGACTGAGGAAGATACTGAACGACGCCTCGTATAAAAATAGGTTTCGATCGCTCGAGATGGTTCGATCGATCGAAACTTTGATCGATTGAGACCTGCTGAAGCGCTCGAGGTTCTGATGATCTCGATCGGTCGAGAAACGGTCGATCGATCGAACGCTAAAGTTCTACAAGATCATATAATTGATAAATTAAACACCCCCAACTAACCAACATCGGTCTGGACATACAGAATAGTGATAAACAGTTCATTGGTAAGTCATGTAAGCCAAAAACATCAACCTCATAGTAGAAAATTGCAAATTTAAATAAATAAATCCTTAAAATAGCATCCACTTGAAATATTATTGCCCCCACATGGCCTTATTGAAAAAGAAAACTACAATAAAACTGAAAATAACAAAACTTTGTCTAAGAATACACTCCAATTGATGAAAGAAATATGAAATGACATAAAACAATTGGAGTGAAACACTATTCTTCAAGCAGGAAGATTTCGTCTTCCACAACCTCCTTCTCCGTCGGAACTTCAAGTGTAGAGTCTGAACTTGATGATTCCCTTTCCCAGAACAAGCGAAAAGCAGCGAGAACATCATCGAGCACGTCCGATCTTTCTAAGGAATTGATTCCACCGACAATAGGGGATCCGGATGGAGACAAGGATATCGGAGTATAATTGCGCATTGGACGTTCTTCTTGCGGTGGAGTACCCGGGGACCTTATATATGGTCCGAATCCGTGAAAGAGTTGATGTGGAAGGTACAATAGTGGAAATGGTGGATTCATAGTGATATTCCTGACAAAGAGAAACAAAAAAAAAAAAAAACGAAGAAAATAAATTAACTAGAGCAAAAGAAAGAACAAACAAGAAGAAATAAATAAAGCAACACGAAAAGAAAAAAAGAAAAAAAAAAAAAAAAAAAGAATGTGACCAAGAATTAACCTCACTATTGGCCTGATATCCCCAGGTGCACTAGCAGGTAGAGGGCATTGAAGCCGGAATAACAAATAGCTCAAATGGACGTAAATGTAGGGAACCACATGGATGACCAGGAAGTCATCCACATATGTGAATACAGTATTATGGCGTTCTGGCACCACATCCTGTAAGTCCTCATCTTCCCATGGTTCCCACATTGAGTCATTTTCCCACTGTTCCATCAGAGCGTCATTGACTTTCCACACAGCATATCCTTTTGGTTCTCCTTTCTCTTCAGGGAGTTCCATGTGCACAAATGGGTTAATCTGGAAGAGAGCAGGATCATATGGGATGTATCTGTGGGTTAAGTCAACAACGTCTTTGGCTCCTGTCCCTTGGTATGAAGATAGGCAGAATGCTATTTCATCAGCAGTCCACGGCGGGTTCTGATATTTTGAATCAGCCCATGACCCAATCGAGTGAACATCGTCATTTCTCATGTTGGACAGCCTGTAGGAGATAGAAATGGAATAGCAGAGTATGATCAAGATCACAATAAAAAAGAAATAAATAAATGAAAGAACAAAACAAAACGAGAAACAGTACAAAGAAAAAGTACAACAACATTGTTAAAACGCACTTAAGCGTTCTAGGTGGAGGCATAGTCGGACTCATCCAGTTGGATGTGCTCGACCTCTGGTTGGAAATCTTCTAAGAACAATTTTACCCTTTGACCATTGACTTTGAAACTTCAGTCGTTCTTAGGATCAAATAACTCAACGGCCCCATGTGGAAAGATAGATTTGACTGTGAAGGGTCCTGTCCACCGAGATCGGAGTTTTTTGGGGAAAAGATGAAGGCGCGAATCGTATAGTAAAACTTTCTGCCCAGGCTCGAAAGATTTTTGAAAAATCGTTCTGTCATGGCGAGCCTTCAACCTTTCCTTGTGAAGTTTGGCATTGTCATATGCGTCTCGTCGGATTTCTTCCAGTTCCTCCAACTGGAGTTTCCAGAGATGACCTTCTTCTTTAATATCGAAATTTAATGAGCGTGTCGCCCAATATGCTTTGTGCTCGATTTTGACAGGGAGATGACATGCCTTACCATATACTAGCCTATATGGGGACATTCCCAGATTTGTCTGGTAGGCAGTGCGGTACGCCCAAAGAGCATCAGTCAATTTATAGGCCCAGTCTTTTCTGTTGAAACTAACCGTCTTTTCTAATATGTGCTTGATTTCACGGTTAGCTAACTCTGCCTGCCTGTTCGTTTGTGGGTGGTAGGCTAGAGCGATCTTAAGATTCACCCCGTATTTCTTGAGTAGTGAATCCAAAGGCCTATTGCAAAAGTGTTTCCCTTGGTCACTTATTAGGGCTTTTGGGGTTCTGAAACGCGATAAAATATTTTCCTTAAGAAAGGACATTACCGTTTTATGGTCATTGCGTCTTGTCGGTATCGCTTCTACCCATTTTGATATATATTCCACAGCAAGGAGTATATATTCACAGTTATTAGGTTTAGGAAATGGGCCCATGAAGTCTATGCCCCACAATCGAATATTTCAATTATGATGATGGGAGTTAAGGGCATCGAATTCCTTTTTGAAAGTGTACCAAGCTTTTGACATCACTGGCACGATTTACAAAAAGCGTAGGCATCTTTGAACACGGTGGGCCAATAGAAACCGTTGTGCAATACTTTATGTGCAGTCTTTTGGGAGGCAAAATGGCCACCGCAGGCTTCAAAATGACAAGAGGCCAAAATTACAGTTATATCCTCATTCGGAACGGAACGCCTGATGACCTAATCAGAACAATACTTAAATAAGTAAGGGTCATCAAAAAAGAAATGGCGTGAGAACGAAAGGAACCTTTTCTTGTCCTGACTTGACCAATGGCTCGAAGTCTCTCCTGTAACGAGGTAATTTATTATATCCGCGTACCAAGGGAAATTGGAGACAGCCATTAGTTGCTCGTCTGGGAATTCATCTTTTATCGGTACCGGCTCAGTGTTGTCAGTGAAAGTCAGCTGAGATAAATGGTCGGCAACCACATTCTCTACTCCCTTTTTATCCTTGATAGTGATATCAAATTCGTGGAGTAAGAATATCCAGCGGATAAGCCTTTGTTTTGCGTCTCTCTTAGATAGCAGGTATTTGAGGGCCGAGTGATCTATAAAACAGACTATTGGGGACCCTATTAGATAAGACCTGAATTTGTCTAGAGCGAATACTATTGCCAGTAACTCTTTCTTAGTAGTTATATAGTTCATCTGAGTTTCGGTCAGTGTTCAGCTGGCATAGTAGATTACATAAGGCTTGTTGTTCTTCCTCTGTCCTAGAACTGCGCCAATGGCGTAGTCGCTAGCATCGCACATTAACTCAAATGGCAAACTCCAATCGGGTGCCTGTATTATTGGTACAGAGGTAAGGTGTTCTTTTAGTGCATCAAAAGATATTTGATAATTTTTCAACCATTCAAAAGGTGCATCTTTGACTAGGAGTTGGCACAGTGGTCGGGAGATTGCACTAAAATTTTGGATAAAGCGTCGATAGAATCCAACATGTCCCAGAAAAGATCAGATGTCTCAGACAGTACGAGGGACCAGTAAGTTTGAGATAATATCGATTTTTGCTTTATCAACTTGGATACCTTTGTCAGAGAAAATGTGGCCAAGGATAATTCCCTTGGTCACCATGAAGTGACACTTTTTCCAGTTTAGTACTAAGTGTTTGTCCTCGCATCTCGCTAACACATTCTCTAGGTTTTTTAGACAGTTATCAAAACTATGGCCAAACACTGAGAAGTCGTCCATAAAGACCTCGAGTGTCTGTTCAACCATATCACTGAATATGGTTAACATGCACCGCTGAAAAGTGGCAGGTGCATTGCATAAACCAAAAGGCATACGACGGTAGGCGAATGTACCAAACGGATAAGTGAAAGTCGTTTTCTCCTGATCTTCAGGAGCTATTTCAATTTGGTTATAGCCACTATATCCGTCCAAGAAGCAATAAAATTTATGACCCGCCACTCTTTCGAGCATTTGATCCATGAATGGCAATGGAAAGTAGTCTTTCCGGGTCACAGTATTTAACTTTCGGTAATCAATACACATCCTCTATCCAGTGGGGATGCGTGCTAGTACTAACTCGCCATCTTTGTTTGGGATAACTGTTATACCAGCCTTTTTGGGCACCACCTGAGTTGGACTAACCCAAGAGCTGTCAGAGATAGGGTATATTATCCTAATGTCTAGAAGTTTTAAGACTTCTTTTTTCACTACTTCTTGCATATTGGGATTCAGACGCCTCTGCATTTGTCGCGACGGTTTAGCATCTTCCTCCAGATATATCTGATGGGTGCAAATAGATGGGCTTATGCCTTTTAGATCAGCAATAGTCCATCCCAATGCTTCCTTGTGCAGTTTGAGCATTTGAATCAACTTATCCTCTTGTTCTAAATTCAACGTGGATGAGATTATCACAGGATACGTCTTTTCAGTTCCTAGAAAAGCATATTTGAGCTCTTTGGAAGCTCCTTTAATTCCAAATCAGGAAACTAAAAGTTTGACGGCATGGTTAACTTCATTTTTGGAGGCAAGGGTTCATATGGTGTGACCCATATACATTCATCTCTATCTTCCTCCTTAGTTTCCATCATGAGGCAGGCATGATTTAAGGTAACATCCAATGGGGTAGAATTGTTAGGTTGATAAGTAGCGTCAAATTGTGACATAACTACCTATAAAGGATCTTTGTATTCTACAAGATCGGCCTCCTCCTCGATGACTATTTTGATGAAGTTAACTTCTTCTTCGTCCTCGTATTCTTCGGGTCGGGGATTTGAAAATATCTTGACATTTAAAGTCATGTTCCCGATTACGATGGTCATGATACCACTCCTTATTTTGATTGTGGCATCAACGGTGTTGAGGAATGGACGTCCAAAAATCACCGGGATTTGTGAACACGGATTGGACACAAGTTCGGTGTCCAAAATCACAAAATTGACCGGAAAGACAAATGTATCTATCTGTACCAGAACATCCTCCAGTATTCCTCTAAGATATTTGACTTACCTATCTGAAAATTGCAATGCAACTCGGGTGGGTTTGAGCTCACCCAACCCTAGTTGTTTATATACTGAATAGGGCAGCAAGTTTACGCTAGCACCTAGATCAAGGAGTGCGTTGTCTATCCTTTGATTCCCAATTCTACACGAGACAGTTGGGGTGACAGGGTCTTTAAGCTTTGGAGGCAACTCATTTTGGATGATTGCACTTGCTTGGCAAGCGACATAGGCATGTTTCTTCACACTTTGCCTCCTCTTGACCGTGCATAAATCTTTTAGATACTTATCGTAGGCTGGCACTTGTTTAATTGCATCAAGGAGCAGGAGATTAATTTTAACTTGTTTGAACAACTCCAAGAACTCTTGATTCTTTGCCTCGTGTTGGGGCTTCTTGAGCCTTTGAGGGTAAGGCGCGGGGAAAGGGCATTTAGGTAATTCGTCCTTAATGGGCTCCTTTCCAGGCCTTCTTTCAACTTCTACTTCTTTAGGAACATCCTCGTTTGATTCTAATGAATTGTCATTAGTGGACAACTCCTCTTCTTGAGTAGATGGTTTGTTTTTAGTTACCACTTCTTCCTCTTCATACTCCGCGGGAGTAGAATGAGGCATGTTTTTCCCTATGACTTTGCCGCTTCTCAAAGTTGTCACGGCTTTTACCTGTTCATGATTAGGGGGACCATTGTTGTATCCTTTAGGGTTTTGAAGTTTTTGAGCAGGAAATGTTCCACTTGACCCCTCTTGACGTGCATCCATTCTGTCTAATGTCGCAGACGTTTTACTCATCATTTGAATTAGCTGTTGTGTTAAATTCGCGTTAGAGAGTGGTTCTTCCTCTTGCACCTTTTTGTGAGGTGGCACATAAACATTTGCTTGTTGATTATTAGGGGGTTGAGCGTTATTATAGATATTTGTTCTATTTTGATGGAATGGCTGGGACTGCCGGTTGTATTGCCCTTGATATTGATTATTGTTATTGTAGGGCTGCTGTTGTTGGTATTGGTTTTGAGTCTCAACATTGTTTTTCCAATCGAACCCGGGGTGATTCCATCTATTGTTATTTTGTGAATTATAATTATTGTAGGAATTCCCCGCCCCCCTATACCCTTACATGGTATTCATTTCCATGGGGGGTTGTTTTTGAAAATACGACACATTGGGACAGTATTGAGTAGTGTGTCCCAGCATGTTGATTGTGCCACATGGTTCTTCAGGCAAAAACTGCCGAGAACTCTCTCCTTTCATACCCAATTCTTCTACTTTCTTTGCTAGTTCTTCATATTTATTCATCAGATGATCCTCACTTTTTAGTTGGTATAAACTATTCTCTTCCACACAGGATATCTGTGAGCGTGGGACATCGTCTGAATTTGACCACTCGTGGGCATGCTCAGCTAACCACTCAAAATGAGCTTCAGCTTCTTCCGTGTTTTTACGAAGAAATGGCCCTGAAATCATGGTCTCGACCAATTTCTCAGTTTCACCGTTCAATCCTTCATAAAAGTAGCTGATGGTTCGCCATTTCTCGTACCCGTGATGTGGGCATGAGAGTAGAAAATCCTTGAAACGTTCCCAAGTTTGGGTGAATGTTTCATTGCTCTTTTGTTTGTAAGAACTTATTTGTCGTTTAAGCTCAGTGGTCATGCGAGGTTGAAAGAATTTCTTCAGGAAAGCCGTGTTCATCGCATGCCAGGTGTAGATGGACTTTGGCTTCAAGGTGAGTAACCACACTTTTGCTTTATCCTTCTGAGTGAAAGGATATAGCATTAGATGTGTCACATCTACAGGACAATTATGTGAGAAAGTTTTACAAACATCCTCAAAATCCTTGACATGTAGATACGCTTTCTCATTCTCCATTCCATGAAAGGTAGGAAGGAGTTGAATCATTCCATTGTGAAATTGAAATTCGCCTGCATGGGGTGGAATGTGGATACAAGAAGGCGTAGGTGCGTGTTCAGGTGTCATGAGATCGCACAAAGGACGCAGTGAATCGTTAATTGGTACAACCACATTGTCACCGTTTTCACTTTGATTATCCTCCATGGAATCGTTAGGTGTAACTATGGGGTTAACAGAACTAGATGAATTGGATAAATAGAATGGGTTTCCGTAAATTCCTTCGATGGAATTATCGGACATAAAGGGAAAGACCCTAAATAGTTTTTAATCTAAAGAACAAAAGAAAAAGAAAAATAGAAAAAAGGTAAGAATAGATTGAGGTAATCGAAGCGTTAGCTTGTCGCCTTCCCCGGCAACGGCGCCAAAAACTTGACACGAGATTTATTCTGTGTGCGCTTGTGTGCTATACCCAAGTGTAAGAAATTGTGCAAGTAGTAGTCTGGTTAAGTCCAGGTCGATCCCACAGGGAAGGTGTTAAACTAAATACTCAGATTAATCTCAAACAAGAAAATAAAAAAAAACAATATTTTAAAGGAATGTAGAACACTAAGTCCCACAATTTGTCAACTACTAAAGATAAAACAATTGAACTAAATTACTCTAACAACTAATTAATTAATTAAAGCGATAATTTAAAATGTGTTTTTCTTAATAAAAAGGAATGTTGGGATTACACGAATCCACCGCAACCTAGCCATCTACCATGCAGTTGCGTTGAAGCTCAATAGAGCACACTCTCCACAGTATTCCGTATTTCTCTTAGGATAAAGAGTCTATAGTCCTTTCATGACCGGGACCATATCATCACAATTAAGTTTGAAATACACAAAAGCGGTTTAAAACAATGGTTTTGGCTCTCACCTACAATGGTGTTAGCATTGAGGGTTGTTTGCAAAATAGATTGAAGAAAAATGCCTCAAGGCTTAAAGTTCACAGACTGTTTTGAAAAACTGAGCATTTGGGGACAATTTGATAAAAATCCAGTATAACAGAAAGTCTAGGAATACTACATAGAATGTCCTCAAGAATCAGAGAGTTCGATCGACCGATTATATCTCAGTTTCGATCGATCGAGCCTTCTCGATCGATCGAACACAGGAATTATACTGCTGCATGGCAGAGGCTTGAGATCGCGGTTTCATCGTGATCTCCCAACTTGGGAACTACTCAGACATCGTCTGGAGTGTCTTAGATTCGTTTTTAACGTAAAGTTCCATTAAAGGCGTGTTTGTTTGTGATTTTTGCAATGAATCTATCAAAACTAATTGTATAACTATAACTAACATGCAAGACTACTGGATAACAAGATATATTACTATAAACTAAGTGCAGAACGTAAACGAAATAACCTGAAAACAAAAACTTGTATTGAACTAAGGGAAATCCAAACCAAACAATGTGTAACCTTGATGAAAACCTACAAAATACACAAAGTGAAGCTCTCTACTCTCTATAAACTGATGAAAAATGAAAGTGGGCATCCTTATGGACGTATATAATACAAGTATTTATACTTAAACACCAATGCTAGGGTTAACATCCCGTTTCCGCTGCGTACGCGTATAATCTGATAAAATTCATGTTCGATCGATCGAACATCTTTCGATCGATCGAACCTCTAGGGTCTTCGAGCGCTTGAACTTCTATCGATCGATCGAACCTTCGATCGATCGAATGGTCTTCAATCGATTGAGGTTCACTTTTCATCTTTTACTTGACTTCATTAAAATTCAGTACTCCCTTTTATCTTTTCCATCTACTTCTTTACACAGCAACAGTAATCTGCACAAACTACAGCTAAAACAAATAACTTATCATAGTTTAATCAAATTGTGTACAAACTAGCATTGTAATTCAAATTGCAGATAAATGAAGGAATTGTGAAATAATTTAGCACAGTTTCTTCTTTTAGCGCGGTTGTATTTTACAATTACCCCCGCTTGTCAAGGAGCATGTGAATTTCATTCATGGATTGTTTGAGGTTAATATGTCTTTGTGGAGGTAAGTTAACGGTTGAATGGGAGGGAGTGCTTAAAAGTTTTTCTTTATCTTTTGAACTTAAAATTGAGAATTTTGTGGGTATATTCACTATAAACCCTCACAAGACAGCACTCGTCCATTAGGGGAAACCTAGTGGTTTAACGGCTTGTTGCATTTTCTAAATGCAACCACGATTCCTGCGAAAGTGAGTTAGGAGTATCTCTTTCTTTTTAGTTTAGTTTTCTTTAGTTTATTTTCTTGTCCTATAGTCGTTGTAGTATTAGTTTAGCTTGTTTTCATTGTCGCTATATCGCTAGGGACTAGGAATAAGCTAGTTGGGGGTTGTGACAAGCGGGAGTATTTGTAAAACACAACCGCACTAAAAGAAGAAAATACACTAATTTAGTTCACAACTTCTTGTCATATCCTCACTTTGTATCACAATGCCAGCTTTTACGCAATATGATTAATCTATGATAAGTTGTATTATTTTAGCTAATATTTTTGCAGATTATTGTTTTGCTGTGAGAAGAAATGAATAACAGGATAAAGGAAATGCTGGATTACAAACAAGAGCATTCAAAGCTGAAATATAGAGTTTGAGCGATCGAATATGTTCAATCGATCGAGATTTCGATCAATTAAGGACGGTTCAAGTGCTCAAGAAATCTAGAAGTTAAATCGATCGAGTGATGTTCGATCGATCGAATATGCCTTTTATCAGAACTTACGCGCACGCAGTAGAAACAGGTCTTGTAACCCTAGCCTTTAGTTTGTCTATAAATATAAGTTGTAAAGACGTTCAGGAAGACGCCCACTTTATTTTTCATCAGTTTACATAGAGAGAAGAGAGTTTGTTCTTGATTTTCATAGGTTTAACGATTTGAATATTGCATTTGGGATTGATTTCTGTGGTTTAATATAAGTTTCTCCATTCTAGGTTCTATAATCTTAGTTGATTTATATTTTGCTTGCTTAATGTCGTAGTTTAATCTATTAGAATCATTAGTTCTTGTAGTAGTAGTTTTAAATCACTTAGTTTCATAGTTTTTCCATGTTTAAATTATAACCAAACAAAACCTTAATGAATATTTGCTTTAAAAACGAATCTATGACATTCCAGACCATATCTGAGTAGTTCCAGGGCTGGGAGATCATGATAAAATAGTGATCTCCAACCTCTTCCATGCAGCAGTTTGAAACCTGTATTCGATTGATCAAAGTTAGTTCGATTAATCGGACCAGAGATATAGTCATGCGATCAAAGACATTTCAATCGATTGAGAGATGACAATATTCGATCGAACAAAAGCGCACTGATCGATCGAACTCTCTGATTCTTGAGAACATCCTACGCAGTATTCCTAGACTTTCTGCTTTAGAGATTTGTTATCAAAGTGTCCCCAAACGCTCAGTTTGTTGAAACAGTCTCTGAACATAATGCCATAAGGCATTTCTCTTTAATATCTTTTGCAAACCACTTTCAATGCTAACACCATTGTAGGAACGAGTCTTAACTATTGTTTCAAACCGCTTTTACATGTTTCAAATTAACTGTGATGATATAGTCCCTGTCATGAAAGGGCTATGGATTCTTTACTCTAAGAGAAATACGGAATACTGTAGAAGATGTACTCCATTGAGCTTTAATGTAACTGCATGGTAGATGGTTAGGTCACTGTGGATTTGTGTGATCCCAATTTTCCTCTTTATTAAGTAAAAACCCATTTTAAATATCGCTCTAGTTAATCAGTTGATCACCAGTTAATTCAATTGCTTTATCTTTGTAGTTGTTATTTGTGGAATTTTATGTTCTACACTCTTTAAAAAAATTGATTTTTATTTTTTCCCTTTTAGAGTTTAATCTAAGTTTCTAGTTTTCAACCTTCTCTATGGGATCGATCTGGTCTTAACCAAATTACTACTTGCACGATCGTTTACACTTGAACGTAGCACAAGCACACACAAATAATTCTCATGTTATGATGATAGTGATGAAGATGATGAAATGGCTATGATCACTCGTAAGTTTAAAAGGTTCTTGAGGAGAGACAAATCCTTTGTAAGAAAAGGACAAAAGGAATGTAAAACCAAGAAAGATCCAATCATTTGCTTCCAGTGCAAAAAGCTCGGACACTTCAAAGTCGATTGCCCATCAAGCAAAAGGCAAAAATGGCAATGAAGACAACAACTAGGGATGATTCTGAAAATGAGACATCCGAATATGAATCAAGTGATGATGAAGTTGCAAACATTTGTCTCATGGCACATGAAAGTGATGAGGTAGACTCTAACTATGACTCTTGTAATGAATCTCATAACTATGATGAGCTTCAAAATACATTTGATGAACTGCATGAGGAATTAGAAAGTTTAGGAACCAAATACCTTGCTCTCAAAAAGAATTTTTCTTTACTCTCAAATGAACTTAGTGAATTAAAATCACAAAATGAATCTTTGAGAAAAGAAAATGAAATGCTTGCTTCAAGAAGCATTCCTTCAAATGATCTTGAAAAAGAAAATATTGAGATGAAGAAACAAGTTGAAGATTTGGCTAAAACTTTAGCAAAATTCACTCATGGAGAGCAAAATTTAAATATACTTTTGGGAAAACAAAGATATGTGTTTGATAAAGCCGGATTGGGTTTCAATCCTACCTATAAAGAAAAGAAGTACAACAATTTCTTTTCAAGTGATGCCTCTACTAGTTCTAGTTCTTCAAACAAATCTCATCAAAGCATTGTTACAAAATGATCCACTTCAAGCAATTTCAATCCTTATGTGACTTGTCATTATTGCATGAAAAAGGGGCATGTGAACTATAAATGCCCAAATAGAAGAAAAACCACTATGGTTTTGATTGAAAAGGGAACCACACCTTCCTTTGCTAACAAAAGTAGACCCAACAAATATTGGGTACCAAAGAGGGTTACTTAAGCTTGTTTTATAGGTGTGCTTAAAATCCCCAAGCAAGGATAAATGGTTCTTGGATAGTAGATGCTCTAGACACATGACCGAAGACAAATTAAAGTTCTCCTCTCTCTCCCAAGGATGGTGGAAATGTCACCTTCAGAGACAATTCCAAGGGAAAAATCATCGGCATAGGTAAAGTTGGTAAGAACTCTTCTTTATTTATTGAGAATGTGTTACTAGTTGATGGTCTTAAATATAATTTGTTGAGCATTAGTCAATTATGTGATAAAGGTTTTAAAGTTATATTTGAATCAAACTATTGCATGATTATGAATTCTAAAGATGATAAAGTGTTATTTATTGCATATAGAGATGAAAAGTTTTATACCATTGATTTTGATGATATCTCTTCTCAAGATGTTAAATGCTTTGCCGTGTTGAGTGAAATTAGTTGGCTTTGGCATAGACGATTAGGACATGCTAGTATGGATCTTCTTTCTGATTTATCAAAAAATGATTTAGTCAAAGGTTTACCAAAAACAAAGTTTGTTAAGGATAAGATTTGTGATGCTTGTCAACTTGAAAAACAAACAAAAACTTCTTTCAAAAAGAAAAAGGAGATCTCTACTAGTAGGCCCCTTGAATTGCTTCATATAGATCTATTTGGTCCTAAACATGTAGCAAGTATGAGTGGAAAAGTGTATGCATTCGTAATTGTTGATGATTACTCAAGATTTACGTGGGTCATTTTTCTTGCTCATAAAGATGAGGCTTACCAAAATTTTGTAAAAGAGTTCAAAATGATAAAGGGTATGCCATCAACAATTTTAGAAGTGATAGAGGAAGAGAATTTGACAATAAAGATATTTCAAATTTTTGTGATGAAAATGGTTTTGGACATAATTTTTCGGCACCAAGAACTCTACAAGAAAACGGCGTTGTTGAAGGAAAAATAGATCACTTTAAGAAATGGCAAGAACTTTATTGAATGAACACTCTTTGCCTTAATACTTTTGGGCCGAAGCAACTAGCACTTCTTGTTATGTTATTAATCGTTTTGTTATTAGAATAATCTTGGTAAGACTCCCTATGAACTTTTGAAGGGTAGAGAACCTAACATCGGTTACTTTAGAGTTTTTGATTATAAGTGTTTCATTTTGAACAATAAGGATAACTTAGGTAACTTTGACACTAAGTCTGATGAGGGTATCTTCCTAGGTTATTCACAAAATAAGCAAGGCGTATAGAGTTTTTAATAAGAAGACCTTAGTTGTAGAAGAGTCCATGCATGTAGTTTTTGATGAGGCAAATCCCTTTAGAAGAAGGAATGATGATGATGATGTTGTTGTAGAAAGCCTAGATGGAGCTAGTACTTCAACCTCCATTCCCTTAGAAAAGCCTAAGGAAGGTTCCCCTATACCTCTAGAACATTTTAGGGATAATATTAGAAATGACCTCCCTAGAGATTAGAAGACCGTTCCTAGTCATTCCATTAATCAAATCATAGGTGACCCCGGTCAAGGAATTGCTACTAGATCCTCTCTTAGAAACATTTGCAACAACCTAGCTTTCCTTTCTCAAATAGGACCTAATAACATAGAGGAAGCCGAGCAAGGTGATAGTTGGATTATGGCTATGTAAGAAGAGTTGAACCAATTTGAGAGAAACCATGTTTGGACTTTAGTTCCTAGACCCAATGTTCATTCCATCATAGGAACCAAATGGGTGTTAGAAATAAGAAGGATGAATCAGGAGTTGTGATTAGAAATAAGGCTAGATTGGTAGCCCAAGTATAACCAAGAAGAAGGAATAGACTATGAAGAAACCTATGCTCCCCTAGCAAAATTAGAAGCCATTAGAATGTTACTTGCTTTTGCTTGCCACAAAAATTTTAAACTTTTTCAAATGGATGTAAAAAGTGCCTTTTTAAATGGTTTTATAGCGGAAGAAGTCTATGTCAAGCAACCTCCCGGATTTGAAAGTTCACAATTTTCCAATCATTTCTTTAAACTTTCAAAGGTTGTATATGGTTTAAAACAAGCTCCTCGTGCTTGGTATGATTGTCTTAGAAATTATTTGCTTGATCTTGGATTTACTAGAGGAAAAATTGACACCATTCTTTTTATTAAACATTCACATAATGATATACTACTTGTTTAAATCTATGTGGATGATATCATCTTTGGTGCTACAAATGGAAAGGTGTGAAGAATTTGCAAAATGCATGCAAGATAAATTTGAAATGAGTATGATGGGAGAACTAAATTTCTTTCTTGGTTTACAAATCAAACAACATAAATATGGCATTTTCATAAACCAATCCAAATACATTAAAGATTTATTGAAGATATTTGGTTTTGAAAATTGTAAACCTATTGCTACTCCCATGAGTTCATCTCTCAAGCTTGAAAAAGATG
Source organism: Hydrangea macrophylla (assembly GCA_033977485.1). Lineage (NCBI taxonomy): Eukaryota > Viridiplantae > Streptophyta > Magnoliopsida > Cornales > Hydrangeaceae > Hydrangea > Hydrangea macrophylla. Next base: position 35,226,105 of record CM066992.1, read on the forward strand.
AATCAAGAAAACTTGTTGATATAAAAAATTTCTGTGGCATAATAGGTAGCCTGTTGTATCTTACCACTAGTAGACCAGACATTATGTTTAGTGTATGTCTTTGTGCTAGATTCCAATCCTCACCTAGAGAGTCGCATGTTGTAGCCGTTAAGCGCATCATTAGATACTTGTTAAGCACAATTGACTTAGGTTTATGGTATCCTAAGAACACTCCCTTTGACTTAGTTAATTTTTTGGATGAGGACTTTGCTGGTTACAAAGTGGACCGCAAGAGCACATGTGGCATGTGTAACTTTTTAGGACACTCCCTAGTCTCTTGCTTTAGTAAGAAACAAAATTCCGTAGCTTTGTCCACAACAAAAGCCGAATATATTGCTGCCGGTAGTTGTTGTGCACATGTTCTCTATATGAAACAACAATTGGATGACTTTGGACTTCACTTTGATCACATTCCTCTTAGATGCGATAACACTAGCACAATTAGTCTCTCTAAGAATCCCATTCAACATTCTAGAACTAAGCACATTGAGATTAGACACCATTTCATTAGAGATCATGTTGAAAAGGGGAATGTCGAACTTGTTTTCATCGATACAAATGGAAAGATGGGAGGATATTGTAGACACCCCATTTTGTCAGCTATCAGATTTAGGAGACCCATAGCTTGGTGGTTCACAATGATCAAAAAAGACTCAAAAAGGACTCCTGGAAGTTAGTTCTATCTCTCAAAATGCTCAGAATGACCAAAATACCCCTAAAAGCCCAAACACTCCCAGATTTGAACCGAAAGTTCTGGAAACATGCTACGTCATAAAAAAAAGCTAAAAGTGAGTTTTGAAGCAAAATAAGATGAAATCGTCAGCTCCCAGAGACCCCTGGAAGTCCCGAAAGTTCTCAAAAAGTCCCCGTTAACCGGTTTGACCAAGGATTAACCATGTTTGACCAAGGTTTGATCGAAATTGTCCAAATTCATCAAAAAGCTCTGAGATCATTCTACATCATGTGGAAAGTACTAAAACAAGTTTTAAAAGAAAATTAGACAAAAACGTTAGCTCACAGGAGCTCCTAGAGGGTCCTAGAACTTCTTGGAGGTCCTTGGTTTGACCAGTTTGACCAAAGTTGATTTTAAAATTGGAGCACCGTATTATTTTTCAAACATTTTTCATGGATACTAGAGGTCAATAGCTTTCCATTGATATATCGCACATAATTCCTGGATTTAAAATGAATTTATTATGAATTTTGGAAGGTGAAAAAGACAGTCAAATCGGCTTTTATCGCGAATACCGCAAGACTTTTCAAAGTGACATATCTCCAAACTATTTTTCATGTAAATTAGACTCCATTACCTTTTCAATGGTATATCACAACCTCAGTTTGGAGTTCATACGCATTTTCTGTGAATTTCGGACAAAATAGAGCCTTTTCGCGAATACCGAAACCTCTGGGGGCGTAAATAAAAATTTCTAGGCATCTGAGGAGCAGTACCGTGGTGGCACTGGCCCACTACCACGGCGGCACATGGCCAGTGCTGTGGCACAGTCAACCCCCGCAGAGTCCATTTTTGTAATTTATTTTGGGGGTCCAAATTGAATAATTGAAGACCAAAATGATGTACTTTTATGTTCACAGATGTTTGGGACCAATGGGAGTACTTTCTAAATCCCAAAAGCACCCCCAAATTGGCCTATATAAATCCCCGTGTGTTCTTCATTTTAGGGGGGCCAAGTTTAAAGTTTGAGAAAGTTGTAGAGAGAAAGAGAGATAGAGATAGATTTAGAAGAGAGAAAGGGAGCTTCTCCCACTGATTTTCTATAAGAAAGTGAGTTCTAATCTTGTTTTCTTCCATTATCTCTCATATGCTTCACATTTAAATACCCCCCCAATCACCATTCTTGAGCATTCTTGAGTTAGGAAACTACTTCCATGTCCAAATTTCAATATCTATGAGTGAAACACCAAGCTACAAGTCCAATATCACATTGATTATCATCTATTGATTGCTATTTACTTGCTTGTTTATATATGTTCATTTCTTCTTCCCTCATTTCTTCTTGATTTTTTTTTGATTACTTACTAGTTCATCATCATCTAGGTGATGACATGAAGTTTGAGGAAAGTGAATCCTTATAGATAGTAATTCTTGACCTCAAAAAACATGTTTGATAGATGATGATTCCAACTTCAATACTTTCAAAGTATTCTTCAAGTTATGCTTAAATCAAAACAATGTCCTCCAACAATATTGGAAGTTCTTGATAGAAGTTTGATGATGATGTTCTAAGTTGTCTTAATCCCCTTTTTGTGCTGGAAATGTGATTTCAAAACCCCTATTCCAAACCCCTTTAAAACCCCCCAACATTTGGATTCCAAGAAATAAGCTTTGTTTTACCAAAAATCTTCAAAACAGTGAATGATCCGAGTTCAAAATTTCTCTAGAACTCAATACTCAATGTATGAATGCAAGACCACTTGGAAATTCTTCCTAATTCATTATATAACACCCATGATTTTTGGCTTGACTTGAAAACGCATGGAAGGATTCCATTTTGGTCCAAACATTCTCTCTAGATATTCTGTTTTTGCTATCACAGCAACTTGGTTGACTTTCAACTTGTTTTCCAGACAACATTTCCACAATGTGTGGCCCCAAATAATTTTTCCCTTGAACTTCAGTGTCTCAGGGAACTTTCTGTATAATATGGGCCTCCAAATGTTTTGCTTTCAATTTCTAAGAATTTTCAACATTTCAGTCGACAGTACAGACTCTGTTTCTGAGTAACCTCTATTGTTTATACGATTTCTCTCAATCTGTAATAGTTGTTGAAGATTGACTTTTTGATATGTGTTCTAGACACAATAAGGATAATCTCCATAAAAAAGCATGAACTCAAAGCATTTCTAACCCGACTTTTCAATTTCTACAAGATTAACTCACTGTTCTGTCTACTATTCACAGCAAGCATACTTTTGCTTTTATTCTTTGATTTGATGCAGACATGCATTCCAAATTAGTTCATATCTTAGGAAGTAGTCCATACTACATTTGTACATATCCTATGATGATTAATCCTTCATACATTCATGCATACTCTAGACTTCCAAGCCACTTTAGAAAGTCCATGTACACAAACACACTACAACCTTTGCACATTTTAGGATCATGCATTGCATCCATGCAAGATTTGGGGTTTTTGTGACTCCTAATCCAAGAAGATTATAAGGAATGAAATTGATCATACGTTCATGTTTTTCCCCGATCTAATCTTCCTTTCTCATCCATCCCAGGGATTGAGATATCTTCTTTTCTCAATATTAACATGCATCATACTAGCTTGCTAATCATATTTTGATATCTTTGATTATTTGTTTCGAGAATAACTCATGTCCCCCTTTAGATTAGGAAAACTTGATTATTTGATATGTGATTAGATGATTTTTCCTAGGATCTTTTGTGTGATCTTTCACCTTTGCATTGTGTGATATTTGGCTAAATCTTGTGAATGATATCTTATCTTTTGATCTTCCATTTCAAGATTATTATGTGATGTAATATAATATCATAGTATTAATTGTCGAGCCAAACATAGTATAAGATGATTATTTGGATGCTAATTGAGGCCCGTCGAAAGACGGGGCGAGTTGAGGGTGTTCTAGTCGTAGCAAAGGCTCCTTCCTCTCTCGTACCAAAACCCCGAGCCAAGTTCTTTGGTTTTGAAGGGTCGGTGCCCTTTATCCATTTAGGTGAGTCAAATTAGATTTCTTGGTTCCTTAAAGACCAAGTGGCGACTCTGTATCTGTTTTCAAGAGACGTCACTTTTCTTCAAATCAACTTTGATTTCAAAACTAAAGGAAAATCCATTCCGAAACCCCAGAAACAGAAACCAGGGGTGGGCCCACGGAGGCCGCATGTCCACAATCTGGCGACTCTACTGGGGATTTTTATTCTTCAAAACAAAATAATACAGAAGTTTGACTCATAAGAAGTATCTTAAAATCATCTTTCACTATGTCTGGTTCACTGTATTACACTTTTGCATTTCCCCTTCCAACTGTGTCTGAAACACGGCGTTGAAATTGTTTAGGTCTTGCTGTGCCATGGCACAAGTCACCTTTGATACTGTACCTTCCAAGGTATATCAAAAAGAGTAAAAACCTCTGTATTGTCTCTCTGACGGTATATTGGAACTCTCGTCAACGGACCAACTTTGACTAAACCCAGCCTTTGCATGTAGATTCGTGTAGAACTTTTCATAGGACTGTTCATTTATCTTTTTAGATAGCATAATGTGACATAACTACTGTATGCCCTGACAGGATTACTTGCGCGGTGTAGACGCTTATGTGGCATGAGGCAGAACCTCTTTCTTATGATTCCCATGGCAATCACTCATATGTAATTACATTGAGTTGACTTGCCTAGGCACCATGATAAGGATGTCTGCTCCATGATCACAAGGATATACACCGCAAACCTTGTTTGTTGGTCCTAAGACATAGGAGTATGAAAACTTGCTAGACAGTATGATCACTATCTTCACTTTTCCTGTCATATATCCCTATTTCTCGCAAAACATTGCCTGAACTATCCAGGTATCCCTGCTTCTCTTAGCAACTCTGTCCAAATCACCCAGAAACCCCTGTTTCACCCAGAAACTCTAAAATCCCTGTTTCTCGCAGAAACTCTTACATATACCTGTTTTTTTCGGAAACTCTGCCCAATTTATCCAGATTTTCCAGAAATTCTAGTTTCACCCAAAAATCCCTATTTTTCCCCAGATTACCCAAAAACCTTAGTTTCTCTTAGAAACTCCGATATACTTGTTTCTCCCAGAAACTCTGTCCGACTTACCCAAATATACCTGTTTCTCCCAGAAACTCTATCCAAATTTCCCAGAAATACCCAAAGTACTTGTTTCTTCCAGAAACTCTGCCCAAATCACCTAGAAATGCCCAGATATACTTGTTTCTCCTAGAAACTCTATCCATATTTCTCAAAAATAACCAAAATACTAGTCTCTCCCAGAAGTTCAGTCTAAATCAACCAAAAATCCCTATTTCTCCTAGAAACTCCCATGACTTCTGAAAATTCCTCCGAATCTTCCAAATCCCTGTTTTTCCCAAAAACTCTGTCCAAACTTCCTAAAATATCCCAAAAATCCCTGTTATCCCTTGGTGATCATTTTGGAAAGTAAGGTTAGAACACTCTATATAGCTAGGACCTTACTTGTTTAACTGCTATCTGTTATCAATAGGAGCATCATATAGATTAGGGCTTGCATCCGCATGCACCATTCTCATTAGTCTGCACACACTGTCTCAGTCAATCTGTACATAATTCAGTCCATCTTCGTTAACATCATTGTCATTATTTGTCTAGTTGTCACTATCAGAATCTGATACATCCCTCCTCTCGAATCTGTAGGTCAATATAGATTCCCGTAGTCAGCAACTGGGATCCTCATCCTGAGTCAGATGTTCGAACAGTCATTTGGTCATAATTAGCCAGCTAAGTCATTCCAACATAAATCAGGAAGAATTAGAAAACAAAGTCACTGAGTTGGGAGCAACCATAAGCCATCAATCTGATCTCATGGCCCAAGTTTTGAGTTTCATGGAAGAATTGAAACAGCAGCAGCCACAATACCCACATGCACCACCACTAGTAGGGTTCATGCCACCACCACCACCACCTGGGTTTGTACCACCTCCCGTCATTGTACTTAAGAATAACGGGGAAGAATAATGGTTTCATGGGGTCCCGCCACCTGTATATGAGAAAAAATTTCAAGAAAAGATCGATAAAGTAGACAAGCTGGAAAGTGTGTTAAGAAAGAGCAAGGGGGTTAGCGATTACATGCTAGATCTGGAAGGCTTGTTTGAACCCGTCAAAGTGAAACTGCCTGAGAACTTCAAAATGCCAGAAATTGATCGCTTCGATGGGACCAATAACCCAAAAAGTCACATCAAGTTGTGTATGAACATCTTCCAATCTATGAGATGCACTCATGAGCACATAGTTATGCTGTTCCCTCAAACCCTCAAGAATGGCACACTATCCTAGATCCTAACTCTTGAAGTCTCCTAGACCCGAGTCTGGGAAGATGTTGCTAGAACTTTTATTGATCACTACACTTACAACCAAGAGTATGACATCACCATCCGAGACCTAGAGACGACCAGGCAGAACATCAATGAGTCTTTCACTGCGTTCTTTAGCAGATGGAGAAATAAGGGGCCCAAATGATCCACAGACCTGGTTAGAAAGAGCAAGTACGTATGCTGGTCAAGAACATGCAACCAGTATACCACAACATGCTATTCCATCAATCCATCTCCAAATTTGAAGAGCTGTTTGAAATAGGCACCAAAATAGAAGATGTCATTAGAGAAGGAAAGTTCAAGAAGGATGAACCCCATCACCAGTCCAAGAGACCCAACTATCCCCTGCCCTCCTCAGATGTCAGTGCACTTAGTAACCAACCAATGGACTACCCTCTCCGTCCATACCAGTCTATTCCTCCAAATCGCCTAAAAGGCCCTCGCGAATTCTCCAAACTTGATGTTCCCCTTTCTACAGCCTTGGAGCACCTACTCAGAAAGGGCCACCTACAGCTCCTCCCTCACAAGCCGCTACCGGATCCCTTACCCTCCCACTACAACATGAGCCCACGATGTGTTTACCACCAAAATCTAGGCCATGCCACCGATCAATGCATCTGCCTTCGCCATGACATTCAGAACCTCATAGAGGATGTACCACATCCTAATCCTATCCACTATCATGGCTTGGATCAACCACTCGAGTGATCCCTTTTGATGATGCGAAAGAGTGTTGAAGCTATGCAGTAAAGTGATGGTGTCTGGAACTTCTACTAAAAAAAATAGAAGAAGAATAATAAATGGGTCGCAAAGACACTCCATGTAATACCAGGTCGAGTCTAATCGAGTTTGCTTTATGATTTGAGTCTATTTCAAGTTTATTCTTATGGTCAAGTCTATCTATTTTCAAGTTCAGTCGAGTCTATACCAATGTAATCCTTCTCTTTTGTTGGAATGAAAACTCGTGTGTTTAGTAAAAAATGCATGAATCACTAAACTAAAAATTTCACTTTTCAAATCACCACGCTAATAAATTTTTGCATAAAAAAAAGAATCCTAAAAAGGTCAAAGTCTATTTCGCACCAACACCGAAGAAGAGATGAGAATTGAATAGTCTTACTTTAAGAATTTAAAGATGCTCTTGCTTCAATCTTGAAAAGACATGCTTGAAACTGTCTTGGGGCTTGCCCAACACCTTTCTCCCACCATTACAAAGCATTGAGCCCAATCTAATGGGGAGCCATACAATATGTCTGTTGAAAGCAGTGCAGACTTAGTCTTTGATGGTAGCCAAACACTTTCAATGAGTTTATTCTCCCCTTTAAAAAAAACAAAACAAAACAAAACAAAAAAAGAGAGAAAAAAAAAGAAAGAAAAGCTCGCTAGGTTGAAAATCCGAAAGGGCACCTAGGCAAAAGTTAGAGCTGAAAAAGGTGTTGATTTCCAAGATCTGACCTTTGCCAGTTAAAATGATGGAGAAAATGAAAGGAAGAAAATTTTGGTGATACAGAGAATTGTACACTTCAAGGTACATCATGAGAATATGCTTGGATCACATTTCAAAAGGCTCGGAACAACCACAAATAAATTTTGAGAACTGACATGCACATTCTAGAATTCTGAAATTGTGATCAAAAGATCTCACAAGAATCAAATACATGAAAAGTAAAATTGACTGGCTAGGCAAAAGTGAAAAGGATCAATCCTCAAAAAGAAAAGAAAAGAAAAAAAAATGGGTGACTGAAACTGAATCTTCTAATTCAAGGATACCATAAGTGACTTAAGTTTGAACTTCTTTGAAGATTGGTTTGAAAAACCCTGAACCGATTTATTTCAAAGCCTTGCCTTGAACTATGCTCGACCTGATTCCCACTCGGGGATACGTAGGCAATCGCATCGGTTCGGTCGACACCATCATAATCAACCCCCTTCTTTCAAACCCTTGGCCCGAACTACGTTGGACCTGATCCCCACTTGGGGGTAAGTAGGTAGACTTTCAAAAAGAAAAGAAGGATGGCTCGCTAGATCGCAAATTCGAAAGGATGCCTAGGCAAAAATTAGAGCTAAATCCTAGGTGAGGAATTACAAAAGAGAGAAAAGAGCTCGCTAGGTCACCTCACCAGTACCTAGGCAAAAGTTATGAGCATATGAGAGATTAAAGTCACAGTCCTTGCCTCGAGCCAGAAATAACCTACCACACTAGGGGCAAACTTTGGCTACCGCCTCGTTTGCCCGAATTTACTATCTACCTTTCATACAAGGGGCCAACTTTGGTTGCCTACCTCATTTGCTTAAACCTTCAAAGAGCCATCATCCAAACTAGGGGCAAACTTCAGCCACCTACCTCGTTTGCCTATGAATTCCACTTCCTACACCTCAAACTAGGGGCAAACCCCGTTTGCCTAACATGATCCCTTCACACCAAGGGCGAGTTTTCAAGTCACCAAGCTTGTTTTGAAAATTTCAAAATAGAGCATCTTTTATTCTAAAAGCTAAGGCACTAATTCCAAGCACTTCATGGGAGAAGTAGAGAATTGATTAGATCAATAGGGAGGAATTTTTAAAATCCAGATTTATCAGCAAAGTGCTATCATATTAAGATGAGGAGTGAACATAAAAGATGAGTGGTACATCGTTTATGACAAAGACACATTAAATTATGCTAATTTCGGCACTTCGTGTCTTTACTTCTGTCGAGTCAATCCTTCTTTAGTTGAGTAAGTAATAATCTGATCAAAACTGTATCAGAGTTTAAGGTTCATACAAACCAATCCAACTTTCCTTGTCATTGTTCCTGTCAAGTCCATTGTCCTAACGGTCTCAAATGTGTGGGTTTAAAGTGATTCCCAATTATAAAACAAGTGGATACAAGCAGAAGTTCAAAAAACCATTACTGCACTTGTCAAGGCTACAACATGATAAGTGCCCCAAGAATCTTGAGCATTAGTGGCAGTCATAAGTCAATCTGTAAGATCCACTGGCAACCTTCTTCCAGTTCCCCAGTAACCAAACCAAAATCATGTCACAAATTTCTTTCATCCCCAGTGGATTTGCTCTATTTTCAGTGCAACCATCCCCTCCCCGGCAGAATCTTCTCATCCCCAGCAAAGTCATCTCTAGAAAAGTTCCCTTACCAAATGTGGTGTATCCCAATCAAAACCACAACCGCACCTCAAAAGAAACCATTTTCATCTCAGAAAGGGTTGTCACCTTCCCCACATAATTTGTCCACTCCTAATAGCCTTGTCCCCAAAAGAGCTATTTTTCCGCCAACAAGTTCAGTTCATCTTTAGTACAATCACTTACTCCATTGACTCTCAAAAGAGTCATTTCATCCCTAACAAATTCAATTTTATCCCAAGCAGGCTTCTCAATTCATACATCATCAGTTCAATTCATGACAGTCATAGTGGTTCACTATCGACTCGTCATCTCGATTCGTACATCGTCAATTCTTCTGGTCATGGTTAGTCCAACTGTCAGTCTAATCCATGACAATCATAGTAGTTCACTGTCGACTCATTATCTCGATTCATACATCGTCAGTTTAATCCATCACAGTCACAGTAGTTCACAGTCCTCTCAATTAGTACATCGTCAGTCTAATCTATGACAGTCACAGTAGTTTATTGTCGACACATCATCTCAATTCGTATATCGTTAGTTCTTCCAATCACGGTTAGTCCAACTGTTGATCTAATTCTGACAGTCACAGTAGTTCATTGTCGACACGTCATCTCAATTCGTACATCGTTAGTTCAATCCATGACAGTCACAGTAGTTCACTGTCGACTCATCATCTCGATTCGTACATCATCGGTTTAATCCATGACAGTCACAGTAGTTCACTGTCGACTCGTCATCTTGATTCATTCATCGTCAGTTCAATCCGTGATAGTCACAGTAGTTCACTGTCGATTCGTCATCTCGATTAGTACATCATCAGTTCAATCCTGACAGTCACAGTAGTTCACTGTCGACTCTTCATCTCGATTTGTACATCGTCAGTCCAATCCTGACAGTCACAGTTGTTCATTGTCGACTCTTCATCTCGATTAGTACATCTTCAGTTCAATCTATGGCAATTACAGTAGTTTACTGTTGACTCGTATCTTGATTCGTACATTGTCATTTCAATCCATGACAGTCACAGTAGTTCATTGTCGACTCGTCATCTCGATTCATACATCATCAGTTCAATCTATGATAGTCACAGTAGTTCACTGTTGACTCATCATCTCGATTCATACATCGTCAGTTCAATCCATAACAGTCAGAGTAGTTCACTGACTACTCGTCATCTCGATTCTACATCAATAGTTTAATCCATGATAGTCACAATAGTTCACTGTCGACTCATCATCTCGATTTGTACATCGTCAGTTCTTCTGATCACGGTTAGTCCAACCATTGGTCCCACCCATGACAGTCATGGTAGTTCATTGAATACTCGTCATCTCGATTCATGCATTATCATTTCAATAATCATCATTATTTTATCATCACTCCCATTTAAAATATGTCGTGTTCATCATTCTCATTCAAAATCTTGGGCTTCCATGTCCATTAATAGGGCCTCCGTGTCCGTCGCTTGACATCTCAGGCTTTCATGTCCATTACTTGAAGTCTTAGGGCTTCAGTGTCCGTCCCCTAATTTCCAAGACTTCTGTATCTGTTAGTTATCTTTAATTGTCGTCCTCAAGGACCCCATATCCGATCCCATTCGCTTGCTGAACACACTAGCCAAAATTCAGAAGTTTGCTCCAAGACCCAGAGTCTTCAACACCTTGGTATCCTTATCGCGATCTACTACTACATTAAAGTCAAGGAAAGCCTAGCAACATAAGTCTGCTCAGAGTGGCATACACCCCACAGCACCAGCTCATACTAGGATAAGCACACTAGGCATTATAGGACTCATGACATAATTCATATCACATCCACGTATTGCATATCATCCTCCTATCTTGTTGTGCATGTATGATTTGTTCCTTTGTGCCCCGAACTACGTCCTGGTCTGATTCCGCTTGGGATACATAGGCAGCTCACGAAGAGCACGACCAGCACTGACCTTAGCATCTTGATTTTCATCATTGCATCTTTGAAAAACTTTTATCCTAAATCTATAGCCTCCAAAAAGACCTGTCTCTTGAAAGCTTTGGCACTCGCTTGCGACATGCGTTGCCTCGCAAGTTTATGCCACAGAGGGGCAAACTGTAGACACCCCATTTTGTTGGCTATCAGATTTAGGAGACCCATAGCTTGTTGGTTCATAATGACCAAAAAAGACTCAAAAAGGACTCCTGTAAGTTAGTTCTATCTCTCTAAATACCCAGAATGACCAAAATACCCCTAAAAGCGTAAGCACTCCCAGATTTGGTCCGAAAGTTCTAAAAACATGCTATGTCATAAAAAAAAAGCTAAAAATGAGTTTTGAAGCAAAATTAGATGAAATCGTCAGCTCCAAGAGACCCCCGAAAGTCCTGAAAGTTCTCGAAAAGTCCCCATTGACCTGTTTGACCACGGATTGACCATGTTTGATCAAGGTTTGACTGAAATCGTCCAAATTCACTGAAAAGCTCCGAGATCATTCTAGATCATGTGGAAAGTACTAAAACAAGTTTTAAAAGAAAATCAGACAAAAATATTAGCTCGCGGGAGCTCCCAGAGGCTCCTAGAACTTCTTAGAGTTCCCTGGTTTGACCAGTTTGACCAAAAGTTGACTTTAAAATCGAGCACCGTATCATTTTTTAAACATTTTTCATGGATACTAGAGGTTAATAGATTTCCAATGGTATATCGCACATAATTACAGGATTTAAAATGAATTTATTATGAATTTTGAAAGGTAAAAAAGGCGATCAAATCAGGTTTTATCGCGAATACCGCAAAACTTTTCAAAGTGACCTATCTCTGAACTATTTTTTATATAAATTAGACTCTATTACCTTTCCAACGGTATATCAAAACCTTAGTTTGGAGTTAATACGCATTTTTTTTGTGAATTTCAGACGAAATAGGGCCTTTTTGCGAATATTGGAACCTCTGGGGCCCTAAATACAAATTTTTGGGCATCTGAGGAGCAGTGCCGCGGCGGCACTTGCCCACTGCTGCAGCGGCACATGGCTAGTATCACGACGGCACTCAACCTCTGCAAAGTCCATTTTTGTAATTTATTTTGGGGGTTCAAATTGAATAATTGAAGTCCAAAACGATGTAGTTTTATGTTCACAGATGTTTGGGACCAATGGGAGCACTTTCTAAATCCCAAAACCACCCCAAATTGGCCTATATAAACCCCCCTTTGCTCTTCATTTTAGGGGGTCCAAGTGCAAAGTTTGAGAAAGTTGTAGAGAAAAAGAGAGATAAAGATAGGTTTAGAAGAGAGAAAGGGAGCTTCTTCCACGAATTTTCTATAAGAAAGTGAGTTCTATTTTTGTTTTCTCCCATTATCTCTCATATACTTCACATTTAAATACCCCCCCCCCTCCCAATCACCATTCTTGTGTTAGAAAGCTACTTCCATGTCCAAATGTCAATATCTATAAGTGAAACACCAAGCTACAAGTCCAATATCACATTGATTATCATCTATTGATTGCTATCTACATACTTGTTTATATATATGTTCATCTCTTTTTCCCCCATTTCTTCTTGATTTTTCTATGATTACTTACTACTTCATCATCTTCTAAGTGATGACATGAAGTTTGAGGTGAGTGAATCCTTATGGATAGTAGCTCTTGACCTCAAAAACATGTTTGATAGATGATGATTCCAACTTCAATACTTCCAAAGTATTCTTGAAGTTATGCTCAAATCAAAACAATGTCCTCCAACAATATTGGGAGTTCTTGATATGAGTTTGATGATGATGTTCCAAGTGGTCTTAATCCCCTTTTTGTGCTGGAAATGTGCTTTCGAAACCCCTATTTCAAAACCCCTTTAAAACCCCCCAACATTTGGATTCCAAGAAATAAGCTTTGTTTTACCAAAAATCTTCAAAATAGTGAATGATCTGAGTTCAAAGATTTCTCTAGAACTCAATACTCAATATATGGATGCAAGACCACTTGGAAAGTCTTCCTAACTCATTATAGAACACCCATGATTTTTGGCTAGGCTTAAAAACACTTGGAAGGATTCCATTATGGTCCAAACATTCTCTCCAGATATTCTATTTTTGCTTTCACAACAGCTTGGTTGACTTTCAACTTGTTTTCAGACAACATTTCCACAAAGTGTGGTCCCAAATGATTTCTCCCTTGAACTTCAGTGTCTTAGGGAACTTTCTGTATAATATGGGCCTCCAAATGTGTTTTTTTTTTCATTTTCTAAGATTTTTCAACACTTCAGTCGACAGTACGGACTCTGTTTCTGAGTAACCTCTATTGTTTATATTATTTCTCTCAATTTGTAATAGTTATTGAAGATTGGCTTTTTGATATGTGTTCTAGACAAAATAAAAATAATCTCCATAAAAAATTATGAACTAAAAACATTTCTAACCCCACTTTTCAATTTCCACAAGATCTATTCACTATTCTGTCCACTATTCACAGCAAGCATACTTTTACTTTCCTTCTTTGATTTGATGCTCACATGCACTCCAAATAAGTTCATCTCTTAGGAAGTAGTTCATACTACATTTGTACATATCCCATGATGATTTCCTTCATGCATTCATGCATACTTTAGACTTCTAAGTCACTTTAGAAAGCCCATGTACACAAACACACTACAACCTTTGCACATTCTAGGGTCATACATTGCATCCATGAAAGATTTGGAGTTTTTGTGACTCTTAATCTAAGAAGATTATAAGGAATGAACTTGAACACACGTCCATGCTTCCCCTTAATCTAATCATCCTTTCTCATCTGTCCCATGGATTGAGATATCTTCTTTTCTCAATATTAACATGCATCATACTAGCTTGCTAAGCATATTTTGATATCTTTGATTATTTGTTTCGAGAATAACTCATGTCCCCCTTTAGATTAGGAAAACTTGATTATTTGATCTGTGATTAGATGATTTTTCCTAGGATCTTTTGTGTGATCTTTCACCTTTGCATTGTGTGATATTTGGCTTAGATCTTGTGAATGATATCTTATCTTTTGATCTTTCATTTAAAGATTCTTATGTGATGTAATATAATATCATAGTATTAATTGTCGAGCCAAACATAGTATAAGATGATTATTTGGATGCTAATTGAGGCCCGTTGAAAGACGGGGCGAGTTGAGGGTGTTTTAGTCGTAGCAAAGGCTCCTTCCTCTCTCGTACCAAAACCCCGAGCCAAGTTCTTTGGTTATGAAGGGTCAGTGCCCTTTATCCATTTAGGTGAGTTAAATTAGATTTCTTGGTTCCTTAAAGACCAAGTGGCGACTCTGTATCTGTTTTCAAGAGACGTCACTTTTCTTCAAATCAACTTTGATTTCAAAACTAAGGGAAAATCTATTCCGAAACCCCAGAAACAGAAACCAGGGCTGGGCCCACGGAGGCCGCGTGTCCACAGATATTTTCACTAAACCTCTCCAAGAAGATCATTTCTGTATTATTCGTTGTGAATTAGGGATGGCTAGTCAAGCTGATACTATGTAATTTCGGAGCTCAGACCCTCCTTCTCTTCATTCTCTGCAAAAATTGTTCTCTGACTAAAATCAGTTGACTGATCTTATCACCAGTCAACTGGATCCTTGTCTCCTTAAAATTTTTTTTGGAAATTACCCGATCAGTCGACTGACCACTTTACCCAGTCGACCGGACCTCAAATTTATCAGTCGACTGGATCCTTATCATCGACTATACATTTTTTTTTGAAAAATTCTATGGGTCCTTTAGTCAACTTCTTTTAAACGCAGTCGACCGAATGTAATTTGGGCAAACTCTCTGCTTCATCCTCAGTTGACCGACCTATTACCCAGTCGACCGATGTAAACCCTAATTTTTTTTAATTCGTTGACCGAAGTGTCTATTCAGTCAATTCTCACCGTGTTTTTATGTATATCTTTTTGCGATTGTTTTTTAACCCTAATTCCCTAATCTCTCTCTCTCCAGGCGACTGCGCTTCGCTTTATCTCTCCGATCTCTTCTTCATCTCCTCTTCCACCATTTTCGGTCACCTTCATCACTAGCTCAGTCCTCATCATATATATTCCCTCTATATCTCTATCTCTCCTTCTTGTGCCCTCTCTGTGATTATGGCACCTAAAAAGTGCAAGAAAGTCGAGGACTCTTCATCTCAGCCCCTACCTCCTTAACGTCATCATCCTATCCCTTATTTCATTAATGAAGGTTGGAATCAAGGCTATTTGGACATCTTCTTGCATCGTAAAATCATTTTCGGTAAGACACTTCCCTCAACTCTTTCTAATTTCAATGGTTTGCGTCTTGGTACTCTATTTAATGCTATTGGTTGGACCTCCTTTCTTGAACTTAATCAACCCATGAATCCCACTCTTGTGTGTGAGTTTTACAGCAATATCACTGCCTCTCCTGCCTAAGTCTCTTTCTCTTCTTATGTTCATGGAGAAAATTCAAAGTTAACCCGGACACTTTTGTTCAAATTTTTGGTATTCCCATAGGTACCATTCGTGCCTATGACGATAATAAATGGAATATCGATCATGTCTTTAACCCTCTCCTTGCTTGTAGACTTGTTTGTGGAAATCCTAACTTAGCCCAAGCTTCAAAACCCTCTGCCTCCCAACTCACATTTGAAGCTCGTGTCTTATACCATATTCTCACTTACTCCCTCTTTCCCCATGCCAGTGGTAGGGATTACGTCTCTTATTTTGATATCTTTTTTCTATAGTGTATTCTCGAAGGAAAATGGTTCTATTTTCTGACTCTTTTCTACAAACATATCTGTGAATCATAGAAAAAGTCAAAAACAAACTCTCTCCCTTTTGGTATGTGATTCATCACTTAATTTGCATGTCTTTTGATTCATTGTTGCGCAAAATAGCACTCCCGGAGCTACTAAGTACATTATTTACACTCCTTTCGTGCATAACCCTCATTTCTACCATCTACATCTTTTACATGGGTTATTTTAGTGTGTTGTAGGTCATGTTTGGCAATCCGAGTCGGGAGGCAAAGCCTCAGTTGAAGATCACATCCATTGCGGCCACTTCTCTCTCTCTCTTTTGGACTCCAAGACCACATATTTGGAGGTTGATCTTAACTCGATGAAGCGAGCCCTGCAAGTCTTCTTCGTATGGCTGCAAATTTCATCTCAATCGGAGGTTGGAGTGAGAAGATATGGCATTGTTGGTGATCAGTGTGCAAACTTGTTGTGAAGCTGTGAAGATTCCAGGCAGAGGGGCATTCGATCGGTCGAATTGCCCCATTCGACTGGTCCACCCTTTTTTGTGTTCATTTCAATCATCCTGTAGAGGGGCATTCGACCGGTCGAATGGCTTCGCTCGACCGGTCGAATGACCCTATTTCTGCATCCTTTGTTTTACAAGTTTGCCACTCCAAGGATTATGTATATATACCCCATTATAACTCATTTTTAGGGGTTTTTGACCTAGTTTTTATAGCAGCTTAGATTCTCTCTCCTAACTCTCTTGTATCTCTTTAGGAGTTCTTGTTATTTTGTTCATAGATTAGCTAGATTTAGGTCTTGTAAGTGAGATTGTGAGAGATTCTTCAACTTACAAGCTTGGTTTCTTCCTTTGGAGCATTTATTGAAGCTATTTATTGGATTCTCTCTTTCTTGAAGTTATTGATTGCATTAATGGTGATGTCTTCCTACTCATTCAATGTTTCTATCAATGTTTTCATAGTTAAATCCATGTGTAGCTAGTTTTCTAGGTTAGGGGTTATGAACTCACCTATGGATTCTTGTGTTTCTTGAAAGTCTAACAGTTTTGGATCTTCTTGAGTGATTGAAGAGTGTTTGGTTTGTAATATGTTTGTTTCTTTACCTCCATTGTCATGCAATGGAGGTCATTGAATCTATATTACCAATCCAACATTTGCCCTTAATTTCCTCAAGCTTTCATCTTTCATAGTGGGGTTGACAACCAACATGTTTGATTGTTGGCTTTCAAGGAACTTTGTTCACTTGAGAAGTTCCCTCCAAACCCCTAAGACTTATCCCTTTTGTGATCCAAGGTTGGTATCATGACCCCTAGCCCTTTTTCCTATGTCGTAGAACAGCTCGTTATCCTAACTTGCTTGTTACAGTTAATTCGTGCCTGCCGTTTAATTAGTTAACTTAATTAGTTACCGTTTTATCTTAGTTTTACTCGCATGAGTAGTTTTAGGTTTAGAGTTAGATACCCCCAAAACAACCACCTTTTTTTTCTTTTTTGGATACGGTAGTAGTGTATTCGTATCTTGGAGCTATAATCTTCCGGTCTAGTCCCCGTGGAAATCGACCTCGTACCTACCCGAGTATTACTTGTTACGATTGATTTGCACTTGAATCATACATATCCCGAGAGCGAACAAGTTTTTGGCGCCGTTGCCGGGGACTAGCCGCATTTTAACGGACCCGGATACCCTACTCCAATATTTTAATGTATAACGGTGTCGGCAGCATTCCCTTCGTCGAACACCCGGAATCCTCGAGCTCAAGCTCTTATTGGCGTCCACCACCATCTTCCCCGACGCCTTCCGAATCCTTATTCTTTCAATCATCTACCGATTCCGCCGTAATGGGCGATAATTTGAGTGAACAAGGTGAGAGAAATTATCAAGGGGATAACGCGCGTCCCCTTAAGAACTATCTCCATCCTGAGAGAATCTCTACCCCGTCTTGCATTATTTTACCTTACAATGCTGGACAATTCCACTACCGCCTTGGGATGATTTCGTTACTTCCTACCTTCCGTGGTATGGATAACGAACAACCCTACCTCCACCTTAAAGAGTTTGAGGATGTGTGCATTACATTTAGCGATCAAAATTGTTCGGAGGACGTTCTCCGGCTCAAACTCTTCCCATTCTCTCTTAAGGACAAAGCCAAAACATGGCTCAACTCCTTGAAACCTCGATCCATTGGGACATGGCATGAAATGCAATTCCAATTCCTAAAAAAATTCTTCCCCATGCATCGCACAAATACTCTCAGACAAATTATTCAAAGTTTTAAGCAAGGGGAATTCGAATCATTTACTAGGTGTTGGGAGAGGTTTAAGGACTTGCTCAATATGTGCCCTCATCATAATTTCGAGAAATGGAGGTTGGTCTCGACTTTCAATGCCGGACTCCAACTAGCCTCCAAACAACTCATTGAAACTATGTGCCATGGACAATTCATGATGCTTCCCCCTGAGGAAGCAGAGGCACACTTCGAGTATGTGGCCGACACAACTCAAGCTTGGGACACATCGGATCCCCATGATCGGAATACCAATAAGGCAAAGCCGGCCGTAACCACCGCCACCCCTTCTACTAAGTCATCCTCTCCCGGAATCCTCGAACTAAATCAAGAGGATGACTTGCATGCCACCATTGCTAAACTTCAAAGAAAAATGGAAACAATAGAGCAAGCCAAAGAAGAGGCCGAAGCGGCACAAGCTACACAAAAAGTCACACAACCCATGGCTTTCGTGGAAGAAACTTGTGCCATTTGTGAAAAGATTGGTCACCCAACCAATACATGTCCAACAATCCCGGCTTTCAAAGAAATCTTGCACGAGCAAGCTAATGCCATGGGAACGTATAAGAAGCCATTCAATCCCTCCTATGGCGAATCATACAATCCGGGGTGGAAAAATCAAAATCAAAATCTACCTCATCAAGGATGGAGGAATGAGCCTAATCACGGGCCACCACAAATGTCACCTCCACAACACTTTCAAAATAAGTTTCCACCTCCACCTCCGTCTTTTCCTCATGGTCCATCCTCATCGAACGCTTATGTGCCTCCACATAAGAAGTCCCTTAAGGATCAAATGCAAACGCTTATGCAAAGGCAAGATCAACAAGCTCAAAAGCTTGATCAAAATTCCACACAAATGCTTCAATTCATGAATGAAATGCGTAATTCTTTTAACTAATTGGCTAGTTCTCAACATGTGAATGAAAAGGGAAAATTTCTGGCCCAACCAATTCCAAACCTCAAGGGTCAAATGGCCGTTGGAAGTTTCGGGCCAAACGATCCCACCACCGAACATGTCAAAGATGTCACCACTTTAAGGAGTGGGAAAGTTGTTGATAACAAAGTCCGTGAGGTTCCCGAAGAACCTACGGAAAATCTAAAAGAACAATTTGTTGACGAGCGTAGAGAGGGAAAGAGGTCAAAACCTAATGATGTTAAAACAACCATCCCACTGGTTGTTGAGAATGGGACATCCACCTCCAAGGAAAGTTTGCCTCTTGACCCAAATATTTCCAAATATGTCCCGACCCCACCTTTCCCTCAAAGGTTAAAGCCAAAGGAAAACAAGGGCAAGACCCTGGAAATTTTTGAAATGCTAAAAGAGGTCAAGATTAACATTCCTCTTCTTGACATGATCAAGGATGTTCCCGGTGTTGCCAAATTCTTAAAGGATCTTTGCACAAGAAAACGCAAGTTCAATGTGCAAAAGCAAGCCTACATGGCAGCACAAGCAACTTCTTGCATCCGTGACAATATCCCTCCGAAATATAAAGACCCCGGTTGTCCTACCGTTTCTTGTGTCATAGGGAATTTCAAAATTGAAAAGGCCCTCTTGGATCTTGGTGATAGTGTCAACCTCCTACCCTATTCGGTTTATCTTCAATTAGGCCTCGGAGAACTTAAGGAGACACGAACTGTCTTGCAATTAGCCGATCGCTCCATTAGGGTACCAAAAAGGATAGTTGAGGATGTTTTGGTCCAAGTCGATGCTTTCTACTATCCGGCGGATTTCATTGTCATGGATACACAACCGGTTGAGGGTGGGACGTCTCCCATTCCTATCATCCTTGGTCGACCATTCTTAGCCACTATCAATGCCCAAATACATTGTAGGAATGGAAACATGAAATTGGTTTTCGGTAACATGACCGCGGAGGTTAATGTTTACAATCTCATGGAGCAACCAGATATTGAGGATGATGATATTTGTGAGGTTGATTTCATAGATACTCTTATGTACGAGTTCTTCAACTGCAGGTGCTTGGAGGAACCTCTTGATTCATGTCCGGCACAAACAACCACAGCCGATGGTGTTTCATTGCTCGAGTACTCTCTACTTGAGCTTGAGTTGGAGGATGCCTTGGAATCCCATGACTCCAAAGAAATAGGAGAAGATGTCATGTGGTGTTCCCAATTCGAAAAACTTCCCCCACGTGACTCTAATCCTTTACCGTCTAGTCTTGAAGTCCCCAAACTCGAGTTAAACAATTTCCAAAAGAGCTCAAGTACACTTTCTTGGGAGACGAAGAGACATTCCCGGTGGTAATTTCGTCCCTACTTGACCCCGATCAAGAAGGGAGTTTGATCAAATTGTTAAAAGATCATCGGAGTGCCTTGGGGTGGACAATCGTCGACCTAAAGGGAATAAGCCCAACCATTTGCACTCACAAGATCTACTTGGAGGACGACGCCAAACCCTCGCATCAAATGCAAAGGCGGCTTAACCCGCACATGAAAGAGGTAGTGAGGGCGGAAGTTATTAAGTTGTTGGACGTGGGCATCATTTATCCCATTTCCGATAGTCAATGGGTAAGTCCTACCCAAGTTGTCCCAAAGAAAAGCGGGGTGACGGTTGTCAAGAATCCTAAAGGCGAACTCATCCCAACTCGTGTCCCTACCGGTTGGCGAGTTTGCATTGACTACCAAAAATTGAATGCCGTCACCCGAAAAGACCACTTCCCTCTACCTTTCCTCGATCAAATCTTAGAAAGGGTGGCCGGCACAAATTCTATTATTTTTTAGATGGTTACTTCGGATATAACCAAATAGAAATTGTGCTCGAAGATCAAGAGAAAACCACTTTCATGTGTCCCTATGGCACCTTCGCCTATAGGAAAATGTCTTTTGGACTATGCACTGCACCGGCGACTTTTCAACGGTGTATGCTTAGTATTTTCAGCGACATGGTGGAAATATGCTTAGAAGTCTTCATGGACGACTTTAGCGTATATGGTGATTCTTTTGATGACTGTCTAGGGAACCTAAAGAGAGTCCTAGAGAGGTGCGAGGAGAAAAATCTTGTCCTCAATTGGGAGAAATGTCACTTTATGGTGACAAAGGGGATCGTTCTTGGCCACATCGTATCAAGTGAAGGAATTCAAGTTAACAAGGCCAAAGTCGAGCTCATTGTCGACTTACCCCCTCCCACATGTTTGAAAGATGTTAGATCTTTCCTCGTCTATGCCGGTTTCTATAGGAGGTTCATCAAAGACTTTAGTGCAATTTCACGTCCTATGTGTAATTTGCTTGGGAAAGATGTTCCCTTTGAATGGACCGAGGCGTGTCAAGAAGCATTTGATAAATTAAAAACTTTTCTTATGACCGCCCCTATAATGCAATCCCCCGATTGGTCCCTCCCATTTGAACTCATGTGTGACGCTAGTGATTATCCCGTGGGAGCGGTTTTGGGCCAACGGAAGATTAGACAACCACATGTCATTTACTACGCGAGTAGAGCTCTCGATAGTGCCCAAATGAATTATTCTACTACCGAGAAGGAACTACTCGCCATAGTTTTCACCCTTGATAAATTTCATCAATACTTGGTTGGATCCCAAATCATTTGCTTTACCGATCATGCCGCTCTAAAGTATCTTCTCAATAAGAAGGATGATAAAGCCCGGTTGATTCGTTGGATCCTTCTCCTCCAAGAATTCGATTTGTCTATCAAGGACAAAAAGGGCGTTGAAAATGTGGTTGCCGATCACCTATCTCGTTTGACGGTGAATGTTGAGGTTGCGGACCCAACTCCTATATGGGACGTGTTCCCCGATGAACACTTGTTCTCTATCTCCGCCTTGCATGGTACGCCGATTTGGCAAATTACTTAGCTACGGGAGCTGTCCATTCGCATTAGACTCTCCAAGATAGGCGTAAATTCGAGGTTGAGGCACGGTCATTCTTCTTTGATGACCCTTACATGTTCAAATATTGTGCCGACCAAATCATACGTCGTTGTGTTCCCAACGATGAATTCCAAAGTGTTCTCTCTTTTTGCCACGACCAAGCATGTGGTGGCCATTTCTCGTCTAAAAAGACTTCGGCCAAAATCCTCCAAAGCGGATTATATTGGCCCATTCTCTTCAAAGATGCCCACAACTGTTGCAAAGCTTGCCATAGATGTCAATTGCTTGGTAGTATCACGAGGAATTAAGAACATGATGCCGTTGAACCCAATCCTTGTCATTGAAGTCTTCGATTGTTGGGGAATCGACTTCATGGGGCCATTTTCTATCTCCTTTGGGTATGAATACATCCTTGTAGCGGTTGATTATGTTTCAAAGTGGGTTGAGGCAATTGCGAGTAAGCGCAATGATCACAAAATCGTGTTAAAATTCCTCAAAGAGAATATCTTGTCTCGATTCGGAATTCCAAAGGCCATCATAAGCGACCAAGGAGTGCATTTTTACAATCATCCTTTTGAACTTCGTATGGAAAAGTATGGCATAACACATAAGACCTCAACCACTTACCATCCGCAAACTAACGGCCAAGCGGAATTGGCCAATAGGGAGATTAAAGGAATTCTAGAAAAAATGGTGAATCCGTCTAGAAAAGATTGGTCCTTGAGGCTAACCGATGCTCTTTGGACGTATCGGACGGCCTATAAGACAAATCTCGGAATGTCTCCTTACCGTTTAGTTTACGGAAAGGGGTGTCACTTGCCGGTTGAACTTGAACACCGGGCGTTTTGGGCCATAAAAAAGCTCAATTTTGACACGGATAAGGGTGGTGTCAAAAGGAAGCTTCAAATCTCGGAGCTTGAAGAAATCTGGAACGATGTGTATGAAAGCTCTAAGATCTACAAAGCACGTACCAAAGCGTTTCACGACAAATGCATAGTGAATAAGCACTTTGAACCTGAACAAAAGGTGCTTTTATATGATTCTCGATTACACTTGTTTCCGGGAAAGTTGAAATCTAGGTAGACCGGCCCCTTTATCGTCAAAAAGGTCTATCCTCACGGTGCTATTGAAATTTTTGACCCAAAGGAGGGTAATGTGTTCAAAGTGAACGGCCAACGTCTCAAGCCATTCTTGGAAGGTTTTGACTCCACGTTGGAGTCGATTCCGTTGGAAGATCCCGTTTACGGGGTCGAATAGACGTGTGTGATATCTCCTTTTTGTGCTGAGCATGCTCGGCATTCTCTTTTGATTTGTAGAGCCATCGATCATATCCTTGCTCTAGGTGCTTCTGCACCCACCCCTCGCGTCCCTCGATCGTGTTTGAGTTCGTCAGACTCAAACCTCTTGCGTGTTTGTAAAAAAAAAAAAAAATGTGTTAGTTGCCCCTCTTTAGTGCTTTATTAAATAATCTTGCAGAAGGGCATTCGACCGGTCGAAATGCCCCATTCGACCGGTTGACATGGTGTGTTCTTTTTAAGCTTCATGCAGAGGGGCATTCGACCGGTCGAATGGCCCCGCTCGACCGGTCGACTTGGTGAGCGCCTTATGACATTCAATGCAGAGGGGCATTCGACCGGTCGAATTGCCTCGTTCGACCGGTCGACTGGGGCACGGACTTTCTTTTTTCTTTCTTTTCTTTTCTTTTTTCTCTCATTTCTTCTCTCCCTCTCATCTGCGATCCCTCTCTCTCCCTCTCGCCTCCACTCACCAACCCCCCCTCTCACCACCAATCGCCCCCACCACCACTCGCCGCCACCACCGTCGTTCACCACCATCCCCCCCCCTATCTGCGATCTCTCTCTCTCTCTCTACGCCCCCACCACTTCACCACCATCACCCCCCACCATTCCAAAACCCTAACCCTCCCCTCTCCTTTCCCATCTCTGCCCCCACCACTTCACCACCATCACCCACTATCTCCCTTCCCATATCCCAAGACCCTAACACCACTCCCCACCCACGGTTTATGATGACGAAGCCCAAGGTCGCAGGCGTCCCTCGCCCGTTGGATTCCAAGCCTCGCCCTTTTCGAGGTTTCCGCTCTAAATAGACCAAAGATTGGCATGACGCTTACTTCTCCACCCGTGTTGTCCTTAAAGAGCGCTCCATTGACCTCATTGCATTTCCCAATTTCGTGAGGGAAGCCTTCGAGCCCCGTGGTTGGGGCGACTATGTAGCCATCGAGCACCATGTCAATGAGGAGATGGTGCGTGAGTTCTATTCCAGCCTCATCCCTGATCCTGATTCCTCCCACGCCTTCTTTGCGTACGTGCGAGGCAGGCGGTTCACCATCACCCTGCACACTCTCGCTCGATTTATGGGAGTGCCTGAGGAGCCCGACGCCGTTGCTCCTTACCCGACCATTGCCTCCTTGCCACCGCCTCCCATTGTCTACCGGTCTCTCACTGACCGCGAGCACGATTGGTCTGGCATCCAGTTGCCTGCCAGCGCATTGACCAGGGCCTACGACGATTTGCACATTGTGGTGTGCCAGACTCTATTGCTCACCACACACAAGGCCACCCTTGGCCACTACTATGCCGCTCACCTAGCCGCTCTTGGCACCGCAGACGCGTTCTCTCTGCCGATGCTCTTTTTAGAGGTCATGTATAATGACTCGGCCAAGACCACGGTCTCCAGCAGCCTCCCATACGGCTCTCTTATCACCAGGCTCTGCCTCTCAGAGGGGGTAAAGCCTAAGCCAGACGATTACCTCATTTCCATCGAGGACCCCCTAGGTGCAGTGTCTCTGGCCAAGTCCAAGAGCACTTTCCAGGCTCAAGCCCAAAAGAGGCAGCGAGCCGCACAGCAAGTGCCTGAGGGAGATGCCCCGGCTGAGGGAGATGTCCCCCAGGATCAGGAGGAGGACGTTGATATTGAGCAGCCTGTTCCTGCTCCTGTGGCTATTCCTGACTTTGCTCGTCTAGAGCACCTTTTGCTGGAAACCCAGGGCGAGCTCAGGGAGACGAGGGCTGAGATGATGGAGATGGAGGCCCGCGTCATGTCCCGTTTTGACTCACTCCAAGCCAATATGGAAATGGCTACGGCCCAGCAGGTTGAGAGGGAGGAGCTACAATTTTGAGCCCTTATGGGTGCTATTGCACGCGCCAGTGGTGCTGGTCACTCTGCCCCGCCACCTTGAGGCCGTTTCTCTTGGATACCGACTTTTTGGCGCTTTATCGACTAGCAACGAGCTCACTTGACTACGCCTCTTTAGTTGCTAGATTCTTGTTTTGACGTCGGTGTTTCTTGCTTTAGATGTTTAGAGCCATGTTGGCCGCTTAGTTTAGTTATTTTCTTTTTGTTCTTTGTTGTTTCGGCGCCGTTTAGGCTTTTCATGTACTTCTATAACTTTTGATGTTCATAATTAATGGAAGTTCATGTTTTCTTTTGTTTTTCTTTATTTCTTGTCTTCTTTTTTATGTGAGTGCTTACTTATGCAGGATTTTCTCTGAGCTTTTCCGGGATCGCCCCAAGAGTGGTGATATACTCTCCTCTCTCATAGTTTTTATGCTTGTTTCGATGCTCATACATTGTGGAAAATGCATGGACCTAGTTGGGGGTGTGCTAGTCTCTAATCTTTATTTTGAACTTCACTGTTTCTTGCCAAGTAACACTTTAAGCATCTCTTTAAAAAAAAAAACTTTTACTCCTTTTCTTTTTCTTGGACTCTTGGTTCACGCCTCTTATGATTATTGCATAGTTGCCCATTCAAAGTGCCGAGCGATGACGCTCATCTTGATTTTTCTTGTGTTTTTAGCATGTGACACTCATTGAATCCCACAAATCCTAGAACTATCCCAATTATTGCGAACTTCATGAGTTTCAAATCTTGAACTATTGGTGCACGTTGCTCAAACGCTTGTACAGGACGATGTTGAATGCATTTATAATCCGCGTATCGATTGAAATACTTGTGGAGACCTGAACCTTGTAAGATTTTGAGCCGTCCTCCAATTTTGAGTGTTACTCGCAATTCTCGATTTGTTGAAAAGTGTGCTAAAGTTGTTGATGATCTCATCTTGTTGGTTTTGATCGTACGTTAGAGGGCCGTCGTGTGATTTTATAAACTTGTACCTGTTTGTCGTTCTAGTGAAGAACAATGAATCGTAGTACACCAAGGAAATGATTTTAGGTCACATCTCCCACCACTTTTTCTTACCCCTTTCCACATACACGTCCTTTACATCAGCCCTTCACTCTTTACTTTCACCATTTCTAGTGTTTAAAGTTTGTCTTTGGAAGACTGTTCGCATAAGGATGTTGTGTTAAAATCTAAATGAATTGAGTCGTGATTTTGAATGAGGGTGCTGAAGCTAGAAAAGAAAGAAGAAAAGCTCTAGTAAAAAGAAAAAAAAGAAAAAGATATATATTATATATAATAATAGTGCTTCTCTATTGTACCTCTGTAGACACCCCATTTTGTCAGCTATCGGATTTAGGAGACCCATAGCTTGGTGGTTCGCAATGATCGCAAAAGACTCGAAAGGACTCTCGGAAGTCAGCTCCATCTCTCAGAATGCTCAGAATGACCGAAATGCCCCCGAAAGCCCGAAAACTCCCAGATTTGGTCTCGAAGTTCCGAAAACATGCTATGTCGTAAGAAAAGCGATAAAAAGAGTTTTAAAGAGAAATCAGATGAAATCGTCGGCTCCCAGAGACCCCCGGAAGTCCCGGAAGTTCCCAGAAAGTCCCCGTTGACCGGTTTGACCAAGGTTTGACTAGATTTGACCAAAGTTTGACCAGGTTTGACCAGGTTTGACCAAGTTTGACCGAAATCGTCCGAATTCACCAAAATCTTTTTAAATCACGGGAAAAGTGTTAAAACAAGTTCCAAAAGAAAATCGAGCGAAAACATCAGCTCCCGGGAACTCCCGGAGGTTTCCAGAACCTCCCAGGAATCCCAGGTTTGACCAGTTTGACCAGAATTTGACTTTGGAACCGGGGTGCCGAAACAATTTTCAAATATTTTTCATGGATACTAGAGGTCAATAGCTTTCCAACGGTATATCGCACATAATTTCTGGATTTAAAACGAATTCATTAGGAATTCCCGAAGGTGAAAAAGGCGATCAAATCGGCTTTTATCACGAATACCGCAAAACTTTTCAAAGTGACCTATCCCCGAACTATTTTTTATGTAAAGTAGACTCCATTACTTTTCCAACGGTATATCACAACCTCAATTTGGAGTTCATACGCATTTTCTATGAATTTCGGACGAAATAGGGCCTTTTCGCGAATACCGGAACATCAGGGGGCCTAAACGGCATTATCCAGACGAAGGGAGGAGCACTGCCGCCGCGGCACTGGCCCACTGCCGCCGCGGCACTCTCCTCCAGAACAGTGTTTTTTTGTAATTATTTATGGGGGTCCATTTTGATTAATTAAAAACCAAAACGACATAGTTTTATGTTTTCAGATGTTTGGGACCAATGGGAACACTTTTAAAACCCCAAAACCACCCCAAGTTAGCCTATATAAACACCCCATTACTCCTCATTTTAGGGGAGTCAAATGTGAGTTTTGAGAAAGTTTGGGAGAGAAAGTTGTAGAGATAAGGTTAGAATAGAGAGAAAAGAAGCTTCCTTCTTGATTTTCAAAACAAAAAGTGAGTTCTAAACTTTGTTTTTACTTCATTACTCCCATTTACTTCAACATTCAATACACCCAACCACCATTTTAGTGAGCATTCAAGAGAGTGGAAGCTTCTTCCATGTTTAAATGTCATTACATATGAGTGAAACACCAAGCTACAAGTCTCATGCTTCATGAATATCATCTATTGATCATCATATATTTGCTTGTTTATTTATTGCTCATCTCTTCTTACCTCATTTCTTTTTTATTTTCTTTATTTACTTACTAGTTCATCATCATTCAAGTGATGACATGAAGTTTGAGGTGAGTGAATCCTTATGGATAGTAGCTCTTGACCTCAAAAACATGTTTGATAGATGATGATCATAACCTCAATACTTCCAAGATACTCTAGAGATGTATTGAAGTTATGTCCAAATTAAAATAAATCTCTCCAACAATCTTGGAGATTCCTAATGATGAGTTTGATGTTGGTATTCTAAGTGGTTATAATCCTCATTGAGTGTTGAAAATATGTTTTCAAAACATCTATTTCAAAACCCCTCTCAATCCCTCTCATTTGGTTTCAAGAAACAAAACTTTGTTTTCCTCAAAAATCTCCAAAACAATGACCCAAAACAGTGAGCTGTTCAGATTCAAAGATTTGTTTTGAATTAAATACTCAAGTTATGATGATGAAACCACTTGGAAAACCTTCCTAATACATCATAGTTTGCCCCTAATTTTTCTCATCAATTATAGAGATGTAAAGGTATTTGTTTTGGATGTGAGAAGTTCATATTCATAATCTGCCTCTGTTCTCACAGAATGTTCACCCAACTTCTTGCATTTATTCTGGACATTTTCATCACTGTACATATATCCTTTCTATTTTTTTTATAAAACTTGGGTGTCTTAGGAAACTTTTAGTATATAATGGGTCATCATAAACCTTTTCGTTGATTTATGAAAAATCATACAAAATCAGTCAACAGTGCAGTTTTTGTTTCTGAGTCATGTGTACATTCTGATTTCTTTCTTTTAATCTGTGATAGCTATTGATGTTTGGCTTTTTGGGTTATTTTCTAGACACAATGAGGATGATCTCTGATTTTTATTACATTTTTCTAGGCACGTTTGACCTCCCATTATAATGTTGCAAAGTAACACATGCAGTCTGTCCACTATTCACAGCAAGCACATTTCAACTTTTATTCTTTGATTTGATGCTCATATGCATTCCAAATTAGCCCATATCTTAGGAAGTAGTTCATACTACATTTGTACATATCCCATGTTGATGTAATCCATTCATTCATGCACATTTTAGACTTCTAAGTCATTTTAGAAATCCATGTACACAAAACACACTACAACCTTTGCACATTTCTAGGTACATACAATACATTCATGCAAGATTTGGGGTTTTTTGTAACCCTTAATCTAAGAAGATTATAAGGAATGAACTTGATCACACGTTCATGCTTCCCCTCGATCTAATCAACCTTTCTCATCCGTCCCGGGGATTGAGAGGTCTTCTTTTCTCAAAAGAATAACATGCATCATTCTAGTTTGCTAAGCATATTTTTTGATTTCTTTGAATATTTGTTTCAAGAATAATTCATGTCCCCCTTTAGATTAGGAAGTCTTGATTATTTGATACATGATTAGATGATTTTTCCTAGGTTTATTTGTGTGATCTTTCACTTTACATTGTATGATATTTGGCTTAGATCTTATGAATGATATCTTATCTTTAGATCTTTCATTTCAAGTTTCTTATGTAATGTAGTATACTATCATAGTATTATTTGTCGAACCAAACATAGTATAAGATGATTATTTGGATGCTAATTGAGGCCCGTCGAAAGACGGGGCGAGTTGAGGGTGTTTTAGTCGTGACAAAGGCTCCTTCCTCTCTCGTACCAAAACCCCGAACCAAGTTCTTTGGTTATGAAGGGCCGGTGCCCTTATCCGCTTGGGTGAGTCAAAATTAGGTTTCTTGGTTCCTTAAAGACCAAGTGGCGACTCTGTATCTGTTTTCAACAGACCTTTCGTTTTCTTTCCTTGATTCAAATCAATTTCAAAACAATCTCAAACAAGAGAAGTGGTCCGAATCCGCGTGTCCACAATCTGGCGACTCTGCTGGGGATATTTATTTTCAAAACAAAAATAATACAGAGGTTTGACTCATAAAAAGCATCCTTGAAATCATCTTTTTACTGTGTTTGGTTCACCGCATTGCACTCTTGCATTTCCCCTCCGACTGTGTCTGAAACGCGGCGCTGACATTGTTCAGGTCTTGCTGTGCCAGGGCACAAGTCACCGTTGATACTGTACCTTCTAAGGTATATTAAAAAGAGTAAAAACCTCCGTACTGTCTCTCTGACGGTATATTGGAACTCTCGTCAACGGACCCTCTTTGACTAAACCCAGCCTTTGCATATAGATTCCTGTAGAACCTTTCATAGGACTGTTCATTTATCTTTTCAGATAGGGCAATATGATATACCTGTTGTACGCCCTGACGGGATTACCTGCGCAGTGTAGACGCTTATGTGGCATAGAATAGTACCTCTTTCTTATGATTCCCAAGGCAATCACTCACATGTAACCACATTGGGTTGACCTGCCTAGGCACCATGACAAGGATGTCTGCCCCATGCTCACAAAGATATACACCGCAAACCTTGTTTGTTGGTCCTGAGATATAGGAGTATGAAAGTCTGCTAGAAAGTACGATCACTATAAACATACTTACCCCAGTTTCTCCCAGAAACTCTGTCCATATATCCCAGATATGACCGTACTTACCAGTTTCTCCCATAAACTCTACTACACTGAAAGCGGGAGTGAAGGAACGGACTCATAGAGCTCTCCCCGAAGCCCAAAAAGCATAGGGGAGAGCGTATAAGAGGTAGTGACAGAATGACCCAATGTTTGGAAGCAAACCGATGAGCCCGGAAGACAGGTATTGAGAATCTTTCTTTCTTTTAGGACTTACATTCCCTCTTTGAGATTTGTGTATGCACGAAACTTCAATGATTTAATGGTGTTAAAGACAGTAAGAGAAAGTCCTTAACTCTCTGAAAGCAGTTTAAGGAAAGGAGGGGGAACGGGAAGCCCACCATTCCTGAATAGGAATGGGATAAGGGCTTCTACCTCTCTTGTAGCTCTGAGCTATGAGCTAAACGAGCTATATGACTACTTTGAGTTAAGCCGAAGGCCTCTTTCAACAAGCTTATATAGGGAGATAGCTTAGCCTCTTTAAACTAACGTTATAGAGCTCTATATTAGCCTCTAAAGATAGGACATAGATAACATAACGCTATAAGACATCTTAATGCAGGACCCTGAAAGGGGCCCCCACACACGGAACACAGGCTTAATGAGGGCTACGAGGGCTGCCTTTCATCTCTGCTTCACCTCCTGGGTATGAAACCGCTCGAAGAAAACAAACGGAGCTCTGAACTCAGAACAAATAGCTCGAAACTGCAGTTAACAAGCCGAATTGCAGCTAAGACTGGTATTAAAAATACTGTCTTTTTGTTCCTGCTTTTCTGAGTTTGAGTTAGAGTTCGAGCCCCCTTGTTTAACCAAGCGATCCCATACATAATTCCCAGTATGGAGCCAGCGTCGAAGTGAAGTATAGCAGTGGAAACCACGTCCAAAGTCGGCACCGAGATATCCCAGATATGACCGTACTTACCAGTTTCTCCCATAAACTCTGTCCATATATCCCAGATATAACCGTACTTACCAGTTTCTCCCATAAACTCTGTCCATATATCCCAGATATGACCGTACTTACCAGTTTCTCCCAGAAACTCTGTCCATATATCCCAGATATGACCGTACTTACCAGTTTCTCCCATAAACTCTGTCCATATATCCCAGATATGACCGTACTTACCAGTTTCTCCCAGAAACTCTGTCCATATATCCCAGATATAACCGTACTTACCAGTTTCTCCTAGAAACTCTGTTCGAATCAACTGGAAATGCCCAATCCTCCTCTAAAGCCTCCGTAAACCCTGGAAATCCCGGTTATCCCTTGGTGATCGTGCTGGAAAGTAAGATTGGCACACTCTATATGGTTAGGGCCTTAATTGCTTAACCTCTATCTATTAGAAATAGGAACATCATATAGATTAAGGCTTACATCCGCATGCTTGTCCCCCATGCATACACCATCCCCATCTCTCTGCACGCACTGTCTCGAGTCAGTCCACGTCACTGTCTTTGTCTGTCTAAAAGTCATCACTGTCAGGATCTGATACACCCCTTCTCTCAAAATCTGTCAGGTCAGTATAGATTCCCAAGGTCAGCAGCCGGAATCCTCGTTGTGGACCAGGAGTTCGGAT
Source organism: Hydrangea macrophylla (assembly GCA_033977485.1). Lineage (NCBI taxonomy): Eukaryota > Viridiplantae > Streptophyta > Magnoliopsida > Cornales > Hydrangeaceae > Hydrangea > Hydrangea macrophylla. Next base: position 35,258,180 of record CM066992.1, read on the forward strand.
AATCGTTTAGTCAGAATCGGTCCGACAGCCCGCTTCAACATGAATAGAGAAGAATTGGAAAACAAGGTCACCGAGTTAGGAGCGACTATAAGCCAACAATCCGACAGTCTAGCCCAAGTCCTGAAATTCATGGAAGAACTAAAGCAGCAACAGCCACAACCCCCGCCCGAGTTTCCGCCACCAAGGTTTGAACCTCCTCTACATGAGAATAATGGGGAGGAAAACTGGTTCCTAGGGGTCCCACCGCTCACATATGAAAAGAAACTCCAGGAAAAGATGGACAAGGTTGACAAACTGGAAAGCGTGCTGAGAAAAAGCAAGGGAATCAATGATTACATGCTAGATCTGGAAGGCCTCTTTGAGCCTGTCAAGTTGAAACTGCCGGAGAACTTCAAAATGCCTGCCATCGATCGTTTTGATGGGACTGGGAACCCGAAAAGCCACGTGAAGCTATGTATGAGTATCTTCCAGTCCATGGGTTGCACCCACGAGCACATCGCGATGCTGTTCCCGCAAACTCTGGCAAAATCTGCACTATCATGGTTCCTAACCTTGGAAGCCTCCAAGACCCGGGCCTGGGAAGATATCGTTCGAGTTTTTGTCGATCATTACTCTTACAACCAGGAGCTGGATGTCACTATCAGGGATTTGGAGACAACCCGGCAAAGCAACAACGAATCCTTCGCTGCGTTTCTGAGCAGGTGGAGGAACAAGGTAGCTCAAATGACCCACCGGCCGATTGAAAAGGAACAGGTAAGGATGCTCATCCGGAATCTGCAGCCACTTTACCATGAGAAGTTATTCTACCAGTCCATCTCCACATTTGAAGAGTTGTTTGAGGTCGGAACCCGAATTGAAGATGCTATCAGGGAAGGGAAGATCAAAAAGGAAGACCCTCCGAGTCAGCCAAGAAGGCCCAACTACTCTCGGAATCCCCCGGATGTCAATGCCCTTAGCAGCCAACCCATGGCATACCCTCCAAGACCATACCAACCCTCCAACCAGGCAAATCCCTCCAGCCGCCCTTTCCAGAAAAAGCCCCCTCACAATTTTGCCAAGCTAGAAATCTCCCTCTCCTCAGCCTTGGACCGCCTCCTCAAAAAGGGCCATCTCCAACTACTCCAGTCTCGAAATACCCCACCCCCGCCTAACTGCGATATGTCCAAACGATGCGCCTACCACCAAGCCCCCGGCCATAACACCGATGACTGCATGCGCCTTCGCCATGACATCCAAGACCTTATTGATCAGAATATCATCGAGCCGCCCCCAAAGCAGCCCCATATCACCCAAAATCCCCTACCAAACCACCAAAATGTCAACCTCATCGAGTCCAACCCTATACCCTTCAACCCTGCCGCTTATATCACCCCCCTAGGACAACCCTTACCCCTTATTGACATCCCGGATTCTGAGGGAATTCATCTGATCAGAGGGGAGAATGACGAATGGCAGCAGCAGCTTAACGATGAGCAAGACTTGTTCTTCCTGGAAGAGCATGACCTAGGGGTGGTAGACCTCAAATGGTATGATCCTAACAACGAGAGTGATGCTTCCATCTGGAACGAGCCAGAAAAGCCCTTTGTGGGAACGGATTGTGATTGGTTCAAGAAGGATGGGACTGTAGAAGGGCCTACTCCTGCCGAGATTGATCATCTGACCAGGTCAGGCCGTCATTATCAGCCTCCACAGCCTGCCACCGATGCAACCGAGAAAGGTCCAGTCAAGGACAAGGGGAAGGGTAAGATGGATGAGATCATCGAAGAAGATAATGAGTTGATAAAGCAGCTAAAGAAAACCCAAGCACATCTCTCAATGTGGGATATAATGGTGACCTCTTACAAGCATAGGCAAGCCGTGTTGAATGCCTTGGCTGGAATTGAAGTCCCTATTGATGCTGCACCGGAGGACATGATAGCTTTCTTGGGCGCACTTGCCCCCGACCCGATCATTACGTTTTCTGATGAGGACTTACCACCGGAAGGGTCCGCACATAACAAAGCATTATACATCACTGTTGGATGTAAGGAGCAGCAGGTACCGTTTTGTCTGGTCGACACAGGTTCCGCTTTGAATGTTTGTGCCTTAAGAACTGCCACTGCTTTGGGGGTCAATATCTTTGACATCACGCCATCTGTGCAATCTGTGAGGGCCTATGATAACACCAGGAGGAATGTGATGGGGACTGTCTCTCTGCAAATCCGGGTAGGATCGCTGGCAAGTACTGAGATTTTTCAAGTCATGGACATACCTGCCTCGTTCAACTTGCTGATTGGGAGGCCCTGGTTACACGCCAACAAAGCCGTATCGTCCACTGTGCATCAAATGATCAAGTACATTCATGAGAAGGAAGTAAAGATCATCCTCGGTAATAGTTGGGGTAACGAAGCTTTCCCAAACTACGCTCCCATTTTCGAAGTCCAAATACCTGAGCTGGAAGAAGGAGAAATCGGAGGATTCTTCATGGAAGAAGTCCATGTGATCAATGATGAAGATCGATTCCCTGAGGTCCACTCTGCAGTTGTCAACATTGTTCGCAAGATGAACTACTTCCCCGGGATGGGATTGGGCCGACGCCAGCAAGGAATTCGGGAGTTCCCACAGATCAAAGGGCAACAAGGCACTTTCGGGTTGGGGTACAAGCCCACTGAAGAAGACGTTGAGCTACAGAGGCCATGGAAGAAAAGGGTGAAGGGTCTCCCCCCATACCGCAAGACTTTGAACGGACAGTTCATCAAAGAAGGAGATGATTTCCCTTACTTCGGGTTTCCCGAACCCTGGATCCATCAAACCACTGGGAAGAGGCACCCCGGGCTCGAAATCTTCGCTGACTGCGAAAGGCCCCCATATCAAGACCCGTTCTATCCCGAAGAAGTCAAGAAGACCCCAGAGGAAGACTGGTTGAGGTACCTGGATAACGAAGCCATCAAGAAACTATGGGAGGAATCCGCTAAGGAGAAGGAGGAAAAGAGGGCCAAGAGCCAAGATGATCAGATCAAGCCAACTGAGGAGGGTCTGAGCAACCAGGCTGTAGAGTCATCTATCTGTGTCTCCCAATCCCCTATTCCCCCGGAGTCTGTACTGCCAATTATCGAGTCTGTACCAGAGTCGGCTGCTGTAAGCCCACCACTGTCCAATGTAGTCACTTCACCGGTCATGAATGAAATAAAAGACGATTCTGCTTACTCCTCTGTGTCTAACACTTGTGAATGCACAGATCCCTCCGAGGATCTCTCAATTGAATTTAAGCAACTAATCAAAAAACCACCTGCTTATGAAATAATCGAAGATACTTTATCAGTTAACCTAGGTGAAACAGATAATCCACAAATTGTGCAAATTGGCTCAACTCTTAATAAAGAAGAAAAAGAAAAATTAACCCTCTTGCTAAAAGAATTCAAAGATGTTTTTGCTTGGTCTTACGAAGACATGCCTGGGGTCGATCCCGACATCGTCCAACATCATATTCCTCTCCTCCCCAATTCTAAACCTGTCAAGCAGAAACTGAGGCGCATGAGACCGGAATGGGCACTCAAGGTTAAAGAAGAGGTGGAGAAGCAGTTCAAGGCAGGGTTCATCATTGTCACCGAATACCCGGAATGGGTTGCCAATATCGTACCAGTCCCGAAGAAGGATGGGAAGGTCCGCGTGTGCGTCGACTTCCGTGATCTAAATAAAGCCAGTCCCAAGGATGACTTTCCACTTCCCCACATTGACGTCTTGGTAGATAACACCGCGGGACATGAGCTACTTTCATTCATGGATGGCTTCTCAGGATATAATCAGATTCTAATGGCGCCAGAAGATCGGGAGAAGACGACATTCACCACCCCTTGGGGAACCTACTGTTATAGAGTAATGCCCTTCGGACTCAAGAACGCAGGGGCGACTTACCAAAGAGCTGCCACCACTCTGCTGCATGATATGATTCACAAGGAGGTAGAAGTGTACGTAGACGACATGATTGTGAAATCCAAGGACAGAGAAGGACACCTGGTAGCGCTGGAAAAGTTCTTCGAAAGGTTGCGCAAATACAAGATGAGGTTCAATCCAAAGAAATGCACTTTCGGTGTGACTTCCGGTAAACTCCTGGGTTTTCTCATCACACAAAGGGGGATAGAGGTAGATCCCTCCAAGATCAAGGCAGTCCTAGAAATGACACCACCACGGAATGAAAAAGAAGTAAGGGGGTTCCTCGGAAGAATCCAATTCATCAGCCTTTTCATCTCCAAGCTCACAACCACGTACGATCCCCTGTTCCGATTGTTGAGAAAAGGGGAGAAGTTCCAATGGGATGACCAATGCCAAGCCGCTTTCGACAAAATAAAAGCCTACCTTCAGAACCCGCCTGTCCTTTCACCACCCATTCCTCATAAGCCCTTATTCCTTTACCTGTCTGTCTCCGAAAATGCCATGGGTTGCATGCTAGCCCAAGAAGGAGAAGAAAGCCACTCCGAAAAAGCCATATACTACCTCAGCAAGAGGATGACTGGGTATGAGCTCAACTACTCTACCCTTGAAAAAACGTGTTGGGCCTTGGTTTGGTGTACTCGCCGACTGAGGCACTACATGCTGGCCTTCCCAATTGTGCTCATATCTCGCATGGATCCTCTAAAATACCTCCTCGAAAAACCCGCCCTGACCGGTCGCATATCCCGTTGGTTACTTCTATTATCCGAATTCGATATCAAGTATGTTACAAGCAAGTCAGTAAAAGGGAGGACCGTAGCTGAGCATCTCGCAGAGCATGCCGTTGACTCCGAAGAAAGTGGGGACTTTCCGTTTCCGGACGAGAATATCATGGAAATCAAGAAAGAACAGTGGAAGTTGTACTTTGATGGAGCGGCCAACATGAAAGGATACGGAGTAGGGATGATTCTCGTATCGCCAAGCGGGGATCATACTCCATTAGCGGTCAAGCTCAACTATAACTCCACCAACAACACCGCCGAATATGAAGCGTGCATTCTGGGAATGGAAGCAGCCTTAGAACTGAGGGTTCAGAAGTTAGACGTCTTCGGGGACTCAAACCTCATCATATCTCAAGCTAGAGGAGAATGGAAAGTAAAAGAAGAAAGGTTGAAGCCCTATCATGATCGTCTCGACCAACTCAAGAGGCAGTTCGAGAATATCACATTCCTCTACTTGCCCAGGGAAGAGAACCAGTTGGCAGATTCATTGGCTACCTTAGCCTCCATGATCAAGATTCCTGTGGGAGTCAAGATGATGCCTTTGGTAATAGAGCAGAGGTACGAACCTTCGTTCAATATGATCGCCGCAATCGAAGAAGAAGAGAATGAAATGCCGTGGTATCGGGATGTTTGGGATTTCATAGAAAAGGGGATATACCCCCAAGAATCCACCGAGAAAGACAAAAGGGCCATTAGAAGATTCGCCGCACAATTCGTCATTTGCGGTGGGAAATTGCTGAAGAAAGGATATAATGGTCACAACCTAACCTGCTTGTTCGGAAAGAGTTCCAAAAGAATGATGGAAGAAATACACGAGGGGGTATGCGGTCCACACATGAACGGTCACATGCTGGCTAAGAAAATCATAAGACAAGGGTACTACTGGACAACATTGGAGAAAGATTGTTGTGAGTACGTGAGGCGGTGTCACAAGTGCCAGATTCATGCAAACATGATGCATACACCACCATCCCTTCTGTACAGCATGACTTAGCCTTGGCCATTCTCAACCTGGGGAATCGACATCATTGGCGAGATCGTTCCGAAAGCCTCAAATGGAAATCGGTACATCCTGGTGGCCATAGACTACTTCACAAAATGGGTAGAAGCTGCATCCTACACCAAGTTGGGGGCCAAAGAAGTGGCCAAATTCATCAAAAGAAATCTCATCTGCCGTTATGGAGTTCCTCATGAGATTATTTCAGATAACGGAAGTCATTTCAAGGCAGAAGTCAGGGATCTGTTCGAGGAATACAAGATCACTTATCACAAGTCGTCGCCGTATAGGCCGCAAACCAATGGGCCAGTCGAAGCTGCAAACAAGAATGTCAAGGCCATACTACAGAAATCGGCCGATACCTACAAAGACTGGCATGAAAAGCTACCGTTCGCGCTTTGGGGATACAGAACGTCGATAAGGACGTCCACGGGAGCAACTCCTTACTCGCTGGTATATGGGATGGAAGCGGTACTCCCGGTCGAGATAGAACTGCCGTCTCTACGCGTGATGGCAGAATGTGAAATTTCAGAATCAGATTGGTTGAGAGAAAGATACGAGGAATTGGCCCTCATAGATGAAAAGCACCTAGCGGCGGTGGACCATGTCCGAATCTATCAAAAGAGGATAGCCTGTGCTTTCAACAAAAGGGTCCGTCCAAGAAAGATTGTCAAAGGTGACCTTGTCCTTAAGGAGTTACGAGCTCCGATCTTTGATCCCCGTGGGAAATTCAAACCTAAATGGGTAGGCCCTTACATCGTCAAAACAATCCTTTCTGGAGGAGCAACTTACCTCATGGACCTCGATGGTGTCGAATTCAAAGAACCGATCAACATAGATCGCCTCAAAAAATACTATGCTTGACAAAAGTAACCATTTCTTTCAAACTTTGGCTTGAACTACGCTTGACCTGATTCCCACTCGGGGATACGTAGGCAACCACATCGGTTCGGTCACTCCACCCCACAAAAAATAACCCTTTTCTTTTGAAACTTTGGCCCGAACTACGTTGGACCTGATCCCCGCTCGGGGGTACGTAGGCAGACTTTCAAAAAAGGATGGCTCGCTAGGATGAAAATCCGAAAGGACGCCTAGGCAAAAATTAGAGCTAAATCCAAGGTGAGCAATAACAAAAGAGAGAAAATAGCTCGCTAGGCCACCTCCTTGGTGCCTAGGCAAAAATTATGAGCATGTGAGAAATAAAGTCGCGGTCCTTACCATAACCCATATATCACCCTCCACACTAGGGGCAAACTTCAGCCACTCGCCTCGTTTTCCTGAACCCCTTCCAAACTAGGGGCAAACGTCGGTCATCTACCTCGTTTGCCTCACAACCATGCACATCCCAAACTAGGGGCAAACTTCGGCCGCCCGCCTCGTTTGCCTCTAAATCACCCTAGCATGCCCAAGTGAGTACCAAAAACAACAACTAAATTGAAATCCAGGTCACAAAATGTTTTTCAGAAAGCTAAATGCATAAAAGGAGGTTCTCAAAGTAACCAAGGTTCCCTAATAAACAAACTTTGAATATTACATAAGCAGGAATAATCAAAGAAATAAAAGTCTTTCAAAAAAGCAATCACATGTTCAAAGACACTTGGAGGAATGAGCAGAATCAGTCAGGTCTGGTCTTTTTATTTATTTCTTCAAAAGCCTTTAGAAGTAGGCCTTTACTCGGTCAGTCCAACCGTCAATAAAAGCAGCAATAGTAGCAACCCTGATCCTGGAAGCAAAGACCCTCTCAGTAAACCCCCGGGGAACCTCCTGAACCTGTCCATACTGTCTGGCCAAGCGGCGAGGATGATAGAAAGAAGTCTCTCTCAGACCCATCAACCACACTCTCTGGTGACCCCTGAGGCTCGTGGTAATAGCGTAAAGGCCCCAACGCCTCACAACCCAGCAAATATCAGCCTCAGATAAAGCACCCATCATGTCCACCCAATTGGCAAAAGTATAGTGAGAGTGAAGCACGGATCGACGAAAGTAAACCGGTGGTATATGGCCCGTCCACAATTGGAGCCGCTCGTATAACCAGGCCTGTAACACCAAAGGCGCCCCAGAAAGTAGGGGCGTTCCCTGATCAGAAGCACGGTCCAAACCATTCAAGGTTTCAGCTAGAACCATGGCCATGGGATTCTTGCTAAACTTCAACCCAAGGCACACATGCACTAAATCAACAGAGGTACTCGAGAATAAGAAGTGGGAGGTCATGCACAATATCAAAGCAGCCCCGCGGGTGGCATCATACACGCTGGGATTCCCGAGACTGGCATACTGAGCAATAATAGAAGCAATATTAAGGGCCTCACCTTGAATCAGCCGACGGGAAATAGTGACGGAGCAATTCAGATATTCAGCCAAACCTCTCGTAGGACTGAGGGTACCAGCAAAAGGGAGAATCAGATCAGAGTCAGAATCATAGCCGAGAATAGCGCAGAACTCCTCAAACATGGGGCATATCTCCAGGCCATTGAAGTTGAAGACATGGTTCACCGGGTCCCAGTGACCAATGGCAGCACGCAAGAACTCAGTGTTCAGGGACATCCGGCAAAGAGAAAATAGCTCGGTCAAGCCGTAGCTAAAGAGGTTGATCCGCTCCACGCCATCCGTGATGGTCAACCAAGCTGTGAGTTGAGCGGGATCATACAAAGCCATGTTTTCAGTCGCGGCTCTAGCAAAATTCGAAATTTCGGCAGCACCTCCCCGTTTCACGGACTATCCCACCTGCAAGGCAAAAAGCACTCACTATCACAAAACTGCCCATCGCAGTAGCATCCAACAATCACAGTGTACATATATCAGCTAAAACAAGCACACAACTGCGCCTCTAAACCGGAAGATATCCGGCCTAGGAGGCAAAACATCATAATACTCTGTCAAAAGGTTACAAATTGTTCCACACTTCGTCCTACACTGTCCAAATAATCATATTCCCAGTACAACCCAATCGAAAACATAAAAAGAAAATAAAATACTATTTCCCGCTTGGGAGGCATCAGTCTTCCTCTTCTTCGTCCTCTGTTGGACCGCCCGGAGTATATGTCGGCGACGGCCTCCTCCTACCACCTCTGCATCTTGGACCGGTCCTCGATGAGCCAGCCCCGCCTCCACGATACTGCACGCACAAATAAAATGAAGACAATCAGTAAGGGAATAACAAAAAGTACAAAAATAAAGTCAAGTCAGAGACTTACCAAGGACGCCATCTGGTTGGCGGCAAATTGCCGCATACCGTCCATCTGTCAAGGGTAAAATCCAGGGTTAGAACCTCATAACCTTAAGAAAGTGCAAAATTAGAGACATACCCGGTGGTCTCGTGTGAGGACCAAGGACCGTAAGCTAGCCGCCAAGGCGTGACCCTCCTCAGCGTAACTCCAAGGAACGTTGAGGACGCCCGCTGGCTGGGTAGGGTACCCACACGTGACTCGCGGCACCTCCATCATTTGGGGAGTGCCATCAGCGCCTAGAACGTTGACGGTCCAATCCCAAGGAGGGATAGGGTCGGGAGCCTGAGGAGCCTGTCTCCTGTACATCTCGCGAAGCTGTAGGCACAAAACAAGTTAGGAAAAGATGAGTCAAGAACATAAACGACTAATAAAGACAAAAATATAAAAAGAAACTCACCTCCAGGAGTGGGAAGTTGGGCATCAAGGAGCTGCCACGGTAAGCCTCATACCCGGTCTCAGAGAGGAAATGATCCCAGACGTCGGTACCAGCTAAGGCCGCCAGCAGAGCATCACCGGAGAGGTCACTAGCATCCATCACAGGAGGATTATGGGGAACGCGATACCGGGAGCCACCAACCACCTGCCGAGACACCCGTTCCCCAAGGAACCACTGCCTACACTCGGTACTCTCCAGCAAAAGGCGGCAAGAGGTAAGAGATTTAACCGCTTGTATCTCCTCTGAGGCGGCATAGGCGACGCCCTCCCAAGGCGTCCAATCAACACTAGAGGCCGTCAGCTCAGTTAAGAAGTTCCAAAGCAAAACAATCCGATGGGCCCCACTCTTCACCCCAACAACGTCCCTCCGCCATCTCGAACCTCGTGGGAATAGAGGCACAGGAGCCATGCCATCCTCATCCTCGCCTGATTCATCCGCCGGGGAAGGAACCAACATCTTCAAGTATTCAAAACTCCAAAGCTGCACAGACAAAGGAGAAATCAGAACAAGTATGGAAATCAAAGAGATGGAAAATAAAGGAAGAAACAATGCATACCTCCCAAGCTCGCCAGAATCCCCCAGTGGATTTAACATCGCCCCGAGAGACCTCCCCCATATGCTTGTAGAGATGGGCCAGGGCAGCACCGCCCCAGTTATAGGAGGGGATCTCATCAATGGTCGCCAGGCAAGAAAGAAGCCTCAAGCTCACCCGGTCGTTCCTTGTCGCAAAGATTGAGCACCCGAGGACATACAGAAGATAAACCCTCAAGAGTTGGGAATTGTTCAGATTGTGATTACCTCTACCATAAGCCCGGTAAAGCCAGCCGCAAGGAAACCAATGCCTCTCCAGGTTAGGGGGAACAGCCCCAATCAGCATCTCCACTGCCTCCGGGTCGATCTCGTAAAAGTAATCCAGAATCAAGCGCTTCCCGCCGACCCTCAAGCCCGTAATCATGGAGAAGTCGAAAGGCGTCATGGTCATCTCCCCGAACGGCAGGTGGAAAGTATTGGTGGTATCCCACCACCTCTCGGCCAGGGCGTAGAAATGGGCCAAATCATTGCTGCTTTTCGAAACCAGACGGACGAAGCCTCCGAACCCGGCGTCGTCCACCATCCTCTTAACGGTGGGCGAGAGTTGAGTGTACCATAAGAAGGCGTGGGCAAGGCTACCATGGCCTTTCAAGGCCACTTCCGGCACCTGCACACAACAAAGACGACAAAAGATGCACAAAATCACTATTCACAACCCGAGAGCAAAAATTCACAAAATCAACATTTGAGCACAAATCGAACTTCTAACGATCTCTAGGTGCACGCTACGGCTCACAAAACTAGCACAATACATGAAAGTGGTCCTAAAATATCGAAAGTTTCACATACCAAGCTCGCTAGAGCCGCGGCCGAAAGATGGCGTTGGGGGTCCCGTAAAATCAAGTCCGGGGTTTGCATTTCAGCCTTCATCCGTCCCTTAGCCTTCTTAGACGGTCTCCTTGAGCTCGAAGCCATGGATCTACAAGAAAAATGGAAGTCACATTCAAACTTTCTTCTTGAAAATTTGGGCAAACCAAAACATCAATCAAAAATCCGACTACGGGGAAAGATTACTCACCTGAGCGCGCACAAGCTGCGTTTTGACGAATTTTGGCTCTGAAAATACCCCAAAATGGCCAAAAATGAGCTTGGAAAGCTCAAAAACCCGAGATATATGAAGATGGAGTCCGGCCACCCAGTGCCGCCGCGGCACTGGCCAACTGCCGCCGCGGCAGTGGCCCAGTGCCGCCGCAGCACTGCTCCCCGCGGGCCCCGCTTCGCTCCGTTTTGCTCCGTTTCGCCCCGTTTTGGCCCGTTTTGGCCTTTTTCAGCCCGTTTTTGGCCCTGATCAGCCCCGTTGGCCCAGTCCAGTCAAGATTTATGAGGTTTTTCCCCAAGCAGACTAAAATTTGTCAGAACTACCTCCAGCAGGCAAAAACTGGGAAAAATCGGCTCCCGAAGACCCGAATCGGCCGTTTCAGGACAACCGTCGTAAATTTCGATCAAACACGAGAATTTTGGTAACGAATCCTGGTTTTTAGCTAATGCACCAAATGATCAAGAAAAGAGATTCTCCGAGAACCCTGCATCATCCCCCGAGGACAAAAGCAGACAGATACGAGCTCCCAGAGGCCCTGACCGGCTCTCTTGGATTGAGCACCGACAGATTTGATCAACCGTGAGAGGTTCAGAGATGGATCCTGGTTCCCGATCAAGAAAAGAGATTCCCCGAGAACCCTGCATCATCCCCCGAGGACAAAAGCAGACAGATACGAGCTCCCGGAGGCCCTGACAGGCTCTCTTGGATTGAGCACCGACAGATTTGATCAACCGTGAGAGGTTCAGAGATGGATCCTGGTTCCCGATCAAGAAAAGAGATTCCCCGAGAACCCTGCATCATCCCCCGAGGACAAAAGCAGACAGATACGAGCTCCCGGAGGCCCTGACAGGCTCTCTTGGATTGAGCACCGACAGATTTGATCAACCGTGAGAGGTTCAGAGATGGATCCTGGTTCCCGATCAAGAAAAGAGATTCCCCGAGAACCCTGCATCATCCCCCGAGGGCAAAAGCAGACAGATACGAGCTCCCGGAGGCCCGAACAGGCTCTCTTGGATTGAGCACCGACAGATTTGATCAACCGTGAGAGGTTCAGAGATGGATCCTGGTTCCCGATCAAGAAAAGAGATTCCCCGAGAACCCTGCATCATCCCCCGAGGACAAAAGCAGACAGATACGAGCTCCCGGAGGCCCTGACAGGCTCTCTTGGATTAAGCACCGACAGATTTGATCAACCGTGAGAGGTTCAGAGATGGATCCTGGTTCCCGATCAAGAAAAGAGATTCCCCGAGAACCCTGCATCATCCCCCGAGGGCAAATGCAGACAGATACCAGCGCCAGGAGGCCCTGACCGGCTCTCTCGGATTGAGCGCCGAAAGATTTGATCAACCGTGAGAGATTCGGAGATGGGTCCTGCTTCCCGATCAAGAAGAGAGATTCTCAGAGAGTCCCCTACCATCCCCAGCAGAAGATAACAGAAGTCCGAACCGATTCTCTAGAAGGATCGGCCAAAACATCACCCGCAGTCAAATCACCCCGATTCCCAGGACAAGCACTGTCTATTCACAATTCAAGGATCCATATCCACTGATTATCATGAGCTTTCTCACCTGTCAGTCATCATGAGTTTCCTCACTTATCGCGAGCTTCTTCACTCTGGTTATCTCACCTGTCAATTATCGTGAGCTACCTATTATGAGCCTCCTCGCTTTGGTTATTATAAAACTGTCGGTTATCATTAACTCCCTCACCTATGGGTTATCTTTAGTTGTCATCCTCAAAGACCCCACATCCGATCCCATTCGCTTGTAAAGCACACTTCTCGTAATTCCAGAAGTTTGCCCCTAGACCCAGAGTCTTCTAAACCTTGCTGTCCTTATCCGAGTCATCCACCACATCACAGTCGCAAACACTAGCACAACACCAGCCACTCGGAGTGGCACACCCCACAGCACTTGCTCATACTAGGGTCATAACACTAGACATGATAGGACTCATGACACAATTCATATCACATCCATGCATTGCATATCGCTCTTATAGCATAGCATCCGCCTGATTGTTGTGTATGTGCATGTGTGATTTATTCCTTTGAGCTCCGAACTACGTCCTGGTCTGATTCCCCTTGGGATACGTAGGCAGCACACATAGAGCACGACCAGCACTAACCTCTGCATCCTGGCATCTTTTGCAACGTTTTTATCCTAAATATATAGCCTCCAAAAAGTTTTGTCTCTTCAAAGCTTTGGCACTCGCTTGCGATATACGTTGCCTCGCAAGTTCATGCCAAAGAGGGGCAAACTGTAGACACCCCATTTTGTCAGCTATCGGATTTAGGAGACCCATAGCTTGGTGGTTCGCAATGATCGCAAAAGACTCGAAAGGACTCTCGGAAGTCAGCTCCATCTCTCAGAATGCTCAGAATGACCGAAATGCCCCCGAAAGCCCGAAAACTCCCAGATTTGGTCTCGAAGTTCTGAAAACATGCTATGTCGTAAGAAAAGCGATAAAAAGAGTTTTAAAGAGAAATCAGATGAAATCGTCGGCTCCCAGAGATCCCCCGAAAGTCCCGGAAGTTCCCAGAAAGTCCCCGTTGACCGGTTTGACCAAGGTTTGACTAGATTTGACCAAAGTTTGACCAGGTTTGACCAGGTTTGACCAAGTTTGACCGAAATCGTCCGAATTCACCAAAATCTTTTTAAATCACGGGAAAAGTGTTAAAACAAGTTCCAAAAGAAAATCGAGCGAAAACATCAGCTCCCGGGAACTCCCGGAGGTTTCCAGAACCTCCCAGGAATCCCAGGTTTGACCAGTTTGACCAGAATTTGACTTTGGAACCGGGGTGCCGAAACAATTTTCAAATATTTTTCATGGATACTAGAGGTCAATAGCTTTCCAACGGTATATCGCACATAATTTCTGGATTTAAAACGAATTCATTAGGAATTCCCGAAGGTGAAAAAGGCGATCAAATCGGCTTTTATCACGAATACCGCAAAACTTTTCAAAGTGACCTATCCCCGAACTATTTTTTATGTAAAGTAGACTCCATTACCTTTCCAACGGTATATCACAACCTCAATTTGGAGTTCATACGCATTTTCTATGAATTTCGGACGAAATAGGGCCTTTTCGCGAATACCGGAACATCAGGGGGCCTAAACAGCATTATCCAGACGAAGGGAGGAGCACTGCCGCCGCGGCACTGGCCCAGTGCCGCCGCGACACTCTCCTCCAGAACAGTGTTTTTTTGTAATTATTTGTGGGGGTCCATTTTGATTAATTAAAAACCAAAACGACATAGTTTTATGTTTTCAGATGTTTGGGACCAATGGGAACACTTTTAAAACCCCAAAACCACCCCAAGTTAGCCTATATAAACACCCCATTACTCCTCATTTTAGGGGAGTCAAATGTGAGTTTTGAGAAAGTTTGGGAGAGAAAGTTGTAGAGATAAGGTTAGAATAGAGAGAAAAGAAGCTTCCTTCTTGATTTTCAAAACAAAAAGTGAGTTCTAAACTTTGTTTTTACTTCATTACTCCCATTTACTTCAACATTCAATACACCCAACCACCATTTTAGTGAGCATTCAAGAGAGTGGAAGCTTCTTCCATGTTTAAATGTCATTACATATGAGTGAAACACCAAGCTACAAGTCTCATGCTTCATGAATATCATCTATTGATCATCATATATTTGCTTGTTTATTTATTGCTCATCTCTTCTTACCTTATTTCTTTTTTATTTTCTTTATTTACTTACTAGTTCATCATCATCCAAGTGATGACATGAAGTTTGAGGTGAGTGAATCCTTATGGATAGTAGCTCTTGACCTCAAAAACATGTTTGATAGATGATGATCATAACCTCAATACTTCCAAGATACTCTAGAGATGTATTGAAGTTATGTCCAAATTAAAATAAATCTCTCCAACAATCTTGGAGATTCCTAATGATGAGTTTGATGTTGGTATTCTAAGTGGTTATAATCCTCATTGAGTGTTGAAAATATGTTTTCAAAACATCTATTTCAAAACCCCTCTCAATCCCTCTCATTTGGTTTCAAGAAACAAAACTTTGTTTTCCTAAAAAATCTCCAAAACAATGACCCAAAACAGTGAGCTGTTCAGATTCAAAGATTTGTTTTGAATTAAATACTCAAGTTATGATGATGAAACCACTTGGAAAACCTTCCTAATACATCATAGTTTGCCCCTAATTTTTCTCATCAATTATAGAGATGTAAAGGTATTTGTTTTGGATGTGAGAAGTTCATATTCATAATCTGCCTCTGTTCTCACAGAATGTTCACCCAACTTCTTGCATTTATTCTGGACATTTTCATCACTGTACATATATCTTTTCTATTTTTTTTTAAAACTTGGGTGTCGTAGGAAACTTTTGGTATATAATGGGTCATCATAAACCTTTTCGTTGATTTATGAAAAATCATACAAAATCAGTCAACAGTGCAGTTTTTGTTTCTGAGTCATGTGTACATTCTGATTTCTTTCTTTTAATCTGTGATAGCTATTGATGTTTGGCTTTTTGGGTTATTTTCTAGACACAATGAGGATGATCTCTGATTTTTCTTACATTTTTCTAGGCACGTTTGTCCTCCCATTATAATGTTGCAAAGTAACACATGCAGTCTGTCCACTATTCACAGCAAGCACATTTCAACTTTTATTCTTTGATTTGATGCTCATATGCATTCCAAATTAGCCCATATCTTAGGAAGTAGTTCATACTACATTTGTACATATCCCATGTTGATGTAATCCATTCATTCATGCACATTTTAGACTTCTAAGTCATTTTAGAAATCCATGTACACAAAACACACTACAACCTTTGCACATTTCTAGGTACATACAATACATTCATGCAAGATTTGGGGTTTTTTGTAACCCTTAATCTAAGAAGATTATAAGGAATGAACTTGATCACACGTTCATGCTTCCCCTCGATCTAATCATCCTTTCTCATCCGTCCCGGGGATTGAGAGGTCTTCTTTTCTCAAAAGAATAACATGCATCATTCTAGTTTGCTAAGCATATTTTTTGATTTCTTTGAATATTTGTTTCAAGAACAATTCATGTCCCCCTTTAGATTAGGAAGTCTTGATTATTTGATACATGATTAGATGATTTTTCCTAGGTTTATTTGTGTGATCTTTCACTTTACATTGTATGATATTTGGCTTAGATCTTATGAATGATATCTTATCTTTAGATCTTTCATTTCAAGTTTCTTATGTAATGTAGTATACTATCATAGTATTATTTGTCGAACCAAACATAGTATAAGATGATTATTTGGATGCTAATTGAGGCCCGTCGAAAGACGGGGCGAGTTGAGGGTGTTTTAGTCGTGACAAAGGCTCCTTCCTCTCTCGTACCAAAACCCCGAACCAAGTTCTTTGGTTATGAAGGGCCGGTGCCCTTATCCGCTTGGGTGAGTCAAAATTAGGTTTCTTGGTTCCTTAAAGACCAAGTGGCGACTCTGTATCTGTTTTCAACAGACCTTTCGTTTTCTTTCCTTGATTCAAATCAATTTCAAAACAATCTCAAACAAGAGAAGTGGTCCGAATCCGCGTGTCCACAACCTCATTGTTTTGTTTTTTTATTGTTCGACTCGTCCCTAGTATTGTGAGCCCTTGTGGGAACCCTTTAGTCCGAGAGTACTCCCTAAACACTTCTCGACCCCATTTCCGGATATCTCACCACTCCGTTTCACTTCTTGACCTTACCCAATCCTAATTGATCCTTGGTATTACGATTCAGAGTTTGACGCGAATGTGTCAAGCAGTTAAAGCTTTTTTTTCACGACCTCGAATGCATGGTATCTTTCATGAGATTCATTTTACCCATTTTGCATAAGATTAACGTTCTTCACACATGACATGTGCGTGGCTCTGCATTACATTTCCATTACTGCTTGCCCGCATGTCTTGAGAGTGTCACCCGTTCTGAGAGATTCATTTCTAAGGGTTTCACCGGTGAGAATTGCGTTGAAGCGTGATTTCAATAGATATTTGGATTAGGAATGCATTGCACCGTGCCGATACTTGTGGGCATGCAACCTTTACCACGAACGTTTGAGAGTTGGAATAAATGAAGTTTTCAAATAACCTTGATAGTTTGGGGACTTTTGGTAACTTGAGTGTCACTTTGCTAAAATCCATTGAAAACCTCTTGATTTATGTTGAGCTTTGTGCACTTCGGTTCGTTGGTAGCTCTTGAGGAAGCATATGTTTGTGGGTATCATTCTGAGAACCCTCCGGAGACAAAACTCCGCCTCTAGGAGTAACCTAGAGGTTTAACGGCTTGTTGCAATGGCTCAATGCAACCGTGCTCCCCACGAAAGCGGATTATCTTTACAGTTTTTAAATAAAGTGTGTAATTATTGTCCTTAGAGCTTTCTCTTCTCCGCTTAATTGCTAGAGACTAGCAATGTGCTAGTAGGGGGGTGTGATTCATCACTTAATTTGCATGTCTTTTGATTCATTGTTGCGCAAAATAGCACTCCCGGAGCTACTAAGTACATTATTTACACTCCTTTCGTGCATAACCCTCATTTCTACCGTCCACATCTTTTACATGGGTTATTTTAGTGTATTGTAGGTCATGTTTGGCAATCCAAGTCAGGAGGCAAAGCCTCGGTTGAAGATCACATCCATTGCGGCCACTTCTCTCTCTCTTTTGGACTCCAAGACCACATGTTTGGAGGTTGATCTTAACTCGATGAAGCGAGCCCTGCAAGTCTTCTTCGTATGGCCGCAAATTTCACCTCAATCGGAGGTCAGAGTGAGAAGATATGGCATTGTTGGTGATCAGTGTGCAAATTTGCTATGAAGCTGTGAAGATTCCAGGCAGAGGGGCATTCGACCGGTCGAATTGCCCTATTCGACCGGTCCACCCTTTTTTGTGTTCATTTCAATTATCCAGCAGAGTGGCATTCGACCGGTCAAATGGCCCGGCTCGACCGGTCGAATGACCCTATTTCTGCATCCTTTGTTTTACAAGTTTGCCACTCCGAGGATTATGTATATATACCCCATTATAACTCGTTTTTGGGGGTTTTTGACCTAGTTTTTACAGCAGCTTAGATTCTCTTTCCTAACTCTCTTGTATCTCTTTAGGAGTTCTTGTTATTTTGTTCATAGATTAGCTAGATTTAGGTCTTGTAAGTAAGATTGTGAGAGATTCTTCAACTTACAAGCTTGGTTTCTTCCTTTGGAGCATTTATTGAAGCTATTTATTGGATTCTCTCTTTCTTGAAGTTATTGATTGCATTAATGGTGATGTCTTCCTACTCATTTAATGTTTCTATCAATGTTTTCATAGTTAAATCCATGTGTAGCTAGTTTTCTAGGTTAGGGGTTATGAACCCACCTATGGATTCTTGTGTTTCTTGAAAGTCTAACAGTTTTGGATCTTCTTGAGTGATTGAAGAGTGTTGGGTTTGTAATATGTTTGTTTCTTTACCTCCATTGTCATGCAATGGAGGTCATTGAATCTATATTACCAATCCAACATTTGCCCTTAGTTTCCTCAAGCTTTCATCTTTCATAGTGGGGTTGACAACCCACATGTTTGATTGTTGGCTTCCAAGGAACTTTGTTCACTTGAGAAGTCCCTCCAAACCCCTAAGACTTATCCCTTTTGTGATCCAAGGTGGGTATCATGACCCCTAGCCCTTTTTCCTCTATCGTAGAACAACTCGTTATCCTAACTTGCTTGTTATAGTTAATTCGTGCCTGTCGTTTAATTAGTTAACTTAATTAGTTACCGTTTTATCTTAGTTTTACTCGCATGAGTAGTTTTAGGTTTAGAGTTAGATACCCCCAAAACAACCACCTTTTCTTTCTTTTTTGGATACGGTTGTAGTGTATTCGTGTCTTGGAGCTATAATCTTCTGGTCCAGTCCCCGTGGAAATCGACCTCGTACCTACCCGAGTATTACTTGTTACGATTGATTTGCACTTGAATCATACATATCCTGAGAGCGAACAGTATGGCACCCACCACCATCTTCCGTCATTTCAAGATCCCTCTCGATGATCGTGATCGTCATGATCCTTCTCCTCATGGTATTTATTCTTCCACTACTTTGTCACTAATGGGATACAAGCTCGAGGACGATGTCTACGTTCCTAAGACCCCCCCATACTCCCATTGCTCCTTCTGTTCCTGACACCACCACCACCACCACAAATCCTATCACCACCACTTTCCCACCCTCTGATGTTCCCACTTCTTGTACTCCTACTGCTCATTCCTCCTCTTCAGCTACTCCTCCTACTACTGATCTATCAGAGCAGTTTGCCATTATCACCTTCTCTATTGACTCACTTTCTACCACCATCACATCACTACACTCCACTCTATCCTCTAGTGTTTCCACACTCTCCTGTACTATTACTTCTCAGTTTGACACACTCTGATCAGACATTTTGGAGATTAGCACTGTTGTGGACGTTCTTTGCACCACCTCTGCTGCCACTCAAGAGCTAGTGGATAGACATCTATCAGAGATACAGTCTAGTTTGACGATGCTCGAGACGCCATTCGAATGATTAGGAGTCATTTTGGGATTTGGCAGCCTTCTTAATCTCTTTTGGATATAGGATAAGCTATATAAGGTAACAATGATATCTAGATAGATAGCTTTTGGGTTTTTGGATTAGTACAGGCTCACAATTCTGTTTGTATCTATATAATCCGTTTGTTTTTAAACTGCTTCCATGGATATTATAAAACTTTGTCTCTTTTGTTATATACAGGTCCATGTGCCTTTTATGCTTGTCTGTGCACTCTTGTTTGTTTGATGGTTGTATCTCTTATTGCTTCTCATGATATTGGTATACTTGCCTGATTGTGTACTAATCGTGGGAAGATGATGATACTTTTTATTAAGTGATTCCCACACATACCCCCACCTCCCCATCCCTTTCATTAACTCACTCACAGAGGGGGAGATTCTCTCTGCTCTAAGTGGTTTTTTTGTAGATGACAAAAGGGGGAGAATATCCTGTTGCTTATCCACTTTGAATTTATTGATATTTCTTATATATTTTGACTTATCCATTCACATGTTCTTCAAAGTGTGTCATTTCTCTTGTATGGACAATTACTTGCTATTATTTTTATCTCTAGCAACTAGTAGTTTGTCAGCATCAAAAAGGGGGAGATTGTTAGTCCCAAGGGTTTACCTTAAGTAATTTTGATGATTAACAAAATATTAAGTTGAGTACTTATGATCTCATTTAGTGTGTTGTCAAAATAAATCTTTTTAATGATGATGGATATTCTATGGAAGCATCATGGAAGACTATTTCCATCTTGCATTGTTCTTATAGGACTTTATGTAAAGTTGGTTAGATTGGATCTCAAAAATGAGGGCTAAAAATTGAACAAATTATTCAAAATAGGAAAACTATTTTTCTATAAAAAACAGTCGACTGGACAATTTATCATTCGACTGGATGCAAATTTCTTAAGTCAACTGAAAGTAAAAATAGTCAACTGCATCATGGTTTTTGAGGATAGTTTCTGCGATAAACTTTCAGTCGACTGGACCCAGTAAAACAGTCGACTGTGTCAAAGGTGCACTTCTTTAGTTTAAAGTGTAGTTGACTGGATCGTGAACCCAGTCTACTGGATTACTGCGTAGAAATAGTAACGGCTATTTTTCCTCTATTTTAGCTTTAGCATTTAATGCTCCCACTTACCTTATATGTTCAGATTTTCTAGAGAGAGTATATATACTCAGTTAAAATTGGTTGTTGGGATAACAATTACTCTTATTGAATACTCACTTATTGCAATCAAAGAATTAAGCCCTAATTATTTGAGATTCAATCTTCTAACTCTAGTTTTCATTTGTAATTCCTTGAGAGCTATCACTGAGAGCATTTATTATTTCTATCTACACTATAAGAGAGTGTTGATCAATTGTAATCAAACATTATTCAAATCCTTGAAGCTGTAAGAGGGTTGGTGTAACCCTAGCTCCAAGTGAAGGGTTTCTTCATTGGAGGAGTATAAGGAGTTCAAAAAGAACTCGTAAGGAGTGGTTTAATCTTCATCCAAAGAAGATTGTTTAGTTGAATCCTCAAGAGGTGTTCTTGAGGGACGGACGTAGGCTACGGATTACGGATTGTCAAACCACTTGAAAAGCTTTGTTTGCAAGTGTTCTTCTCCCTTTCTCTTTAATTAATGTTATAGTTATTTTTGTATTTGCTTTAGTTTTTAATTTGCGATTAATTGGTAGTAATCTTATTCACCCCCCTCTAAGGATTACTTTTGGGCCAACAATATATTCTCTCCCTCTCTAAACTCTCTCAAGGATTTCAGCAACCCAAACACACACATAAACATAACATATATATAGGTAAAGAGGGACGGCAGGTGGCAAAACACGTATACTGGTAATACCACGTTCGATCGATCGAAGTGAGTTCGATTGATTGAGAACATGTCGGTCAAGGTTTGATCGATTGAGAGCAGGTAAAACACTAAAAAAAAGGTTCCATGTCATAATTCAAGTCGGCAGAGGTTCGATCGCTCACAGTGGGTTCGATCGATTGAAGGATGAAACTCTCGATCGCTCGAAGCTTTCTCGATCGATTGAAACCAAAATTCCAGGAAAGGTAATTATAGGTGTACTGAATGTTATTTATATTAAAAGTAATATAAAAGTACTTGAAAAATACAGGGTATTACATCGTCCCCTTCTAAATAAAGA
This sequence comes from Hydrangea macrophylla, assembly GCA_033977485.1. NCBI lineage: Eukaryota > Viridiplantae > Streptophyta > Magnoliopsida > Cornales > Hydrangeaceae > Hydrangea > Hydrangea macrophylla. The sequence goes on from CM066992.1 coordinate 35,279,871, forward strand.
TTTTGTCCCCGAAATCCAAACTAAGCGTCGTCAAATAACTCTAGATACTTCTCACTCATCTCTGACTCTAATTCCCAAGAAGCTTCTCCTTCATCATGGAACTTCCAGTGAATCTTTACTAATATAATCTCTTTATTCCTTAGCTTCTTAACTCCCCAATCTAGAATTTGTACTGATCCTTCGTGGAATGACACATTGTCGTTCGCCTCGATGTCTTCAAAGTTAATCTTATGACTCGGATTATGCGCACACTTCCTTAACATGCTGACGTGAAAGACATTGTTTACTCCCGACATCTTAGGCGGAAATGCGAGTCTGTAGGTAACCTTTTACACATTCGAGGATCTCAAACGGTCTAATGAAATGTGGTGCTAGCTTTCCTCTCTTTTGTCCAAACCTGACAATTCCTTGCATCGGAGACCTTAAGTAGCACATGTTCTCCCACACTGAATTCCAAGTTTCTGTGAAGGTTATCAACATAACTCTTATGTCTACTCTGCACCGTTTGCATCCTTTCTTTAACGACCTAGATCTTCTCAATATTTTTCTGAACTAATTCAGGTCAAAGATGTTGATTGTCTTCAACCTCTGCCCAACACAATGGTGATCGGCACGATCTTCCATACAATGCCTTTAATGGTGCCATCCCTATACTCGAATGGTAAATGTTGTTGTACACAAATTCTATCAGCGATAGATGAGTCTCCCATAAGCTTTCAAAATCAATGACACACGCTCGTAGCATGTCTTCCATCACCTGGTTAACTCGTTCAGCCTGTCCATCCGTCTGCGGGTGGAAGGCAGTGCGCAGGTTCAATGACATCACCATAGCTATCTGTAGACTCTTCCAGAACTCTATAGTAAATCTCAAATCACGGTCTGATACGATTGACACAGGTACACTATGCAGTCACACGACTTGTTGTATATACATATGGCTCAGACGTTCGATCGAGTATAACATACTATAAGCTATAAAATGCACTGATTTGGTAAATCGATCCATAACGACCCAAATAGCATCGTGATTTGGCTTAGATCTCGGCAATCCTACCACGAAGACCATAGTGATATGCTCTCACTTCCATCCGGGAACTGGTAATGGTTGTAGAAGTCTGGGTGGTTTCTGATGTTCCGCTTTCACTTGCTTATACGTAAGACATTAAGACACGTGCTGAGCAACTTCTCGTTTCATTTCTTCCCACCATAAGTTTCTCTTTAAATCTTTGTACATCTTTGTACCTCCTGGGTGGATAGCCATTCGTGACTTGGGAGCTTCGTGCAGTATATCCTTTCTAAGATCACCTTCATTCGGCACTTAAAGTCTGCCTTTACATCTGAGTGCTCCGCCTGCACCAATACTCAAATTCTCTGGTTATTTACCGCGTTGCTTTCGACCACTCCTGAAGTACTTCATTTTTCTTCTGTGCCTCCAAAATACGATTGACGAGGGTCGGTTGCACCATGAGAAATCCAAGGTGTCGTTCTTCACTTGGATCTAAGGCTTGAATACCAGATTCAGCCAAGGTTTCCAATACTCGCCACTCTTTGACCATAAGAGAAGCTATACTATCCCATTGAGTTTCCGACTCAACGCATCGGCTACCACATTCGCTTTCCCAGGGTGATACTGCAACGTGAAAATATAGTACTTTGAGAGAACAAGTATCTCAGACTCTTGTGATTCAAAAATAGATCAAACTTTTCACCGTAGAGATAATGTCTCCAAATCTTGAGAGCAAAAACAATCGCAGCTAGCTCGAGGTCATGCGTCGGATAACTTAACTCGTGATGTTTCAGTTGTCGTTATCCGTATGCGATTACCATCCCATCTTGCATCAAAAGACATCCAAGTCCTTGGTATGATGCATCATTATAGATGGTGAACTGCTCACCGCTCTTGGGTATCGCAAGCATTGGCGTTGTGGTCAATCTTTCCTTTAATTCCTGGAATGCACGTTCATGCTTGTTACTCCATTCAATCTTCAAGTCCTTCTTCGTTAGTCCGATAAGAGGAGCTACGATCTTGAAGAATCCTTCCACAAATATCTGATAGTATCCAGCCAAACCAAGAAAACTTCTGACTTCCATTATAGTGGTTGGTATATTCCAATCCAGAACAGCGTCTGTCTTCGATGAGTTTATGGTATTCCATCATGTGAGACGACATATCCTAAGAACTTGACCTCTTTTAGCCAGAACTCGCACTTACTAAACTTCACATATAATTAGTTACCCGAAGAGTCTGTAGTACGATCTTTACATGTTCCTTCTCGGTCTTTGAGTAGATCAGAATATTGTCAATGAACACGAGAATGAACTTATCCAAGTAGGGCCTTGTAGATACCCCGATTTTGACCGGTCGTCGAATTTAGGAGAGCATCACCTCCACGTCCAATGATGATATGGACCGAAAGATTCGAAGTATTCCAAGCTCTTCAGAAAGTTCTCCAAACGCAATAAAATTTCACAGAAAGAATAAAATACCAGGTATATAGGAGAATTCAGGTCTAAAACACCATTTTTGGAAAAGATCTTCAAAAATAAGTTTCTTTAAGAAAAAGGAAGAAAGAAAAGACCTAAAATGATAAGTTCAACAAAAAACGGCACACGGCAGTATTCCGCGGCACTCAGTGAGTGCCGGTCCGGCATTTGCTGAGTGCCGCCGACATTTTCTGACTACCGTTTGCATTTAAAGTCCGTATTTTGTGGTACAATACGTATATGTATGCGGATAAAAATAAAAAACTGATAAAGTAAGGTTGACTAAAATGCGGCAAACAATAATTTGGCGCGGCACTTGCTGAGAGCCGCGCGGCAGTCATGGAATGCCGCTGCTGCATTCACGAAGTGCCGCAATGGCTTTCACTGACTGCCGCAAAAGATTTTGGACTGTTGTTCTATGCAGCAGTCTGTCTATTTTCAGGAAGTACGTATTGTACCACCAAATGAAACATTTACACCTGTCTTTTACTCCGAATTCACTGAAAATACTTGGCAATTTTGTCTATAAAAGAGAGAGGATCTTCTTTGGGAGAGGACACAATATACAACACATAGACAATAGATACATACAAGAAAACACCAAGAAAATCACTACCATTACACTAACACATTTTTTAGAGAGAAAAGAGAGAGTTTCAAAAAATTAGAGAGAAGAGCTTGGAAGATCTTCAAAGGAGAGAAGTTTTTGAGGATAGTTTGGAGGTGACCCTCTAATCTTAGTTGTGTTTTCTTTCTTTTGAGCCTCTAATCTTCAAGTCATTTAGTTTTTCTTGATTAGGTTTTAGAGTTTGTTAAGTAAACTTGGAAGTCTTTGCTTCTAATTCTTTGATCCTTCTTCTATTTTTCTTGTTTATGTTTTTCTTTTGAGATTCTTGAAGATCTTCAATATCTCTCTTGGAAGCTCTTGAGTTTGATGTTTTGAATCTCATGTAAGCTTATGCTTCACATGGGAGTCAAAGTTTGATCATCACTTCACTTTGTAAACAAATAGGTGGATCCAAGTCCATATTCATGACTTGGAATTTCATGGGATCTTCTCTATATCCTCTTGAAGTTCATGAGCTAGTTCTTTGATTCTTTTTCTCTTTTTCTTGTTTATGTTCTTCTCTTGAGACTCTTGGAGATCTTCCACATCTCACTTGAATCTCATGAGTTTGATCTTTTAGTCTCATGTAAGCTTATGATTCACATGAGATTTGAAGTTGATCATCATTTTAGTAAGAACAAGTAGATGAATCCAAACCCCTACCATGGTTTGGGTCCTCTAAGCTTGAGTTTTCATGGAGTCTCCTTATATTCCTTGAAAACTCATGAGTTTTAGTCATGTCTTGATCTCCGATGACCATCAAATGGTAGGAGAAGTGGTTTGGTTTAAACCCAACTTCATGGTTTAATAGTTGGAGTTACCAAATAAAAGTTGAACTTGACAAATGAAAAAAGTGAGTTCATAAACTGTTTTTGATCAAAGATTTTTAGTTTGAAATCTAACTGTTGAAATCAAGTGAAACCAACGGGAAAGTGTCAATAACACAATATTCTACCACTGTAATTTTTGTTTTAAGGTGGTTTCATGTTTAAAATGGTTTGGTCATAAGTTTTGTGAAGTAACAATAATCTGTCCAGAATTTCAGAACAACAAATTCGTTTTAAAATTAATAGATTAGAATTTTAACAAAGTTTCTTTGACTTCAAATAATTTTTTCTATGCGGTTTAATGTGTTAGGAAGATACCCTAAAAAGAACAAAGCATTTCCGATCTTTTTACTATTTTTAAAAAATCAAACAATATCTCTGGACAGAGAGTTGTACATCTCTGAGTGATGTCTGGTTTTTGTCCATTTCCCAGAGATCTAACCGTTGAAACTTTGATTTTCTTTTTGATTTGGAAACTAGACTCACAGAGGCATCTTGCGTCCAAATTTCACTGACATCAAACCATGGAAAATATGCTTTTTCGTTTTTTAAACATTTGGTCTGCTCTCTGCAATTTTCAGAATTTTATGACACATTTGACCAACTTTGTAAATAATGGCCCAAATGATTCTCCTATGACTTAGGGCTTATACCATATCTTCATAATGATTAATTAGACTTAAATCCCAAGACTAAATGATCCAAATCAATGAATAAATTCATAGTTAATAGCCTACTCATGTTCATATTCATGAATTCATATACATTCATCCATACATGTTGATGCTTGTAATTAGGACTTATTTTAGCTAGAGCATGTTACTTAGGATTCTATAATATATCTCGTTTAAAATATGTGGACTAACCCTTTGTTTTGTAGCGCTACTGAGGTACGATTTCTTAACCCCTCTCTAGTTTATTGTATTATTTGATTTTAATTAATTTTTGACTTCAAGCGCGACACCTTAGAATTAGGACTTGCTTTACTTGTATATATGGATTAGAGACTCTATTACTAGGTTTTATCTATTTGCATGCATTAGCACGCTTAATATTCGCGGCCGGATCCCCGGTAAGTTCTCCAGTTCTCTATTTGCATATCATATTGCTTGCTACTTGAATTATGTGATTTTTTTTAATGATATTTTATCACTTGCAATCATACACCCTTTAGACATGCTTTTGTAATGTATACTTATACATATGTATTAGTTGAGGGCACATTTAAATTAATAAATCGATTAAAAGAATGTTTATTAATTTACCACTGGAACGTTGGTATATCCAAAAGACATAACTAAGAATTCATAATGCCCGTACCTTGTCCTTAAAATGGTCTTGGAAATATCCTCTGGTCGAACCAATAGTTAGTGATATCCAGATCGTAGATTGATCTTTGAGAAGTCGTCGCTCCTTGTAATTGATCAAACAAATCATTGATTCTAGGGAGTGGGTACTTATTCTTAATAATAACCTTGTTGAGCTCCCTATAGTGGATATAAAGTCGTTGAGTTCCATCCTTCTTGTTGATAAATAGCACCAGTGCTCCCCTAAGTAACATGCTGGGTCGAACAAATTTGAGATCTTCTAACTCCTGCACTTGCTTCTTCAGTTCTTGCATCTCCATTGGTGCCATCTGATAAGGAGCCTTCGATTGTGGTAAAGTTCCAGGCACTAACTCGATACAAAAGTCAATCTCTCACTTAGGTGGTAATCCTAAAATATTCCAAAACACGTCCTCAAAGTCTCAGACTATAGGAATTTGTGCAACCATGAGTTCCAAACCTAAGCTCTTGATAGCTGCTAGACGGCTAGTGGAAAAAGCATCACCAGAAGGGTTGCATTGAAAATCAAAAGACTTATTTCCTGGTACCGAAAAGGTAATCGTCCTATTGGCACAGTCCAACTTAGCACGATACTTCGTGAGCCAGTCAAATCCTACTATGATGTCAAATTCCTTCATTGACAGAACAATTAGATCTGCAGGAAGAATTGTATCCCCAAGGTTTAAAGTACAATCCTTGCATACCTTCCCTAATTTTATGGTTACTCCTAAAGGTGACATTGCATTCTGGGCTATATCAAGCGCCTACAGTACTAAACCCAACAGTTTAACAATCCCGATAGCAATAAACGAATTCGAAGCACCTGTATCAAATAGAACTCTAACATGAGTGCTGAATAACGTAATAGTACCTTCTATGTTCTGTTGTTCAGTCTCATCAAATCCCGCATTCTCGGGGAGGATAGCTTTCACATGAGCCTGTCCAATGTGGCCCTGAGCAACTGGTCCATTGTATACCCTACGGGGTGCTCTACAATCCCTATTGATATGGCAATGCTTATTGGAGTAATAATAGAGAATGCTCACCCTGTTGTAGTTCTTGGAAGCTCGGCAGTCCTTACCCAAATGACTTAGCTTTCCACAATTAAAGCATCCCCTGGTATTGCCTCTAGTAGCAGCAGGGAGTCCTTGCGGCGAAGGTGCTTGGGTTATAGCATAGCGGTTATGGGGAAACGTAGGTTGTAGCTTCCTCTCTCCAGTACAATTGCGCTTGTTGCCTTAGAACTGCATCGGTGGCCTCGGTCCTTGGTTACCCCTGGGTGGTGGTCGATTCCCAAAACATCCTTGCTCCTGACCATTAATATCCTCATGACTGACTGCCATTCCTACCATGTCCTTGAAGGTTTGACCCTTATGATTTAAAGTCATCCATTGTAATGGCAGTGAGAGGCCCTGGTGATAATGCCTATTCTTCTTCTCTGGGGTATCTATCATATGAAGAGCAAAACGAGATAATCGTTCGAACTGCATCGTATACTCCCTCACGGCAAGGTTCCCTTGCGTTAGCTCAATGAATTCTCTGTCCTTCTTATTCCTCTTCGTTTGAGGAAAGTAGTTCTTAAGAAAACGCCCTTTAAATGCGATCCAGGGCATCCTTCCAACCGTGTCTTCTCCTATGGTCGCCTACTCCAATTCCCACCAATCGGTTGTCGCATAAGTCAACTAAAATGTTGCCAATCGATGCTTTTCAATCTCGTTACATCCTAGGGTATCGAAGATCGCTTCCATCTCTCGGAGCCACTGTTCTGCCTGCCACGACTCAATATTCTCGTCAAATTTCTCTAGGCGAAAATGACAGAAACGTTTCACTATTCTGTCCTCAATTGGCCTCGGAGGCAGTCCATGGTTGTTTCCTTTATTCCCGTTGGGGTTGTTGATCTGTTCCATCCTACGTACAAAGGCTTCGAACAGTCCAATTGGATCAAAAACTTAGAGTACTTGGGGGGCATCTTCAATCTGTGCTGGACGATTCTGAGTAGGCATTCCTGCCATCGATGCAGTAAGGTTGGGTACCTATACAGACATCTGTCGGTTAGTCGTCAACCCAAAAAAGTCAAAGAAAGCAACTCGCAACTAAACATAATAGTTATATATATTATCACATTAATAGCATGGAGAACTTTATAGGGACGATCTCCAAAACACAAATTTAGTGTCAACCCCTTTCTCAAGGAATCTTAAGGTTTAAACTCAAAAAATTTTGAACAATTGGTGAACGCGACAACCAAACCTAGGTTTTGATACCGAAAAAATCCTGTCCAGCCCCGTAGTAGCAAAAATAGAGAAAATAAATTCCTTTTTGGACTCGTAGGCTATGTCAGTTGAAAGTCACCACATTGTCCATAACCAAAGTCAAACCATCAGAGTAATGATTCAAACCATGCATTGGAAAGTTCTAAGGTCGATATATAAAAATTGAGTGTAATACTAAACTATTACAAAACTTGAGTATCTACAGAAACATAATTAAAGTACTACGGCTATATACGCCGATTATGATCGTAAATATTACAGAGTCTCTAAAAACATAAGCATAAACTATCACAGCAAGCTCCAAATCTTCAACTTGCGTAGTAGTCAGCACCAGCATAACCTCCATCATCGTAGGCTCCACCCTCGTAACCCCTATCCATGTATACATCTCATGCATACTGATAACCCTGGCCAGCTAAACAACGAATATCCATCGGCATAAACGCGGTCAGCTACGAAAGCCGAGTGAATGCAAATGCTAATAGAGTATCGATATATTTGCAGTATATAAAACAACAGCACCATTCAAAGGATCATCTTGTCGTTCGCATGCATGTATTCACCAACTCAATATAAAACAATGGACGTTGTCCCAATCTCACACCAAGCATAACATAGATTCATGGGTCCATATTAATCAGACATGTAGTCCTACACCTACGGTCTGTCAAACCTGACACACATTCCCATATAATCTGGACAAAAGCCCCGATATACTTTGTCCAACACGCCCCTAATACATCCTGGCCAACATGCCCAGCCAACACGCTAGATACATTACGGCCACTACACCCAGCCAACACGATCGATAAATTACGGCCACTACGCCCCGTCACCACGCTCAATACATTACGGCCACTACGCTCAGCCAACACGCTCAATACATTACGGCCACTATACCTCGATCCTCTCTGGCTAATACACCCCTTATGTTTACATTCTGGCCAACATGCCCTTACCCATACTGGCCATCACGCCCTAACACATACTACTGGCCACCATGCCCTATATCATACGACCTTCATGACCGCATTCGCATGTACCAATCATAAATAGTAACGACCATTGTGGTTGATAGACCCACTACTATGCACGTCGGCTTCTCCTTTTGATTAACAACATTTTATCATTGTTTATACAATTGGTTCCACTATTCCATGTGTGTATTAATCTAATACAGTTCTCCAACATCAACGCATGATAGTAAATAGGTTAACAATTCATTAGATATAAACAACTAAGCAATTAACATTCTGTTAAGTTTGATTGATTGAGGAAAATCAAGGTTCAATCGATCGAGATCGGCCTGTGTTCGATCGCTCGAAATCAATTCGATCGATCGAGAGCAGTAATATTCCAGAATTGAACTGGACCTGTCCCGTACGTTCAGGGTCAGTTCTTTCTTGCTGAAACATATATAAACATACATACCTATGCTACTAAGTAAGTATAGACACTCACCGTGAAGTTTGGCATCGCCGGCGAGCTCGGGGTAGCCGCGGTTGGTCTTGGGGTGTCTCTCTCTCCTCTATTTCCTCCTCTACTCCTCTGTCTTCTTCTTCTTCTCCTTCCTCTCCTTCTACTTCTTCTTCCTATCTCTTATCTTCTCTTCTTGATAGTGTGTGAGTGTTTATGAGTTGTATGTATATATATAGATATATAACCAGGTGTGTGTATATATACAAGTTTGTGTATATATATTCTCTCCCTCTCTAAACTCTCTCAAGGATTTCAGTAACCCAAACACACACATAAGCATAACATATATATAGGCAAAGAGGGAGGGCAGGTTACAAAACAAGTATACTGGTAATACCACGTTCGATCGATCAAAGTGAGTTCGATCGATTGGGAACATGTCGATCAAGGTTTGATCGATTGAGAATAGGTCAAATGCTTAAGAAAAGGTTCCACGTCATAATTCAAGTCGGCAGAGGTTCGATCGCTTGCAGTGGGTTCAATCGATTGAAGGATGAACTCTCGATCGCTCGAACCTTTCTCGATTGATTGAAACAAAAATTCCAGGAAAGGTAATTACAGGTATACTGAATGATATTTATATGAAAAGTAATATAAAAGTACACAAAAAATACAGGGTATTACAAGAACAAAACAAATGAAGAAGAGGAAGAAAGAAGATAGAAGAAAAGAAAAGAAAAGTCGGAGGAAGAAGAGACGGATGAAACGGGTGACAAAGAAGATACGTGAAGAAGAAAAAGAAGAAGAGACGAACGAAGAAGAAATCAGGTTAGGGCTTTTTGGATTTAGGTATTTTGGGAACAAGAAGAAATCAAAAAGAATTCCAAATGAATTCTCACCAAATCCGACGTATTTTGGTCGGATTTCAAAATGGCCTAAAACTTCAATTCTCAAGAATTGACAGGAATTGGAAATCACTTAATTTCTTATTTTTGTGTCAAACCAAACATGTGATTTGCCACAAACAAAAATTACAAATCATTTCCTTCTTGCTTGTGGCAAGCCAAACACACTATTCGTGGAGTAGACTTTCTTGATGCTTGTAAGAGCAAAAAGTAAAAACCAAAAAAGAAAATATCAATGTAATTCAAATTAGGACTTACATGGCAAAGATTTAGGACCCCCAAAACTCTATCAACAGATGTAGTGAGGCATAAATGGGGAAGCAAGCTCGATGGAAGGAGATGAAGTAACTTACATCAGAAGAAGGAATTTCTAACTCCCCAAAACTGATACTCACATAATAACTATATAACATCTCAGATATATCCATATCCTAGAAAAAAATGGAGAAGACAGCTATGACTCGCAGTCAATACCCCAAACATAGCAAGAAATGATGCTAGAGAAACAACTCAAAGTTTTTCGAAGAAAAATGAAAAGGTTTGGTAGTATCTAGTTATTTGATCTACCATAAAGACCACACAAAATAGTAAAGAAAACATATATAAGTACCTTTCTCCATAAGAACCCTAGATCAATATAAAACAAGAATAGTCTTCAGTGAGTTTAGGGGAAAAGTTTCAATAAGAGAAGAAAGAGGTTTAGATCTAGGGTTTTAGGATTTTGGGGAAAAAAGCCCTAGATCCATAAGAGAAGAAAATGTATATGTCAGTGTGTGTATAGATTTAGAGAGAGAGAGAGAGAAAGAGAGAGAGAGAGGGAGAGAATATGAACCATGCACTTAAGCAAAGGAGAAGACGAACCAGAGAGGGTTGTTTTGCGGCGACTTTGAGGAGGCGACGTGGAGCAGGTGTGATGTCGCCCTTCACTCTCTCTCCCTTTTTTGGTCCAATGTGAAAATGAGAGATGGATTGTTTTGCCCCATTTTTTAGGTCGTTTAGTGTGGTCAAAGTTTTTTTTTTCATTTGGCACGTTTTTTTTAATGTACAAATTTGGCACTGCTTAAAACCGTGCCAAATTTGGCACTGTTATAAACTGAGCCAGATTGGCCCAAAACTGTTCCAAATTTTGGCATACTTTTAAACAAATGCCAAATGAAAAAAAAAAAACACGAAACGTGCCAGTTTGGCACTTTTGATGTAGTGAAAGTAATTGTTGTAACCAACAACTTTGCTTCAACAACCTCCAATGTTATATATATATATATGTGTGTGTGTGTGTGTGTGTGTAATATATGTGTATGTGTGTGTGTGTATGTATTATATTTGCATCAACGAAATGGGTCTAGAAACAGGTTTTTGACTTCAACCCTTTTCTCTAAATTTTCTGATTTCATCATTTTCATTTTCTGATTTTATGGTGGGAGGAGTTCCATGGTGGTGATTTTTTCGTTAGCTCCATTTAAGTCTGTTAAATGAGTAGGGTGGTAGGTGTAATATGTGAAACGTGAAGAGTGGTGTGTGCGATCGGGACAAATCTCAGGGGGTCTAGGTGATATTTACACTTAATTTATTCTTTATTCTAATGAATTGCAAAAAAAAATAAAAAATAAATAAAAATTTGTTACCTATTTAAACGTAAGCACTGTGACAACAAGCCCCTTGAAAATAGTACACAACGTATATAGGAAAGTATTCTCATACTCTTTTCCTACTTTTATGAAGAGTAATGCGTACCTAAATTTGAGATACCCTAAATATTATGGGAGAGGTTTTATATGCTTATATGATATGCAGGTTCAAGTTCTCTGGTTGTACTACTGTTTGTACTCAAAAAATATATCTTTTTAAATTAACAATTTACATGGACCAAATGTGATTTTTTTAATTCGGACCAATGAGACCTATTATGAAAATTAATGACAAGTGACGGGTTTAAAATTAATTAGGCTGAATAAGTCTAGAATCATTTAATTATTCACATTAGTTCGGATTAACTAGCATTATTTTATTCGGCCTAAACCTAAAAAGACCACACACACCAATGTATGGAATCAAAGCTCAATTACAAGTACTAATTCGATTAGTGTGTATCGGATTGGAAGCATGGATAACCTTTGTTGATATTTTGGCTGCATGAGGTGGGCCCGAGGTTGACTGTTTAGTAAATGTGCAAAGTTTCTTTTTCAAAATCGACAACGATGGGCCACCTCTCTTTAATTATATGTTCACTTTGATTGACCATTTTGTAATATTTTTCATTCAATTTTCTTGCTCGGCTCAACCAGCCAAAACCAGTCATCAACTCTGGTCCCCAACCTCATTTGGCACCATTCTTGGAATTCAGCCAATCGATCTTGGGATGTTTACATATCTACTACTCCCTCCGTCGCATTTTGAGAGTCTATCTTTGGGAACTCAACTTATTAAGGGGACAAAAAGAATCTACACCTACTTTTCACAATTGCCCCTAATCATTACAACAACTTTTTTAGTTTTGTCTTGGTATAGATTTCAAGGAGGGATAATTTTGGAAAGTAAGTAAAAATTGTACATCAATTTCAGGAAAGTGGACACTATTTTGGGACATCCCAAAATAGAATAATGGACTCTCAAAATGGGACGGAGGGAGTATACTATAAGAACGAAGAAATAAGCACGTCAAAAAATATGAACTTCCTCTTTTGTCCTTCACTACACCCTAATTACTCATATAACTATCTATACATTATAAGGATATATTGATTTGTCTGAGGGTAAATATGTCATTTTGGACAAATAATTACATTCAAGTCAGCTCTTGAAATTTTATTTAATATAATAATGAGGTTTTAATTAACAATCTTGTGTCTAATTACATTTGGATCAATAATTTTTGGGATATTTTTTATTGACTTCAAAAAAAGTCAACAAAAGTGGCTATTTTGGTGGCTATTTAGGAATTGGTCACTAATATTTACAATTTGGTCAACTTCTTCTCTCAAATGAGGTTTCAATCAACAATTTGTGTCTAATTACATTTGGATCAATAATTTTTGGGATATTTATTATTCACTTCATAAAAAGTAAAAAAAAAGTGACTATTTTAGTGGTTATTTAGAAATTGGTCACTAATATTTACAATTTTCTCAACTTCTTCTCTCAAATTTAGGATTCATATATTGTAATATGTGTAATTGCATTTAGGTCAGCAAGTTTTGGGATATTTATTATTCACTTTAAACAAGTTTTAAAAAGTGGCTATTTTAGTGGCTATTTAGGAATTGGTCACTAATTTCACATTTTGGTCAACTTCTTCTCTCAAATTTAAGCTCTGGTATACTTAAATTGTCAATTTAAGTGGCTATTTTAGTAGCTATTATTACTTGGTCACTAATATTTACATTTTGGTCAACTTCTTCCCTCAAATTCAGGATTTATAGATTGTATTTGAATATCAATTAAGGACTACAAACACATTTATGCCCCTTTTTTTGTAGAGGAAATACCCTACTTGTGTCATACATTTTTAGTGGCGCTTTATTAGGTACCTTTACTACTCATTTATAAGATAGTCAGAATTATCAACTTCTTCCGTAAGAAGAGTTTTAGATTAAATAGTTACATTTACAATTTCCTATTTAACTGTTTTAACATCTTATGTTGATTTTTACAAGTGGACCTTATTTTGAAATATCAAAAAAAAAAAAAAACGTGACACTTATTTTAAAAATATCCAAAAAAAATGAAACATTGGCACTTATTTTAGAACGGAATGAGTAATTATACCTCTTCAAAGACCTTTAATGTCAAGATTAATACACAATATATCTAGGAATACAACTATCCGACGGGCACGTGCCTTGCACGTGCACCCTCACTAGTATACTGTATATATATAAAAGAATCAGCTTTCCCCACCATTGTTTCCCACCTCAAAGCCAAAGCGTATTAGGCAATTTAGAATAATAGAAATTTAAATACACTTATTACTTTTAGAGAGTCCCTTATATGACACTTTTGTAAGATAGGTCCCTTTGACATGTTGACTAACCTTATTTTAGGACAAGTTTGCCCCAAGTTCAAATAATTTATGGTTAATTACATTTTATACTCTTGTAATTTGGATGTGATATCTAATAGTGTATTATTATCACTAAAAAGTACTAGAATATAATGTCCAAAATAATACATAAATAGAATTCGGACTCGGGCTCGGGTTCCACGGGTTAGCAAAATTCTGCTCAAGCCTTTGCATTTTTCTGCCCAAATTTGCCCATAATGAAAGTACCGCGGGCCAAAATCCAATAATTTTCGGGCCAAATCCGAACTGACCACGAATTAGTCTGCCCGAATTGCACCCCCAGAGTAAAAGAGAGAGAGGAGGGACTAGTATATATATATATACATGTATAGGGTTAGTTAATAATTAGCACTTCATATATATCCATTATAGAAATAGGCCCAATTTATAAGCCTTTTTAAAAATTAATCCTTCTATTTTTTTGATGACGAAAATACCCTTGTTGCAGTTTTAAAATTCATATACGTATATATATACAGGAATTCTCAGAAAAGGGCACCCTCTCTTTATTAAAGGGATGACCTCTGTTTTGGCCGTCGGATCATATTTAAAAACTGTGAAATGACAATACTGCAGTTAATGAAAATACGATCCGACGGTCAAAACAGAAACCCTCTCTTTAATAAAGAGAGGGCGCCCTCTTCATAGCCTAACTGCATATATATATATGCAAAAATTACTCCCCATCAAATCACAATATATCTGGGATTGAAAATTTAAACACCAATTCCTGATTTCGTGATTCACATAAATTGACAACGATTTTCTTTCTCACAATTTTATCTCACCAATTTGTTATATATATATATATATATATATAACAAATTATGATGAGAAATTCTGGTGAGAATTTTATCTATTATGGTGAGAAATTCTGACTTTTAAAAATTTTGACGGAAATGTGTAACATACTAATGAAAAATTCGGCACTTATTAATATAAATTTCTCACTTATTGGTGAGAAATTCTCAGTTCTAGAATTTTTTATGAAAGTTTAATAATACAAATTTCTCACAAAAAAAAAAAAGCTAAATTTCTCACCTTCAAAACTACACTCTCTCTAGATTTTAGACGCTAGATCTTCTCTCTTTCTCAAACACACAGTCCAACAATCAATTACCCCAAACACCAAACTGATTCTTCGAAAGAAATCAAAATTAATTTTCTAAAAATGCAACAAAAATACGAAGAGCAAAAATAAGAATAGTCTTTCAAAATATTTTCAAACGAACAGGGTAGAAATAAAGGTAGAGCTTTGATGGTGATGATATGATTTTTGCATATATATATATATATCAAAAATAAAGAGTGAGATTGAGGGGAAAAAAAGAGATCATTTTTCTTGCCCTTGCCTGAAAAAATGGGTTTTAAGCTAATTTGGGTTTCTAACTTTCTCTCACCATCACTTCTATATTCTTCTACAACCGCTTAAATTTTTTTGATACAACCTGCACATCTATATGAAGGATGGAAGCTCACTGACAACCTCAAGAGCCACCAGCACCGAGATCAACCACATCACTAGCTCTGTCTTGGAGACCACATGGACGGCGACTTCTTCCTCCAATATGTTATCAACCCTACAATCTCTCTCTCAATATGTTATCACATTATAGATAAGTATAATATTTCCATATCTTATCAAGATTAATTGATAAAATTTTCAAAATATGAAAAGATAATGTTTCAAGATGTTGAATACTATGGGAAGATAATTTCAAGATATTATCAGTTATGGAAGTATATCTCTTTCTTGCAAGGAAGTCAGCCGATTCATGCCACAATATGGACCAGATTCATGATCACACTGGTGAAGATAAAATTTGGCAATTTTTACCAGAAAATTTTTATCAAATTACTTGCATTGTCTTTATCAATCCAGGCTACTACAAATATGCAGGTCGGCCAGCACTGAAGATCACTCCACGTCACTTCAAAAATTGCATCCAAAAAAGCATTTAAAAAATCATCCTTTATCATTCTTAGATTAGCAATTTAGCATTTTTTTTTTCCTACAATTATGCTACTTTCAATTAAATAAAAATATGTTTTTTATTTAATTTCTCTTGTTGCTTTTTCATCACTTGTTGGCTTGTATGCTTCAATACTGCCATATGACTTTTTGATGAGGGTACTTTTTTACTCACCTTTCATAATCGTACTATTAGAAGTTAGCTATGAAACCTTGTGTATCACTCACACAAGCATTTATAGAAAATTTACTTTGCAAGTTTGGATCAACCGCACAAGGCTCGTGCACGCTCGACTTTTAAAAACATAGCAAACAAGTACAACCACAACTGTCTAGGCATTTTGACAGCCAAATTTAAGGTAATGCTAAGGGTAAAACTCATTCTTACTACTCATTTACAATCATCTCTATCTCTCTCCTAAGTAGCACTGGGGCCCATTGAAATTTAATCAGACCCCACAGTGCCACTTAGGATCGAGAGAGATAGAGATTGTTGTAAATAAGTTGTACCCCTAGCATTACTCCAATTTTGGAATGCAAATAACAAATCTAAGATTAGTCGAGTAATGTTAGGGTACAACTTATTCTTACACCACATTTATGCAATTGATACAAGAATTACTTAAGTACTGAAAATTATCTATTGATTTTTTTTAGTTTTGATAATTTTAAGTTACTGCGTCGAGCATTGAAAATAATATTTTACTCAAAAGTTTTTTAATAATTTTTTTCTTAAAGTTTTTAGTAGGTTTTTGCCCTTTTTTCAGTTAAGTGGTGAGCCCTTCAAGGGCAAAGATAGGAGGAGAAAATATTGAATGTCATGGGGATACCACATCACAAAGCAGACTTGGTATCACAATCAAATAAGGAACTATCATGTGTCTAAACTACATAGTGTAATCGTCACACCACGTGAGGATACTGATGTGGCATGACATTTTAATTTAGACCATACACATGCCCCTATTTTCAAGGGGATCATGACAAATAGAGTATTTGTAATGATCCCCTGGAAGTAGGGGGTAGGTGTATGATCTAGATTAAAGGTTACACCACATCAGTATGTTGATGTAGTGTAAGGGTGACATTTAATAATTTCTCTTCTTGATGTCCAATTAGTTAATAAGAAGAAGATAATTGGTTGGTGACACCACGTAAATTTGGTGACGTGGTGTCACTGTTATATTCAATATATTATTGCACAGGAGGGCAAAGGTTGGCTATAAACCACCACAGTTTTTTGGGGGAAAAAAATTACATGGAAAAAAAAATAGTAATATATGTAACTAGCCCCCTTTGAAATTTGGAAAAAAAAATGTATAATACTTTGTTCCAAGTTTAAGTTAGCCCTCCTCATATATTTGTCTCATTATATTTTCTGGTCACTTTTCAATTTAGTCCAATCCAAATTGTTTTTCCATCGGTCGAGCTTAACAAATTATAATAAGCTATCGATGCCTATGATTAAAAAAAATGATATAATTCATTCTACACATAATTATACCAAAACAAAAATATCACTTCAGGGGCACTGCCCCAACCCCCGAATAGCTTCACCACTATATGCATGCTCTTCCAATCCCAGCCCTCCCTAATAAAACAATCATGGCTCCGCCCTTCGAGCCCTTATACATTATCATATATATTGAAAAAAGAAAAAGAAAAAGAAAATAAATGTGTAATATTTTATCGCTTAATTGAATTATCAAATATTCCCTCAAACTCATTTGTTGTGTGTATTTAATCATCCCACATAGTAACTAGTGTCGGACAAGACTTAGGTACATTTAGTTATTTAGAGCATCTTCAGTGTTGTTGATGCGTATAGAGTAAATCTAAACTAAGTTCCTATACAAATGGATGAAATTCAATAGCGGAGTAAATGTGTAGCCAGCTAGGGGAATGCCGGCTAGAGGGTGGTCGGCCCAACCTCTGCCGGCTAGGGGTAGCCAGTTGAAACAATGCCATTTGGCATAATTTTTTTTAAAATCACTTCTTTACTTAAACAAACAAACAAAAACTAAATTGAAAACAAATCCTGCCAGCCAGCATTGCCAATGCCGCCTAGGTGCACATTAAAAAAATTGTAAAAGTCAGAAGCTTTGCCAGTTAGTAACCATGGGGAGGTGCTTAGACATAGACAAGTGACTGACACGGGGCGTTGTTTTTCTTGTGATGTTGAGGATGAGTCAGTTTTTCATGTCTTGATTGGATGTTATAAAGCCAAGGATTTGTGGTGCAATGTTTTCGATGGTAGGTTTCACTCGTGTGGTCTTCGACTTTATTTTGGAGATTGGCTTGTTTCGATTTTGTTGATTAATGATGGATGGGTCACCCATAATTTTTTTTTTGTGGATGGGTAATTTGGAATGACCGAAACAAATGTGTTATGGAGGGTGTTCGTTGAGATGCTGGGAGGGCGGTAGAGTGGGTACGGGCCTACATTGATGAGATCAATAATGTACTTGATGGGGGGTATCCAGCAACACTCCCGACTGGTGGTGGCACTGGTGGCCCGCAACAAATTAAATGGAAACCTCCAAATACAAGGACTTTGAAGCTAAATGTGGATGGAGTTGTATTTCGAGATCTTGAGGGTGTAGGTGTCACACCCCAACCCACCCTCGCAGGCTAGGACACGTGTAACAAGCCAGTAAACCAAACAATCATTTTTAACGTTCCAAAAATAACATTTTAAAGTGAAATACCATAACTAAAATAGTTTTTTATCAACAAAATAATAAAAGAAATAAAACAAAGTTTTAAAACCATCGAATGGTACTTGGACAGAGTTCCCCCTATTACAGCACTATTTCCCCCTGTTTAAACAAAAATTGAAATACCAGAATATCACCAAAACACTTGCAAAATACTTTTAAAACTTCAATCCACAATTTATATTACAAGGATTTACAAAAAAAGCTAAAACATAAACTTATTTCCAAAATTCAAGCACTAGGAATGTAACTACTCATTTAAACTTATTTACATATGAACATATTAAACAAAAACTATTAATCTCGAGCTATCCAAAACCCCCACAGTTCAGCGCTTCTCACTGTGATATTCGTCCGAACCTGCGTGGTCATTAGCCACAAAAATTGATTAAGCTTTCGCTTAGTGAGTACGTGGTGCTAATCATGCAATTGGAATATTTAATGTATCATAAACACCAATTAAATATTCACATCAATATATAGTTGCAGGCGTGTCAAGTAATCAATCACCATCGTATTGGACCCCTGATTTTGGGCCTTTCTCACTTTATCGTCGCTATAAAAACGATATCACACACTCTCAAGTGACCAAAGTCAATTCGTTGTGGTCGTCACCACCGTCCCCTTTTCTCTGAGGACTTCATCATCATCCCCCTTTTCTCTGAGGAATGGGCGTCCCTTATATACAAGCTATATAATGGTGATTATCAATTGACACCCTTTGACCCAAATAAGCACATAAGCAACTCAACATGTCAACATGACAATTTTAACATTTTAGACATGTTAAATAATAAATTATCACATGCTTTTCTACTTAATCATAAATTAAGCATTCTAAGCATTTAATAATAATTAAAAGACATTAAACATCCAATTTTGGGATTAGGACACTCACCTCACAAATAAGTGCCAAATAAGCCTAGAAATCCCAAACTCCTTCGCAATACTAGCTCTAGATATTCCCAATGATATTCCTACATATATATATATCACATATATGTATCACCCCTTAGAATGGGTCGCGGAAAAACATTACCAAAATTGAAAAAGAAAGACATAGAAATAACCCTCTCACCTTCACGAGTCCGAATATGGCTTCGGTTCGCGAAATAGAGGTCACACGGCGAAGCTACGGCGACAAAATAACGCGAAACCCTTTTTTTCTCTTTTTTTTTTCCCTCGTTGCAGACTATTTGTAACTCTTTGATTCTTTTCTTTTCTTTTTTTTAACTAACTAACTAGCCGACTAGCTTAGAAGATATATGTTAGAATTTTTGTCGTATTTCTATTTACACCCCCATATGTTTCTAAAGTCCTATTATGAAACCCCCAAAATTTTATATTAACTACCAAATATCTATGTGGGTATGTGTCTATGTTACGTATGGGTCCCAAAAGTGGTCCCAAATATTTTAAGAAGTTGCTAATTAGCCTACTAATTATGAACCATATTCCAATTCGCCCTCACATGGGTACCCAAATTGGTACCATAAAAGGTCATAACTTGCAATAAAATATTAAAAGCAATTAAACAAATATTCATTTAATCACATATATGCAACTAAATGCAATTTATCTAATCTGGACCTCCCGTGGGTCCCATTTCACATCTGTCCAACTGTGCCCTTATCAAAGCACTTATCACATCAGGGTAACTGAAACTTACCCAAATATCACATGCGATTAATTATACTAATTAATGCATGGAAAATAAATATTACTTCCATTTTCTGGGTACGGGTATTACATCTCTCCCTCCCTTTTAGGAAGTTTGTCCCCAAACTTTTCTTACCTCAAGAATCAAATAGGTGAGGATATTTCTCTCGGATCTCGTCTTCACGTTCCCAAGTTGCCTCCTCTACTGAATGATTATGCCATAACACCATAACTAGAGGAATGACTTTAGTTCTGAGCACTTGATCCTTCCTATCTAGAATTCGAACTGGATGTTCAACATAAGTCAAGTCTTCTCGAACCATCAATGATTCCGGAGTGATACGGTGACTCGAATCTGATAGACAACATCGTAACGTAGAAACGTGAAACACATTATGAACATTAGCCAACTCTTCTGGTAATTCCAACCTATATGCAACTGGACCAACCCTATCCAGAATCAAATAAGGCCCTACAAACCTCGGACTTAACTTGCCTCGCTTACCAAATCGTGTGATACCTTTCGAAGGCGATACTTTCAAGTAAACATAATCACCCACCTCGAATTCCAACGGTCTTCTACCTGTATCCGCGTAGCTTTTGTAACGACTTTATGCTATTTGTAGCCGTTGTTTAACTAACTTGATTTTGTCAGTAGTGATATACACAATTTCAGGTCCTATAAGTTGCTTTTCCCCAACTTCTGTCCAAAACACCGGTGATCTACATTTACGACCGTACAATGCCTCGTAAGGCGCCATCCCAATACTTGTCTGGAAGCTATTATTACAAGAGAATTCCACTAACGGCAAGTGGGTTTCCCAATCTGATTTGAAATCCATAACACAACCTCGAAGCATATCTTCCAGAATCTGAATAACTCGCTCGGATTGGCCGTCTGTCTGAGGATGAAATGTTGTGCTAAAGTGCAAAGCTGCCCCCATTGCCTTTTGCAACCCTTCCCAAAACCTAGACACAAATCGTGTGTCTCGACCTGACACAATGGATACCGGTGCCCCGTGTAGCCTAATAACTTCTCTGACATAAAGCTCTGCTAACTTTGTCAGATCACGAGTCTTTATTGGCAAGAAATGAGCTGATTTAGTCAACCGGTCAACGATTATCCAAATACTATCATTAGACTTAGGAGACCGTGGCAAACCTGACACAAAGTCCATCGTGATATGCTCCCATTTCCATTCTGGTATCTCCAACGGTTGCAATTCACCAGCGGGTCGTTGATGTTCCAATTTTACTTGTTGATAAGTTGTACATTTGGCCACAAACTCAGCGACTTCCTGTTTCATACCACTCCACCAATACACTTCTCGTAAATCTATATACATCTTGGTACTCCCAGGATGTACGGAATACCTCGTACTGTGAGCTTCTTCCATGATCTTATCTTTTAACTCTTGAATGTTCGGAACACACAATCGATTAATATATCTCAATACATTATTCTGAAAACTGAATTCCGTCCATCTACCCTCAGGTAATTCTTCAACTATTTTCTTAAAATTTGGGTCCATGAGTTGACTTGCCTTGACTTCTTCAATCAAGCTCGGTTGTGCGATAATAGCCGCCATTAAACCACCTTGGATTTTGGGAATTACTTCCAATTCCAGCTGTTCAAATTCTTTTACCAACGTTGCTTGAGCTGTTAAAGAATAAACCAAATTTTCTAATGAATTTCAACTTAACGCATTGGCAACCACGTTAGCTTTACCTAGATGGTATTGAATCTTTAAATCATAGTCTTTCATCAATTCAAGCCATCTTCTCTGTCTCATATTCAGCTCTCTCTGGGTAAATAAATATTTCAGACTCTTGTGATCGGTGAATATCTCACATGTTTCCCCGTACAAGTAGTGACGCCAAATCTTTAACGCAAAGATCACCGCTGCCAATTCTAGATCATGAGTCGGATAATTCTTCTCGTGTGTACTCAACTGTCTCGAAGCATAAGCTATAACTTTACCCTCTTGCATTAGAACACATCCCAGGCCCTGATGAGAAGCATCGCTATATATACTGAAACCTCTAGTACCTGACGGAATAGCTAATATCGGCGCTGAGGTCAATTTATCTTTCAATTTCTGAAAACAATCTTCACATTCTTTATTCCACACAATTGGTACATCCTTCCTCATCAATTGAGTCATCAGAGTCGCGATTCTAGAAAAGTCTTGAACGAACCTTCTATACTAACCAGCTAACCCCAAAAAGCTTCGAATTTCAGAAACATTTGTCGGCCTCGACCAATTCTTAACAGCTTCTATCTTTTGTGGGTCCACAGAGACACCATCTGTAACAACCCTAATTTTCTAAGTGCTTTTAGTAATTTTTATATTTTTATTTTCAATTATTAGACATTAACTATGTGTATATATCTTAGTGACACCTAATAAAAATGTTGAAGTAGCGTGTACGGGTAGTTAGTATGTTAAGTAGTGTGCTTAACATAGAAATTTAGTGCCCGGGGTCATGGGTACCCATTGGGCTAATCATTTGTCACTTTAGAATGTATTTTCGGGCCCATATAAAGCCTTTATGTGAGACCCTTAGATAAATAACGGGATTTACATGTTTGTGTGTATTTTATTGATAAGTGTTGTGTGTGTAAATACAATTATATGTTTTGTGTGTATACCATAGTTATATACATAATATTATATTATATTAGGGTTAGTTGGGGTTTTCAACAAAAAAGTATTAGAGCCCCATTGTCAGCCGTAAGAAGAGAGAGAGAAAGAGAGAGAGAGAGAGTGAGAGAGAGAGAGAGAGAAGAAGAAGAAGAAGAAGAAGAAGAAGAAGAAGAAAGGAAGGAAGGGTAGGGCGCGGGGTATTCGGGTCCGGAATCGCGTCATAGTCCGTTCAACACCATTATTTTTCAAGTGCTTAATCGCGATCTAGGTGAGTTAAATGGGTGTATCCGTGTATATATATACACACACATATATATATATATGTATATGCGAGTAAACCAAATATTTATATGTTTAATTTAATTGTTGGAATTCAATTTTGTATTGGATGCACAATATTGTTGTTTTTGAATTAACTTGGATATTTTTTTGGTGACTTTGTGATCACGACTTTGGTTTATTAGTGATTGTTATGTGTATAGATAGTTTGACGAACACATACGTGGAATACCCTTGATAAATATCAAAAAGCTATGTAAGAACTCGTTTTTACTATTTTAACCATTGCTGAAAACTTCCAAAAAATATTGTGCAATCGTGACTTTGAATTTTAACATTCTGTCAGCGTATCCTGTGTAAAACACGATTCTGCACACTTTTCGTGTTTTGAGTTTTCCTTGATTCTGCACCGTTTGGGCTGTAGATTTAAATTTCAGTAGCAGTTTTTTTTAGTATAATAAAATGTACGACATTGGAGAAATATGATTAGTTGTGTTTTTTTTTTATTTGTTCGTATGACTTAACGAAAATTACTTAGAGATACATGAATTCTCATATAATGTTGAGCTATAAAAAAAAATGGGTGATAGTCATTAAGTGGAGTCCGATGAAAATATTGTGGAACGATTGTTATAATACTTTACGATATGAGAATTTAAATTTTTATTATGGGTTTCATGTAGGCTAATTTTGAATGTTGGGTTGAGGAATATTGTACTTGAAATAACTGACTTTATTGTGTGGTCATTTTGATAAAAAGGAGTAAATTAGATACGTCGAATAGTATATTGGGGATCTTGTAATTTGATTGGAAAGTTTTGAGGGAAGATTGTTATGAGTTAATTGATAAAACCCTTTATTGTAAGAAATTGGAATGCATCTAAAAGTTAGAGATGTGATTGGATGATAAGACGGAACCATGTGATAAACGCGAAATTCGCAATTATTGGGATAATACGAATGATAAGTGATAATTGCAACATAGTTCTTTAGTGTTCACCGCTCCCCGTTGTTGTGTTATTGTTTTTAGTAGCTCGCACTCTTTTGCCAGTGGCTTCGTGATCAAGCTGGTTTAAGACTTGTTGAGTGTACTTTTTTTGCCAGTGGCTTCGTGATCAAGCTGGCCTAAGCCTTATGCTCGGCTTATATTGTATAGACGTCTTAACATATTGACCAGCCGTCCGTTGTGTATACCTGGTTTGGTTGATACCCCAACCAAACTGGCACCGGAATGGGTGTTAGTAGTATGTCCGGGCACACATTGGATATATGTGTGGGCTGTACCATGGAGGGTGGCCAAGTGGTGAACCTAAGGAACACAAAGATAAATTTAATGCTAATAAATAATGAAAATGGATTATTTCATAAGACTAATAAGCGTGGAATAATGAATGCGACGTTTGAGTTAGAATGTGGACTGTTTGTGTACGAAATTGTTTGCTTGGTTTGTGATCATTCAATTTGCAGGATGGTGGGCCCACTAATGTTTTACAGGTTTGGCTCACCATAAGTAGATGGGTAAGTATGAAATCGTAGTAGCTTTGGGTTTTGGGCAAGAAACTACTAGCCACCACATAAATGGAAACTACCCTCTTCTCCAAATATGTGTGTGGAACTACCTGTCTTGGCCCAATAGTGTTGTAATGTGGTTTGTAGTCTACGGGTTCAGGTTGGAGCCCTTAGATTTTATTCTTTTTGTTTAACTCATACCAGTCATGTGACTGACCCGAGTGTGTTATGCATTCGGGTGCGTTTCTGTTTGAAACGTAGTCGGATGACATATGCAGGATAGTATAGTTGAAGTTCATTGTGGAGCAGCTGACCTGTTCGTGAAGTTGAAGATACCTTCTTTTTATTCTTTAATTACTATATGATACTCTTTTATTTAGTTGGTATTGTGAGCCATGGTTGAGAACTTGTATTAGATGTAGTTATATTTCAGTTGTATTTTTTAACTTTTGGGGACGTTTATAGCAGATCTGACCTGAGATAGTGTAGTGTTGAAATTATTCCGTTTATTATTATAACTAGATACTTTTATTGTGATTCGATGGAGGAAATTATATTATTTTTATGTAAAGGGAAACGGTTGGTTTTCATTTTGTAATAAATGAGAATGGGAAAATTTTGGAAACGTGGATTTTTCTTATAATGTTTTTTTTTTGGAATGAATTTGATGATAAATGAGTTTTGTTTAAATAAAAATCATGTGGTTTATGAAAGAAATTAAAATCAGTTTATCTTAAAATGGTCTTTTAAAATTGGGTATGGGTTGTCACCCTTGGATTTTTGGGTGGTTGAATATTGATTTGGGTATGCACTTGATTGAATATTTGTCTTTTCAAAAAAATCGGGTCGTGACACCATCTTTAGAGATCACATGTCCAAGAAAAGAAACATTTGTCAACCAAAATTCACTTTTCTTTAACTTCCCAAATAGTTGCTTTTCTCTAAGTCGTTGCAAAACAAACCTTAAGTGTCGTTCATGTTCTTCTTGACTTTTTGAATAAATCAATATATCATCAATGAATACTATCACAAATTCATCTAGATAAGTCTTGAACTCCCTATTCATCAGGTCCATAAAAGCGGCTGGTGCATTTGTAACCCCAAAAAGGCATGACAAGAAATTCGTAGTGCCCGTACCGAGTTCTGAAAGCTGTCTTCTCAACATCTTCAGCTTTTACCTTCAATTGGTGATACCCAGATCTCAAGTCAATCTTAGAAAATACTTGTGCCCCTTGCAATTGATCAAATAAGTCATCAATACGCGGTAGTGGATACTTGTTCTTTATAGTCACCTTGTTGATTTCTCGGTAGTCAATACACATTCTCATTGTCCCGTCCTTCTTCTTCACAAATAAAACTGGTGCTCCCCACGGTGATACATTAGGACGAATGAACCCCTTATCTAGTAAATCTTGCAGTTGAGTTTTCAATTCCTTCAACTCTACCGGAGCCATTCTATACGGTATTCGTGAAATTGGTTGAGTTCCTGGCATCACATCTATCCCAAACATCCTTCTCTCTCGATCAACACACTAGGTAAATCTTCTGGGAAGACGTCTGGAAATTCTTTTACTACTAGTATATCTTCTAATTTCAGTTCAATACTTCTAGTGTCAAGTATACTACACAAGAATCCCCGACATCCCTTTTTCAACAAACAACAAGCTCTGACAGCTGACACCAAATAAGGCGGTGATGCTACACCTGTCCCTTGGAAACAAAATACATCTTGATTGGGAAATCAAAATGTTACTCTTTTATTCTCACAATCGATAATGGCGTGATTTGCAGATAACCAATACATCCCCAAAATGACATCAAAATGTTGAATAACCAATGGCACTAAGTCAACAGTCAAACCTCTACCATTCACATCAATCCCACAAGCTTTAAAGACACCCGAACTTACTAGTGGAGCTCCTGATGGAAGTGAAACAGACAAATCAAAATCTAGTAGTTCTAAGGGTTTATCCAATTATTTAGCAAATGGGTGTGAAACAAAAGAGTGAGTTGATCCTGAATCCAGTAATACTCTAGCGGGTTGTGAGCAAATAGGAAGTATACTTGAAACCACAGTATCAGTGGCAGTGGTCTCCCCAGGCTTGAGCTGAAAATACCTTCCTTGTCGTTGCTCCCTCCCTTGAGATTGTTGCTGACGTGGCCTCTGGCTTGGTGCACTTCCCAAAGATGAACTAGAACTTCCTGGTCCTCTCTTTAGGTAATTACGCTCCCGATGCCCCATGTCACCACACAAATAACACCGTATTCTACTGTCATCTATGCCTTGTCTCTGAGTAATACTTTGTCTTGGCACATTGTGTCTTGATAGATTGGGACAATCTCTTGCCACGTGTCCTGGCCGTCGACAGTTGTTGCAAATGATAGGAGATAAGTTGCACATTCCCCAATGATACCTACCACAGATCTGACACCTGGACTTGTTGCCCCCACTTCCTAACGAACTCCCCAAATTCGGTCTCTTGGAATTGCCCTGCCCTTGGAATTGACTACCTCCTGCCTCTTGAATGGTTGACTTTGCCCGGATGACAATACACCTCGCTCAGCAATTAAGGCCACATCTAATGCTTCTGAATAAGTCAGTAGCCGGTGTATCCACTTTTCCCCGAATCTCATCACGGAGCCCTTCCTCGAATCGTCTTGCCCGAATGAACTCATTTGGAATTAAATCCACTGCAAATCTGGCCAAACTTGTAAATTGGGCTGCGTATTCCCTAACACTCATATTACCCTGACTGAGATGAGAAAACTCTCGAGCCTTCTGATCACTAAACGATTGAGGAATATATTGCTTTGAGAACTCCTCCATAAACCCATTCCAAGTAGTTGGTGCTCCTTGCCTTAGTACTGATGCCCACCAATTTTGTGCTTCTTCTTTCAGAGTATCTGAGGCAAACAAGACCTTATGTTCCTCTGTACATGGCAAAGCACGAAAAATTCTCTTCATATCGGTCAACCAGTGATCAGCCTTCATCGAATCAGGTTCTCCTTTGAATTGCCCTGGCTTTTGCTTGTAGAACATGCCAATAGTTGTTGATTCTGTTCTTTGTTCTGGGTTTGATGAGCTCGGTCCCTCCTCGGCAACTTGAGTTTCAGCCACTTTTACCAACTTTTCCATAACTATTTCAATTCTGTCCATACGGGCCGAAGATGGGTACTCACCTCCAGACATCCTTGCCTGGCACCCACAACAAAGTATATACATACATGTTACTTTTAAATAAATTACAATGCATGGTAAATAACATTTTAAAGCATGCTAAATAAAGATGTATGCATGATCGTACTACTACGTGCCATTGTGTGCACACTCACGCATCGTCACTCGTACCCAAGCCTCTAACCTATTGCTCTGATACCAAAAATTGTCACACCCCAACCCACCCCCGCAGGCTAGGACACGTGTAACAAGCCAGTAAACCAAACAATCATTTTTAACGTTCCAAAAATAACATTTTAAAGTGAAATAAACCAGGAGTAAAATAGTTTTTTATCAACAAAAAATAAAAGAAATAAAATAAAGTTTTAAAACCATCGAATGGTACTTGGACAGAGTTCCCCCTATTACAGCACCATTTCCCCCTGTTTAAACAAGAATTGAAATACCAAAATATCACCAAAACACTTGCAAAATACTTTTAAAACTTCAATCCACAATTTATATTACAAGGATTTACAAAAAAAACTAAAACATAAACTTATTTCCAAAATTCAAGCACCAGGAATGTAACTACTCATTTAAACTTATTTACATATGAACATATTAAACAAAAACTATCAACCTCGAGCTATCCAGAACCCCCACAGTTCAGCGCTTCTCACTGTGATATTCGTCCGAACCTGCGTGGTCATTAGCCACAAAAATTGATTAAGCTTTCGCTTAGTGAGTACGTGGTGCTAATCATGCAATTGGAATATTTAATGTATCATAAACACCAATTAAATATTCACATCAATATATAGTCGCAGGCGTGTCAAGTAATCAATCACCATCGTATTGGACCCCTGATTCTGGGCCTTTCTCACTTTATCGTCGCTATAAAAGCGATATCACACACTCTCAAGTGACCAAAGTCAATTCGTTGTGGTCGTCACCACCGTCCCCTTTTCTCTGAGGACTTCATCATCATCCCCCTTTTCTCTGAGGAATGGGCGTCCCTTATATATGGGCTAAATAATGGTGATTATCAATTGACACCCTTTGACCCAAATAAGCACATAAGTAACTCAACATGTCAACATGACAATTTTAACATTTTAGACATGTTAAATAATAAATTATCACATGCTTTTCTACTTAATCATAAATTAAGCATTCTAAGCATTTAATAATAATTAAAAGACATTAAACATCCAATTTTGGGATTAGGACACTCACCTCACAAATAAGTGCCAAATAAGCCTAGAAATCCCAAACTTCTTCGCAATACTAGCTCTAGATATTCCCAATGATATTCCTACATATATATATCACATATATGTATCACCCCTTAGAATGGGTCGCAGAAAAATATTACCAAAATTGAAAAAGAAAGACATAGAAATAACCCTCTCACCTTCACGAGTCCGAATATGGCTTCGGTTCGCGAATAGAGGTCACACGGCGAAGCTACGGCGACAAAATGGAGTGAAACCCTTTTTTTCTCTTTTTTTTTTTCCCTCGTTGCAGACTAGCTGTAACTCTTTGATTCTTTTCTTCTTTTTTTTAACTAACTAACTAGCCGACTAGCTTAGAAGATATATGTTAGAATTTTTGTCGTATTTCTATTTACACCCCCATATGTTTCTAAAGTCCTATTATGAAACCCCCAAAACTTTATATTAACTACCAAATATCTATGTGGGTATGTGTCTATGTTACGTATGGGTCCCAAAAGTGGTCCCAAATATTTTAAGAAGTTGCTAATTAGCCTACTAATTATGAACCATATTCCAATTCGCCCTCACATGGGTACCCAAATTGGTACCATAAAAGGTCATAACTAGCAATAAAATATTAAAAGCAATTAAACAAATATTCATTTAATCACATATATGCAACTAAATGCAATTTATCTAATCTGGACCTCCCGTGGGTCCCATTTCACATCTGTCCAACTGTGCCCTTATCAAAGCACTTATCACATCAGGGTAACTGAAACTTACCCAAATATCACATGCGATTAATTATACTAATTAATGCATGGAAAATAAATATTACTTCCATTTCCTGGGTACAGGTATTACAGTAGGATTGGGAGCCATCCTTCGGGACCATGCGGTAAGTGTCTATCTAGCATTCTCGGAGTTTGTGTCTGGGTTACTGGATGCTATGACGATTGAGTGTTTGGCCTTGTGGCGTGTTACTGTGGTTGCAATTGAGGCGGGCTTTCATGATTTTATTGTGGAGTTAGATTCGTTTATGCTCCACTACACCATATTGGCAAATTTCTAACGAATATATCTGTTACTAATTTCTAACGGATATATCCGTTAGAAATGAGAAAAATCCGTTAGAAATAACCCTTCCTATGGACATGCATTTTTTCTAACGATTTTAAAAACAGTACTAACGGATATATCCGTTAGAATGTATTTACCGAAATAAAATATGATACAAAAAGAAGAAAAAAGAAAAATAAAAGAAAATAGAACATATAATCTGGTCGCCCTAATTCTTTCCCACAAAACACTCACAAAGAAGAACAGAAGAGGCGAGAGAGAGAGAGAGTCGCCCTAATTCTTTCCCACAAAACACTCACAAAGAAGAACAGAAGAGGCGAGAGAGAGAGAGAGAGAGAGAGGGAGAGAGAGAGAGAGAGAGAGGAGATCTGGTCGCCCCTCACCATCACCGTCACCATCACTCCTCTCCGCCGAGCTTCCCTGCCGCCGCCGAGCTCAACAGGTACACGTCCTAATTTGTTCTTCTTTCTTCTTCTTCTTCTTCTCCTCATCTGATTCAAGCCCTAATTATTCCTTCTTCCTTCTTCTCCCTTCTTCTTCTTCTCATCATATACAAGCCCTAATTATCTCCCCCCAAACTCGAGATGCTTCATCAACCCCGTTAGCACCGAGATTGTCCCTAGATTCATTTTTTTCCAGCAAAACCCTAACTCACTTAGATCTTTTGCTACAATTTTTGATTTCTTCTCATTCCCTATATCACCTCAATCTATATCTCTATATACATACACAACGGTTTTTTTTTTTTTGGTTCTTTAATTACTCATTTCCTGATAAATGTAGCTTATATGCCGATGTTGCAGATTTTGTCTCTACGATTTTTTATTGTTTGTGTGAATTTGTGTTGTATGTGCATTTCAAAGAGAATTCCATCTTTGAAATATTGTTTTTCCCCAAATTCAGTACCTTTTTTAAGCATGTTATAGTGTGATTTCGAAGAATTTCAATTACATTTGCACTTGATTTGCAATAGGCATCAAGAAGTCGCTGATGTTAGGAAATTGTTGGCCACTGTAAGACATTAGTTATATCTAAATTCTTTTCCTTATTTTTTGGATTTTCTAGTTATTATTTGTTGTTTCTTCAAATGTTGGTTTATTGTATCTCTTTCTTGTTAGTTGTTACTTGTTTGTTCAAAACTGGATTATCAGCTAATTTTGTTGGCATCATTGTCTTTGGGTTTTGCTTACAACTGCTGTGTTTCAAATGACTTTGTAATGTGTGTGTGGGGTGTGTGTGTGTATGTGCTTTTTTTTTTTGTGTAGAAGGAAATTTGAATTTTGGTGTGGTTTTTGTAGGTTTCATATGAATCACAGCATGATATACAGCTGATGCGCTTCGCGGACTATTTGGCCGCGCATTTGCTAATGTCGGTACTTCTCAATTTCCATGGATGAAGACATTCAAGGATTCTTCTGTCGCAAAGATGGTTGACGTGAGTTTCTCTCACTTTCCGTAACTTCTTTCAATTTAATGTATCGTAGGAAAAGCTACAAAGAAAAAAAAATTTCCTTTTTGAGCAGCTTTTTTTAGATATAGCTTCAGAGAGAGAGAAAGTTGATTCGGAATTAGAAATGTGGAGAATCTGAGGTTAGAAAAGAAAAAAAAGAAGAAGAAGATTGCTAGAGGTGATAGACGATGAAATTAATCTGCAGAATTATCTATGTTATGAATGTATGTGGATATCATGCTTATTTCTTAACTTCATCTTGTGTTTATCTGAATTAGACGTATCTTGTAATCAATCCTATTAATTTCATTTATGCCAATTCTGAAATTTCTTCTCTCCCATTGTTTTACATAGATCACTTGTACTTTATCTTGTCTTGTTGTTTGTTAGTTCCATTTGTCGCATTTTTCGTGACTTGGAGATCTGTGAGTGTTCATTAGTAAGCATAACTCATCCCAGAGCAATGTAAATTTAAGTTCTTATTTTCCTGTAAACAGATCCCTATTTCTCACATATCTGATGCCGTTTACAAGACATCAGTTGATTGGCTTAACCAGCGATCTTTTGAAGCACTTGGTTCCTTTATGTTGTGGTCATTGGATAGTATTTTTGGTGACCTACCTGTCGATCAGGGAGCTGTCAAGGGATCAAAAAAGGTGGTCCAACAAGCACCTTCAAAATCACAGGTGAGTTCATCTTTTTTCTTCATAAGTGTATGCTGTACTATTCACCATAGACAAGTTCTTGTCTGCAGTAAAACGTATAGGAAAGATTAAGTTTTATGTTAGAGAATATTCGAAATAGAAAGCAATAGCCATTGATGATTCATGGTTCATTATGTGTGTCATGATTTAATGCTGACATTTTTCTTGGATTCACGGAGTAAGTATATTTGGGTTGTTGTTGGTACGTCCATAAATCAAAAGCATTTTGTGGCTAATGGCATTTGCATGTAGAGTTTGTTACAGAACGATGACCCTAATGTAGTATTATGGTAGATACAGTAGCAATGTGGACATCTTGTATAATTTGTGTCTGAAGTGGTGCAGGGTATGTATCAACCTGGATTCCATATTTCTATGTCAGTATGTATTAAGTATGTAGCACTGTTATGTTTTTGAAGGATATGTTTCTCTCATATCTTGGGGAGTAGGAATATTAATGTTTAATTAATTGCATAAAACTTATTGGATCTGTCATAGAAAAATCTAGGAAGTTGAGATTTTTTTCCCGAATTTGATTGGTGTCATTTCCCCAAATTGTTACTTGTTAAACTAGAAGTATCAAATATTAACTGATTAACATTCTTTGACGTATGCAAGGAAACCACTACGTACTTACCTTTTCATCATATACAAAGTACTTGCATATTTTACGTATGCATGCAAACAACTACATGCATGCAACCATTGATTCTAATTTTACAAAGTACTTGCATATTTTCTGTTCTAGTTTATTAAGATGAGATTATAAATGTCACCTTCTTTTGCATTCATTTTCAGTTTATTTAATTGCTTTTCCTTGGTGGTGATTTGAATTGTTGTTATATGATCTTCTTGATCTACTTGGAATTTAAAAATTGTAAGAGGCGAACCTTTGCTCATCAGAATATGCCAATTTACAGTTTGACTCAATATCTACCATGCATAAATGTTAGTATTTTTTTTACCTTGTCCGTTTTGTTCTTGTTTCCAACTTGGTCAAGCTGCTCTTATCAGTAGGTTTAATATATTTTCTGTTTGTTATGCTTTTAGTGTTTTGCCTTCTATCCCTGCTTTTATTTTTAAGACACACGGTGTGCTAGTGCTAGTTATCTGAAATAGGTGGGTCGTCCAGAGCAGCTTCCTATTTATGATTTGTTGATCAATTGTTATTGGTTAACGTGGTAACCAATTATGTTTTCCACATTTTAACTTCCATTTTTGTTAGTGATGAGCCCATGTCATGCACGGCGAAGAAAATCAAAGAGCTATGTTCAACCAATTGATATGAGAAGATGCATAGATAATGCTTCTAAGTTTGAATATTAATTCTAATAAACTTGATATAAATACAAAACTTGGATTGAGGATCCGTTCTTGTCATGGTGATGTAAGATATATGGAAAATGGATAAGATTATCTTTTTTCCAAACCTTGGATTGAGGATCCGTTCTTGTCATGGTGACTCAATATCTAAATCCAAGATGTTCACATGAAATTTAGTTAGATGTACACATCCCTGCTGTCATGTTACCACAAGTTGCTAGTGCAAGCTTGGAAAAATTGCTGATGACTAGTTCCTCGGGTAAGCTTTTTCATATCCTTCTTATCATATGTTATGTTGATTTTCACTTGGGAATAGAAAAAAGAGATATTGGGTGTTTTTTTTTTCGTTCTTTCCTATGGAATCCATGTCAGTATATTGTGTAGAGTAATGCTATGCTTCCCATATTGGATAGTCCTAAATATCACTAACTAATGCCACCAAAATTCTGACCAAGTAAACCTTGGTGTTTATTTACATTATTGAAGTGTAGACCCTTGCTCAGAAGACATGAACATCCCAAAATGCATACATAGATAAATGTGCTGGTTTCGTCTTATGGTGTAGTGTTAGTTAGGTTATCAAACACACCCTAAGTGTATAAGGTAATGTAGGTGTGTGTATGTTAAAACATTGTGTAGTGTGTAACAGAAAAAGGGAAGAAAAAAACCTTTTTGGCGAGTTTTTAAAAGCTCCCTCTTGTTTCAAATCCTTTTCAAAAGAAACCCAGCTTAAGTATTTTCTGGTTCAAAAGAAACCCAAATTACTAAGTTCTTTGTGGTGTAAATCATATCCGTAAAATATGCGAATGGCTCTCTCTTTGCATAATAAGTTATACATGTGGAAGTTTAGTTCAAAACTGAAAGACCAGCAAATTAATACTTAATAGTTTCTTTTCAAGTTTATATCTGCTACAGATACCAACTGATAGTGGCTAACAGTAGTAATTTGTTAGGAAACGGACTAAGTGGAAAGAAAATTTATCTCGAGGAGAGTTTCTTAGTGAATGTGGTCTTACTTCAGAATCAAGATAGGTGGATATCGGGTTTAGTTTGTTATTCTGTTTCTGTATCTGCACTTACCCTTTTATGGTTGTGGTTAATAGAGGTCCCCATTATGTTTTTTAAAATTAAGCTTCTGAACAAACGATAAGGAAATTTTCATTTTGAATTGTCTTAAAACAAATGTACGTCGACAGTTGATAAAATGACTATAAGAGGGAATTTGATGAACTTCTTGGCTTTGTGGACGGAAGATCCAACTTTTTTTGATGTCCTTGCTTGTGGAAAAAATAATATATATGGAAAACCTTTTCATTAATTTTGTTATATAGTTTTTTCCAATCTTCTATGTTGTTTACTCCCAGATATAAATTCCTAAATTCGGAAGAAATAGGATTTTTTGTTATCAAATAAATTGATGTTTGTCATGTTTCATTATTTATATGATTGTCTCTAATTTTCTAAATTAATTTGTCATTTCTTTTTGTAGTTGTCCTCTGTGTGGTTGTCACGCCCCGGCGTAGCCAAAATATGGAAAAATTTAAAATTTTCATCTTGGACCCTGAGGCACGTGACTGGTTACAGTACCGAATTGTCCTCACCAAATGCTAATAATAAACAACATAGCGAAAGGGATAAAACCAACAGCAGCTAACAAGGATATATTATAATAAGAGGCCACAATACTAGTTAACTATTACATCATGGTAGATACATCAGAGTCTTATGGCTCTAGGGCATTACAGAACTATTACAAAAGATAGATGAAGTCCTCTGCTAGAGGTTACAACCAAAAACATTTACAAAGACATCTACTAGTCTTCTCTCTAACTAGCATATCCATAGCCATCTTCGGTGAACTCTTCCTCCATGATCTCCTCTTGCGTAGCATCACCCGTGTACTCATCACCTGGATAAGCTGGACATGGGAATGTCCAGCGACATGAACGTCGTCAGCTTATGAAAGCTGAGTGAGAAAACTAAATCAAATGGAACTTATATAGTCACACACAATAAGAAATATATTTACTACTTTTTATTACG
Organism: Hydrangea macrophylla; assembly: GCA_033977485.1. Classification (NCBI taxonomy): domain Eukaryota; kingdom Viridiplantae; phylum Streptophyta; class Magnoliopsida; order Cornales; family Hydrangeaceae; genus Hydrangea; species Hydrangea macrophylla. Next base: position 35,315,535 of record CM066992.1, read on the forward strand.
TCTATTAAAGTTCTCTCACGTTCTCACCGTCGGACTACAACAACTTACGTGCCCATACAGGCATTCGAAGAGAAAAATAAACAATCGATATAACTCGCTTCTACATCTCGGAACATTATCACAGTCCATTACCGAAGTCTATTTCGGAGTCCTAACTCCAATTAACAACACTAAAAAGGCTGTCACAATTGCACAACTAAATTACTTTGTACTTGCCAATTGTAACCAATCCCTCTTTCGTTAACCAAACCATCTTACACTGATCAAACCATCTTTTACTGACCAAAACCATCTCGCACTGACTAAACCATCTTTCAATAACCCAAAACACTTGTAACCTTCACTTTGTCACGAAGAACCACCACTTCTCCATCACGAAGAACCGAAGCGTTTACGGAGTGTAAGAACATCCATTCCATCACTAAGAACCGAAAGGAGTCATCACTCTAAGAAATACCGTTTCATCATCACGAAGAACCGAAACGTTTACGGAGTGCAAGAACTTCCATTCCATCACTAAGAACCGAAAGGAGTCTTCACTCTAAGAAATACCGTTTCATCATCACGAAGAACCGAAACGTTTACGGAGTGCAAGAACTTCCATTCCATCACTAAGAACCGAAAGGAGTCTTCACTCTAAGAAATACCGTTTCATCATCACGAAGAACCGAAACGTTTACGGAGTGCAAGAACTTCCATTCCATCACTAAGAACCGAAAGGAGTCTTCACTCTAAGAAATACCGTTTCATCATCACGAAGAACCGAAACGTTTACGGAGTGCAAGAACTTCCATTCCATCACTAAGAACCGAAAGGAGTCTTCACTCTAAGAAATACCGTTTCATCATCACGAAGAACCGAAACGTTTACGGAGTGCAAGAACTTCCATTCCATCACTAAGAACCGAAAGGAGTCTTCACTCTAAGAAATACCGTTTCATCATCACGAAGAACCGAAACGTTTACGGAGTGCAAGAACTTCCATTCCATCACTAAGAACCGAAAGGAGTCTTCACTCTAAGAAACACCACTTCACCATCACGAAGAACCGAAATGATACACAACTTTCACATTCGTCAACCATACCCTTTTCTCATTATTCTGACCTCCGCTGCCCAGATTACCTATCCGACAATTATCCTTAGCATAATCTACTTCTAACATAGCATAACCGACCCTTATGTTTTCCCGACCGCACATTCGTCACTCATTTCGGAATTTAGTTCATTAAAGGACTTCCGAATATACTTTCAAAGTTACGTTTATACATCCGTCATCCTGTTTTACGTTGTAATATACTTACAATGGAAACTTATCCAATCACTATCAGCGCAATAATCGTGTTGTACAACATACTTATAGCTTGGGTATGAATTCTCTATGGTCATCACACTATATTCATAACAACGGAAACCTAGCGTGCAGCTCGTGGATCTATAACATGGATTTGATATCAATAACCATATAGATGAAACCCTTAACATACTCATATACGCGATAACACTACCATAGCACAAGATATCCATAACCACATAGGTACCGGAAAGCAAGCATCATTAATAAACACATCATATAAGTAGTTATACAATCTGCCAGAATTTAATTTTACTATGTTGACTGAATTGATATGATTTATTTGGGCATGATAAATTGATTTGTAGATCAAACTCAAAACTAGAACATTGTAGATAATTGGATTAGCTTCATGTACAAAAAAATCTAGCTTCAATTGCATTTTTGAGCTGCTCAAAATATTTATTTTACTTAGACATTTCTATATTTTCGGACTGCTCTGTCCCAGATTTATAGGACTGCGTTGCATGTGCATTTCACCTATTAAGGAGCCATTTTTAGACCAGGCTATAGAAGAGTTATTTGTAGATAAATGAGTTAGCTTTCTCCACAAAAAAACCTAGCTTAATTCAGATTTCGGAGCTGCTTAAAACACTCATTTTACTAAACTACATTCTGCTGGAGGTTTATGTTTTTCAGATTTAAAGTACTTCGTTGCATGTATATTTCACTTATGAAGAAGTGATTTTCAGACTGAGCTATAGAAGAGTTATTTGTAGATAAATGAGTTAGCTTTCTCCACAAAAAAACCTAGCCTCATTCCCATTTTCTAACTGCTCGAAATGTTTGTTTTACTAAACAACACTCTGCTGGAAGTTTCTGCTTCCCAGATTTGAAAATTTATCTTGCATGGCATGGATCTCTCAAACTATCAACATCAAGCACTTAATAAACATTACTACATACTATATAGGTTCTAAAGTGAGTTAGAATACTCACTTAAACTTGAAATTGAGCTTGGGCTTTGGATTTGAGCTTAGGAAGCTTGAACACAACCTCAATGGTGGAGACTTCTTCCTAGTTCTTCTTCTCCATCTCCATGTATCTCTTATCTCTCCATGGAGTTCATCTCCTAGCTCTCTCTAACTCTATATGCTGATTGTAAAATGACCAAGAGTCTCATGCATGAATATAGGCATCCTTATATAAAGAAAGGAAGGGATTATGTGTCACCATGCATGCTTGCATGGTGTGCATGTATGGACAAGTGTCCTAGAGGTGGACAAGTGGCAAGGGAGGTGGTGCCATGTGGTGCATGGGCTGCCATGTGGCCGGCCATGTGGGGTCCACCTCGAGTTTTGTGCCACTACCTCGGTTTGCGTGCAAAAGTTTCTCGTTATGCGTGTTGATCTCGGTTTACGTGCAGACAGGTATTATTTCTGATGTTCGGGTCCAGGTACAGGACTAAGTTAATTCTAATTACGGTCGAGTCGGTGTAGTGATTATAGTCTAATTAGTAATTACATTACACTGATACGGTCACACAAATAAAATAATAATATAATAATAGACCAGATATAGAAATTCATAAAACTCGTATTATTGCACGTAGAGAAATTACAGGTATTACATCTTCTACCACCTATTACAGGATTTCGTCCTCGAAATCTGAGCTATCTAGGTACTAAAAAGAAAAGGAAATTTCTCTCTCATTTCCGATTCCAGCTCCCAAGAGGCTTCTCCTTCGTCATGGTGTTTCCACTGAATCTTTACCAGCGGAATCTCTTTGTTTCTCAACTTCTTAATTCCATGATCCAGAATCTTTACAGGTCCTTCAATGAATGTAGCATTGTCATTTACTTCGATATCTGTGAAGTCGATCTCGTGTGCTGGGTTATGAAGACATTTCCTTAGCATGCTTACATGGAATACGTTATGAACTCCCGACATCTTGGGTGGTAACGCCAATCTATAGGCGACTTTTCCTACGCGATCCAGAATTTCAAATGGTCCAATGTAGCGTGGCGATAGCTTTCCCTTCTTCTGTCCAAACCTTACCACGCCTCGAACCGGGGAAACTTTCAGGTAAACATGATCTCCCACTTCAAATTCTAGGTCTCGACGTCGTTTATCCGCGTAGCTCTTGTATCTACTTTGTGCTGCCTTCATTCTTTCCTTTACTGTATTGATTCCTTTATTGGTCTCCTGGACTAAGTCTGGTCCCAATAGTTTGCCATCCCCAATTTCAGCCCAACACAAAGGTGATCGGCACGGCCTTCCGTATAGTGCTTCAAATGGTGCCATCCCTATGCTCGAATGAAAACTGTTGTTATAAGCAAACTCAACCAACGGTAAGTGAGTTTCCCACGAACTTTCGAAATCGATTACACAGGCTCGAAGCTTGTCCTCCATTACTTGATTCGTCCTTTCTGTTTGTCCATCAGTTTGTGGATGAAATGCAGAACTTAACTTCAGAGATGTTCCCATCGCTTTCTGAAGACTCTCCCAAAATCCAGCGGTGAATCTCGAATCTCGATCTGATACTATTGACACTGGTACCCCATGTAACCGCACAACCTGTTGCAGATAAAGTCGACTCATCTTCTCAACAGGATAGGTCATATTATATGCAATAAAATGGGCTGATTTGGTTAGTCGATCAACAACTACCCAAATGGCATCATGGTTCTGCTGAGATCTTGGCAATCCCATAACAAAATCCATGGTGATATGCTCCCATTTCCATTCTGGGACTGGTAGAGGTTGTAGTAATCCTAGAGGTCGTTGATGTTCTGCCTTGACTTGCTGGCAAGTAGGGCATTTTGCTACATATTCTGCGACTTCTCTCTTCATGCCTTCCCACCAAAAGTTCCTTTTCAAGTCTTTGTACATCTTGGTTCCGCCGGGGTGTATAGTCATCCTTGACTTGTGGGCTTCATTCAGAATGTCTTCCCTCAAATTATCCGTGTTGGGTACACATAACCTGTCCTTACATCTGAATGCCCCGTCTGTTCCAATATTCCATTCAGTCGGATCCTTTGCTTTTGCCTTCTCAAACCATTTCCTCAATCCTTCGTCCTTCTTTTGAGCTTCAAGTATTCGGTTAATGAGGGTTGGCTGCACCATAAGACATCCAAAAGGTCGTCCAATACCTGCTCTTGTAGTCTGAAAGTCAAATTCCGTTAAAGCTTCTAAGGCTTTCCATTCCCTGATTAAAAGTGAGGCGATTAACCTGTGGGGTTTTCTGCTTAGAGCATCTGCGACTACATTTGCCTTACCGGGGTGGTATTGCAAATTAAAGTCGTAGTCCTTAAGTAGCTCCATCCAACGTCGTTGTCTCATGTTTAATTCCTTTTGAGAGAACAGGTATTTCAAGCTTTTGTGGTCTGAGAATAGGTCAAACTTCTCTCCGTAGAGGTAGTGCCTCCAAATCTTAAGTGCAAAGACAATTGCAGCCAGTTCCAGATCGTGTGTAGGGTAGTTTAATTCATGTGGCTTTAATTGCCTAGATCCGTAAGCGATCACCTGACCATTCTGCATAAGTACACATCCTAGTCCTTGATATGAAGCGTCACTGTAGATAGTGTACTGTTCACCACTCTTGGGTATAGCTAGCACTGGCGCTGAGGTCAACCTCTCCTTTAATTCCTGAAAGGCGCGTTCGTGCTTGTCCTTCCACTCAAACTTTATATCCTTCTTTGTTAGTCCGGTTAAAGGAGACGCGATCCTTGAGAAACCCTCCACGAATCTCCTGTAGTATCCAGCCAATCCAAGGAAACTTCGTACTTCCGATGCGTTGGTTGGTCTATTCCAACTAGAAACTGCGTCTGTCTTGGTTGAGTCCACTGAAATTCCATTCTGTGAGACTACATGTCCCAAGAATTTGACTTCTTTCAGCCAAAACTCACACTTACTGAACTTAGCATAGAGACGATTTTCTCTAAGTGTCTGAAGTGCAATCTTCACATGCTTCTCGTGTTCTTCATCACTCTTCAAATAAATAAGGATGTCATCGATAAACACGATGATGAATTGATCCAAGAAGGGTCTGAATACCCGATTCATCAAATCCATGAATACCGCCGGGGCATTAGTTAATCCAAAAGGCATAACTAAGAACTCGTAGTGCCCATATCTTGTTCTGAAAGCTGTTTTCGGTATATCTTCCGGCCTGACAAGTAACTGATGGTACCCAGATCGTAAGTCAATCTTCGAAAAGGTCGTCGCTCCTTGTAGTTGATCGAACAAAACGTCTATCCTGGGAAGCGGGTACTTATTCTTAATAGTAACCTTATTCAACTCTCTGTAGTCGATACAGAGTCAAAGATTTCCATCCTTCTTTCTAACAAATAGAACCGGGGCTCCCCAAGGTGACGTGCTTGGTCTAATAAATCCAAGATCTTCTAACTCTTGTACTTGCTTCTTCAACTCCAGCATTTCCGTTGGGGCCATACGATAAGGAGCCTTGGATATCGGTGTCATTTCGGGTATCAACTCAATACAAAAGTCGATCTCGCGCTTTGGTGGTAATCCAGAAACGTCCTGAAAGACATCCTCATAGTCTCGGACTATCAGAATCCGAGCGATCGTCAAATCTGAGCCTGTAGTTTCGATAGCGGCTAAACGACTTGTAAGAAAGGCGTCACTAGTGGGGTTGCATTGAAAACTAAAGGGTGCACTTCCAGGTACTGAAAATGTGATCGACCTACCAGCACAATCTAACTTTGCATGATACTTAGTAAGCCTGTCAAATCCTAAGATTACGTCGAATTCCTATATTGATAGAACAATTAAGTCTGCATGTAGGTTCCTATCTTCCAATGTCAAAGTGCAGTCCTTGCACACCTTTCCTAGCTTCACGGTCACTCCCAAAGGTGATACCGCGTTCAGGGCTACCTCAAGTGCTTGGGGTACTAAACCCAATCATCATACAATCTCAAAGGCAATAAACGAATTCGTAGCACCTGTATCAAAAAGTACTTTAACTCGACTAGCATATAATAAGAGTGTACCTTCCAAGTTCTGCTGTTCCTTTTCATCATAGCTGGCCGCCTCGGGTATGATAGGATTTAGTCGACCTTTGCTAGTTTGACCTTGAGTAGTAGGCCCATGATAGTTTTCTCTTGGTGCATTGCAATCCATGCTCATGCGTCCTCTTTTGCGTCAGTTGTAGCATATAACATTAGCTCGGTTGTTGGTTCTGGGGGTTGTGTAGTCCGGGGATCCCACAATTGAAACATCCATCCTTGTTGTTCCCGGTAGTAGTGGTTGGTACTTGTGGTGCAGTTGGTTTTGCATGCTTATTTCGGGGAAAGGTGTGTCCTGGTTTCTTACCACTATTCCACGGGTGTTTGTTTCCTTGGAAACAGGTCGGAGGTCTTCCCCTTGATCCATTCCTAAGCTGAGGTGGTTGACTTGTCATCTATTTGTGTGTTATGAACCTAACTGAATAACTACCGGTTACCCTCCAGTCCTAACTATGGTTACGAGATATGTAAACGATATAAGGTATAGTTAACAATTCTAATATGAGTACATATCACATCAATACATTTCATCAAGTAGAGGAAACAAATCTTTATAGATAACTTCAAATATTTACATAGAAAGGCGTACACGCTACCACTAGTTTGTGTTATATGCCTGGGTACATACTATATGCACAAAAAGATGGGCTACTAGTCCTAATACAAGTAAAGCTCTAGATCCTGGGAGTCCTATCCCAAAATTCCTTCATATCTGACTTATATGGTATAACATCATCCAAGATTGGAATCTCCATAGGTGGAACCCAGTCCAAGTACGGGTCAAACTTATCAACTATCTCATCTTCATCCTTATCCAAAGGCTCTATATCTGCATCCTTAGAGTCATCCTCAAAGTCATCCTTAACCTCTGGCTCTCCAGCCTCCATGACTATCATTGCTTCCCCCTCACCAGCACCCTCTGTTGGGTCAACATCCTCTGCTAGGTCAATACCCACTGCTGGGTCAATCTCCTCATCAACCCCATCCTCCATATCCATCCGGGATGTAATAAGGAGCCATGCTAATCACAAAGCTACCATAAGGTTTATGTATTTATGGATGGAAAAAGGTCTAACAGTTTATAACTTAAGTGTGTAGGATAATCGGTGTACACGTCTTAACCTAAAGCTCTGATACCAAAAATCCCTGTCACGCCCCGGCGTAGCCAAAATATGGAAAAATTTAAAATTTTCATCTTGGACCCTGAGGCACGTGACTGGTTACAGTACCGAATTGTCCTCACCAAATGCTAATAATAAACAACATAGCGAAAGGGATAAAACCAACAGCAGCTAACAAGGATATATTATAATAAGAGGCCACAATACTAGTTAACTATTACATCATGGTAGATACATCAGAGTCTTATGGCTCTAGGGCATTACAGAACTATTACAAAAGATAGATGAAGTCCTCTGCTAGAGGTTACAACCAAAAACATTTACAAAGACATCTACTAGTCTTCTCTCTAACTAGCATATCCATAGCCATCTTCGGTGAACTCTTCCTCCATGATCTCCTCTTGCGTAGCATCACCCGTGTACTCATCACCTGGATAAGCTGGACATGGGAATGTCCAGCGACATGAACGTCGTCAGCTTATGAAAGCTGAGTGAGAAAACTAAATCAAATGGAATTTATATAGTCACACACAATAAGAAATATATTTACTACTTTTTATTACGTCTATTAAAGTTCTCTCACGTTCTCACCGTCGGACTACAACAACTTACGTGCCCATACAGGCATTCGAAGAGAAAAATAAACAATCGATATAACTCGCTTCTACATCTCGGAACATTATCACAGTCCATTACCGAAGTCTATTTCGGAGTCCTAACTCCAATTAACAACACTAAAAAGGCTGTCACAATTGCACAACTAAATTACTTTGTACTTGCCAATTGTAACCAATCCCTCTTTCGTTAACCAAACCATCTTACACTGATCAAACCATCTTTTACTGACCAAAACCATCTCGCACTGACTAAACCATCTTTCAATAACCCAAAACACTTGTAACCTTCACTTTGTCACGAAGAACCACCACTTCTCCATCACGAAGAACCGAAGCGTTTACGGAGTGTAAGAACATCCATTCCATCACTAAGAACCGAAAGGAGTCATCACTCTAAGAAATACCGTTTCATCATCACGAAGAACCGAAACGTTTACGGAGTGCAAGAACTTCCATTCCATCACTAAGAACCGAAAGGAGTCTTCACTCTAAGAAATACCGTTTCATCATCACGAAGAACCGAAACGTTTACGGAGTGCAAGAACTTCCATTCCATCACTAAGAACCGAAAGGAGTCTTCACTCTAAGAAATACCGTTTCATCATCACGAAGAACCGAAACGTTTACGGAGTGCAAGAACTTCCATTCCATCACTAAGAACCGAAAGGAGTCTTCACTCTAAGAAATACCGTTTCATCATCACGAAGAACCGAAACGTTTACGGAGTGCAAGAACTTCCATTCCATCACTAAGAACCGAAAGGAGTCTTCACTCTAAGAAATACCGTTTCATCATCACGAAGAACCGAAACGTTTACGGAGTGCAAGAACTTCCATTCCATCACTAAGAACCGAAAGGAGTCTTCACTCTAAGAAATACCGTTTCATCATCACGAAGAACCGAAACGTTTACGGAGTGCAAGAACTTCCATTCCATCACTAAGAACCGAAAGGAGTCTTCACTCTAAGAAACACCACTTCACCATCACGAAGAACCGAAATGATACACAACTTTCACATTCGTCAACCATACCCTTTTCTCATTATTCTGACCTCCGCTGCCCAGATTACCTATCCGACAATTATCCTTAGCATAATCTACTTCTAACATAGCATAACCGACCCTTATGTTTTCCCGACCGCACATTCGTCACTCATTTCGGAATTTAGTTCATTAAAGGACTTCCGAATATACTTTCAAAGTTACGTTTATACATCCGTCATCCTGTTTTACGTTGTAATATACTTACAATGGAAACTTATCCAATCACTATCAGTGCAATAATCGTGTTGTACAACATACTTATAGCTTGGGTATGAATTCTCTATGGTCATCACACTATATTCATAACAACGGAAACCTAGCGTGCAGCTCGTGGATCTATAACATGGATTTGATATCAATAACCATATAGATGAAACCCTTAACATACTCATATACGCGATAACACTACCATAGCACAAGATATCCATAACCACATAGGTACCGGAAAGCAAGCATCATTAATAAACACATCATATAAGTAGTTATACAATCTGCCAGACTTTAATTTTACTATGTTGACTGAATTGATATGATTTATTTGGGCATGATAAATTGATTTGTAGATCAAACTCAAAACTAGAACATTGTAGATAATTGGATTAGCTTCATGTACAAAAAAATCTAGCTTCAATTGCATTTTTGAGCTGCTCAAAATATTTATTTTACTTAGACATTTCTATATTTTCGGACTGCTCTGTCCCAGATTTATAGGACTGCGTTGCATGTGCATTTCACCTATTAAGGAGCCATTTTTAGACCAGGCTATAGAAGAGTTATTTGTAGATAAATGAGTTAGCTTTCTCCACAAAAAAACCTAGCTTAATTCAGATTTCGGAGCTGCTTAAAACACTCATTTTACTAAACTACATTCTGCTGGAGGTTTATGTTTTTCAGATTTAAAGTACTTCGTTGCATGTATATTTCACTTATGAAGAAGTGATTTTCAGACTGAGCTATAGAAGAGTTATTTGTAGATAAATGAGTTAGCTTTCTCCACAAAAAAACCTAGCCTCATTCCCATTTTCTAACTGCTCGAAATGTTTGTTTTACTAAACAACACTCTGCTGGAAGTTTCTGCTTCCCAGATTTGAAAATTTATCTTGCATGGCATGGATCTCTCAAACTATCAACATCAAGCACTTAATAAACATTACTACATACTATATAGGTTCTAAAGTGAGTTAGAATACTCACTTAAACTTGAAATTGAGCTTGGGCTTTGGATTTGAGCTTAGGAAGCTTGAACACAACCTCAATGGTGGAGACTTCTTCCTAGTTCTTCTTCTCCATCTCCATGTATCTCTTATCTCTCCATGGAGTTCATCTCCTAGCTCTCTCTAACTCTATATGCTGATTGTAAAATGACCAAGAGTCTCATGCATGAATATAGGCATCCTTATATAAAGAAAGGAAGGAATTATGTGTCACCATGCATGCTTGCATGGTGTGCATGTATGGACAAGTGTCCTAGAGGTGGACAAGTGGCAAGGGAGGTGGTGCCATGTGGTGCATGGGCTGCCATGTGGCCGGCCATGTGGGGTCCACCTCGAGTTTTGTGCCACTACCTCGGTTTGCGTGCAAAAGTTCCTCGTTATGCGTGTTGATCTCAGTTTACGTGCAGACAGGTATTATTTCTGATGTTCGGGTCCAGGTACAGGACTAAGTTAATTCTAATTACGGTCGAGTCGGTGTAGTGATTATAGTCTAATTAGTAATTACATTACACTGATACGGTCACACAAATAAAATAATAATATAATAATAGACCAGATATAGAAATTCATAAAACTCGTATTATTGCACGTAGAGAAATTACAGGTATTACAGTGGTGATACAAAAGGAAACTGAAAGAGCAAAAAGCCTGCCAAACCTTAGCTAATACTCAACTCAATGGTATAAAAGGCTAATCGTTTTCCCATTTTCCTAAGGATGATCATGTGATATGAGACAATGATGTGTTTAATAATTGCATCTCTCATATCCCCAAATTGCCCCATTCGCTTGATTTGTTTAGTAGTTAGTTGGTATCTATGAAGCACGAACACGGACACATCAACACAACAAATCCTGAAAAAATCGCATGTTAACACCGCAAGAAAAGTGTCCGTGAAGTGTTGTGTCCGTGTATGACACGACACGCGACACGTTACCTTCTTAGAAGTGTCCGTGCTTCCTCGTTGGTATTATATGATGTGAACATTTTTGTATTGATGAAGCAAGTGAGGATAATATATACTACTGCATACTAATGTGCCAAATTTCTGAATTTCAGAGTCCCTTGGGCATGTTTGTTACTTGATTGTTGAAGCCAACGGTGGCCTTAATCAATAGCGCTCATCGGTATGTGATCCCTCTTGTAATTGGTCACTGACATAGTTTACAGGTCACTAATCTACGTCCATATTCATAAAAATTTACAAATGCGTTCTGTCAGTTTGTTTTGGACCTAAGAGAAGAGCCTCATTCGTAGAAAATGTTGCGTAATTACTATTTCTCCCCTCCACCTCTTTCCTCTTATCTCTATATCATTCTGTCCCCTACCTATCAATGCTAAATAATAAAGTAGACTCAAAAAGGTAATTACAGGACCTTAGTCCAAATTGACATCTCGTGTTAGTCTATGTCAATAACTGAAGTAAATAAACTACTTTAACAAAAGAAGGAAAAAAGAAAATAAAAACAGAATGAGCAAAGAACTTCTATGGCTTCAATACATCTTTGTCGGGGTACACAAATTTGATCATTAGGTATTGGTTTCGATTCAAACTAACTTGACTTGATTTTCAATTGTTGCCTTGTTGGGTGTTGTGTGCTTTTAGCTAGTTCGTTGTTTGGTTTCTTCTACTTACATTTGTACCATGTATTTAGATGTAATGAGTTTTTTTACTACATTTTGAAAATGTGTTCTACTTTAAAACTAAAAACTACAACTTAAATCACAAGCTACAATTTATTGCATTTACAAATACTTTTAAATAAATAAACTCTGATTCCCACAGAAATACCATACGGATTACTGGCTTTTAAGCATTCAACTGTACTTAGAAGACTGTTTAACGTGAAGGACGTTGATGTTTATTTAATTGTGTAATGGAATTTGCTAGTTGCTTACACAAATCAGAAAAAGGAGGCTGCTTATTCATTTGGAAATTTAGACAACTGTCGTGTAGTGACATCTATATATCTCCAAAATATGTTTTCCTATGTTTGGTCAAAGCTAGCCTTGCTCGGCTGCTCGCAACTTGTGACTGTTGTGTATGTGTGCATATATCTCTCTATATAAAAATGAGTCATGTGATAGCTACTCCTCATAAAAAGAAAGGACGAATGGTTATGTCTTGTGCTGCTATTCTTCGAATGCTCTTATGCTTAGTAGTATGATCATATGAAACTTGTTGAACATATAAGTCAAGTTGATTTCCCTAAATTTCTTGAGATAGGAAAATTCTCAATTGAATGAGCTTGCTATTAGATTTTTTCTCTAACTTTTTTTCCAGTCATTTGTGTTACGTTTGATCTCAATAGTCTTTCTATATTTCATTCCCTTTTTGAACTTTCTATTGAATGTTACTTTAAGTTTCAGACATATGCATGCAGGTACTTTGTCATGTTGTTCCTTAGTGAAGTTGCGAGACCCTCGTCATAGGTGCTACGAGACCTTGTCAGGCTTTGTTCAATGGGGGTTTTTGATATGGCTCTGAGTGTTAGTTAAAATATGTTCAAGAAGATTGAGTGGCGAGGAATGTAGTTTTATATAACTACTTAAATTTCAGACATGTTTTGTTTGTTAGTTTAGGTTTGAGTAGAAGAACTCTTTAAATTTCTGACTTTGTTAGACATGTATGAACTCTTTACTTGTTATGATTATTATAAATTATTATTGTTGTTTTGGGTATAGAGATGTTGGTTAGACATGGATACAGATTAATCTTGTTATTTTTTGGGTTTGCTATCAATTAATATGCTTGTTAATTAGGTGGGAAAAAAAAATTGGGAAGCATATAAATAAATATATAAATTTTTTTAGATTTAAGCATATTTCTAACGGATATATCTGTTAGTATTTTTTTAAAAATTTTTTTGGAAATTACTAACAGATATATTCGTTAGTAATAGTTAACAAACCGTTAGTATTCAATAAAAATCTTTTAAAATTAGTTAAAAAAAACTGTTAGTAAATAGCTTTCTAACGGATATATCCGTTAGAGATCCTTTGATTTACTAACGGATTTACTAACGGATATATCTGTTAGTAAATCCGTTAGTAATATTACTAACGCTAAAATACTAACGGATATATCCGTTAGTAACATTTATTCTAACGGATATATCCGTTAGAAATCTGGCCATATGGTGTAGTGCTCGTTCATCATCTCACCAAATTTGATTTTTCTTTACCTCTGTACGGGCACATCATTGAGGACACGGTTCGGTTGATGGGTGGTATTGTTAATTCTCAATTTGTGTATGTTAAACGTGACGGTAACATAGTCGCATGTGTTAGCTAAGTTTGCTACGATTTTCAAATGTCTGAGAGTCTGGCTTGAGGAGTACCCCTCCCAAGTCGAACACTTTATAATGTTTGATTCAAATCCTCTCGTAATGTTATTGCTTTGTTTTTTAACAAAAAATAAATATACAAACTTTTGTATATACATATATCGGAATATCTCTAAAACAGACGGTCCGTTTACGTACTGACTTTTAGCGACAAACTTTTGTCGCTAAAAGTCAATCAGCAAACGGACCGTCCATCGAAGAGCCGGCTCATATATATGTACATACATACATAAAATGGAAGATGACATTTAGATAGTTAACATAATAATATAAGTAAGGGCGGACCCACAGTGGGGGCGAGCGGGGGCTGTCGCCCCCACTGAACTTTCGAAAAAAAAATAGGTTATATATGATAGTTTTAAAAAATATGTGGACTTTTATTAAGATTTTTGTTAATTCAAGGACTTTTTGTAAAGGGTAATGAAATGCTTCCCAAATTTATATCCCAAAAGTTCTTCCCAAATGATGTAGCAATGGGCCAAGTCAAATACTGTCACGACCCATCCCACTACGCGTGGAAATAGGACACGTGGCACGCCACCAAGGCTCATCCAAACATCATATAACTATATGCAGCGGAAGGAACTTTAAAACAACCCTGGGTATTATAAAACTTAGGAAACATTGCCCCCTGAGTTGACAAATCCATTGAAAATTGGAGTTATAAAAATTTTTGGCCAAGTGAAAACACATCCAAAAGAAGTAGTTTTGAAAATAGAGGTTCAGTCGACTGTGCCTAGGGTCTAGTCGATTGTACTTAGCAGAAACCAAAACCTAAAATTCTCAACAGAGGTCCAGTCGACAGATCAGGAAACCCAGTCGACTGTGTTATGCAGAACTAAAATTCAACATTTCAAAAGGGGGGTCCAGTCGACTGATCTGGAGACCCAGTCGATTGCACTAGTTACTATTTGGATCAGTAGCTAAAATCTACAGTGACTCAGTCAACTGATCAAGGGTCCAGTCGATTGTTTCCTTTACTATTCACTTTCAGTGTCTCAATCCCACGAGATCCAGTTGAGTGATCCTGGGTCCAGTCGACTGTTCCCCTGCAAGGTAGCCCTGTGTTGAAAATTAACAACTCATGCTTCTCACAATCCACAAACCATCACAACCAATACCAATAACAACATTTAAAACATAACTACAGGCGTTCAATTACAAGATTCCAATACTACGACACTAAACCACTGTTCGATTACAACATATTACAATAACCCAATTCCTTGATACCAGTGTAGGAAATAGAAACAAAATATAAACAAGTGATTCCCCCGGCGTTCTTTAATGGCCTCACTCATCACGCTTCTTCTTGACTTTCTTCTTACCTGCAATGAAGTACATCTCCACTGCTCAGCTATATGCTGAGTGCACAATTCTAAATGTATGCTTATATGATAGTTCATGGTTTAAGCATCTAAAACACATAGAAATAGTCTCTAGAGTGAGTGGTACGCATTCATCCGGTCGATGCCGTAGGAGGCCCACCTCTCCCACGCATCTCGTACACTGGTTGGGCCTTCCTCCATACCAAGTACCGTGTCCTGGTTAGGCCCACCTCCAATCCAGACACAACCACAATTCCAATACCATCACAATCACAATCAAAATCAAAATCACAATCCTCAAGGTTCGAGGAGCTTACCCTGGATGAAGTTGCACCAAACTCCCATTTGACCCAAATAGACACATAACATGCTCACATAAACAGTTATACGTGCTTTTCATATAATTTCACGGGCATAATTAACGGGCCTAATTAATACATGAATTTTGCCCAGATCCAAGGATATCAAAAATGATGTTCAAAACATGAAAATCCATATATTTCATAGATCTAGAATTCATACCTCGTGCGATTCTCTTCAAACTTTGAAGGATCGTCTAGGGAGCTAAGTAATCGTCGGATTTCAAATTTGGGACGATTCCTACAAGTTTTACTGGGTTTTTCCCAACAGTCTAGAATTAAGATTTTTACAAAATTTTGCCAAACATGGCCTAAGTAGTATCAAAACGTAGCTCTTACCTCCACGAGTTCAAATCTAAAATCTGGAGAAAATCTGACGGACGAACGGTCGTCGATCGGCGTCGCAAAGTCCGTGGCCACCAAATTTCCCTCCTCTCTCCTCTCTTTTCTCTTTAGATATTTTTGGAAAGTGTAGATGAGAATGAATCTCATCCACTTCTATATATAGGCAAACTTTTTTGAAATTGCATTTACCTCCCCACGAGTTTCTCAAACTTCTAATTAGCTCTCGAAACTTTGCACACGATCATTTTATAGCTTTACGAGTGAAAACTATAAATTTCAAAAGTTTTCGACTAGATTTCGTTTGGGTTCAAAATAACGTCCGAAAACTAAATTTCGTGGAATCTCTACACAACTTACCCTTTTTAATTAACGTATCACTCACATTCTCATCACAGTTCTCAAATGATATACTAAAGTATCCAAATACCAGAATTATACTACACAGGTATAATTATTATTCACAGGAATACCAGATAAAGTCAAATAACATTTAAATCATATAAATGCCATTTATTCATGCCCATGCAACATGAACTGCCATGTTCCCGTGTCCTCACTGACACCTTACCGTTGACTCACAGTCAACCTCAACTCAAATTATTAATAACATTAATAATTTCAAAATCTCAACTGATACATTTTCAAAATCACAAATTTCTGGAACGGGTGTGATAAATACAACGGGATCAACTGAATTTTGATTGGAAGTTGTTTATCTCGCCCCCCTACTAGGTCATTTGGGAAGCATAGGATTATTCTTTTGTAAATTTTAGAACTTTGACACGATTTAATTGTCAACTTATTCCCACTCTTAATTTTATAGTATTATATATTGTGTATATATGTGTATGTTATATAATAAATTGTTAATTACATTTTACCTGCTTGTGGTTAAACCAATTTTCACTTCACCCTGTACTTCAAAAAAAGACATTCACCTCCCTGTGGTTTTGAACTAAAGTGAAACTGTAAAGATTTCTCTCAAAATAGCTCCACACGGGGATTAATGTTAAAATTAGCCCCCACAAAAGAGAGTTTAAGTGTAAAAAATAACTCCACATAGACAGTAAACCCCAAAATTAGCCCCAAAAGAGGTCGAGTGCAAAAAATTAACCCCAGTTAATTGGGTTAAATGGCAGAATTATCCCCACATAGGGGTTTTGTTCAAAAATTAAGTACTAATTTTTTTGGCCAATTTTAGAATTTTCATTAGTTTTAAAGGAAATCTTTACAGTTTTACTTTAGTCTAAAACCACAGGGGGTTAAGTGTCCACTTTTGAAGTACAATGGGTAAAGTGAAATAGGTCTATCACAGGGGGCATAAATGTAATTAACCCTATAGTAAAGGACCAAAAAGCAAAACAAAGACCACCTAGAGTCCCCTAGTTTCCCACAAGGCGTTTTCTAAAAAACTATAAATAAAAAAATGTTCCCACGCCGATGAAGTTTGAAGTTTCGTAGAAACCTTCGAAAGACTCAGAGACCCCATATCTACCATTAACCTCCTCTTGAAAAAAAAAAAACCTCATCTTCTTCTTTTTTCATGAGATAGTCAAATAAACACAGCTATACATACACGAAACTTATGGACAAAAATCACATAAAATTATACTATTTTTACACAATATATATATGTATATATATATCGGTCAAGGGCACTGCCCCCGAACCCCCGTAAAAACTTTGCCACCACTGAATTAAAGTTCCGGGTCCACCACTGAATATAAGTATATTAAAGTAAATTCAGCCAAAACCTTGTATCTATATATATAACACAAGTATAAACATATCAAAATACACATAAAAATTGCCAAAAAAAGCTTCTACTTTCATATATTTATATATAAGACTAGTCGACAACCCGTGCAATGCATGGAAAAGAAAAACGACACATAACAATATATCAATATAGTGTTTCGCTAGAATATTTTTCCAAATTTAATGATGTCATGCCCCAGAACAGTAAAAATAGAAAAAAAAAATTTTATTTTGGGTCCATAGGGAATGACGGTTGAATGCCACTAATTGTTCACACCACACAGTACTAGTCAACTAGAAACAAAAAGAATAGTAATAATACTAAACTCATCAGAAATATAAACTAAAACTTCGTCTTCTTCTTTAGCTTGCGTAAACGTAATCATCTGCGTAATAGTCTTCCCCGACTTCTCCAACTTCAGTATTCACCCTTGTCATGGCCTTCCTTCGGGTAGTAGCCATCGTCAACCAGCTCGTTACTTGCTATGGCATATAATACAGGGTAGGCTGGATGGGAATGTCCAGACAATAAAGGCCGTCAGCTTATTGAAAGCTGAGTGAGAATAAACTAACATGGTCTTATTGGTATAAAGAAGTTACTAGTTATTAACGATATATAGTAATGATACGAGTAATGTCTTTCTCTCTTATTCTGAACACATTACCCGATTCTTAATGTCTTCAAACTCTAAGACCGTTGGTACTGACCTTGACTAACTACACTGAGCTGATTATATTATCACGACATACTAGTGCTCTTGTTCACCACTTTTAAGAACTCTCATTGTTCACAGCTTTGAAGAACTCTTGCGAACACCATACTTCATTCCACTATAACGACATGTCTACAGACATACCATTTACTCTTGTTCACCACTTTTAATAGCGCTTATGAGTACTATACATCCATAGCTCTTACCATCCTGGTCAAATCCTTGTTACTCGATTATCAGATTTAGCATGAGTGAATTATTAACTCGACACAACCTTTACTATCATTTCGAACTCGAGTACGTTACTCACCATATATTCTCATTATCATAACCCATTATCCCTTAATCAATGATATTGTATAATAGTAGTATGGAACATCAATCAAACTACTAAGCATTATGAATTATAAACTAAGAGGAAACAACCACATTCTAATGAAGAAAGTAAAGTTTGATCAATTGAAATGTTGTCAATCGATTGAAGTAAAGGTGATCTCGATCAATTAAAATCATTTCGATAGATTGAGACTCTATCTGTTCGATCGATTGAACCTAGTTCGTTTGCTCGAAAGTCATAATCTTCAGATTCTGGCAGTGAACGCCCAGAATCTGCTAGGGTGTGTTTGGGTCATTTTAAAATGTCTAAAACATGTAAAACATTACATCTAAGCTATCGAGTGAGTTTGAGACTCACCGAATGTCATTAAGGGCGTGTTTGGCAAATGTCAAGCTTCGAAACTCCTCTAATGGCCACCTCTTCTCTATCTCTGTCTCTGCCTCTCTAAACCTCTTCTTCTTCTTCTTCTTCTTCTTCTCCTTCTTCTTCGTCTATTTTCTCTCTCTCTCTCTCTCTCTCTCTCTCTCTCTCTCTCTCTCTCTCTCTCTCTCTCTCTTCCCCAGACAGTATACATAGATAGAGTGCGTATATTTATATGTATGGATGTCTATATATATAAACACAACATCTCTCTCTCTCTCTCTTTCCAAAACCTCTAGACCAATAAACCTCACACACACAATTTGGGTCACATATCTATAGAAGAGAGTAGGTGCAAGGTGGGAGTGTTTGTGCAAAATGAAGATAAGATATTCTCCTATGTTTGATCGATCGAAGCTTCTTCGATTGCTTGAGAGCAGATCGGCTTGGTTTGATCAATTGAGACTGATTCGATCTACTGCAGTGGGAACCACATCATAAATTCATGTCAGTAAGGTTTTAATCACTTGAACAGGGTTCGATCGATTGAACAATAAAATTCTCGATCGCTTGAGACTTGCTCGATCGATTAAAACTGAAATTTGATGTATGGAAAGGTATTCATACAAAATCTTGTATATTATAGTACACTCCAAAATATAGTGTATTACATCATCCACCACTTATTAAATGATTTCTTCCTCAAGATTAAAAGTAGTAGAGTTAAACCAAAAATAGAAACTTCTCTCGTATTTCTGACTTTAGCTCCCATGAATCCTCTCCTTCATCATGATGCTTCCACTGGATCTTCACCAACGAAATCTCTTTACTCCTGAGCTTCTTGATTCCTCGATCTAGAATCTACACTGGTCCTTCATTGAACGTAACTTTATCATTGACTTATATGTCATTGAAGTTAATCTTGTGTGCTGGGTTATGAGCACATTTTTGTAGTATACTGATGTGAAAAATGTTGTGAACTCCTGACATCTTCGGCGATAGTGCTAGTCTATTGGAAACCTTTCCAACATATTCTAGAATATCGAATGGTCCAATAAATCGAGGTGACAACTTGCCTCTCTTCTGACCGAATCTAACAATGCCTCGAACAGCCTTGTTAGCATAGCTCTTATGTCGGGTCTGAGCTATCTTCATCTTCTCACGTACGATCTGGATCTTCTCGCTAGTTTCTCGTACTTTTTCTGTCCAAAGAAGTTGAGTATCTCTGACTTTAGCCTAACATAGTGGCAATCGACAAGGTCTTTCGTACAAAACTTCAAATAGAGCCATCCATATGCTCGTATGGTAGCTATTGTTGTAGGTGAACTCGATCAGTGGCAGATGCGTCTCCTAAGAACTCTCAAAATTGATAACACAAGTTCGTAGCATGTCTTTCATCAATTGATTAACTTATTCCGTCTGGCCGTCGGTTTGCGGATGAAAGGCTAAACCCAAGTTTAGTGTTATTCCCATCGCTATTAGGAGACTCTTCTAGAACTCTGCAGTAAAGCATGAATCTCGATCTAACATGATAGAAATAGGTACATCGTGTAATTATACAACTTGCTATAGATACATTCGGCTCAATCGTTCCACTGAATACATCAAGCTGTAGGTGATAAACTATGCTATCTTCGTAAGTCAATCCATGATTACCCAAATAGCGTCGTGGTTTTATTGAGATATTGGCAAACCAACCACGAAATCTATGGTGATATGTTACCATTTTCATTGGGGAATCAGCATTGGTTGTAAAAGTTCGGGCGGTTTCTAATGTTCTGCCTTTACTTATTTACAAGTATGACACTGAGCTACATACTCAACTACATCTCGTTTCATTCCTTCCCACCAGAAATTCCTCTTTAAGTCCTTATACATCTTTGTACCTCCAAGATGAATAGTCATCTATGACTTGTATGCTTCATCCAATGTTTCTTTTTGGAGATTTTATTCATTAGGTACACTGAGCCAACCTTTATATCATAAGGCTCCATCTATACCAGTACTCTAGACTTTTGGTTCTTTTGTTGACATCTTGACAAACCACAACTTCAAATCCTCTGTTATCTATTGAGCCTCTATGATACGGCTGATCAGTGTTGGCTATACTATAAGACATCCAAGATGTTGTCCTTTGATGGACTCCACTGGCTGAAGATCAATTTTAACTAAAACATTTAATGCCTTCCATTCACGAATTAATAACGCATTGATTACCAGTCGAGGTTGACAACTCAAAGCATTTGCTATGATAATTGTTTTACCCAGATGGTACTATAAAGAGAAGTCATAATCTTTAAGTAACTCAATCCACCGTCATTATCGCATGTTCAACTCCTTGTGAGAGAACAAATACTTGAAGCTCTTATGATTGGAAGACAGGTCAAATGTTTCTCCATAGAGATAGTGTCTCCTGATCTTCAGAACAAACACTATCGTTGCTAATTCCAGATCATGCGTAGGGTAGTTCTTATAATGTACTTTTAACTATTTGGATCCATATGCAATCATATTGCCATCTTGCATAAGCATAAACCCAAGTACTTGGTGTGATGCATTATTGTAGATCACATACTTTTCTCAGCTCTTAGGTATTGCAAGTACTGGTGCAGAGGTCAATCTTTCTTTTTACTCCTGAAATACACCTTCATGGTTGTCTGTCCATTTATACTTCGTCACTTTTCTCATCAAATTCGTCAGAGGTCCTACAATCTTGGAGAATCCTTCTTCAAATCTTCGATAATATCCTGCTAGACCAAGAAAACTTCTAACTTCTGTAGCATTTGACGGTCTATTCCAGCTTAAGACTACATCAATCTTAGATGAGTCCATAGAGATACCGTCATGATATAACATGTCCCAAGAATTTGACCTTCTATAGCCAAAAATCGCACTTACTGAACTTTGCATTCAACTTACTATCTTGAAGCGTCAACAAAGCAATCTGTAAGTGTTCCTAGTGATCCTCCTCTATCTTTGTGTAGATCAGGCTGTCATCAATATTCACTATAATGAATTGATCCAGATATGATCTAAATACTCTATTCATTAAGTCCATGAATGCTGCTGGCACATTAGTCAACCCAAGAGGCATAACCAGAAACTTGTAATGCCTATATCTCGTCCTAAATGTAGTTTTTGACACATCCTCCGGTCGAACCAATCCTGAATGCAAATCAATCTTCGAAAAGATCCTCGATCCTTCTAACTGATCGAATAGATCATCTATCCGAGCAAGTGGATATCTATTCTTGATCGTAACCTTGTTCAACTCTCTATAGTCTATGCAGAGTCAAAGTGTTCCATCCTACTTCTTCACAAATAGAACAGGTGCTCTCTAAGGTGACGTACTCAGGTGAACAAATCCTAAATCTTCAAGTTCTTGAACTTGCTTCTTTAATTCCAACATCTTAGTTGGCGCCATCCAATATGGAGTCTTAGATATTGGCAATGTTCTAGGTACTAGTTCCACATAGAAGTCTATTTCTCTCTTCAGTGCAAATCTTTTAATATCCTAGAATACATCTTCAAAATCTTATACTATAGGAATCTGATCCATCGTTGGTTCCACACTAATACCTCTAATTACAGCTAAACCACTTGTTAGGAACATGTCAGTCGTCAATTGACATTGAAATTTGATTGTCGAACATCCATGTATTGGAGATACAATTGTCCTGGTAGGGAATTCCAAGTTGGCACTATACTTGGTAAGCCAATCCATTGCTAGGAGAATGTCAAACTCTAACAATGACAGAACTACCAAGTCTGTCAAAAGGTTCTAATATCCCAGGGTCAGTGGACAAATCTTTACACATCTTACCCAACTTAACAGTCACTGCTAATGGTGACACTGCATTAAGTGTTGGCTCAAGTGTCTAGGGTTATAAACCCAACTGACGCACAGTCTAATAAATGAACGTGTAGCACTAGTATTGAATAAAGCTTTAACTTGACTGTGAAAAGAGTACAAGTGTACCTTCCAAATGTTGGAGCTCATCGGCGTTAAAGCCAGCTTCCGTGGGAATGATGGCATTCATTCGTGTCTAATTTGGGTGTAGTTATATACCTTAAACTGTTGTCCCATAATATCCTCCACGTGGTGCATGGCAATCCCTGCTCAACTGCCCTAGCTTGTTGTAATTTTGGCAGTTAGCATCCATTTGAGGGTTAACCCTAGGGGTTGTGCAAAACTTGGCAATGTGCCTAAGCTTTTTGCAATTAAAACATCCCCCGTTACTTGGTTATGGTGCAGTAAGTTGAGCCTGAGGTTGTGATCCCTGCTGGCGATATTGCTAGGATCGAGGAAAATTCTATTGAGACTTCCTGGCTTCGTCCCAAGTATGGTTGTTCCCTTGGAAGTTACCCTGAGATCTCTACCCTTGGCTACTCCTTGGCGGCGGGTTCTAGAAATTCCTCTGTTGGAAACTCCTCAATGGCTGGGGTTAATTCATCTATCGTTGTTGTACTAGATAGGTGTCCTTTCCCAACCCATAGCAAGTTTCACTAGTCCCTCGAAGCTATAAGGTGACCAATCATCATATGATGAAGATGAGGATTCGGTCCTTGATGAAACTTTTTCACGTTCTTCTGCGGGATGTCGATCATGTGCGGAGCAAATCGAGACAATCGTTCAAACTACGTTGTATATTCCCGTACAGTCCAACTCCTTTAGACCAGGATATGAAAGTTCTTCTCCTGTTGATCCTTCTCATCCTCCGGAAAGTATTTCTCCAAAATTCTTCTTTAAAAGTTCCCCAAGGCATCCTCCTTGCAGCTTCAACTCCTATGGTAGATCATTCAGCTTCCCACCGATCCGCGGTAGCATAAGTAAGCTGAAATGTAGCAAGACGGTACATATCCTACTCATTACACTTTAAGGCTTCGAATATCAGCTCCATCTCCCATATCCACTACTAAGGTCTCCATGGCTCGGTTAACCCATCAAACTTCTCCAGGCACAGGTTACAAAAACATTCTAGTAATTTATCCCAGGTCTATCATGGTAGAAATAGTGCAACTGGGGTTGGATAGGTCATTGATTGGTAAAATTATTATAGGTGTCACCTACGTGCTCCAACCTTTGGATAAATACCTCAAAGACACATGTTGGATCCATGCCCTCAGAAATGGGTACTCCTAATTGCTGTAGATTCCTTCTAGGTCCAACCATAGTGATCTCGTGTAAAGTATACCTACAAAAGACCTATCGATCACCTGCAAGTCTTCTTGGAGAAACAAACTCAAGATGAAGAGATGAATGAGACGAACTATCAGTTCTAAATATCAACTCATAACAACATCAAATCAAATTCATATCACAAATATCTCGAATGTACTGCTCATATATATATACCGAAAGATGTACCGAATAGTACACACTAGTCAAACTGTGTACCACATGGGACATTGGCTAATACAAGTACTAAGGTTAGTTATTTACAATGCTACTACTACTAGTAAACATCTATACAAAGCTATGGTCAAATGGTTGTCTCTCAAGCTCCCATAAATCATGTAGACAACATGTCCTGATATAAAACTAGCAAAAACTAAAACCCTGCAGATCTTGACTCAAAAGTCGTCAACATCAGATCCTGCTATTAGTGCCTCATCCTCTGATGAAATGTCCATCTCTACAGGTGGATCATCCTTTGTTGGCGCCACAAGTGCTCCAACTACTGCTCCAATAATCCAATCCTCCACTGTCATCTCATCAACATCCATATCCTCAATACCGAATGCTGGCTTGACGATATCAATGACTATCTCGAAAAATCATCCGACTACGGCCATAGCCTCTGCTAGCTCGACCTGTCCTAAATGAATCCATTTGGCTGTGCAACTATCTATGCTACCCACTCTACTGCTTATTAGCAATGGCTGCCATATGTACTATGGGTACTGCGGGTAGTACAGGTACCACGGGTATCTTAGGTGCAACGATTTCCTCATCAGGATCATCCTCCTCAACTACCTCCACAACCTCATCATCTCCTATCACTATATCATCCTCCAAAACTACCACATCTTCCTCAGCTACATCATCCATGTCGGTTGGCTCTGGATCCTCTGGATCATCCTATGGGTCATCTACTGGTGCATACTCTGGCTCCTCACGGTCATCCTTTGACTCATCATCATTCAGAATCAGCTCTAGCTCAGGCTCTGGCTCTGGCTCTGGCCTTGGCTCTGGCTCTGGCTCTATATCATTAGGCTGATCCTGAGGTTCTGGGATGGGTACGTCGGGTACCAGTGATGCTACCTATACTGCAGTTGTTGGTGGAATGGGTCC
Source organism: Hydrangea macrophylla (assembly GCA_033977485.1). NCBI lineage: Eukaryota > Viridiplantae > Streptophyta > Magnoliopsida > Cornales > Hydrangeaceae > Hydrangea > Hydrangea macrophylla. Next base: position 35,340,692 of record CM066992.1, read on the forward strand.
TCCAAGAATGGCTTATAACTCTATGATCTTGTCAAAATCAAGATATAAAAGTATGCTTTACTTTCTAAAGATTTGTAGTGTAGAAATAAAGATCGAACCCACAGAGATTGAATTACTAAAGCACTTTAATTTTAAAAACCCTAAGCCTAGTTAATTAAGAAAATAGGACTTTGATTTTGATTTTAATTAAACTAAGAATAGTGAAAATAAATCTAAACTATGAAAGCAATTAAAAGTAGTTTTGATGAATATGTGTATTGAACCTAGGATTGCAAATCCACCACTAGCTTCATAATAAGGGTATTTATGCATTCAATTAGCTTATTACATTGGTTGATAATGGGAAATCGTAGCTACAAGCCCAATTTTTCCTTCAAGAAGATAATTACGATTCAAGCATCAACATAATTCATCTTTGGTTAGCATGATTGTCTCACACTAAACTAGGGTTGCGGCACACTCCTTATTCCCTAGGCATGAACTATTCGACTACTTGATATCACAATTTAATTAAGCACCATTACATGTAAATAATCCATACAAGCACAACAAATATAGATCATTGAACACATCACATTCAAAATAGATCTAAGACAAGAATAAACTTTGAAAGTAATGATTTAATCAATAGAAGTACGATTTTATTATTTAAAATCCTCAAAACATGTAATCATCATCCATACATAATAAAACTAAAAGAATAACATAAATAACTCCCTATTACTTGGCTAGGGCTTCATTGAAACCCTAGATCTAGGTTTAGTTGGCCATAGAAGCGATGAACGGCAAGAGGTTGATGGAGGAGGCCATGGAAATCCTTGGTCTTCTTCTTCTTCTCCTTGTTTTTCCCTCTTCAATGACTCAAGTTTTTGTTGTATATTGATGTGTATTATGGTGTGTATATGTTGTGTAACCCTAAATTTGATTTACAATAGGATATATATATAGTTTTTGGAAGAATTAGGAAGCTTTCCTAAACCCAGTTGCACTAAAACTGTTGTAAATTACATTCTAGACGTAATTAGGTAGTTTCGTTTACATGGGTATCTTCAGTACACAGAAATACGCATTTTTTGGTTTTTTGTATGGATTGCACGAGCAGGCCACGCGAGCGAGGTTCCAGCTTGTCGTGCGAGTGGGCCGCTCGCGCCAGGTGCCTTTTTTTGCTCCTTTTCTTCTGGTTTTTCACCCCATTTAGCCTGGAATGCTTAGGGTCTGTTTGGTTTATGAAAACTTTTTCTGTTTTTATTTTCAGTGAAAACTTCTCGGAAACCATTTTCAATTTCCGTTTGCTCAATTTAAGAAAACATGTTTGGGTTGCAAAAATAAAAACAGTTTTTACAAAATGAAATGCTAAAAATATGTTTGGTTCCTATCTTTTCACAACTGATGAAAAATGTAAAAGTGCTGAGAATGTGTTTGGTGAAGCTATTTTCCGTTCTCTGTTTCAATATTTTCTTATTGCTAACGCTAAGACTATATAGACATATGATACTTAACAATTTTTTTGCTATTTAAAAACTTACTTGTTTTTTGTTCCACAAAAAAAAAATGAATAAACTACATGTTTTCTATGAACAACCATCTTACAAAAACATACCCACAAATTAAGGAAGAAACCAAATTAAAAAAAAAGTCCCATAAACTTGGACTAAATATTTTTAATGTGTAAAGCAAAAGTGACACCATTATAAGTCATGCACGACGTCGATAATCTTCCCACATAGATGTAGCAATGCCATCTCTAACCTGGGCCATGAGGTTAGTTTGAGTTAAATCAATTGGGACGCCATGTTGTTCAGTAGACACACCGTCTTCATTGGGGACTTCTAATCCTTCATGCAAGTAGTCTTCAAATAGTGTGTCCCTCGAAGCATCTAAACGGATAAAATTATGTATTGTGCAACATGCAGTGGGGAGCATTCGTTGTCGTCTAAGAGGGTAGTTTGGAATCATTTTTAGAATTGGAAATCTTGCTTTCAGTAACGCTCAATCACATTTCGCAATAAGGAATGCCTATAGTTGAATAACTCAACTCTGCCTCGTGGTCGTCGACCTTGCTCTCGGTAGTCACGTAAATGATACCTTTCATTTCGATATGGAGCAAGAAATCCCGGCGTGTTTGGATATCCACCATCAACAAGATAACATTGACCTAGAAAGTAAAGATACAATTTTTATAACGTTAGTAACCAGATTCACTTACAACTACCTTAAAAAAATAAATAGATTTACTTGAAATCTAAAACTTACCTTCATTTGGCATGGGACATTGATTTCCTGGTCTTGTTATGGCATCTAAAAATACTCTAGAGTCATTGGCAGTTCCCTCCCAACCAGTGTAGACAAAGGTGAACAACATATCAAAAGAACATGCTGCCATCACATTTTGTGTTACTAACACTTTTCGACCACGAAAAGAATTTTGCTTAACAGCTGGGGACCATGCTGCTACATGTGTACCATCAATTGCCCCTATGCAGTTCTGTAACAATTTAAATAATAAAATTAATCAATTTAAATACATTGTTCATGTGAATATTTATCTAATCATAGTAATCATATGCAAACGATATACTTGGAAACAAGGAAAGTATTTTGGATTGTGAAGAATTTTTGGAGCCACATTGCCTTGATTCTTAGGTCGGATTAATTGTGTTTCTAACGCACAAACAGCTCTCAAAACTCTTTTAAACCATCGCCTAACCATTTCAGTAGATTGTTGAAATCTCTCAGCTACAACCCTATGGCGTATGTTATGAGAAATTATAAATAAGAACATTACAACTCCCTCCTCTACACTAACTTCTTTCCTATCATGTAATAAGTGCATCATCTTTAACCTGTCACATAAGTTTATGAGAGTATGTTTTTCCATTTGAAAGTTTTCAAAACACCTAGCCTTATTTCCTACCAGGACTTCTAGTGTGTACATCTTTCCTCTCAAAATTGATGTTCTGCATGGTGTTTTACCTATAGTTCTCTTTTCATATTCCATCAAAAAATGACACATTAGAAAATCAGCAAAGTCATCCTCATCTGATGATGAGGAACTACTAGAATCATCAATTAATGAATTATAATTTCCATTTCCAGACATGGTCACCTACAATTCAAAAATAAATAAATAAATAAAAAAGAGACCAATTAAACATAAGACAACATGCAACTTAAATGACAATTAATGGATTGAATAAAATAATAAATTCAAGAACAAGTTTAAACATAAAATTAAAGATAATAAAAAATACATATGAAACATCATAGCAACTTCAGTGGACAATAACTTAAAAAAGACTTTCTAGCCAGGTTCTCCTCCTCCTACTGGGCATCTTGATAAAGATCTTTCTCCAATATGCATCTTTTATCTTCTTCAATGCTTTGTTATAACAAATATCATTGAGATCATCCATGGTCTCCAATATATCCATACATACATCGATGGAGTACGGATCAGAAATAGGACTAGTTGTGGTGGCATTACTAGTTTGTGCCTTATATTTTTCCATCTTTGCTTTATTTGCCTCAGTTTTGGATGATAACGCCATTGCCCAAGCCTCCAAGCAAGAATCCATCTTTGTCATTTTGGCTTCTTTTTTAGATGAACGGTCACCAAGTTGTCTAGATGCCTTACGACACCAACTATCCTCAAATTCACGCCTAGTGCCTCCATCTTCCAGATTCCTTTGATCGACATGCATACCTTTCGAAAGAAAGTTTTCCTCCATGTCACACTCTTTATCCGATGTTGGAGGCTTTTGTGTAGAGGCATGATGAAGTGATCCTGTTGCTGTAGTATTATTAAATATTTCACCAAGTAACTCATAGTTCTCTAAACCTTTCTTGCGATATTGCCTATATGACTTGCTTTTCTACACACATACACACACATACACACACACACACACACACACACACACACACACAAATAAATAATAATAAGAAGAAGAAGAAGAACAAAAAGAGATGTCAATTAAGTGTAAAGTGTAATTATCTAGTTTTTATAACCAACCCAAGCTAACTTAGATACATACCACAAAAAACATCTGCCAAACATCCTCTGAGGCATGTACAGTATTCGACTGAATATCCCAAGTCACCCCAGTGTGCTCCAAGAGTTCAGAAAATTCACTATGCTGTTTACGAAGCCTATTAAACTTTGCTTTCAACTTATTGACGCCATACTTTTCTCCAACGGCCTCACTTAATTGATTATCAATTTCTTCCCATACTTTTGGCTTAAAGGTTGACGTTTGCATTTTTTGATTTTTGACATTATCGAGCAAAATTTGAACGAATGCCAATTCATTTTTTGATGGCCAGGTTTGCACATCAATACATTTTTCACTCTTTCCGCCCATCTAACATTCAGGAATCAAAACACAACATTACTATTGGTCAAAACCTATCAAATCATCGTTAAATAATTCTTTATAAATTTTTCTATCATGTATAATACTCCTTTGAGTGCAGTTTTACTCATCCCAAAATTGCTCACCCATTTCTCACCCAACTCTTTCATTGCCTAATGCAGTGAGACTCATGACTTTTTACTATTAATTAATCATTATTTAATTCTGGGTCCCACTCCATTAACCAACTAGTTTTACAACCCGTGCAATGCACGTGAGAACAATATTAATAAAATGAAGTCGATTAAAAAGGGTTCTAATAATTTTCCAAATATAAAAAGAGACTTCTAAACATAATGAAATGATCATCCGTGTGAGCGTAGTCGGAATGTGAATATGACACGAAAATACTTTTTCTCACCCAAAAAATGGTTCACTAATGCTCACCCAAGCATTCTATTGGTCAATGCAGTGGGACCCAGGATTAAATAACATTATTTAATCCTGGGTCCCACTGCATTGGTTATTTAATCCTGGATCCTACTGCATTGGCCATTAGGATGCTTGGGTGAGCAAAAATGCTCTCATATGACACTAAGTTTGATACAGATTCGTTCATGTATTGAATTTAATAAAACATATTGTAAAAATAAAATATATTAAGAGTCCCTTGTTTTAATGAATTTTTGTCACAAATTTATTTTTTATTACAGTTATTTTAGGAAATTAAAAATGTAAAATCAAAAAAATTGTGCTCATGCCACTGCCACGTGGCATGAGAGGCTTCCATATGGAGTATAATATATAATATAGATGAGAGAATTGTGTGAGCAAAAAAGCATTCTACTCTTTTTAATCCCTTATTAAAATTCTCTAGGTACGACCAAGACAAGGTAAAATGTTTTGTTACCTAAGCAAAACTATTATAGAAACCAACATAGTACAATATTTTTGTTATCCTAGGTACAATACCTAACCAAAACCACTATAGAAATCATAACAAAATAATGTATCTAGGGTAGCAAAACATTAGACCAGAGAGTTTTCAATAGTGACTTTGTTCAAGTAACAAAATATTGTACCCAAGATCACAAAATATTATACCAAAATGTAACAAAATAATATACTCAAAAATATTATACCTAGCCTACTATACGTACATTCCAAAGCATCTGGATAAGAAAGTCTCCAAAAAGATATTGTTATAGCTATTACTCCAATAATATATGTTGCCTACCTTTAGGCTTTAGATCTTTTACAATCTACTGTATCTCGCAAAAGTAAAAGAAAAATACAAATACCTGACACAGATGCACGTTCCAATAATATATGTTGCCTACCTTTAGGCTTTAGATCTTTTACATTCTACTGTATCTCGCAAAAGTAAAAGAAAAAGACAAATACCTGCACAGATGCACCTTCGGCAATGGCTCTTATTGACTGCTAATAGGGTTTTGGGAAGCATGAAAAAAGGCGCCTAGTAATTGTAGTTGTAGGGTTCTTTTTTTTACAATAATGCCATTTCATCTTTTCTTAGAAATTACAAGCATTGCCACCGTGTTTTCCAACTTTTTCTTAAAAAATTACAAGTTTGCCACCGTGTTTTCAAAGTTTTGAGAAAATTGTTTCCATCATATCCCATCTTTTACATTGAAAACACGGAAAATGCCATTTTGGCATTTCCTAAAATCAATGATTTTTTAGACTCATTTTCTAAGAACTACTCTTTATTTTTTACAACCAAACAGATTTTCAGGGGAGCTTTCATTTTTAGTGAAAAAGAAATAGAAAACTGATAGAATTTTCACAAACCAAGCAGGACCTTAGTTTCTTCCAAATCCTGACAGAAAACAAAAAATAGAAAACGAAATAAAAATACACTAAACAGGATACAAAGTACTAGCTAATGTGAATTATGGCGTGTAATTAGGACTTGTTCACTCCTAATCACACCCCAGACCTACATTTTCCCAGTCCTTGAGCAACACAAACAGAAAAATATTAAAACCTACTAATAAAAATAAAAACCTACTCCATTTTCGCGTTCGCGATTGCATTAAACATATGCAACAAGTCTTTTAAATCCCTAGGTATCCCTAGTAGAACGAGTGAAGTCTCGTGAGGGTTCTCGTCAAATAAGACACCCACAAACATCTTTATTTCATTATATATTTAAAAAGTTTAATTAAAAACAAAAAATAGAACATTCAATACTCATTACAAATTAGTGATTTGAAATAGAATAACAAACAAGAAGAAATGGAACCAAACGTCTACCTATGTCATGAAAAACAATCCCAAACATGCATCATATAAATCAATAGAGTTTCTCATAAAATTGCACGTGTGTGATGTGGTAATCAAATGAACACGCTCATGTCATGAACTTGGAATATAACTCGAATAACCATCCAACTATGCTTCGACTACGAATCTCACAATGTTAACTACACTCTCAAATGAAACACATAGAAATAGGTATAATTTCTCTAATATATGTAAGCAAAAGAAATTTGTTTTTAAAACGAGAAATGCTCACATATGACTTGAAAAAGGCGCATGACACGAAAGAACAGTAATCTCATGGATAGGACACCATTAGTCAAGAAAAATTAATCGTTACCATGTTTTAAGCCTCTCCCATCGTTTACATATCCAAACCATGTTTCCTAGGATCAAATAGGACTTTTCAAAGGTTGTAACGTGGCTCAGGCAATACAAAAGGATAGAAAGGCTTCATTAGGTAATCTTCAGAATGGCATTGTAAGGCATATTCGAGTTCTTTCATTCATTCTTCTATCAACTTTCATCTTTTCATTCTCTTCTTTCATTTTTTTTTTCTTTCCTCTTCTTTTTTTTTTCTTCTACTTTTTTTTTTTATAATTCATTTTAACATTCTTTTCTTTTTTTTTTCTCGTTGCCTTTGAAATGAATATTCATTGAGTACTAAGGCAACTACCCCAAACATCATCTTGTTTTCTTCTTCTTCTCAATCAACACATCGCCTTATCACCACTAAAAGTTGATCAATCTTTCAGTGGTGAACTCCAAGTTGGTCAAGTTGAAACAAAAAAAAAAAATAATGGTGATTAAAGAAAAAAAGGCATTGTAATGGCTCAAAGGGGCTAACTAAGAAAATTTTTATCAATTATCTAGATGGGTAAACAAAGAGGGCCTACCATCATCTCCCATGGTCATATGGTTCTACAACATTTACAATGGAAGATTATTTAGCATGATAACAAATATTTTAAATCGACTATCAACCAAAACAAGAATAATGAGTCTAAACAACTAGTTAATACGCTATTTCAATGAAATTTGACAAACACAAAATGGACAAACACAAAATGTATTTATAACCCTCTAAAAAGAAAAGATAGGCTTAAAATCTCACCAGGTTTAGTCTCCACACTATGTGTTATCTAGAAATCCGAATCATATTATAGCTCACATCAAACATGTATTCAAGTGACTACGTGCAGTGCATAGATTTGTGTGCAAATCTATAATATAAAACCACGATTCGAATGATACATAACCTAGAATGGCGCATCATGACTTGAATAACTGTTTAACCACATCTTTCCTTGTTTACCATTCTATAAAATCCAAGTTATCAAACAAGAAGTATTGAATTGCAATGGCAAAAACGTAGATAATCCTGCTATTTAAGCACAAGTATCGAAAATTTTGAAAAATTGGTGTAAAATTGGTATGCATATAATAATGTGCATCTGCCTATAATAATGTGCATAATGTGCATGTGAGTGCATACCCCTAAACCTAAACCTTTCATTGTCCCTAAACCTTGCAACAATAAATCAAAAGAAAGGAGAGTACATAATGAAGGAACGATATTACCTCGATCTCAAAAATCACAAACCAGGTAAACGTATATAAATACGGCAATAAAGTTCAATTACTCCAAATAGAGCCACTAATTCACCTGTCAATACTTAACAAAAGAAAATAAACAAACAAAACAACGATAATAGCTAATACAAATATATAAATATGTAATTCAGACCGTGGAGTACCGTTAAGAAACTAAACTAAAACAAAAGACTCAACGAAAATCAAAAATAAAAACAAGCATAAATGTAACTATGAAAACAAAGAAGAACTCGGTCTAAAAGAGACCTAAGAGAGCAAATAGAAACGAGAAAACACATAACCAAATGTGGGAGAAAAGAGGTAAGAAAACAAAAAGAAAACCTCAGAAAATCCACCCTCTCGCAAGCCAGCCGCGCGAGAGACCTTTGCGCGCGCGGACCCCTCCGTGAGGTAATGCTGAGGCTGCTTTTAAAGGTTCGGAAAAATATTTTCTAAGTCATAGGCTCGCGCGGACCCCTCGCGTGCGCGATTTGAGGCGCGACGAGAAGCTGAAGGTATATATAAACAAAACTTAGAAAAGTTTTGCCTAAGGTAAAATCTCGCGCGAGCGGGCCGCGCGAGCGACCTGTCGCGCGAGCAGGCTGCGCGAGCAATGTTGTCTTATTCTCTTTTCTCTATCTTTCAATGTATATAAGTTCAAAATAAATTAACCCCGACCCCCAAACCTGTCCGAAACGACCAACAAATGACCAAAATAACCCAACAATGTCCAAAAATAAAAGAAACGGAACTATAAAAGCTTGGGTTTTCTCCCAAGAAGCACTGTCTTTTACGTCTTCAGCTAGACCATTCTAGCTCAAGACTTATGGTGGCCGTAACTCAGAATTTGCACCCTTCAAGGCATTGGGGAGACTCTAGTGGAAAGTAGAAATAATGTCATTAGTTGTTAACTCGATCGACAGTTCTCCCTGATTATGTTCACATCGATTTCTCACCTTCCGAGTAAATTCAGTAATAGGGTCCGGGTTATTCAAATTTAGTTGCTTATTACTCACTATATTGTTTCCCTTACTCACTTTTAATTCTTTATTAGGTTCAATTTTTTGTCTAACCTCACACTCCTCAACACATAGGTAATCATCGTCATTGGAAGGTCGTTAAAAATGTTTAGTTTTAGGTTCATATTTCTGAATGACACTTTTATTACCCCTGTTCGACAGTTGACACGAGCGTTGGCGGTAGGCAAGGACGGACGACCTAGAATGACAGGAGTATGTCTCTTAGAATCTAGTACGGGTTTGGTGTCAAGGACCATGAAATCGATGGGATAATAGCATTTGTCGACTTTAACTAGAACATCTTCGACAATTTCTCTAGGGATTTTAACAGAACGATCCGCTAATTGCATAGTACCGACCGTGGGTTTCAGTTCACCTAGACCTAGTTGTTTGTAGACAGTGTAAGGTAAGAGATTCATACTCGCTCTTAAGCAAGGAGAGCCCGACGAATGACAGTGTCACCTATGATACAAGAGATCATTGGCTTATACTTTGGAGGAGCATGTTGGAAAATCGAACTTACTTTTTTAGTAAGGAAGACCTTTTTTGGAGTATGACTATGCAACTTGCGCTTTTGAGTGCATAGGTCTTTCAGACATTTAGCGTATGCGGGAATTTGTTTAATAGCGTCAAGGAATGGAATATTGATTTTAACTTATTTAAATACCTCGAGTATATCTTCAGTTTTTGACCCTTTCTTTGAAAAATGTGACGGTTCCTCAATGTTTGGTAGGAAAGGCAGTTTTGGAACATAAGCTGTCAGGACCGGTTCATTTTCTTTCCTAATTTGGCTCGTGTCCTCACCCTTCTCTTGATTCAAATTAATGTTTACATTTTTCTCACTCTCATTCGGAATTTTAATAACTTCTTCTTCTCGTGTTGTCATCCTAGTTGAGTCGGTATTTACTTGCTCACTCGAACCCCCATTCTCAAATTGTCCCTTAAGGTTATGAATAGTTTGACTAGGCAACTTACCCTCGTTTCTATGACTCATTGTATTAGCTATTTATCCCATTGGAGACTCAACCTTCGCAATGGATTGTGCGTGAGAGTGTACTATTTGTGCTTGTGCCTGCATTTGCATTTCTAAATTCTTAAGGGACACCAACACCTTCTCCTCAAAAGCATTAACCCTTAGAGGGTTAGGATTAGGAGGGGGGTGTTGGTATTGACTTTGTTGAAATTGGGGTCGATAAGCATTAGAAAAATTAGTCGTCCTAGGATTATAACTATTTTGCTGGAATGGTTGAATAGAATTAACGTGTTGCTCAACAAATTTCGGGAATTGAGAAGCGGATGGACATGCAAGCCTAGAATGTGAAGGATCAGAACATAATTGACAAATTTCATACGAAGGTGAGCCCGACGTTTTGTTCATTGTCATAAGTCGGCCAAGTTTTTTAGATAATTCTTGTATTTCAATTGAGTGACCTGACTTGAACTGCTCCTCTCGCTTAAGTTTAGGTGGAAGACACCCCTCAGGATGAACAGACACGGCTTGATCCATCGAATTTTCACTTAACGTTTTAAAATTTTCATGCCTCATCGGCGCTTTTGTATAGGAAGGTACCCGCACAAACTACATCGACGGTATTACGAAGTGAGGGAACAAGTCCCTCGTAGAAGATCTGTACCAATTGCCACTTGGGAACTTGATGATGTGGGCAAGAGCGCAATAATTTTTTAAATTGTTCCCAAGTGTCATAGACTGTTTGCCCATCTTGCATCACAAAGTTTGTTATTGATTTTCTTATCTGATTAGTTCTTGTGATTGGAAAAACTTTTGTAAAAATATGGTATGTAATGCTTCCCATGTTTTAATAGTGCTTGGCTCAAGAGATTGGAGCCAATACTTAGCATTATCTTTTAAGGAGAATGGGAAGAGTCGCAATTTTAATTCATCATCAGTTAGGTTTTGGATTTTTTAAGTAGAGCATATATCTTGGAAATCTCCTAAGTGCTAATAAGGATCTTCTTTAATACGGCCATGGAATGAAGGGCGTAGGGATGACTTTATCTCAAAGTGAGATGTCGTCACCTTCGATAATTCAATACCTGTTTGTGGCATATAGGCCGTAGGAATGAAATAATCTTTAAGCGGAGTAGGTAGAGGTATATTAGGTTTATTTCCATTATTTTTGTTGTTTCCAATGTTGTCCATTGGAATATGTTTGATTTTAATAGTTTTAGTTTTTCTTAAGCGTTTACGGATGCTTTGGATTTCGGCCTGAAATAACGATGATAGTTTCGGAGTTGATTCGTCATCTATTAACCGAGCTCTAGAATCTTGGATTGATGACCTAAGGACTCTTAGGGTCCATTCATGTTCAGGGTCGAAAGAATATAGCTCGGGTTTACTTGAACGCGTACCAAACATAAACTAAAAAAAATGACACTAAGATAAAGACTGACTCAAACAAATACGAAAGACAACAAACACACAACTACTATGATGCATGAAAGTTATCCTAAAATGCAGTGATTTACGTCAAAGCCCAGTGCCCCGGGTTTCCTAGCTAATGCATGTGCAAATTAACCCTAAACTAATGCAAATAGTGCGTCTCAGTACCCTGACTTACAATAGTTTGAAGCGAATTTTAAAGGAAGCGATTTGCTTGAAATTTTTTTTTTTCGCGTAAGCTCCTTTGATGTGCTAAGCTCTTCCAATCTGAATGCTAGAATTTCATTACTTGAGAAACTACAAAACAAAAAGAAAAGTTAGTGACTCAAATCAAAAATGGAATATAAGAAAATTACTACCTAATCTAATATTTACAAATTAACTCAACTAAAATTCTAAAACTAAAGGTAGTAATATTGCAATCACCGGCAACGGTGCCAAAAATTGATCTTGTCAAAATCAAGATATAAAAGTATGCTTTACTTTCTAAAGATTTGTAGTGTGAAAGTAAAGGTCGAACCCACAGAGAATGAATTACTAAAGCACTTTAATTTTAAAAACCCTAGGCCTAGTTTATTAAGAAAATAGGACTTTGATTTTGATTTTAATTAAACTAAGAACAATGAAAATAAATCTAAACTATGAAAGCAATTAAAAGTTGTTTTGATAAACATGTGTATTGAACCTAGGATTGCAAATCCACCACTAGCTTCATAATAAGGGTATTTATGCATTCAATTAGCTTATTACATTGGCTGATAATGGGGAATTGTATCTACAAGCCCAATTCCTCCTTCAAAAAGATAATTACGATTCAAACATCAACATAATTCATTTTCGGTTGGCACGGATTGTCTCACACTAAACTAGGATTGCGGCACACTCCGTCTTCCCTAAGCATGAACTATTCGACTACTTGATATCACAATTCAATTAAGCAGCATTACATGTAAATGATCCATACAAGCACAACAAATATAGATCATTGAGCACATCACATTCAAAATAGATCTAAGACAAAAATAAACTTTGAAAGTAATGATTTAATCAATAGAAGTATGATTTTATTATTTAAAATCCTCAAAACATGTAATCATCATCTATACATAATAACACTAAAAGAACAACATAAATAACTCCCTATTACTTGGCTAGGGTTTCATTGAAACCGTAGATCTAGGTTTAGTTGGCCACAGAAGCGATGAACGGTAAGAGGTTGATGGAAGAAGCCATGGAAATCCTTGGTCTTCTTTTTCTTCTACATGCTTTTCCCTCTTCAATGGCTGAAGTTTTTGGTGTATATTGATGTGTATATATTGTGTAACCCTAAATTTGATTTACAATAGGATATATATAGTTTTTGGAAGAATTAGGAATCTTTCCTAAACCCATTCGTACTAAAACTGCTGTAATTACATTCTAGATGTAATTAGGCAATTTTGTTCACGTGGGAATCTTCAGTACACAGAAATACGCATTTTTGGTTTTTTGTACGAATCGTGTGAGCGGCCATGTAAGCGAGGTTCCAGTTTGTCGTGCGAGCGGGCCGCTCGTGTCAGGTGCCTTTTTCTGCTCCTTTTTCTGCTTTTTCACCCCATTAAGCCTGGAATCCTTAGTTTCTTCCAAATCTTGACAGAAAATAGAAAACAATGTAAAAATACACTAAAACAAGATACATAGTACTAACAAATGTGAATTAAGGCGTCTAATTAGGACTCGTTCACTCCATCCATCTCTAACTTACTTTGGAACAATCGTGTAATCTCCTGGTAAATATCCATGCGAATCCTCGCAGAATGGTAAACATCCATATGCATCTCCATAGGGTGAGTCTTCCTTGTCACATATAGAGCCTCCTCTAGATACTGAGTAGCAAACTGGTGTATGTGCTCCTGATAGAACTCTGGGTCAACTAGCTCCACGGTATCCCCATGGATCACGTATCCTTCGTATGCATCAGCCACAAACTTATGAAACTCTGGATCCATGCTAACCTGCAAAGAAAATTATCTACTGTCAGAAGGACAAACTTATCTTAAACTTATATCTCATCTCAGGGATCTTAAAATACTATGACTAGATGGTGTAGGACCATTAATGAACGAAAGTATCAAACCTAAGGCTCTAATACCAAAAATTCTATCATGCCCCGAAACAACAAAAATGGAGAAAAATAAATTTCCTTTTTAGGTCCATAGGGAATGACTAATGAATGTCACTAATTGTCCACACCACATAGTACTAGTCAATTAGAAATAGTAAGAATAGTAATAATGCTAAATTAAATATATTACAAAGTTCTAGTTATTACAATCTCATCAGAGTGCGCTATAAGAAATTTAACAAGTTTGAAAGCAACATATGCCCAAGTACCCATTTATAACAAAGTTCATTAGAAATGTAAACTAAAATTATGTCTTCTTCTTTAGCTTGCGTAAACGTAATCGTCCGTGCAATAGTCTTCCCTGACCTCTCCAACTTCAATAGATTTACCCTTGGCATAGCCCTCCTCCAAGTAATAGCTATCGTCAACCAGTTTGTTACCTGTAATGGCATATACAAGGTAGGCTAGATGGGAAATGTCCAGGCAATAAAGTTCATCATCTAATTGAAAGCTGAGTGAGAATAAACTAACACGGTCTCATAGGTATAAAGTAGTTACCAGTTATGAACGATATGTAGTAATGATACTAGTAACATCTTTCTCTCTTATTCTGAACACAATACCCGATTCTTAACGTCTTTAAACTCTAAGACTGACAGTACCAACCTTGACTAAGTACCCTGAACTGATTATATTATCATGACATACTAGTGCTCTTGTTCATCGCTTTTAAGAACTCTTACTATTCACCGCTTTTAAGAACTCTTGCGAACACCATACCTTGCTCCACTATAATGACATGTTTATGGACGTACCATTTACTCTTGTTAACCGCTTTTAAGAACTCTAACTGTTCACCGTTTTTAAGAATGCTTGCGAGTACGGTACATCCATAGCTCTCACCATCCTGGTCAAATCCTTGTTACCCGCTTATCAGATTTAACATGAGAGAATTATCAGCTCAATACAACCTTTACTATCATTCCGAACCTGAATACGTTACTCACCATATATTCTCATTATCGTACCCCATTATCCCTTAATCCATAATATCATATAATAGTAGTATGGAATATCAATTAAACTACTAAGTATTTGTTTGCACCCAAAAACCGTCAATGATTTTTGAGCCCGAGTGGAGTTGAAGTTGGGCGAAGGAGACACTGGGGCAAGTAGTGATGACTCATCGGACTCAAGAGGTAAGCCCGATGGGAGGAACAACTGTTGGGAGATGAGGAGAGTCCGATGGGAGCATGTGGCAAGTGTAAGCATCATCGGGCTATGAGAACATAACTTATCATGTTGAGAGCCCGATGCAACGTATTAACTAATCGGACATCATGAAAAGGAAGAGTGTGTCCGATTGATTATAAGAAGTTGAAGAAATATGATCGGACATGGAAAGAGTCATGAGCCCGATTCATCCAACAGGGAGAGGTCGATTGACGAAAGACAGGGCGTTGCTATTCACAGCTGGCATGATGACGTCATATCTGAAAGTTTTTTGGAAACAGGAGTCCGTCTGGGAAAGGAGTTGTTAGTTGCCAGCTGGGTTGGAGCGTCAAATCCCTAAATTAAAGGGATTAATTCAATTAAGTTCTGGATAAGGAAGGAGATGGTGATATAGAAGGATTTCTTCAAATCAGCCAATCAATCAGTAGCTGGGGGCGTAAGAGGAGGAATCATAGTCCAAATAGGAATCAGTTTAGGCCGCTATAAATATAGAGGCAGGCCTTCAAGCAAAGGACTCCGCGTCTCTTCGACAAAAGCATACACAGCATTCAGCATTCAGTATTCAGCATATTCAAGGCATTCAGAGCGCTTTCTTTAAGTCTTTGTTTCCTAGCTTTAATAGCAATTAGGTTTGTCTCCTTTTGTTATTTTTATCCTTTGTTTCTTTTGAATGATCAGTCCATTCTGGTGTTCTTGAGATCTGTTTTAGTTTTCCAAGCATTTAATAAAAATCTATTTTTATTAAACCGTTTGTGATTTGTTTAACCTGTTTAAACTTGACACCTTTTAGCTTGTGCGCTTCAGTACTGCTAAGGGACTTTTAGTGAGGGTACTTTCCTACTCACTACACACAATCACCAGTTTAGAAGTCAGATTCACCAAAAGCCTTGTGTATCACTGACACAAGCAGATAGGAAATTAGTTTGCACGCTTACACACATATACACACCGAACCACAGATTGGTTCTGGCACGCCCGCGCAAATTACAGCAAACATTTTTGGCACGCCCGGTGGGACCCACAGTGTCAAATCATGCCTCCGAAGAAAGATAAGACAACAAAGGACGATCAGCCTATGGACCCGCCCACGGAGGAGAGCACCGGCCATTCTCCACAGGACGGTAGTATCACGTTGGAAGCCATCTCAGAAGCCATGAGGGTTAACGTGGAGCCCATGTGGCATGAGTACAACGCGCTCATAGGCTCTATGGGCAACCTCAAATCGGTCATGCATCAGACGACCGATATCCATAAAAGTCAGGCTGATCTGATCCATGAAACCAGGACCACGCACGTGAAGTTGGACCGACTGACGGAAACAATCGGAAAGTTGATTGAAACCTATAAGGCCGGATCTAGAGGAGAACATGTCAACGGTTCGGGCTCGGGTACCTCGCTGGAGTCCGATAAGCCGAAAAGCCCACCATATGTCTGTCCGAACCTAAGAGACGGAAATGGCTCAGGAAAGCAATCTGAGTCACAGACCGGCATCGCTGGCAGTTTGGTGGTCACCGATCCCAACGGATCGGCGACACCTGGGTTTGGAGGATCTGCCGGCCAGACTGAAAGTTCAGTCGGTCACACACAGCAGCAAGGGAACGGCCATGGGGGGCAGAGGAACAACGGTGGGTTTTGGACCCATCAGGTCCAGAATAACCAACAGAACGGACCGCCGCCGTTGATACCTCCGATAAGGAATGTTCAGCCCGTAGTCCAACCCATCAATAGGGAAGAGCTGGTAGCGGCCATACACGAGGAGTATGGTCCGTTTATGCGGAGACTGGAAAGGCCGACTTACAGACGGCCGTACCCACCAGAGATTGATCAAGTCATATTTCCTCAGGGGTATAAGGTACCGAATTTCACTCTATTCTCAGGAGAGAGTGAACAGTCCTCAGTTGAGCACATTGGCCGTTTTATCGTTCAATGCGGCCATGTGGGTCACAGTGACCCATTGAAGTTAAGACTATTCCCAAATTCGCTAACGGGCATGGCGTTTTTGTGGTACGTTAACCTCCCAGCCAATTCGGTGTTAACTTGGCAAGGGATGGAGGAGTTGTTCCACGGTCAGTTCTATAGGACTGAGCCCGAGACATCATTGGCAGATTTGTCGCGAATGATGCAACTGGTGGGGGAGACCGTGGAAACATACATAGCCCGTTTCCGAAAGGCAAAATACCGCTGCAAGACAGTGTTGCCCGAAGAGGAGTATGCAAAGATGGCCATGGGGGGCATGTCCTTTGAGCTTCGCAAGAGGTTTGAAGGCAATGACTTCCGTGATCTGTTCGAGCTTGCCACACGGGCGGGTCGCTATGAACGCATTCTCTTGGATGAGCAGGAGAAGAAGAACTCTTCCAAGGGAACATATTACAAAGACCCCAATTACGAGGTCCACTTGGCAGAGTGTGACCTTGAAACAGAATGCGATATGGCCGAATTAATTTGCAAACGGCCAATCGTATGTAACGCCTTGAACAAGCCTGTTAATAATAACGCTGCTGCAAAGAAGATGGCGTTTGAGGCGGGAAAAAACTATACTTTCGATATAACAATGGCTGATCAAATATTCGATGCCCTGTTGGCCGATAAAGTGATCAAGCTAAGTGAAGGTCATCGGATCCCAAAGGCCGATGACATAAAAAACAAAGAATATTGTAAATGGCACAATTCTTGGAAGCACGCTACTAACAATTGTGTTGTTTTTCGCAATTTTATACAGGAAAACGTCGAGAAGGGGGTCTTCAAATTCTCGGACAAAGCAATGGGGATCGATGCAAATCCTTTTCCTCAGATTACGGGCACAAACATGGTGATGCCCGACCTAACTAGGCTGTCAAGGCCGAGACTGAAGATTGACTTATCTGACGAGGAATTTGTGCCAACACAAAGGGAGGGTAAACAAATTGCTACTTCGACCACCAATGGGCCAAAGGTTACAATACATGACCTCCGAAAGAGTCATCAAGACCGCAAAACGGAAGTACAGAAAGCTGACGAAGAGACGGCTAAATCTAGCACGGATAATCTGATAGCCGATCTACGGCGACGGCTGGAATTCATCGAACAAGGCCTTTGCCCGAGGTGCAAGGCCGACATCAAGAAGGAAGTCTCGAGCCCGAGTAAGAGGCCGAGAAGCTATGAACATCGGGGCTCAAGCCCGAGAAGGCCCGTACATGAAAGATTGTCATTACCGTGGCAAGGCCAGGTCAAGCCCGAGTGGCGTGCAAAACATCCGTTGGAATACCAAGTCGGCCAGCGAGAATACGGCCGATTGGGGGAAAGTAGTTCCCAAGTGATCCCAAGGCCTCGGATGCAAGCAACAATTTCTGGAAGGAGCCCGAGGATGGTGCTACCGCCTAGGGTAGAAGATCAAAAATGGCATAGAGCTGAACACTCCAAGTTCCCAGCACGGCCGCAATTTAGCAAGTCCCAGAAACGAAGATATCAGAGAATGCGACAGGCCGAGCGGGAACGCCAGTTGTTGAAGAATCAGGCTGGGGGTCCAATTGCCCCCACTGAGCCTTTGAAGGAGAGAGTCCGACAAGAAAGATCACAGGAAAAGGGAACAGGTACGGCGGATAAGATGATTGAGTCCGATGGAGATGGGTCGGATTCTAGTTTTTCGCCAATCCAATTCGGGACAATCCCATTAGGCCTGTCTTCCAACATGGTGTTTACGCTACCCATGTCTTTCATGGCCAAGCCGGACCAACCATCGGCCATGGAAGGGGATGTGGTTGAAGGCTTAGCTAAGGACTCGACCGTGATGGAAGAAAACTTTTGGAACGGGGGAGAGACCGTTAAGCCTAAAGTGGTGGAAGCCACTAGCAAAAGTGTGGACGCCACCGATAGGCAGACCGATCGGCCAAAGATTACTATCTTAAGGCCGAAGGAACAACAGACTGAGGAAGGAGTGAAGACCGGACCAGTTAAAGTAGTGTTTGAAAAGCCTACACATCAGATGTCCCAACATCTAAAGCCATTGTATGTAAAAGGGCACATAGAGGGCGTCCCAATAAACAGGATTCTTGTTGATGGGGGGTCTACTATCAACATAATGCCCCAAATTATGTTAAGGATCTTGCAGAAATCGGAGTCGGAGCTGATTCCGACAGAAATGAATGTCCAAAGCTTCACGGGGGCACCTTCAAGGACGAAGGGGATCCTACCCTTGGAACTGACCGTTGGCAGCAAAACGGTCATGACAGCGTTTTTCATCGTGGAAACTTCAGCGGCCTATAATGCTTTATTAGGACGGGATTGGATACACCCAAACTATTGTATTCCCTCCACCCTTCATCAGTTGTTAATTTTCTGGAGAGGAGATGAGGTGGAAGTGGTGGGGGCAGACACCAAGCCTTTTGTAGCCCGGGTGCAGATGGCCGATGCAGTCTTGTATGAAGATGACATCGGGCCAGTGAAGTTGTTGGGGTGTAACAAATTGGGAAGGCCAAATACAGCGACCTTCCTTAAAGGAAGTTCGTCGGACATCAAGGCATATTTCCATAATCTCAGTCGGACAGAAGAATCAAGGCCGATCGAGATCGTAGAACAAGAAGACGTCCATGGGGATTACGATAATTGAAGAACGGAAGCTGCTGGCCTTAAGAGCCAGCATGGCCAGATGGTGTGCATTCTTGGCCGACCGAAGATTGGAAATCGGCCCTACTGACGGAACAATCAATCTGGCTGATTGCATTTACGAAGAAGAAGCCCCGAAGGAAGAAGAGATTCAGATACATGAGTTGGAAACAGCCACGGCTAAGCTGGATGATCTTAAGGCCGATGTCCAGGACCTTCTCTTGGAAGTCAACTTAGGCGAAGAAGGGGAGCACAAGCCTACCTATGTGAGTCAGATGTTGGATCCTCAGGGTCAGGCCGATATGATTGTACTCCTGCATAAATATAAGGATTGTTTTGCTTGGGAGTATGATGAGATGCCGGGTCTGTCAAGAGAACTGGTGGAACACCGATTGCCAATTAAATCGAGGTTCCGGCCGTTCAAACAGCTGCCTCGGCGCATGTCACCAGAAGTGACACTGAAGGTGAAAGAAGAGGTCGAGAGATTACTTAACGCTGGCTTCATTCGGACAGCCCGATATGTCGAATGGGTCTCGAATGTAGTGCCAGTAGTGAAGAAGAATGGGAAGCTAAGGGTTTGCATAGACTTCAGAAATTTAAACTTAGCTACCCCAAAAGATGAGTATCCCATGCCTATGGCCGATCAGTTAATCGATTCGGCCGCTAGACACAAAATTCTGTCATTTATGGACGGGCATTCGGGGTATAACCAGATTTACATCGCCGAAGAGGATGTCCCGAAGACTGCTTTTCGGTGCCCGGGGGCAATTGGAACCTTTGAGTGGGTTGTCATGCCTTTCGGACTCAAGAACGCTGGAGCCACTTATCAGCGGGCAATGAATTCAATCTTCCATGACATGATCGGGCAGTTCATGGAAGTTTACATAGATGATGTAGTGGTAAAGTCAGGGAATTACACCGATCATTTGAGAGATTTGGAAAAGGCGTTTGAAAGAATGCGGGCTCACGGATTAAAAATGAACCCTCTCAAGTGCGCATTCGGTGTTACAGCAGGAAATTTCTTAGGTTTCCTGGTACATCAAAGGGGGATAGAGATTGATAAAAATAAGGCTCGGGCTATCCAATCAGCAAAACCGCCTGCTAATAAGAAGGAACTCCAGAGATTGCTCGGGCAAATCAATTTCTTAAGAAGATTCATATCAAACTGTGTAGGGAAGACCCAAATATGGACCCCACTATTGAAGATCAAGACCGATGAAGACTTCAAGTGGGAAGACAGCCATCAACTAGCCTTTGAAGGAATCAAACAGTATCTGTCAATGCCTCCAGTGTTAATGCCACCAAAAAAGGGTAGGTATTTAAAATTGTATATATCGGCTTCTGATTGCTCTATAGGTAGTATGCTAGCTCAAGATAATGAGCAAGGTAACGAGCAGGCCGTTTACTATTTAAGTAGAATTTTGACTCCAATCGAGCAGCGTTATGCGCCGATTGAGAAGTTATGCTTGGCTTTGTATTTTTCTTCACAGAAGTTAAGAACATATATGCTTCCTGTTTCCACTTATATAATATGTCAAACGGATGTGATAAAATACATGCTATCAAGACCAATCATGAGAGGCCGAATTGGGAAATGGACCTTGGCCTTGATGGAGTTTGCCATCCAATACCGTTCACAGCAATCGGTAAAAGGCCAGGCCATAGCCAATTTCTTGGCCGATCACCCAGATCCTGCTGATTTGGGAACACTGCCTCCAACACCTAAAGTACTGAGCACATCCTTAGTCCCATGGACTTTAATCTTTGACGGGTCCAAAAACGCAGAAGGTGCTGGGGCAGGGGTGGTAATTGTATCACCCAAGTACAAAAAGACAAAAATGTCTTTTCGGCTCAACTTCAAATGCACTAACAATCAGGCCGAGTACGAAGCACTTATAATCGGACTAGAAATACTCCTTGAAATGGGGGCATCTTCTGTGCATATAAAAGGCGACTCAGGTTTGGTGATCGGACAGATTGCTGGAGAGTTTCAGATAAGGAGTTGGGAGTTATGTCCGTTCCATGCAGTTGCTACTCAGCTCATGGAAGCATTTGATGACATTAGTGTGAGCTATATCCCAAGAACAACCAATACTGAGGCCGATAAGTTGGCAAAGACAGGATCAGCCTCACCTTCCCAGAAGAGTGCAGAAGACCAACTCATCACGGTCAATGTCCGGTCATTACCGTCCGTGGCAAAGAGGGGTTGGTACGCTACTACCAATTCGGTCTTGATGGAGGATAGCGATTGGCGAGTTCCTATTATTGAATACCTGAGTCACCCAAATGTCAGAGTGGACCGAAGAGTCAGGTTGTTTGCAGTCCGATTCGTGGTACTAGATGGGGAATTATTCAAGAAATCGATCGGTGACGACGTGGTCCTGAGGTGCTTGGGGAAGAAGCAGGCCATGCAGGTTATGGCCGAAGTACACGAAGGGATATGTGGAGCACATCAAGCCGGCACCAAGATGAAGTGGCTATTGAGGAGGTATAATTATTATTGGCCTGGCATGTTGAAAGACTGCATCAGCTATGCCAAGGGTTGTCAACCTTGTCAAAAGCATGGTCCGATTCAACATGTGCCGGCCAAAGTATTGCAACCTATAATCAAACCATGGCCGTTTAGGGGATGGGCGATGGATTTGATTGGCAAAGTCTTACCGCCATCATCCGGCCAGCATTGTTTCATAATAGTGGCTACGGACTACTTTACCAAGTGGGCCGAGGCCATACCTTGTAGAACGGTGACACAAGCCACCGTCATAAAATTCATTGAAGAACACATTATCCATAGGTTTGGCCTTCCAGAAACAATCACGGCTGATCAAGGATCTGTGTTTACAGGGTCAGAGACATCAGCCTTTGCAGAAAGTAGGGGAATCAAGATTCTTAATTCTACACCCTATTATGCACAGGCTAATGGTCAGGCCGAGTCTACTAACAAGATCCTTAAGGGGATCATTGAAAAAATGATCGTGGAGAATCCTAGGGAATGGGATAAGCTTTTGTCCGAAGCATTATGGGCCTATCGGACGTCAAAGAGATCAAGTACTGGGGTTACACCGTTCATGCTGACCTACGGGCATGACGCGATGTTACCTATGGAAGTTACAGTCCGATCGGCCAGAAGGGCTTTACAGAATCAACTAGAGCCCGCTGAATATACGGAGGCTATGGTAGCTGAGTTGGAAGGGCTTGATGAAATGAGGCTAATGGCCTTGGATGCATTAAAAGTACAAAAACAACGGGCCGCCCGAGCTTACAATAAAAGGGTGAGAGAGAAGTCTTTTTGCACCGATGATTTGGTGTGGAAGGCCGTGTTACCTATTGGAGACAAGGATAATCGATACGGTAAATGGTCGGTCAATTGGGAAGGCCCGTTCATCGTTAACCATGTTAAAAGAGGAGGTGCTTACAGGCTTCGTGATTTAGATGGGACTATACATGTCCGATTAATCAATGGTCAGTATTTAAAGTCTTATTATCCAACGTTATGGGAGACCATTGATCTAGATTATAAACCTAATCCTAGGTTGGAGTATGATCAGCTGATAAATTATGAGCCGGAGCCCGAATGATTTAGGTGAATAGGGATTTTGTATTGATAGGCTGAGCACAGCTTACTTACAAAGTAATAATAAAAAAAAAATTTTACAAAGTATATATAAACAGGAGTCGGTCTTTAGGCCGACCCGAAATTCCTAAGTTTAGCCTTCAAGTCTTCCCATGTCTTGATGGCTCCAGACCGATCTCGCTTGGCTTTTTCCAGCTTTTGGGCCCAAGCCCGGGATGTGGGGACGCTGGCTTGTAACTGATCACTGCACTTCTGAGCGTCACCGCCTAGCGAAGAAAGGGCTTCGTCAATTTTTTCAAGGGCGGCGCTGTTGGTGATGACATCGGCCTCACATTGGGCAAGTTGAGCTTTTAATGCAGCGATACGGTTCCGCAGCCAAGTATCCCTTGCTAGAACCTGAGCCCGAGAGGCCTTCCCCGCTTCAAATTTGGCTTTGGCCCCTTCCAAGAAATTCAATGCCTTCTGCCGGGAGCCTAGGTGCAGTTCTGCATCAGCTTGAATTTTCGAGGCTGATCTGTCCATGAGACGGGCACTGGGAAGTCTCTCTTTTATCTCCAACAGTAAGGATAGTTGCCCGTCAGAAAGGGAAGGATCGGCCATGAGAGTGTTTAAGGCAGAGTCAATGTCAACAGTAGCAGGAAGGTTGGAAAATTCTTGGTCCGCCAGTCCGAGGAGTAAGTCCTTGGATTGTTGCAGAAGGGAAGGAGAAACTGCTTCGGGCTCCAGGGGGCCGAGGTTAAAAGCTCCCAGGTCCAGGCCCAAGAAGAAGTCATTGAAGGGAATAACGGGCACTGGGTCTGAAGGATCGGCCTGTTCAAGAGAACACAGTCAGGTGTTGTTTTAGAATCAAACGAATTAACGCAAAGTAACACAGCAATACCTGGGTGTGAGGACGAAGCGAGGCCATGATTGTTTCGCGAATATCGGCCACGCTTGGTTGAGAAGATGTTTGAGAAGAAGAAGGAAGGCCGGTTCCCACGTCCGGACTCATCGAGGCCATGGTCGTCGGTGGGGCTTCTGTTTCAGGGACAGAGCCCGAATTATCATCACCGGCCTCGACGGCAGACGCCTCAGGGGGGTTGATCTCGGCCACCACCGGTCCTGGTACTATGTGAGCAGGAGAGCTGACGGCGGTGGTAGGTTCCCCTTGTCCGGTTGGAGTTTCGTGTGCAGAAGGGACGGCTTGATTTACTTCCTCCCCAGCAGCCTCTGTGGTAGGTTCAGCACCGGCCTCACCCTCAGTGCTGGAAGAAAGAACAACTTGCTCAGGGACTTGGCCGATATGAGCAAGGTCTTCATCTCCGTCTCCGCTTGAAGGAGTTAGAGGAGGCACGACGTGAAGTGGCATCACCCGAACGGCCACTCGTTCTAGATAAGCCGTTGCAGAGGCCGGTGATGTAGGGAGAGTTGGAGGAAGAGTCTGAGCAAGGTTTGGAAGTGGATCCTCTCCCGAATCTTCATCAGCAAGCTACAAAGATAGAACAAGAGGATTAATATTGAATAAAAGGAATTCGGGCTCAAATCAAAAGGGGAAGAGCAAACCTGAACAGAGGCCGGTGTTTTTTGTTTCTTTTGAGGCGGACCCTTGCCCGGAGTTTGTTTACGAGCCGGTCTCTTGGCGACTTGTTTGCGCCGGGTTGGAGCTGCGGCTGGTATAGGGACATCGGCCACAATGGCCGATGTTGCAGTGAAAGGAGCCAGGGCCTCAGCAGCGGTGCGTGGAAATATGTTTCGAGCCCGTTCACCCCACCATTGGGTGAACTCTTCTGATACTATTGGTCGGGCAGAGAAAGGTGTAAAGTTGAACGCGGCTTTGAGCCGGGCTGACCTCTCTGTTATCTTCTTCACCTGCCCGACGTTAACAATAAGGCCACGTTCAACCCAATCAACGTTGACGGTGATACCAGGAGGAACGGGCACTAGTTGAGTAAGCCCGAATTGGCGGGCATATAGAGGAGCAAAGTAGTACTCGGCCCCGCATTTATTGTTGGCCGACGGGATGCTTGGGCTAAAAATAATGTCTCTAGCTACTAAGTAGCTAGAAAAAATTTCATTATAGGTAGACTGGGTGCCCGAACCCCAGTTTGAAGGGTTATTGGAGAGCTGGAGAAAAGAAGAGAATTGAAGGGAAAAGAATGGGGTGAAGAGATTGACGTCCCGAGGGGAGCAACCCTGGTAAAAGAAGGAAAAACACTCTTCAAAAGAATGTATAGAAGGAGATACGTTCACGAATTGAATGGCGGAGATTGGAATGTCGGCCAAGGGAGTGATGGTGGGTTGGAATTCAGGGAAGTAGGAGTGAAGCCACAATTGCAGAATCCACATCGGGCTCCCACCAGCACTGAAGCCCGAATGAACGAAGTCTGTTGTGCCTCGAACCAAATGTGCCCAAACCAGCGTAGCCATGGCCAGTGGCTGCCCCGATGCAAAGGCTAGGGCTACGGTTGTATATTCTTTGGTAATGGCTTGGGAGGCCGAACAGAAGAGATATTTGTTGAGCCAGTAAATGATGAAGGCAGTGTGTTCTGCATCGGACACCGCCGTATCATCTGCCCCGATGCAGGCAGCAAGGAAACCTCCAAAGGCCGTGATCGGCCTGTGAGAAACGGCCCCGTCCCTGACAATTTCTTGTTGAGGGTAGGCAAAGCTGGCCGTCCCGACATTAAGCCCGGGAATGATCTCTTGTCCGTGGGGACGGAGGCCGAGCAGATAGCTAATGTCTTTGACAGTGGGAGCCATTGGTCCGCAACGGAAAAGAAAGCCGTTGCAAGATGAGGACCAGAATAGTAAGGCAGAGAGAAGGAGAGACCGGTCTATTTCAATGCGAGACCGGCTGAGCATGATTGCATCGTAGATGCCCGTTTGCTTCCAGACGGCGGCCTTAGAGGCCGAAACCCTAGTTACCCACTTGTCCCAGTCAGCGGCGGGGGTCGGCCATCCTCGAATGGGTTGGTTCGCCGTCTGGACCTTGGCCCAATGAGCAGGGACTTGTAGGAACGTCTCGTTTTCTACTGGAGGAAAGAAAGGAAGAAAAGTCGCCGGAGGGTGGCCCAGAAACGCCGTGCCTAGGCCTGGTGCGACGGGAGAACCGTCGGAGGAACTGTAGGGGGTGAGGTATTCAGTGGTTATGTCAGCGGCGTGAGCTTTAGCTAAAGCCCTAACCTCCCTGCAGCGATTTTGTGGCGGAGGAGCGTCTGCGAAGGATTTTTTTCCTTTGGAGGTAGCCGGAGCGGTTTTGGGAGCCATGTCTATGGAAGGAAGAAAGGTCGCCGGAGAAGATGAAGATAAGAGTGAGAAGCTCTGTATTTTGCTTAATTTCTGGAGAGGGTAAAATATGAATGTGTGATGAGTTTTCGGACGTTGGGTGGTATTTAAATATCACGACGCCGTAATCATGGCGCATTAAATGTAGGGTGACTGGTGGGATGCTCCATAACCTGACGTTAGCTGCGTACTTGACGCGTGGCATATTTGAAATTCAAAACGTCACATCAATCAGGGTGGAACGTTTGATATGACCTTTTGGGGGGCAATTGTTTGCACCCAAAAACCGTCAATGATTTTTGAGCCCGAGTGGAGTTGAAGTTGGGCGAAGGAGACACTGGGGCAAGTAGTGATGACTCATCGGACTCAAGAGGTAAGCCCGATGGGAGGAACAACTGTTGGGATATGAGGAGAGTCCGATGGGAGCATGTGGCAAGTGTAAGCATCATCGGGCTATGAGAACATAACTTATCATGTTGAGAGCCCGATGCAACGTATTAACTAATCGGACATCATGAAAAGGAAGAGTGTGTCCGATTGATTATAAGAAGTTGAAGAAATATGATCGGACATGGAAAGAGTCATGAGCCCGATTCATCCAACAGGGAGAGGTCGATTGACGAAAGACAGGGCGTTGCTATTCACAGCTGGCATGATGACGTCATATCTGAGAGTTTTTTGGAAACAGGAGTCTGTCTGGGAAAGGAGTTGTTAGTTGCCAGCTGGGTTGGAGCGTCAAATCCCTAAATTAAAGGGATTAATTCAATTAAGTTCTGGATAAGGAAGGAGATGGTGATATAGAAGGATTTCTTCAAATCAGCCAATCAATCAGTAGCTGGGGGCGTAAGAGGAGGAATCATAGTCCAAATAGGAATCAGTTTAGGCCGCTATAAATATAGAGGCAGGCCTTCAAGCAAAGGACTCCGCTTCTCTTCGACAAAAGCATACACAGCATTCAGCATTCAGTATTCAGCATATTCAAGGCATTCAGAGCGCTTTCTTTAAGTCTTTGTTTCCTAGCTTTAATAGCAATTAGGTTTGTCTCCTTTTGTTATTTTTATCCTTTGTTTCTTTTGAATGATCAGTCCATTCTGGTGTTCTTGAGATCTGTTTTAGTTTTCCAAGCATTTAATAAAAATCTATTTTTATTAAACCGTTTGTGATTTGTTTAACCTGTTTAAACTTGACACCTTTTAGCTTGTGCGCTTCAGTACTGCTAAGGGACTTTTAGTGAGGGTACTTTCCTACTCACTACACACAATCACCAGTTTAGAAGTCAGATTCACCAAAAGCCTTGTGTATCACTGACACAAGCAGATAGGAAATTAGTTTGCACGCTTACACACACATACACACCGAACCACAGATTGGTTCTGGCACGCCCGCGCAAATTACAGCAAACAGTATTATGAATTATAAACTAAGAGGAAACAGCCATGTTCTGTTAAGTTCGATCAATTAAACTTAGTTCAATCGATTGAAGAAAGAAAAGTTTGACCAATTGAAGTGTTCTCAATCGATTGAGGTAAAGGTGGTCTCGATCGATTGCGACTCTGTGTGTTTGATCGATTGAACCTAGTTCGATCACTCGAAAGTCTTTTTCTTCAAATTCTGGCAGTGAACATCCAGAATCTGCTAGGGCATGTTTGGGTCATTTTAAAACATCAAAAGCATGTAAAAAATATTACATCTAAGCTAACGAGTGAGATTGAGACTCATCGAATGACGTTCAGGGCGTATTTGGCAAACGTCAAGCTTCGAAACTCCTCCAATGGCCTCCTCTTCTCTCTCTCTGTCTCCGTCTCTCTCTGCCTCTCTAACCCTCTTCTTCTTCTCCTCTGTCTCTCTCTCTCTCTCTCTTCCCCGAACAGGACATGTATATAGATAGAGTGTGTATTTATATATGTATGGATGTATATATATATATAAACACAATGTCTCTCTCTCTCACTCTCTAAAATCTCTAGACCAACAAACCTCATGAACAATTTGGGTCACATATATATAGAAGAGGGAGGGTGCAAGGTGGCAGTGTTTGCATGAACTAAAGATAAGATATTCTGCTATGTTCGATCGATCGCAGCTTCTTCGATCGCTTGAGATCAGATCGGCCAGGTTTGATCGATTGAGACTGATTCGATCAATTGAAGTGGGGACCACATCATAAATTCATGTCGGCGGGGTTTCGATCGCTTGAATAGGGTTCGATCGATTGAACAATGAAATTCTCGATTGAGACTTGCTCGATGGATTGAAACTGAAATTTCAAGTATAGGCAAGGTATTCATACATCATCTTATATATTATAATACACTCTAAATTACAGGGTACTACACATGAGAAAATTTATATTGCACTATAGCTAAGGAGATGTAAATTATTAGACTCAAGTGTCTCCAATAATATAGGGTTTAGTTTCTGTAGGTTTCACAGTTTCTTGAGTCCTCCATCATTTGTTATTGTACAAAAAAAATATATTAAAAAGTCATCTGTTGTATATGAATAGTCAATTGAGAACTTTCAATATAGTCTAATTAGGATTTGAAAAAAAAAATTTTACTTTTTTTTTATACTTACCTGAATTATGGTAGTACATCATACACACACATGCCACCCCAGCTCAATCCCAAAACTCCACAAGGATCATTGATTCCAAGTGACGAACAACAAGGGACAAGCAAAGAAGGATTCAAACCCTCAATCTCCCCACTAAAAAAAAAAGTCATACCAATTAGGCTAAAACTCTTACTGATTTGAATTTTATTCACATCTTTCTCAAATGCCTTCCACAAAGTCTAACCACATCACTTTCATTCATACCAATTAGGAGATATTTTTATTGCTCAAAATAACTCTTGAAAGAAAATGAGGTTTTGACGTTGAAGCAATGTTGACTTGGACTCGAGGAAAAGGGTAGGGTTTGATGTTTCAATGTTTCTTTAATTAAAAGTCGTAGCTTTTTGAAAATAGAAAATTCATTTAATTTCAAGGACCATTTTTTTGTTTAAATTTTTTAAAGCAAACATTGATTACTTGACCCTTCAGTGTAATGTAGGACACCCTTCAAAAAAAGGCAAGACCACTTACGCCCCAAGCTTGTGCTAGAAAAACATATGTATATATATATTTGAGCTAAATCTTGTACCCGAACTTGCTTAACTCACTATATTTACTTAGTTATATATAGATACGACTATTTTACCATATCATTGGCTATGTTCATATGCACATAATCAACACTTGTAAGTGCAAACTAATGCCATCCTTTTTTCTTTCTTTTTTGGTTTTAATGGGAAAAACTAATATCATCCTAAACTGTACTCTAACAAGGGAAAAAAAACCTAAATATTATCCTTAGTATCGAAGTTTAGTAGTACATTACTTTAATACATTTTCTTGAATATACTTTAATTTTACTATTTTTTTTCTTTTTTAATCATTTGGTGTAGTGGTGTCGTGGGAGGACACTCGATGTCATGCGAGGGCATGAGTGTCGGGAACGAGGGAGGGATCATGGGATTCGAACTGCGATATGAGGGTGGACATGTAGTGCCCTTTTTCCAGCTGGGCTTTGCTGTTACTCATTTTTTACTATTTGAACGCATCATTGGAACACATGTAGCCTACATATGTGAATTTATACATATTAAACTCGATATGACGCCGCTTAGATACACCGCAGGATCGCAACACGTGGCGATTAAGATGTAAAACATAAGCTGCGTATGTAATCATGTTCACAAAGTCAAGGACCAAAGACGAATAGATCAAAGTGACCGTTGGGCCCACAGCAGTTTAACAACCCATCTTCCTACTAATTAGGGGTATGTAGCCCACTACCTGGGAAGAGGGACACCTGGCAGATGACAAAGTGGTCATCCCTAATGGGAAGAAACAGGTGTCCAGCCCCACTTCCACTAAGTGGACGACTGCACCAAAATGACCGCAGTCAGTTATGGTCCAACACTATATATGCGAACAAAACTATAGTAAAGGTGCACAATTTCTCCCTCTCTAAACTCCTTCCAAATTCTCTTCCCCATTTGACTAACTTAGCCATCAGAGGAGACTCAAGGTTTATAACCCCCCTTGAGTCCTTGCTCTTGACTTGTGTGTAGGACGAGGCTCGGTGAAACCATAATCTACCACTCAGCTCAGCATCCACATCAGCTCAGCCTGAATTGGGAGACATTAGTTGGCCTGTCTGTCGGAACGACAGTTACTTTCGTCATTTCCTTATATTTTTCTTTTCAGTACCATGGTTTCTACCAGATCTTCCTTATCTCATTCATCTCATCAAGGTAATATAAATCCCCTTGCAAGAAACCTAAATCCCCTTGCTCCAGAAGCATCAACTGGCACAAACTCGCCACCTCAGCCTCCTCAGACAGCAACCGCTATGGAAGTAATAATGCAACAGATTAGGAGCTTGATGAATACCATAAAGTCCTGGTCCAACAGCAGCAAGCAATGTCCTAGCTTGTGGGGAGTCAGCTAAACCCACTAAGGGATCATCCTACCAGGACTGCTTACAGCTCAGCAGCCAAAGATGCCAATGAATTACACAATAGAGAAGGAGAGCGTGTTGATGAGTCTGGAGATCGTCCCAGGGACAAATCGAACGACCATCCAAAAGATAATTTGAAGGATCATCCAAGGAAAGATAAAATATGATCAACAAGAGGATGATTCACCCGAGGCATTGGAGCTTAAAGTAGAGCAGGAGTTGCAAGAGCTTTAGGGCAAGTTGGGCCCCCGTTCGTTAGATCAATCACCAACGAGCCCCCTCCAAAGGGGTTCACCTTGCAAAGTTCACCATGTATGAAAGAAAGGCGAACCTCGCAGATCACCCATCCATTACCAACTGACCATGGCTCTTTACAGCCACAACAATGTCCCTAATGTACCGGGCTTTCTCTAATACGCTAACCGATATGGCTTTGTCCTGGGTCAATAGACTTCCACCCGGGCCAGTTAATTTGTTTGCTGACCTGGGAGTAAAATTTATCAACTAGTTCTTCACCAATAAGAAGATCAAGAAAGGATCAGACCATATGCTGACCGTACGGCAAGCCAAGGGTGAAGGCCTAAGGGATTATATAACATGATTCAACACAGAGCTCAACATAGTGGATGGATGTGATCAAGTCTTTGCCAATTTAGTACTGAAGGCAGGACTCTAACCCAGCCCATTCCTGACGTCAATCACTAAGAATCCCCCAAAGAATCACGCAGAGTTGCCAACTCGTGCCAATAAGTACATTTTGGTGGAGGACATGAATCTAGCATGAAAGGAGCTGAGTATTATGATTGATTCCAAGCCTTCCAAAAGAGAGTTCAAGGACAAGAAGAAGAGACTGACCCCAGACAAACCTGCGCGAAAGCCAGACTTCAAGACAGTAGAGCTGTATATCCCCTTGATTACTTCTCTATCCCAGATCTGATCAGTCCAAGGGGAGAAACAACTTTAAGTAGGTGGGGCGCTTAAAGGGAGACCCACAAAAGAGGGACAGGTCAAAGTACTGTGATTTTCATAAAGTTCACGGCCACACTATAGATGAGTGTAAAATCCTCATGCGTGAAATTAAGGAGTTAATCAATTATGGAAGGCTCCGTTAGTATATCACGGTACATGATAACTGAACTGGCAAGCATGAAGATAGGCGGGATGAACGAGATAACAAGCGAAACAAAAACCAGGAGCAGGCTCCTCAAGATCAACAGGTCCAGCCCAATATCATATATGCCCTTCACGAAAAATCTAAAACTTTTGGAAACTTAAATCAAGCTTAGAAAAGACTGGCACGGGATGCTTGATATCCCCCTATGCGAATCTCAGCTTTTGAGAAGAAGCCGAGATTGGAACTACGTATTACATTTGCAGATCAGTACCTTATCGAAGTTCACCTTCCACACGAAGATGTATTGGTGGTCACTTTGAGGATATCTAACTTTGATATCAGAAAAATCCTTACTGGCAATGGAAGATCAGTGAACGTCGTCTTCCTTTCCACATTGAAAAAGATGGACTTTGACATGAGGAAAATAGAGCCTATTAAGCCCAAATTGACAGGTTTTAGTGGGGAGCTCAAGATTCTCGAAGGATGTGTCTTACCAATTACTGTGGGAGGGGGAAATCCAATTATATCACCACTTTGG
Organism: Hydrangea macrophylla; assembly: GCA_033977485.1. Lineage (NCBI taxonomy): Eukaryota > Viridiplantae > Streptophyta > Magnoliopsida > Cornales > Hydrangeaceae > Hydrangea > Hydrangea macrophylla. The sequence goes on from CM066992.1 coordinate 35,373,255, forward strand.
ATGAATTTCACGTCGTGAATTCATTCTCTCCCTATGATATCATAATGGGAAGGCAATGGCACTACGACTTGGGAATTATGCCATTATCTTTCCACCAGTGTATAAAGCTAATTATTTAGGAAGCCATGGTAACCATCAGAGGAGACTAGAAAGAAGCAAGAGAGTACGGCTGCACTATAATCAAATCCTCAAACCTCATATAGAAATCACAGAAACCTCTCCCACTTGAGAATGTGGCTAAGGATCAATCAGCACCACTGGTGGAGGTAGACCTGGATATAGAGAAAGACCATCAATCCTGGAGCCAGACAAAAAGGCCCTAATTAGTGAGCTGCAACCCCCAGAGGACAATCAAGATTGGGACACGTACTGAGACCCAGCAGAGAGTCTCCTTAATTTCATTTTTGAAGGAAAAAATTTTGATTTTTGCTTGGTCGGTGCATAACCTGGTTGGCATAGATCCTCAGGTTATTGCGCATCATCTTTATGTAGACCCATCTCACCCACCAGTGAGGCAGAAGTGAAGAACATTTGCTCCTGAGAGGAATGAGATCATCAATGCAAAGGTGGACAGGCTTCTGGAGGTAGGGTATATCAAGGAGGTCCATTATCTGACCTCGCTGGCTAACACAGTAGTGGTGCCAAAGAGGGGGGGAAATGGAGAGTCTGTATAGACTATACCGACTTAAACAAGGCATGCCCAAAGGACAGCTTCCACATAGCAAAGATAGATCAACTATTGGACTCAACGGTTGGGTTAAAGATGCATCCTTAGGATCAGGAAAGACCTCTTCATTACCAGTAAATGTCTCTACTGCTACAAGTTCATGTCGCTCGGACTAAAAAATGAAGGAGCCACTTGCCAAAGGTTGGTTAACTTGTTGTTATAGGATCAGATTGGCAAATCGATGCAAATCTACATTGATGATATGCGGGTGAAGAGCAAGCAAGGAGAGGACCTCATCAGCAATTTGAGGGAGACATTTAAAACCCTCCAAAAGTTAGAATTAAAAATAAATCCTTCCAAGTGCGTACTTGGAGCTTTTGCAGGGAAATTCTTGGGTTTTCTGGTGTCCTAAAGAGGGATAGAGGCCGATCCTACTCAAATTAGGTCCTTAATGGAGATGAAGTTCCCTAAAACCAAAAGGGACATTCAGTGTTTGAATGGGAGACTAGCAGCATTGAATCGTTTCATTTTGAAGGCTTCGAACAGATGTCTCCCTTTCTTCAAAGCTTTAAAAGGGGGAGCAACATCTGAATGGGTGCCAGAATGCAAAGAGGCCTTTCAAGAGCTTAAAGCCTATTTGGGATGTCTTGAGCTGCTATCCACACTAGAGCATGGAGAACCTCTGTACCTTTACTTGGGTGTCTCGAATCATACAGTTAGCTCGGCCTTAATCAGGGAAGTACAGAAGACACAAAAGTCGGTCTATTATGTGAGCAAAACACTCCTAGATGCAGAAAAAGGTACACAATTCTTGAGTTTGGTCATGTCAGCAAGAAAGCTCAGGACTTACTTCTAAGTACATGCCATCATTGTACCCACTTATCAACAACTTTGATCCATGCTCCATAAAATAGAAACCTTGGTGAGATTGGCTAAATGGGCTATAAAACTTGGAGAATTTGAAATCCAGTTTGTTCCTAGAATTGCCATAAAGTCTTAGGCTTTAGCAAACTTCATAGCAGAATTTACTAGAGAACAGTCTGTCATATATTTGATAGTGGAATCGTAGGAGTGGGAATTGTACACTTATACATACAAAAAAATTCAACCAATAAGAGAAAGACTCGGTGACCACATCGAGTAGCACCCGGTAAGGAAGGCACAGTCATCCCGACCAGGCCACGGACCTGGCCTACGAGTCAGGAACGCCGCCTGGGCTTGGTTCCTCGCAGGACAACTTAGGCCATCTTGGAGATGCAATCCATATTCATCCAAAAGTTTTCTTAATCAACCGGAAGACTAATTGAATGCAAAGATAGATTCCTAATCACATTAGAAAACTCACATGGATTATGCTAATCAAACCCAAATCCGATTATGTTACCTTATCAGTACAGTTTCCATGTATGGGATGGTCTCATACATGTATAAAAGAGACCTCTCACTCCCTATAGAGGGGATCAAACTATTTATGTAGTAGATAGGCAACATACCACCCGACCAACTTGTAGTAGTGCTAGTCCATTATTGGTTCACCAAGGGTCTCCGGTCACCTTCCGATTTAGTGAAGTGCTCAGACACTCCATTTGGACGTAGGTCTCTTCATTAACAGGGCCGAACTACATATAAATTCTTTTATCTTCTTCTTCTTACTTTATACCCAAAATTTGACATCATCATACACTGATGGTGCCTCAAACAAAAATTGTTGTGGAGCTTGCATTATCCTAAAAACCCCAAATGGTGGAATGTTAGAGAAGTCTGTAGTCTTGGCTTCAGAGCATCGAACAATGATTCTGAATATGAAGCCCTAATCATTAGTCTATAGTTGGCTAGGTTAAGTGGAGCCTTAGCCCTCAAAGCTTATTGCGATTCCTAGTTAGTGGTAAGCCAATCAAAAGGTGAATTCAAAGTGAAAGAAGCAAGTATGCAGGCCTATCGTTCGATCATGCAGAGGCTAACTCAGGACTTTCAGGAGTGCAGCATACAAAAACTTCTAGGCTAAGAAAATGGTAGAGTAGAATGGTTGGCCTAAGCGGCGGCTTCTGGAGAATATCCATAGGATTCAGCCATCAAGGTCAGCTCTTTAGAAGTCCCAAGCATCCAGTACATGGAAAGGTTGCATTCGAACGATATTGAAGGTCTATAGGGTCTTGGGTAGAACCCATCTATAACTTCATAAAGCATGGAAAAATACCTGAGGAAAAGTAGTAGGCTAGAAAGCTGAGAATCAGAGGAGCCCGATATGTGCTCCTGGATGAGGTATTGTATAGAGGATCCTTATCATAACCACTGCTCAGGTGCTTGACCCCATACCATGCAGACTACTTCCTTAGAGAAATACACGAGGGAGTTTGTAGGAATCACGTCGGTATGAGAAACTTGGCACACTGAGCTCTGACATTGGGGTACTACTGGCCTAACATGAAGCATGATGCTCAGTAGTTGTGAAGAAGTGTGATCAATGCTAAAGGTTCACGAAGTATGTGCATCAACCTCCACAACCTATGACTCCTATCCAGAGCCCTTGGCCCTTTTTGAAATGGCGAATGGATATAGTGGCTCCATTTCCAACAGCTAGAGGAAGAAAAAGTTAATAGTCATCGCCGTGGATTATTTTATAAAATGGGCAAGGGCAGAGACCCTCGCTAAGATTGGTCCAAAAGATATGAAAAATTTTGTATGGTTTGCAAGTATGGTGTTCCACACATCCTAATCATAGATAATGGAGTCTAGTTCGAAGGGACATACTTCCAGTAATTCTGCGAAGGTTTATACTTCAAACATCACTTTTCCTCCCCATGACATCCACAAACTAATGGCCAAGCTGAGGTAACAAACAGGACTATCCTTGATGCTAAAGGGCACTGGTTAGATGAATTACTAGAAATCTTGTGGTCATATAGAACCACCAAGACAACGGCCACAAGAAAGTTACCATTTACTCTGGCTTATAGAATAGAGGTAGTCCTACAGGTGGAAATCAGCATGCCAACTGCCAGAACCCAATCCATGCCTACCATGGAAGGCGTGGACTCCAACATGCTATGAAGACACATAATAATGAGGGTCTACTGTAAAACTTGGATCTCTTGGAAGAAGTCAGAGAATAAGCTCTGCTTCAGCTTGTAGCATACCAGCAGAAGATTTCAATGTACTTTTATAAAAAGGTAGAGCCTCAAACCTTTTCATCTTGGGGATTTAGTGTTAAGATGGGTTTTCCCAATTACCAAAGACCCTACTGATGGCAAGTTAGCTCCAAACTGGGAAGGACCATACAGAGTGGTCAGAATGAACAAAATAGGAATATACAGGTTGAATGATAAGGAAGATAAGTCAGCACCAAGGCCCTGGCATGCTGAGCATTTATAGAAGTATTATATGTAATGTGGTACCAGGTTTTATCTACACTCAATTCATGTACAAACTTTATCATACTAATAAGTAACTTTGTTCCTGATTATCTCTAAATCATTTAGCGAATGTCAACCACTACACAGCTTGCCAACTTTGTTCCTAAGTATGCAGATTTAATGCATTGTTAGTAGTTTTGACATGAACAATTGGAACATCAAAAGCATAAAACAAGGGCAAAGCAAAAATTCTTTAGTCATTTAGAAAGAGAAAATTACAAAGTCCTTCCTCCCAACACCACCTAATAAACTAAACATCTTTTTCCTTGAAGGCTTTGGCCTCATCGTCCAGTGCCTACACCTTACCCACCAGCTCCTTAATTGTATCTTCTACGCCACTGTATAAAGACAGATGACCATAGAAAGTCAATTTTTTGCCTGGAAACCTCGACTTTCTGGGGGACACTCTGTCTCTCTAGCTCTCATATACGTTCCAACGGATCCTCAAATGATGCTCCTGCTTGAGAGCTCTAGCCAGCATCAAAGGTGGAAGGACCCTCGTCTGTTTGGCCTTCTTTGGCAGATCCTCAAGTGAGGCCCCTGCCAGGGAGCTCTAACCAGCATCAAGGATTCAAGGAGCCTCTTCTTCTCGAACATTGTTCTTTCCCTTCTTAGAATGGACAGAGTACCCTGTGCTGACATAGGAGTCAGAACTATTAGTGGAATCAGAGCTGCCAGAAAAAGACACTACTCCTTCGGGTTTGACCTGAGGGCAGGACCCAAAGGCCATGGATCTGGTCCAGTGACGAGATCTAAGAGCACCCACTGTAGGGTTCAGAGCTGGAGCTTCTTCTGTCTCAGCCCCAGCTTCCTCACCCGCAGAAGGGTCACCCCCATGATGGTTCATCAGGGCGGGGAATGAAAAGCCAACCTCAACAGCTCGGTTAATTGCATCCTTGCCAGTGCTACGAGCACTAATCTCCTAGAATGTGGCGTAGGGCGTCTTAGCGAGCACAAGATGAAATGCCCAAGGAGGATGAATAGTGTCATCATCTAGCTAGTACCCAAAAACCATTACTTTTGGGTATTTGAGCATGTTCTTGTTGTGGAAAACTTATAACCCCGTAACAAGGTGCCTCCCCTCAAGGCCAACCCTCAGATTGGGCTCTCCTCGATCAATGTTAAGGTTATAATAGCGGCTGTGCTGAGAAAAATGCCAAGGCAGTTGTACACGGCACTGATGCCCAAGAGGAGACGCACTAGATTAGGATGACAGATTTTCAGGGAAAAGTGCACTTCCAAAAGGTAGCAAAAGAGCGTAGGCAGAGGAAAACATGATCCAACCACCATTAGTAGATAGCTACTAATTATGATGGTTGGAAATTCTACCGCCTCCTCTTCTATGAAAGGGCAAACCACTATAATGACATGTTCCACTACAATGACATGTTTATGGACGTACCATTTACTCTTGTTAACCGCTTTTAAGAACTCTAACTGTTCATCGCTTTTAAGAATGCTTGCGAATACTGTACATCCATAGCTCTCACCATCCTGGTTAAATCCTTGTTACCCGCTTATCGGATTTAACATGAGAGAATTATCAGCTCAATACAACCTTTACTATCATTCTGAACCCGAATACGTTACTCACCATATATTCTCATTATCGTACCCCATTATCCCTTAATCCATAATATCATATAATAGTAGTATGGAATATCAAATAAACTACTAAGCATTATGAATTATAAACTAAGAGCAAACAGCCATGTTCTGTTAAGTTCAATCAATTAAACTTTGTTCAATTGATTGAAGAAAGCAAAGTACGACCAATTGAAGTGTTCTCAATCGATTGAGGTAAAGGTGGTTTCGATCGATTGCGACTCTGTGTGTTTGATCGATTGAACCTAGTTCGATCACTCGAAAGTCTTATTCTTCAAATTCTGGCAGTGAACATCCAGAATCTGCTAGGGCATGTTTGGGTCATTTTAAAACATCAAAAGCATGTAAAAAAATTACATCTAAGCTACCGAGTGAGGTTGAGACTCATCGAACGTCGTTCAGGGCGTATTTGGCAAACGTCAAGCTTCGAAGCTCCTCCAATGGCCTTCTCTTCTTTCTGTCTCTCTCTGTCTCTGTCTCTCTCTGCCTCTCTAAACCACTTCTTCTTCTACTTTCTGTCTGTCTCTCTCTCTCTCTCTCTCTCTCTCTCTCTCTCTCTCTCTCTTCCCCGAACAGGACATGTATATAGATAGAGTGTGTATTTATATATATATATATGGATGTATATATATAAACACAATCTCTCTCTCTCTCTAAATCTCAGGACCAACAAACCTCATGCACAATTTGGGTCACATATATATAGAAGAGGGAGGGTGCAAGGTGGCAGTGTTTGCATGAACTAAAGATAAGATTTTCTGTTATGTTCGATCGATCGAAGCTTCTTCGATCGCTTGAGAGCAGATCGGCCAGGTTTGATCGATTGAGACTGATCAATTGAAGTGGGGACCACATCATAAATTCATGTCGACGGGGTTTCGATCGCGTGAACAGGGTTCGATCAATTGAACAATGAAATTCTCGATTGAGACTTGCTCGATCGATTGAAACTGAAATTTCAACTATAGGCAAGGTATTCATACATAATCTTATATATTATAATACACTCTAAATTACAGGGTACTACACATGAGAAAATTTATATTGCACTGTAGCTAAGGAGATGTAAATTATTAGACTCAAGTGTCTACGTGTCTCCAATAATATAGGGTTTAATTTCTGTAGGTTTCACAGTTTCTTGAGTCCTCCATCATTTGTTATTGTAAAAAAATATATATATTAAAAAATCATCAGTTGTATATGAATAGTCAATTGAAATGTAGGACACGCTTCAAAAAAAGGCAAGACCACTTAGGCCCAAGGCGCCCAAGCTTGTGCTAGAAAAACATATATATATATATATATATATTGGAGCTAAATCTTGTACCCGAACTTGCTTAACACACTATATTTGCTTAGTTATATATAGATACGACTATTTTACCATATCACTGGCTATGTTCATATGCACATAATCAACACTTGTAAGTGCAAACTAATGCCATCCTTTTTTCTTTCTTTTTTAGTTTTAATGGGAAAAACTAATATCATCCTAAACTGTACTCTAACTAGGGAAAAAAAAACCTAAATATTATCCGTAGTATCGAAGTTTAATAGTATATTACTTCAATGCATTTTCTTGAATATACTTTAATTTTACTATTTTTTTTCTTTTTTAATCATTTGGTGTAGTGGTGTCGTGGGAGGACACTCGATGTCATGCGAGGGCATGAGTGTCGGGAACGAGGGAGGGATCATGGGATTCGAACTGCGATATGAGGGTGGACATGTAGTGCCCTTTTTCCTGCTGGGCTTTGCTGTTACTCACTTTTTACTATTTGAAGGCATCATTGGAACACATGTAGCCTACATATGTGAATTTATACATATTGAACTCGATATGACGCCGCTTAGATACACCGCAGGATCGCAACACGTGGCGATTAAGATGTAAAACATACGCTGCGTATGTAATCATGTTGACTAAGTCAAGGACCAAAGAGGACTAGATCAAAGTGACCGTTGGGCCCACAGCAGCTGCGTATGTAATCATGTTGACTAAGTCAAGGACCAAAGAGGACTAGATCAAAGTGACCGTTGGGCCCACAGCAGTTTAACAACCCATCTTCCTACTAATTAGGGGTATGTAGCCCACTACCTGGGAAGAGGGACACATGGCACATGACAAAGTGGTCATCCCCAATGGGAAGAAACAAGTGTCCAGCCCCACTTCCACTAAGTGGACGACTGCACCAAAATGGCCGCAGTCAGTTAAGGTCCATCACTATATATGCGAACATAACTATAGTAAAGGTGCACAATTTCTCCCTCTCTAAACTCCTTCCAAATTCTCTTCCCCATTTGACTAACGTAGCCATCAAAGCAGACTCAAGGTTTACAACCCCCCTTGAGTCTTTGCTCTTGACTTGTGTGTAGGACGAGGCTTGGTGAAACCATGATCTACCACTCAGCTTAGCATCCACATCAGCTCAGCCTGAATTGGGAGACATTAGTTGGCCTGTCTGTCGGAACGACAGTTACTTTCGTCATTTCCTTATATTTTTCTTTTCAGTACCATGGTTTCTACCAGATCTTCCTCATCTCATTCATCTCATCAAGGTAATATGAATCCCCTTGCAAGAAACCTAAATCCCCTTGCTCCAGAAGCATCAACTGGCACAAACCTGCCACCTCAGCCTCCTCGGCCACCAACCGCTATGGAAGTAATAATGCAACAGATCAGGAGCTTGACGAATACCATAGAAGTCCTGGTCCAACAGCAGCAAGCAATGTCCTAGCTTGTGGGGAGTCAAATAAACCCACCAAGGGATCATCCTACCAGGACTGTTTACAGCTCCGCAGCCAAAGATGCCAATGAATTACGCTATAGAGAAGGAGAGCGTGTTGATGAGTCTAGAGATCGCCCTAGGGACAAATCGAATGACCATCCAAAAGATAATTTGAAGGATCATCCAAGAAAAGATAAAATAAGATCAACAAGAGGATGATTCTCCCGAGGCGTTGGAGCATAAAGTGGAGCAGGAGTTGCAAGAGCTTTTAGAGCAAGTTGGGCCCCCGTTCATTAGATCAATCACCAACGAGCCCCCTCTAAAGGAGTTCACCTTGCAAATTTCACCATGTATGACAAAAAGGTGAACCTCGCAGATCACCCATCCATTACCAACTGACCATGGCTTTTTACAGCCACAACAATGCCCCTAATGTACTGGGCTTTCTCTAATACGCTAACCGACATGGCTTTGTCCGGGTTCAATAGACTTCCACCTATGCTAGTTAATTTGTTTGCTGACCTGGGAGTAAAATTTATCAACTAGTTCTTGACCAATAAGAAGATCAAGAAAGGATCAGACCATATGCTGACCGCACAGCAAGCCAAGGGTGAAGGCCTAAGGGATTTTATAACATGATTCAACACAGAGCTCAATATAGTGGATAGATGTGATCAAAGTTTTCCAATTTAGTATTGAAAGTAGGACTCCAACCTGGCCCATTCCTGACGTCAATCACTAAGAATCCACCAAAGAATCACGCAGAGTTACGGGCTCGTGCCAATAAGTACATTTTGGTGGAGGACATGGATCTAGCATGAAAGAAGCTGAGGATTTTTGATTGATTCTAACCTTCCAAAAGAGAGTTCAAGGACAAGAAGAAGAGACTAACCCTGGACAGACCTGCGCAAAAGCCAGACTTCAAGAGAGTAGAGTTATATATCCCCTAGATTGCTTGTCGATCCCAGATCGGATCAGTCCAAAGGGAGAGACTACTTTAAGTAGCTAGGGCGCTTAAAGGGAGATCCACAAAAGAGGGACAGGTCAAAGTACTGTGATTTTCATAAAGATCACGACCACACTACGGATGAGTGCAAAATCCTCATGCGTGAAATTGAGGAGTTGATCAATTATGGAAGGCTCCGTTAGTATATCACGGTACATGATAACTGAACTGGCAAGCATGAAGATAGGCGGGATGAACGAGATAACAAGCGAAACAAAAACCAAGAGCAGGCTCCTCAGGATCAACAGGTCCAGCCCAATATCATATATGCCCTTCACGAAAAATCCAAAACTTCTGGAAACTTAAATCAAGCTTAGAAAAGACTGGCACGGGATGCTTGATATCCCCCTATGCGAATCTCAGCTTTGAGAAGAAGCCGAGATTGGAACTACGTATTACATTTGCAGATCAGTACCTTATCGAAGTTCACCTTCCACACGAAGATGTATTGGTGGTCACTTTGAGGATATCTAACTTTGATATCAGAAAAATCCTTACTGGCAATGGAAGATCAGTGAACGTCGTCTTCCTTTCCACATTGAAAAAGATGGACTTTGACATGAGGAAAATAGAGCCTATTAAGCCCAAATTGACAGGTTCTAGTGGGGAGGTCAAGATTCTCAAAGGATGTGTCATCTTACCAATTACCATGGGAGGGGGGAATCTAATTATATCAGCACTTTGGATGAATTTCACGTCGTGAATTCATTCTCCCCCTATGATTTCATAATGGAAAGGCAATGGCTCTACAACTTGGGAATTATACCATTATCTTTCCACCAGTGTATAAAGCTAATTATTTAGGAAGCCATGGTAACCATCAGAGGAGACTAGAAAGAAGTGTGAGAGTACGGCTGCACTATAATCAAATCCTCAAACCTCATATAGAAATCACTGAAACCTCTCCCACTCGAGAATGAGACTAAGGATCAATCAGCACCACTGGTGGAGGTAGACCTGGATATAGAGAAAGACCATCAATCCTAGAGCCAGACAAAAGGCCCTTATTAGTGAGCTGCAACCTCCAGAGGACAATCAAGATTAGGACACGTATTGAGACCCAGCAGAGAGTCTCCTTAATTTCATTTTTGAAGGAGAAAATTTTGATTTTTGCTTGGTCGGTGCATAACCTAGTTGGCATAGATCCTCAGGTTATTGCGCATCATCTTTCTGTAGACCCATCTCACCTACCAGTGAGGCAGAAGCAAAGAACATTTACACCTAAGTGGAATGAGATCATCAATGCAAAGGTGGATAGGCTTCTAGAGGTAGGGTATATCAAGGAGGTCCATTATCTGACCTCGCTGGCTAACACAGTAGTGGTGCCAAAGAGGGAGGGAAATAGAGAGTCTGTATGGACTATACCGACTTAAACAAGGCCTGCCCAAAGCACAGCTTCCCCATAGCAAAGATAGATCAACTATTGGACTCAACGGTTGGGTTAAAAATGCATCCTTAGGATTAGGAAAAGACCTCTTCATTACCAATAAAGGTCTCTACTGCTACTAGTTCATGTCGCTCGGACTAAAAAATAAAGGCGCCATTTGCCAAAGGTTGGTTAATTTGATGTTTCAGAATCAGATTGGCAAATCGATGCAAAGCTATATTGATGATATGCTAGTGAAGAGCAAGCAAGGAGAGGAACGCATCAGCAATTTGAGGGAGACATTTAAAACCCTCCAAAAGTTAGAATTAAAACTAAATCCTTTCAAGTGAGTACTTGGAGCTTCTGAAAGGAAATTCTTGGGTTTTTTGGTGTCCTAAAGAGGGATAGAGGCCGATCCTACTCAAATTAGGTCCTTAATGGAGATGAAGTCCCCTAAAACCAAGAGGGACATTCAGTGTCTGAATGGGAGACTAGCAGCATTGAATCGTTTCATTTTTAAAGCTTCAGACAGATGTCTCCCTTTCTTCAAAGCTTTGATAGGGGGAGCAACATCTGAATGGATGGCAAAATGCGAAGAGGCCTTTGAAGAGCTTAAAACCTATTTGGGAAGTCCTGAGCTGCTATCCATACTAGAGCATGGGGAACCTCTGTACCTTTACTTGGGTGTCTCGAATCATACAATTAGCTCGGCCTTAATCAGGGAAATACAAAAGACACAAAAGTTGGTCTATTATGTGAGCAAAACACTCCTGGATGCAGAAAAAAGGTACACGATTCTTGAGTTTGGTCATGTCAGCAAGAAAGCTCAGGACTTACTTCTAAGTACATGCCATCATTGTACCCACTTATCAACCTCTTCGATCCATGCTCCATAAAATAGAAACCTTGGTGAGATTGGCTAAATGGGCTATAAAACTTGGAGAATTTGAAATCTAGTTTGTTCTCAGAATAGCCATAAAGTCTTAGGCCTTAGCTAACTTCATAGCTGAATTTACTAGAGAAGAGTCTGTCATATATTTGACAGTGGAATCGTAGGAGTGGGAATTGTACACTTATACATACAAAAAAATTCAACCAATAAGAGAAAGACTCGGTGACCACATCGAGTAGCACCCGGTAAGGAAGGCACAGTCATCCCGACCAGGCCACGGACCTGGCCTACGAGTCAGGAACGCCGCCTGGGCTTGGTTCCTCGCAGGACAACTTAGGCCATCTTGGAGATGCAATCCATATTCATCCAAAAGTTTTCTTAATCAACCGGAAGACTAATTGAATGCAAAGATAGATTCCTAATCACATTAGAAAACTCACATGGATTATGCTAATCAAACCCAAATCCGATTATGTTACCTTATCAGTACAGTTTCCATGTATGGGATGGTCTCATACATGTATAAAAGAGACCTCTCCCTCCCTATAGAGGGGATCAAACTATTTATGTAGTAGATAGGCAACATACCACCCGACCAACTTGTAGTAGTGCTAGTCCATTATTGGTTCACCAAGGGTCTCCGGTCACCTTCCGATTTAGTGAAGTGCTCAGACACTCCATTTGGACGTAGGTCTCTTCATTAACAGGGCCGAACTACATATAAATTCTTTTATCTTCTTCTTCTTACTTTATACCCAAAATTTGACATCATCATACACTGATGGTGCCTCAAACAAAAATTGTTGTGGAGCTTGCATTATCCTAAAAACCCCAAATGGTGGAATGTTAGAGAAGTCTGTAGTCTTGGCTTCAGAGCATCGAACAATGATTCTGAATATGAAGCCCTAATCATTAGTCTATAGTTGGCTAGGTTAAGTGGAGCCTTAGCCCTCAAAGCTTATTGCGATTCCTAGTTAGTGGTAAGCCAATCAAAAGGTGAATTCAAAGTGAAAGAAGCAAGTATGCAGGCCTATCATTCGATCATGCAGAGGCTAACTCAGGACTTTCAGGAGTGCAGCATACAAAAACTTCTAGGCTAAGAAAATGGTAGAGTAGAATGGTTGGCCTAAGCGGCGGCTTCTGGAGAATATCCATAGGATTCAGCCATCAAGGTCAGCTCTTTAGAAGTCCCAAGCATCCAGTACATGGAAAGGTTACATTCGAACGATATTGAAGGTCTATAGGGTCTTGGGTAGAACCCATCTATAACTTCATAAAGCATGGAAAAATACCTGAGGAAAAGTAGTAGGCTAGAAAGCTGAGAATCAGAGGAGCCCGATATGTGCTCCTGGATGAGGTATTGTATAGAGGATCCTTATCATAACCACTGCTCAGGTGCTTGACCCCATACCAAACAGACTACGTCCTTAGAGAAATACACGAGGGAGTTTGTAGGAATCACGTCGGTATGAGAAACTTGGCACACTGAGCTCTGACATTGGGGTACTACTGGCCTAACATGAAGCATGATGCTCAGTAGTTGTGAAGAAGTGTGATCAATGCTAAAGGTTCACGAAGTATGTGCATCAACCTCCACAACCTATGACTCCTATCCAGAGCCCTTGGCCCTTTTTGAAATGGCGAATGGATATAGTGGCTCCATTTCCAACAGCTAGAGGAAGAAAAAGTTAATAGTCATCGCCGTGGATTATTTTATAAAATGGGCAAGGGCAGAGACCCTCGCTAAGATTGGTCCAAAAGATATGAAAAATTTTGTATGGTTTGCAAGTATGGTGTTCCACACATCCTAATCATAGATAATGGAGTCTAGTTCGAAGGGACATACTTCCAGTAATTCTGCGAAGGTTTATACTTCAAACATCACTTTTCCTCCCCATGACATCCACAAACTAATGGCCAAGCTGAGGTAACAAACAGGACTATCCTTGATGCTAAAGGGCACTGGTTAGATGAATTACTAAAAATCTTGTGGTCATATAGAACCACCAAGACAACGGCCACTAAAAAGTTACCATTTACTCTGGCTTATAGAATAGAGGTAGTCCTACAGGTGGAAATCAGCATGCCAATTGCCAGTACCCAATCCATGCCTACCATGGAAGGCGTGGACTCCAACATGCTATGAAGACACATAATAATGAGGGTCTACTGTAAAACTTGGATCTCTTGGAAGAAGTCAGAGAACAAGCTCTGCTTCAGCTTGTAGCATACCAGCAGAAGATTTCGATGTACTTTTATAAAAAGGTAGAGCTTCAAACCTTTTCATCTTGGGGATTTAGTGTTAAGATGGGTTTTCCCAATTACCAAAGACCCTACTGATGGCAAGTTAGCTCTAAACTGGGAAGGACCATACAGAGTGGTCAGAATGAACAAAATAGGAACATATAGGTTGAATGATAAGGAAGATAAGTCAGCACCAGGCCCTGGCATGCTGAGCATTTATAGAAGTATTACATTTAATGTGGTACCAGGTTTTATCTACATTCAATTCATGTACAAACTTCATCATACTAATAAGCAACTTTGTTCCTGATTATCTCTAAATCATTTAGCAAATTTCAACCACTACACAGCTTGCCAACTTTGTTCCTAAGTATGCAGATGTAATGCATTGTTAGTAGTTTAGACATAAACAATTGGAATATCAAAAGCATAAAACAAGGGCAAAGCAAAAATTCTTTAGTCATTTAGAAAGAGAAAATTACAAAGTCCTTCCTCCCAACACCACCTAATAAACTAAACATCTTTTTCCTTGAAGGCTTTGGCCTCATCGTCCAGTGCTTACACCTTGCCGACCAACTCCTTAATTGTATCTTCTAGGCCACTGTATAAAGACAGATGACCATAGAAAGTCAATTTTTTGCCTGGAAGCCTCTACTTTTTGGTGGGTACTCTATCTCTCTAGCTTTCGTATACGTCCAACGGATCCTCAAATGAAGCTCCTGCTTGAGAGCTCTAGCCAGCATCGAAGGTGGAAGGACCCTCGTCCGTTTGGGCCTTCTTTGGCAGATCCTCAAGTGAGGCCCCTACCAGGGAGCTCTGAACAGCATCAAAGATTCAAGGAGCCTCTTCTTCTCGAACATTGTTCTTTCCCTTCTTAGAATGGACAGAGTACCATGTGCTATCATAGGAGACAGAACTATTAGAGGAATCAGAGCTGCCAGAAAAAGACACTACTCCTTTGGGCTTGACCTGAGGGTAGGACCCAAAGGCCATGGATCTGGTCCAGTGATGAGATCTAAGAGCACCCACTGTAGGGTTCAGAGCTGGAGCTTCTTCTGTCTCAGCCCCAGCTTCCTCACCCGCAGAAGGGTCACCCCCATAAGGGTTCATCAGGGCGGGGAATAAAAAGCCAACCTCAACAGCTCGGTTAATTGCATCCTTGCTAGTGCTACGAGCACTAATCTCCTTGAATGCGGCATAGGACGTCTTGGCAAGCACAAGATAAAATACCCAAGGAGGATGAATAGTGTCATCATCTAGCTAGTACCCAAAAACCATTACTTTTGGGTATTTGAGCAAATTTTTATTGTGGAAAACTTATAAACCTGTAACAAGGTGCCTCCCCTCAAGGTCAACCCTCAGATAGGGCTCTCCTCGATCAATGTTAAGGTTATAATAGCAGGTGCTGAGAAAAATGCCAAGGAAGTTGTAGACGGCACTGATGCCCAAGAGGAGATGCACTAGATTAGGATGACAGATTTTCAGGGAAAAGTGCATTTCCAAATGGTAGCAGAAGAGCGTATGCAGAGGAAAATGTGATCCAACCACCATCAGTAGATAGCTACTGATTATGATGGTTGGAAATTCTATCGCCTCCCCTTCTATAAAAGGGCGAACGACAATAGCGGAAGGGATCTCACATTCCCTCCTAAAATCAGCCAAGCCCTCATTGAAATGAAGATCAATTCGGGAAGCCATGAGTAAAAGGGTTAGAAGAAGAAAGTGATCACCAACCAAAAGGCTAAGGGGTTTATATACAGTTAGACGTTTGCTATGAAACGTCTCCTAACTAGCCCAAGTTGTGATCACTAATTAATGGTGGGCAAAAACCTGCGCCATCCAATATTTTTAGGAAGATCTGAACGGTTAAGACTAGATTCATAAGCCTCAATATGGCGGTTAGGATTTTAAAAAGACAGCCTATATCAAAATCAAATCAAGAGGCATGTGTCTATATGTGCCGGCATACCTAACAGTAGTGAGATTTTTTTCTAAGTGTTCAGTTTATGTCATGTTGTAGTGTTCTGGACCTGATCTCAAATCTAGAAGATTATTTATAAGTGTTTAGGTCAGGCGAGGCTGTAACGTCCTAGTCCTGATCTCAAATCTAAAAAAATTTGTAGTAAGAGAATTTGAGATTTTTCTAAGTGTTCAGGTCAGGTCGGGCTATAACATCCTGGACTTAATCTCAAATCTAGAAAAATCTATAGTAAGAGACTTTAAGATTCTTCTAAGTGTTCAAGTTAGGTTGGGCTAAATCATCCTAAACTTGATCTCAAATCTAGAAAATCTAGAGTAAGGTGATTGTCCTAAGTGTTTAGATCAGGCTATAGAACAAGAAATTTTAATAACAATGACATGCCAACAAGTATACAAAAACAACATTATATTCATAGTATTTCAGTATGGGGGGAAAAGGAACCCCAGATTAGTACAACAGTTTGTACAACAATTCAGTAAAAAAAAAATAGGAGACTGTTATTCTGAGTGGGATGACTTCAGAACCAACAGTAGCATTAGCAACTTCCCCACAAGAAGGAGCTTTGCCAACAGGAAGGGTTTTTTCATGGTTGGGATCTAAGGCTAAGGAGTCAGCTTTAGGATCTGTGGCAGAAGGAGGAGCCTCGATCTCCTTCTCATTAATCTCATCCTCATCAGGGAAGACACTTAGCTGAATTCAATTTTAGGGAACTGGGTTCTCAATCTTCCTGAAATATCTTTCTTACAGTCGTTCCAGCCCTTATCATACCCCTCATTTACTAGTGAGGATCCCATAGCCACAAGCTCATTCGATTTTTCATTGAAATAAGCAAGAGCTACAACCTTCTTCTCCCCTTCCATGTTTTCCTTCAACTTGGCTGTAATCTCCCTCTCAGCCCCAGGAAGTGCTTTACCAGCCTTAGCCCTATTAATAGCATTTCAAGCAGATCAACCTTTTTGACAGCTTCTTTAAGTTCAAGCTGAGTTTTCAGAAGTTTGGCGTCTACAGTAACCTTCTCTAAATTGATTCTTGAGTGTTCGATCTAGAGGGCATCGGCCCTGTTTGCCTTGGTAGAGACCATCTTCACCTACTCAGCTAGAAGATCCTCCATGCTAGATCCTTCAAAATTATCTTTGTCGATAGCGGCAGTCATGAAAGCACCTTGAAAAGAGAAGAGAATTTAGGAGTTTGTAACAGGAGAAAGCCAAGAAGAAAAGGGTTTGAGATTGAAGAAGCTTGGTTTCTTCACCAGGTCAATTGTGCCTGTAAACTTCACAATAAACTTCTTACATTATGCCTTAATCAAGGCATCCACAGATCTACCCTCCCGGAGTATAGGATGGGAGGCTGCCTTGGATTTACTTTGTTTTACCCCTTGGCAGGAAGGAAAGGGGCAGCTGGGGTCTTCAATTGAGGAAGAATCGAGAGGCAACGATCTGAGCTAGTGTGCTCTTCAACCTCAAAAGGGTCAGATTCCTCAACAATTTTTTGTGCCTTCCTCCGAGGGTGCATTGATGGTTGAATGGGTTGAATAGAAACTGATGCTTCGGGCGCTCCCCTCTTCTTGCTCCCAGTTGTGGGTCGGATTCTTTCCAAGATATCGTCCATCTGGATTAGATCGCCATTCACTAAGTCATCACTGGATAAAAGGTTGGCTCGACTTCTGTTTGGGGTCTTAAAAATAGTCTTCAAGATCCCTTTTATCGTAGTGGTCAAAGGAGGTCTTCTATAAACAGAACGAGCTACAAAGATGGAAAACAAGTTAGAAGACGCTCTAATTATAAGAAAATGAAAAACCCTAAAACCAATCATCCTGATGTAGAGTCCCAGCGAGTCGGGGAACATTTCCAATGAAGCCACGGATGAAGAAGAAATCATCCTTCCATTTTTTATGGCCAGATTCCAAGTCATCCACAACATGGTATCCGGGTACCATGTTCAGGACCCGAGCTTGCTCTGAACGGTTAGGATAGTTCTGAGGGCTAGCAAGTTCAATTTGACTACATTTAAATAAGACAGAACTACGAGACTTAGCAGAACAATCCACCCATTGGGGGCGAGTTGGGACGGGGCTAACCTATAGAAGGTCGTAAATTCACAGAAGAAGGGGTGAACGGGTATTCTAACCCCCAATTTCATGAAATGGGGGTAAAATGCTATTTTTCCCTTATCTAAATCAATTATAGTCTGGTTAAGGTCAGGAACCCTACATTCTAGATCAACTAGAATTCTGTATGTTTTCCTAATATAATCTAATTTCTTTTGGGTCATGGAAGATGTGTTCGTAGTGCCATTGTACCTAAGATAGGACCCCTCTGCTCGAACCTCTGGTTCAAACTCATCCAATTTTCTGGTATGGGGTTGGAGTGGAGGGCTCTTTAAAGCTGGTATGCTCAGAGAAAATTGAAAGGGAAGATATGGGAAGGAGGAGAGAAAAATCTGACCTAAGTTATGGAAATTACTTGGACAG
Source organism: Hydrangea macrophylla (assembly GCA_033977485.1). NCBI lineage: Eukaryota > Viridiplantae > Streptophyta > Magnoliopsida > Cornales > Hydrangeaceae > Hydrangea > Hydrangea macrophylla. Next base: position 35,391,628 of record CM066992.1, read on the forward strand.
AGGCCTTGAACGAGTCATCTCCTTAAGTTCTACAGGATCCTTTAAATTAGCCAAAGCGATATGGGCATCATTACTGATAATTGCCCCTTTTTTTCTAAAAATCCAAACCTTGGGAACACAAATTGACATCATTTACATCGCAGCCATTCCTCCCAAACAAGGAGGCATAACTTCGGTACTGTGTCCTAATCCAATGGTCTGAATCGGGACCTGAGAGGAGAGTAGCTGATACGACGCCACTTAGCTACGCCGTAGGATCGTGACACATGGTGATTAAGATGTAAAACATACTCTGCGTATGTATTCATGTTGACTAAGTCAAGGACCAAAGATGTAATACCCTGTATTTTGGAGTGTATATTACTAAATAAGACTTGGTATTTGTTCCTTTATAGTTGTAAGACCCTTCCCCTTTAGTTGGACAATTCTTAGTCCCAATCGATTGGGCAATGTCATGACCCATCCTGCCATGGGCAAAAATAGGGCATGTGGCATGCCACCGAGGCTTATCCAATTCATTTAAAGTAAATGCAGCATAAAAGAAACATAAATAAACTCTTTAAAACAAAGTACATTTTGGAAGAAAAAAACATTGAACTACGAGTCCGTAAAATGCATATCAATTTAAAAAGTTAATTACATTTCAAATTAACCAGATAAGTGTTATTAGGGACCCCAAAGGTACCCTAGAAGCATAATAGAACATTTCAATATTTTTCGAAAAAGGTACTTCCTTTGAAAAAACACCATTCATGGGCAGCCCATGAATAGATCACTTAGCCTATATAAATTTTTTTTTAAAATGTCACAAACACGACAAAACTCCACATACAAATTTCTAATTATTCTGAAATGTAACCAAAGGTATACAAACATATTAGACAGTATGTCTAACCTTTGAATGCATTAACGAAATAAGTTAAGGACTCGTATGGATCGAATCTCATAAATGTTACCACAAGTCACAAAACATGAATTCTGATCTTGTCACAATCAAGATATAAAAGTATACTTTACTTTCTAAGGATTTGTAGTGTGGAAGTAAAGGTTGAACCCGCAGAGATTGAATACTAGAACACTTTAATTTTAAAACCTAATTTAGCTAATTGAGAAAAAATCGGGTTGACTTGATTTTAATTTAACTAAGAACAATAAAATAAATCTAAACTATGAAAACAATTTAAAAATTATTTTTATAAATATGTTTAAGGAACCTAGGATTGCAAATCCACCACTAGCTTCATAATAAGGGTATTTATGAGTTCAATTAGCTTATTAAGTTGGATGATAGTGGGGAATTGTAGCTACAAGCCCAATTCATCCGTAGAAGATAACTATGGTTCAAGCACCAACATAATCCATCTTCAGTTATCATGAATTATTCCACACTAAACTAGGATTGTGGCATAATCCGTCTAACCTAGGCATGGACAATTCGGATACTTGATAGCACAATTCAATTAATCACCATTACATGTAAATAAACCATACAAGTATAGCAAATATAGATCATTGAGCACATCACATTCAAAATAGATCTAAGACAAGAATAGATTTTGAAAATAATGATTTAATCAATAGAAGTTCGATTTTATTATTAAAATCCTCTAAACATGTAATCATCATCCATACATAATAAATCTAAAAGAAAATCATAAAATACACCCTATTACTTGGCTAGGGCTTCATTGAAACCCTAGATCTAGGTTTAGTTGGCCATAGAATTGATGAACGGCAAGAGGTTGATTGGAGGAGGCCATGGAAATCCTTGATCTTCTTCTTCTTTTCCTTGGTTTTCTCTCTTCAATAGCTGAAAGTTTTGTTGTGTATGGATGTATCTAATGTTGTGTAATGATGAGTAACCACAAAATTGATTTAGAATAGGATTTATATAGAGTTTGGAAGGATTTAGGAAGCTTTCCCAAGCCAAATCGCATTAAAACTGCTATTTTTACGTTTGTGGGCGTATTCAGCCAATTTGGATCGCACAGGGCTCTTCAGGACCTCAAAATACGTGACTTTGACTTTTTCAACGGGTTGCTCCAGCGACCAGGCCATTTTCCAACTTTTCTCAGATTTTTCGCTGCTCTGCGCACCGATTCTAGAATTGCGATAACGTTTGACTCGGATCTCGTATTGACTCATTGTTTGCAGCCATGCGTCCGTAACTCGAAGATCTACATTTTATATCTCTAGAGAAATTTCTCAAATCTGAAGTATTCCTTGTCAAAAATGCGATTTTTCGAGGTTGTTACTGTATTCAGCTTTCACCGGAATCACCGTTTGAACCCAAAATGACTTCTAAAGGCATTAATCATTGGATTTTTGTGCATTTTCAAGTTAAAGCTCTAAAACCGACAAAATTTAGAATACTTATTAAAAACCAACTAATAACTACATGAAATGGGCTAACAAAGCATATTTTTAGGACTGTAAACGGAAACTATTCGTCACCGATCACACCCCCAAACCTACACTTTGCTAGTCCTCGAGTAAAAAGAACAGAAAAAAAAACTACTGCTACAAATACTACTCCATTTTTGCATGGATCATGATTGCATTTAACATATGCAACAAGCCTTTTAAACCTCTAGGTGTCCCTAGTCGAACGAGTGAAGTCTCGTGAGGGTTCTCGTCAACAAGTCACCCACAACCATCTTTATTAACTTATAAAAAGAAAATTTTAACTTATAACAAGAAAATTTTGTTTAAATTTTCAACATTCAAAAAGTTTTATTCAAAAGGAAAACAATGATATTCAATACTCCTTATCATAAAACGATGATTGAAATAGAATAACGAACAAGAAAAAAACAGAATCAAACGTCCACCTATATCATGAAAAACAATCCCAAGCACATGCATCGTGTAATTCAATAGAGTTTATCATAAAATTGCACGTGTGTGATGTGGAAGTCAAATGAACACACGCTTGTCATGAACTTGGAATATAATTCGGATAACCGTCTAACTATGTTTCGACTACGAATCTCACAATGTTAATTACACTCTAAAAATGAATCACTCATAAACAGATGTAATCTTTCCAGTATATGGAAGCAAAGGAAATATGTTTTCAAACTGAGCAATGCTCACATATGACTCAAAAAAGACGCATGACACCCAAGAATAGTAGTCTCATGAATAGGACGCCAACAGTCAAGAAAAATTAATCATTACCATGTTTTAATCCCCCTCCCATCGTTTTCATATCCAAACCATGTTTCCTAGGATCAAATAGGACTTTTCAAAGGTTATAACATGGCTCAGGAAATGAAAAAGGATAGAAAGGATTCATTAGGTAGTTTTCAGAATGGCATTGTAAGGCATATTCGATTTCTTTCATTCGTCTCTTCTACTAACTTTCATCTTTTCATTCTCCTCCTTTTAAAATTTCTTTTTTAATTTCTTTCCTCTTCTTTTTTTTTTCAACCCTTTTTTTTTCCCTTTCTTTTCGTTGCTTTCTGAATAATCAATCAATAAATAACAAGGCAACCACCCAAACATCATCTTATTATCTTCTTCTTCTCAAACAACACATCGCCTTACCACCACTAAAAGTTTATCACTCTTTCAGGGGTGAACTCCAAGTTAGCCAAATTGGAGCAAAAGATAATGGTAATTAAAGAAAAAGGATATTTTAACAGCTCAAAGTGGCAAACTAAGGAAATTTTATAATTTATCGGTCTATGGTAAACAAAGAGGGCCTATTATCATTTCCTATGGTCATATGGTTCTTCAATGTTTACGACGGAAGATTAATTAGTATGGTAACAAATATTTTAACTTGACTATCCACCAAAACAAGAATAATGAGGCTGAACAAGTAGATGCGTTATTTCAATGAAACTCGACAAACACAAAATGTTGTCATAAGCCTCTAAAAAGAAAAGATAGGCTCAAAAGCTCACCGGGTTTAGTCTCCATCTTGTGTTATCTAGAAATCCGAATCATATTACAATTCACATCAAACATGCATTCAAGCGACTAAGTGCAGTGCATAGGTTTATGTGCAAATCTGTGATATAAAATCACGATTCTAACGATACATATCCTAAAATGCTTCAACATGACATCAGCAAATGTTTAACCACATCTTCTCTTGTTTACCATTCGATAACAATCATAGTTACATAACAAGAAGTATCGAATCAAGATTGCAAAAATGTCAATAATATCGTTTATTTAAGCATAAGAATTGAAAATTTTTTTAAATTGTGCATAATAATGTGCATGTGAATGCATACCCCCAAACCAAAACCTTTCATTGTCCCCAATGAAACAATAAAATGAAAGAATGAGAGTACGTAAGGAAGGATCGACAATACCTCGATCTCAGCAATCACAAACAAGTGAACGTATATGAATCTGGAAGGAAAGTTCATAATCACCTGTTAATACTTGAGAACAAAAAAGAACGTACAAAAGAAAAAGAAATGGATATATATATATGTTTTATTTTTTATTTGTTTTTTTAATAGAAACTAAATGATAAGTAAAAGATGCAAAAAAAAATAATTAAAACAAGCATAAACGTACTATGAAAACAAAGAACTCGATCTAAAAGGAACCTATGTAAACAAACAGAAAATATAAACAGCTGACCAGGTTCGGGAGAAAAGGAGTAAGAAAACAAAGAGAAAAATCCAGAAAAACCCCCCCTCGCGCGAGCGAGCTTCGTGCGCGCGAGCCCCTCTGCAAGGGAATGCAGAGGCATATTTTATAAAACTTAAAAGAAAATCTCTAAGTCCAAGAATCACGCGAGCGGGCCGCACGAGCGAACCCCTCGCGCGCGCGATTCTAGGCCCGAGATGATACTGAGGCTATATATAAGAAACGTTAAAAATTTAACTCTAAGGGGCAAACTCGTGCGAGTTGGCCGCGCGCGCGATATGCTGTTTTGCTCTTTTTTTCACTTATTTTATGTCAAGAACTTTAAAATAACTTAACCCCGATCCCCAAACCTGTCCAAATTGACCAAATCTAACTCAAAACTGACCCAAAATGAACAAAAACAAGAGAAACAGACGAAATAAAGCTTGGGTTGCCTCCCAAGACGCGCTGTCTTTTACATCTTCAGCTAGACCATTCTAGTTCAAGACTCAAGGAGGTCATAAACCAGAGTTTGTACCCTTTAGGGCGTTAGGGAGATTTCGGTGGAAAGCCGAAACAAGGTCGCCATTCGTTAATTCATTTGACGAATCTCCTTTATCGTGTTCAAATCGATTCCTAACCTTTCGAGTAAATTCGACATTAGGGTCCATATTTTTCAAATTCATCCGCTCATTTTCCACTATATTATTCTCCTTACTCACCTTTATTACGTTATTAGGTTCATTCGTTCGCCTTACCTTACTCTCTGCCTCACATAGGTAATCATCATCCTTGGGAGGTTGATCAATAGCGTTGAAGACATTTAGTTTTAAGGTCATGTTCCCAAATGACACTTTCATTACCCCAGTTCGATAGTTGACACGAGCGTTAGCCGTAGCTAAGAATGGACGACCTAGGATGACAGGAGTGTATTTCCTAGCATCTAACACGGGTTCGGTGTCAAGAACCATGAAATCGACAGGATAATAACATTTATCAACTTTAACCAAAACGTCCTCGATGATTCCTCTAGGAATTTTAGCAAAATGATCCGCTAATTATATAGTAGCGGCCGTAGGTTTAAGTTCACCTAAACCTAGTTGTTTTTAGACGGAGTAAGGTACAAGATTCACACTCGCTCCTAAGTCAAGGAGAGCCCGATGAATGACAGTGTCACCTATGACACATGAAATTGTAGGTGTACCAGGATCCTTATACTTTGGAGGAGCATGTTGGAAAATTGAATTTACTTTTTCTGTGAGTAAGACCTTTTTCAGAATGTGACTGCGCAACTTGCGCTTTTGAGTACATGGATCTTTAAGACATTTAGCATGCGGGAATTTTCTTTATAGCATCAAGGAATGGAATATTTATTTTAACTTGTTTAAATACCTCGAGTATATCTTCATCTTTTGATGTTTTCTTTCAAAAATTTGACGGTTCGTCGACATTTGGTAGAAAAGCAAGTTTTAGAATATAAGTCGTCGGGGTTGTTACGTTTTCTTTCCTATTTCTACTCATTTCCCTACCCTTTTCTTTATTCGAGTTAATGTGTACCTCTTTTTCTCTAGCATTCAGAATTTTAACAATTTCCTCCTCATGAATAGTCGTCCTAGATGACACAGCATTCACTTGCTCATTCGTACCACACACCTCGTATTGTCCCTTAGGTTGTTGAATAGGTTGACTTGGCAACTTACTCTCGGTTAAACAATTTAGTGTATTAGCTATTTGTCCAACTTGGGATTCCAGCTTTGCGATGGATTATGTGTGAGAGTGTACTAACTGAATCACTGACCCAAAATTTTCAAGTGAGGCCAACACTTTCTCCTCAAATGCATTATTGCGTGGAGGTGGAGGAGGTAGAGGGTTGGGTTGTGTATGTCCATATTGTTGAAATTGGGGTCGGTACCTATTAGGAAAATTATTCGGTATAGGATTATAATTATTTCGTGGGAATTGTTGAATAGAGTTTATGTGTTGCTCTACGAATTCCAGAAATTGAGTCGCAGAAGGACATGCAAATATATTATGAGAAGGTTCGGAACATAATGCACATACTTCGTAAGAGGGTGCACTAGTCGTTTGGTTCATTATCTTAAGTCGGTCAAGTTTTTTAGATAGTTCTTGTATTTTGATTGACTGACTCGACTCGCCTCGAAATGCTCCTCTCGCTTGGGTTTAGGTGAAAGATATCCCTCAGGCCGAACTGACACAACTTGGTGAATCGAATTCTCGCTTAATGTTTCAAAAATCCTCTATACCTCGTCGGTGCTTTTGTGTAGGAAGGTACCTGCACAAACAGCATTGACGGTATTACGTATTGAGGGAACAAGTCCCTCGTAGAAGATCTGAACCAATTGCCACTTGGGAACCTGATGATGTGGGCAAGAGCGTACCAATTCTTTAAATTGCTCCCAAGTGTCATAAAGCGTTTCCCCATCTTGCATCACAAAGTTCGTTATTGATTTTCTTATCTGATCAGTTCTCGTGATGGGGAAAAACTTTTGTAAAAATGCAGTGTGTAAGGATTCCCATGTTTTAATAGTATTTGGCTCCAGAGATTGGAGCCAATATTTAGCTTTGTCTTTTAGAGAAAATGGGAAGAGCCGCAATTTTAACTCATCATCAGTTAGGTTTTGAAGTTTTAAAGTAGAGCATATATCTTGGAAATCCCCTAAGTGTTGATAATGGTCTTCTTTAATACGACCATGGAATGAGGGAAGTAAGGCGATGGTAGATGACTTTATCTCAAAGTGAAATGCCTTCACCTTCGGTAATTCTATGCTTGCCATTGGTCTAAAGGCCATAGGAATGAAATAATCTTTAAGCGGAGGAGGCGCGGGTATATTAGGATTATTTACATTATTTCTGTTGTTTCCTACGCCGGCCATTGGAATCGGTTCAATTTTAATGACACGTGGTTTCTTTAGTCTTTTTAGGATACTACATATTTCAGACTCAAACAACGATGACGGTTTCTGTGTCGAATCGTCGTCTAGCATCAACTGAGCTCTAGAAGCTTGAGTTGAGGACCTAATGACTCTAAGTGTACGCTCAAGTTCAAGATTAAGCAGATTTAATTTAGGTTTACTTGAACGGGTACCAAACATAAACTAAAAGAAAATAAACTAAAACAACAACTGACTCAACAAAAACGAAAATAACTACGCAAGTAATCAAGCACGCAAGCACACAGTACTACTATGATGCATATAACTATCCTTATGTAGTGATTCGCGTCAAAGCCCAATGCCCCAGGTTTCCTAGCTAATGCAGTGCTCAATCCACACCTAACCTAATGCAAGTAATTGCGTCTCAGCGCCCTGACTTACAGTGATTTGATGCCAAATTTAAAGGAAGCAATGCAAATTTATTTTATTTTATTTTAATTGCGTGAGCTCCTTTGGTGTGCTAAGCTTTTCCACTCTGACACGCTAGAATTTGATTACTTGAGAAACTATAAAACAAAAAGAGAAATTAGTAACTCAAAACAAAAACGGAAAAGAAGAAAAATAAAAACTAATCTAATATTTATGAATTAACTAAACTAAGATTCTAAAACTAAAGGTAGAAAATTGCAATCCCCGACAACGGCGCCAAAAATTGATCTTGTCACAATCAAGATATAAAGTATGCATTACTTTCTAAGGATTTGTAATGTGGAAGTAAAGGTTGAACCCACAGAGATTGAATTACTAGAACACTTTAATTTTAAAACCTATTTTAGCTAATTAAGAAAAACGGGTTTTGATTTTATTTTAATTTAACTAAGAACAATAAAATAAATCTAAACTATGAAAGCAATTTAAAAATTGTTTTTATAAATATGTTTAGGGAACCTAGGATTGCAAATCCACCACTAGCTTCATAATAAGGGTATTTATGAGTTCAATTAGCTTATCAAGTTAGATGACAGTGGGAAATTGTAGCAACAAGCCCAATTCCTCCGTCAAGAAGATAACTATGGCTCAAGTACCAACATAATCCATCTTCGGTTAGCACGAATTATTCCATACTAAACTAGGGTTGTGGCATAATCCGTCTAACCTAGGTATGGACTATTCGGATACTTGATAGCACAATTCAATTAAGCACCATTATATGTAAATAATTCATACAAGCATAGCAAATATATATCATTGAGCACATAACATTCAAAATAGATCTAAGACAAGATTAGATTTTGAAAGCAATGATTTAATCAATAGAAGTTCGATTTTATTATTAAAATCCTCTAAACATGTAATCATCATCCATACATAATAAATCTAAAAGAAAAGTATAAAATACACCCTATTACTTGGCTAGGGTTTCATTGAAACCCTAGACCTAGGTTTAGTTGGCCATAGAATTGATGAACGGCAAGAGGTTGATGGAGGAGGCCATGGAAATCCTTGATCTTCTTCTTTTTCTCCTTGAAACCCTAGACCTAGGTTTAGTTGGCCATAGAATTGATGAACGGCAAGAGGTTGATGGAGGAGGCCATGGAAATCCTTGATCTTCTTCTTTTTCTCCTTGCTTTTCTCTCTTCAATGGCTGAAAGTTTTGTTGTATATGGATGTATCTAATGTTGTATAATGATGTGTAATCACAAAATTGATTTAGAATAGGATTTATATAGAGTTTGGAAGGATTTAGGAAGCTTTCCTAAGCCAAATCGCACTAAAACTGCTATTTTTACGTTTTTGGACGTGTTATGCCAATTCGGATCGCACAAGGCTCTTCAGGACCATGAAATATGCGACTTTGACTTTTTCAACGGGTCGCTCACGTGGGTCGCGCCAGCGACCAAGCCATTTTCCAACTTTTCTTAGATTTTTTGCTGCTCTGCGCACTGACCGTAGTCTTTTGATAATGTTTGACTCGGACCTTATATTGACTCACCGTTTGTGGCTACGCGTCCGTAACTCGAAGATCTATATTTTTTATATTAGGAGAAATTTCTAAAATCTGAACTATTCCTTGTCAAAAATGCAATTGTTCGAGGCTGCTAGTGCATTCAGCTTTCACAGGAATCACCGTTTGAGCTCAAAATGACTTCCAAAGCTACTAATCATTGGATATTTGTGAATTTTCAAGTTAAAGATCCAAAACCTACAAAATTTAGAATACGTATTTAAAAAACAACTAATAACTACATGAAATGGGCTAACAAAGCATATTTTTGGAACTATAAACGGCAACTATTCGTCGCCGATCAAATTCAACTTGTTATTTTCCAAAACGTGAACTCAAGAGTTCCAATTCACTTCAACCCCGTTTCAAATGGTTTTCAAAAGAGTACACATCAAATCCATGATGTTTTCGAGCTTCTACGATTCAATTACAAGAATCTAGCCTTTCAAAACATTTGAATAATTCTAACGGCCTCATTCCTTGTGTTTCGTCTTTCGTTTCTACATACCTGCAATGGAGTAAATCTCCAGTGCTCAACTAGATGTTGAGTACACAATTCTAAACAAATTCATATATGATAATTCATGCTTCAAACATCTCAAAACATATCAAATAGTCTCTATGGAGAGATATACATATTCATCTGATATATCGACAAGTCCTAAGTCTTAAATCTCGATGTCAATGGCAAGTCTAAAGTCTATTAACCATTGTACCCAACTGCTCTGGCATGGCCAGTTCCCAAACCAAGTAAGTAGTCATCACTAAAATTCTTAAGTATTGAGAAGCTTACCCCAACATGAAATTATATTAATCTCCCTTGTGACCCACATAGACACATAGCATGCTCGCATAATCACATATACATGCTTTTCTTGCATATTCACGTGCATAATTAATGGGCCTAATTAATTCATTAATTTTGCCCGAATCCAAAACATCCCTTCCATACTCAACTAAATGGGAGGTGATATCCTTAAAAGTAGTGGGTGAGACCAAGTAGTCCTCAGATAGCCAGATGATCTATATTATGTCCTTATAAGCAGTGGACGGTCAAGTCCTTAAAAGCAGTGGGCGGGGATCACTATTAGGCATCGCTAAGTCATGGCAGTATACTAGTATACTATCATTCGAAACATTATATCCCTGACAAGCAATGGGTGGTAATGTCTTGACGTTAAGTTCATGACATGCGGTGAGCTGTGAGCTTGTGAATATGCTCTTAAAGTAGTGGACCGAATGATGGTATAACTATATAAGCTAAATTATTAAGTCTGATCTTTCAGTCAGAGTATATTGGTTATCGGTCTTAGGATAACCAGACATTAATTTGGTTACAATGAGATGGAATAAAGAAAAGATTGTATATATTAGAACTTAATTTATACCTCTTCATAACTTATTTATACTTCAGATAACTGGTACCTTGTTAGTTTCTATTCACTCAGCTCTCAGTAAGCTAATGGCTATTAATGCCTAGACATTCCCCGTCTAGACGATCCTATCCTTATTAATGCAGATGATGGAGCTTATGATGATGGCTACTACCCGTAGGGGGAATATGTAGAGGGTGGCCCCACTAATGACGGTTATGCCAAGGAAGACTAGGATGCTAACGACTACGTCTACGCCAGTTGAAGATCCAAAGATAGATATTAGTTTTATATTTCTATTTAAATTTTATAATTGGTACTTGGGCATATGTTGCCTCCAGACCTTTTATATTCCTTTTGCAAACTCTGATGTTGTAATAACTAGGACTTGTGTTTTATATATTCAGTTTGGTTTCATTATCATGTTCTTTACTTACAGTTGCTTAGAACTGCTTGGTGTGGACAATTTAGTGACTTTCACCTATCATTCCTTATGGACCCAGAAAGAAATTTATATTTTTTTCGATTTTTACTATTTTGGGGCATGAGAAGATTTTTGGATTTTTGGATTTTTGGTATCAAAGCCAGGTTTGATACTTTTGCTCACTAATTGTCCACACCATCTGATCCTAGCATTTTAGATGAGACATCCTTCTGATGATAGATAGTTTCATTTACAGGTTAGCATGGATCCAGACTTTTATAGGTTCATGGATGACCCTTACGAAGGATACATGATCCATGGGGATACCGTGGAGCCAACTAATCCTGAGCATTACCCAGAGTGTATATACCAGATAGCCAATCTTTATCTAGAGAAAGATATATGGAAGGCACTCTGTGTCAACGGACGAACTCACCTGACCCAAATGCATATGGATGCTTATCATTACGCAAGGACTGGTGAGGTGATTTATCACGAGATGGCTTGATTGATCCAGAGCAAGTTAGAGATGGATGCCATCGTGTTACAAGCTATTCTTAGAATACCCATTGCACCTGTACTAGTACCCGATACACCAGTTCTAAAGCCCTAGGATTAGCTTGATGATCCAAAGCCAATGCTGATTCAAGGTGATAAGGATCCAACAGAGGATCCAGAGCCAGAGGATGAGAACGATGAGGATATGGATAAGGATCCAGCAGAGGAGGAGTTGGTGGACAATAATGAGGAGCCAGAGGATGATCTGGAGGAGGACTTGGAATAGCCTGAGTATACAGTGAAGGAGAAGGCCAAGGAAGAACTAGAGGATCTAGAGTCGATAGGTATGGAAGCCATAGTAAACGAGGATGTTGCGATGGCCAAGGGAGACGAGGTTGTACAGAACGAAGAGCCAGATAAGGTAGTTGTGCCTAATATACCAGTTATGTCTGAGTTACCAGCGAGACCCATTGTACATATGGCAACCATGGCAAATATGGCAGTAGGATGGGTAGATGAGATGGCTGTTCAGCCAAGGGAATTTGTTGTAGAAGAGGCTGCATTAGTAGGGGCTATTGAAATAGTAGAGGGATTTACCGCGGTAGCCATCGATGTTTCCAATTAGGCAATGGCATACATGATAGAGGATGCTGACATAGAGATGGTTGAGGATTGGGATATCAGAGTTGTGGTTGGAGGACTTGCCGCACCTATTGAGGATGATCCACTTAAGGAGATGGATATTGTTTTAGAGGATGAGGTACTACCAGCTGGATCAGATGCTGATAATTTTTGAGTTGGGATCTGTAGTGTTTAGATTTTGTTAGTCTTTGATATGTTGTCCATTTGATTTTTGGGTGCTTGAGAGATAACTATTTGACCATAGCTTTTGATTAAATGATTACCACTAGTAGTAGCATTGTATAGGTAACCTTAGTACTATAGTAGTTTATGTCCTACACAGTACGTAGTTTGACTATTGTGTACTTAGCGACACATCTTTTGTTATATATATATATATGTGAGTAGTACTTTTAATATATCTGTGGTGTGATTGAGTTTGATATACACTAATTAATAGAACTGTTAGTTTATCCCGTCTATTGCGTCATCGCATTATCTTGATTTCATTTCTCTAAGAAGATTTTTAGCTAATCGATAGGTATTTCATAGGTACACATCACTAGAACACAATGGTTAGAGCTAAAAGGAATCCGCCATGACTAGGATCACCCATCCCAGAGGGTATGGATCCATCAGGTGTCTTTGAGGCATTCATGCAAAGAATAGAGCACATCAGGGACACTTACAATCATGTGACCCATCAATGACCTACCCAGTATCCCATTGTACTACCTCTACCATGACAAACTGGGGATAAGTTATTAGAATTTTTTTTGTAGATTACGTCTAGAAAAGTTCAATGGATTAACAGAGCCATGGAAAGTCGAGCAATGGCTATGAGAGATACAGCTTAGCGTTGAAGCCCTGGAGTGTAATGAGCAGGACAAGTGTCGTCTTGCTACGTTTTAGTTTAATTATCCCACTATAGACTGGTGGGAGGCTTAAAGAGCCACTTTTGGAGTAAAAGCTATAAGGGTGATGCTTGGGAGACATTCAATGGTAGATTTTTGGAGAAATACCGTCCAAAATATAAGAAGGATCAGCAGGAGAATAACTTTCTCAGCTTAGTTCAAGGAGGTTGGACTGTGAGAGTGTATACGACTTAATTCGAGTGATTTGGTCAAAAGAGAGGCAAGCTATTGCCGCGATTCATCAAACCCTTTGAAATCCTAGAGCGTGTTGGGAAGGTTGCTTACCGACTCGCATTGCAGCTGAAGATGTCAGGAGTACACAACATTTTTCACATCAGTATGCTAAAGAAGTGTGCTCACAACCCAGCACACGAGATCAACTTTGAAGACATTGAAGTCAATGATAACACCACGTTCAACAAAGGACCATTTTGAATCCTAGATCATAGGATCAAGAAGCTCAGGAACAAGGAGACTCAGTTAGTGAAGATTCAGTGAAAGCATCATGATAAAGGAGAAGGTTCATGGGAATTGGAGTTAGAGATGTGAGAGAAGTTTCCGTTTTTGTTTTAACCCTACTTATTTCCAATTTTGAGGACGAAATCTTTTTATAAGTGATGGATGATATAATATCCTGTATTTCAGAGTATACATTAATTAATAAGACTTAGTATTTGTTCCTGAATACTTGTATGACTCTTACTCTTCTATTGGATAAATCTTAGTCCTAATCGATTGCCCTTGTTTCCCAATCGATTGCCACTTTTTGAATACCAATCGATTGCCATATACTCTAATTGATTCCCATCCTGCCGACCTGAATCCACTAATGCCACTATCCCAATCAATTACCATTCTTTTTAATTGATTGCCATAAATATCTAAAGTCCATCGATTGCCACTGATCCGAATCGATTGCCATCTGCAGATCTTTGTTTTCAACTTTGCTTCATGTGTTGACATGTGGCACTCCTACCCTCTATATATATGAGCCCACTTTGTCCATTTGGACTTCTTTGGTAGTTCTTGAGAGAGAGAGAGAGAGAGAGAGAGAGACCATATATACACATATACACTCCCATATACATACATATATATGTATAAACACAATCATATACACTCTCTGGGCAGAGGAGAAGAAGAAGAAGAAGAAGAAGAAGAAGAAGAAGAAGAAGAAGAGGAAAGAAATGACCGAAGAAGAAAAAGAAGAAAAAGAACGATAGAAAGAATATAGAGAAAAAAAAGAGGAGGAGAGATAGAGCTCAAGCTTTCATGGCCAAACATATCCTCCACACTCAACTAAGTGAGTTTTAACTCACTTGGTCTCTTTATTTTATGTTTTACAAGTTTTAATGAACGTTGGATGTAGCTAATACGTCCCTTGGATGTTATTTTGACTGGATTATTTTCTCACTAGAGAGGACAAAATCCCAATCGATTGCCATCAGCCTGGACCCAATCAATTGGCATATGTTGACTTACAATCGAATGCCAAAGTTAGCACTTGATTGGTATTCTTTTGAATCCAATCGATTAGACTTTTCCCCAATTGATTATTATAGTTTTATCCCAGTTGATTGGTCCCTTGTCCCAATCGATTAGCAGTTGCAGAACATGGATTGTTCCTCTTGCTTATTATAAGGAAGGATTCGATTATTCCAACATCATTTCATGTATTCGGTATGCGACTATAGGGTGATATGGGATAATGTGATACCAAAGAACAGTATGTTTTCAATAATGGATTAACGTTATACCATTAGTTATTATGTCATTCATGTTTGAGTTTGATATCCGTTTCATTTCATTCAGAGTAGTCAGGCCACAATGGGAAGTCATGTATTAGTATTAGTATGGAATTTAGGTAGGTTTGATAAGTTCTGGGAATTTTGCTTGGGCAGACACTTGGTCATAGGTCCTTAAAAGCAGTGGGCAATGATATCCTAAAAAGTAGTGGGCTGGACCAAATAGTCCTAACATAGCCAGATAATCCCTATTATGTCCTTAAAAGCAGTGGGCGACCATATCCTTAAAAGTAGTGGGCGGGGATCACTGGTAGGCATCACTAAGTCATGGCGATAGACTGGTATGCTATCATTCGAAACGTTATATCCCTGATAAGCAGTGGGCGGTTATGTCCTTAATAGCAAAGGGATGAACTGACGTACAGTCCATAACATGCAGTGAGTTGTGAATATGCTCTTAAAGTGGTGGATGGAATGATGGTGTATCTATATAAGGAAAACGATTGAGTCTGATCTTTCAATTAGAGTATGTTGGTTATCGGTCTTAGGATAACAAGACGATAATGTTGGTTACAACGAGATGGAATAAAGAGAACATAGTATGTATTAGAACATAACTTATAATGCATCATAACTTACCTATACCTCAAATAACTGGTACCTTTGTTTCTATTTTCTTAGATCTCAGTAAGTTAACGATCATAATTGCTTGGACATTCCCTCCTAATGACAGTCATGCCAGGGAGGACTACGACACTGACGACTACATCTACGCCAGTTGAAGATCTAAAGATAGATATTAGTTTTATATTTCTTTTAAACTTTTATAATTGGTACCTGGACATATGTTGCTTCCAGACCTTTTATATTCCTATTGCAGACTCTAATGTTGTGATAACTAGGACTTGTGTTTTATATTTTCAGTTTGGTTTTATTATCATGTTCTTTACTTACTATTTCTTAGAACTGTATGGTGTGGACAATTGAGTGCATTCACCAGTCATTCCCTATGGACCCAAAAAGGAAAATTTATTTTTTTCTATTTTTGTTGTTCTGGGGCGTGACAAAAAAGGACTAGATCAAAGTGACCGTTAGGCCCACAACAATCAAACAACCCATCTTCCTGCTAAGTAGGGGTACATAGCCTACTACCAGAGAAGAGGGACACATGGTAGATGACAAAGTGGTCATCCCCAATGGGATGTAATAGGTGTCCAACCCGTAACACCCTGTATTTTTGTAATGTATTAATCATATATAAGATTCTACGTTACCTTGTCGATACTTAAACTTTCAATTCAATCAATCGAGCAAGTCTCAAACGAACGAGAGTTTCATTCTTCAATTGATCGAGCCCTATAGCGATCAAAACCCTACCGATATGAATTTATTACATGTCCCCTTTTTTAATCGATCAAATTGGCCTCAATCGATCGACCCAGGCCAATCTACTCTCACGCGATCGAAGTCGCTTTGATCAATCGAACATATCTGCAAATCTTATCCCAGTTTGTGCACTAGAATGCCACTTGCCCTTCCTTCTCTTCCTAGATATATGTTGTGATTGTGTGTGTGAGGTTTGTTTGGTTTAAAATTTTAGAGAGAGAGAGTATGTGTGTGTGTGTGTGTTTTTATATATATACACATTGATATACATACATATATACATATATATATATCTATATATATTACATCTAAGGAGAAGAAGAGGAGCTCAAGAAGGAGGAGAAGAAGAGAAAGAGAGGACAGAGAGAGAGAGAGAGAGAGAGACCAAGACAGAGGAGAGAAAGAGGAGGCCATTGGAGAGAGTGCCCAAGCTTGACGTTTGCCAAACATGACCCTTACGACGTTTGGTGAGTTCCAAAATCACTTAGTAGCGTAGATATAATGTTTTATGAGTTTTGGACGTAAAAGCATGACCCAAACACCCCTAACACTTTTAGACATTCACTGTCCAGAACTGCTAAAGAAGAAGACTTTCCAGTGATTGAAGTGGGTTCAATCGATCGAACCTTCAATCGATCGAAAAGACTCCGATCGCTTGAAGCTCATTTTGCTCAATTGATTGAACGCAGTTCAATCAATTGAACATAACAGAACATGGTTGTTTCTCTTGAGGTTATTAATTCATGATGCTTAGTCGTTTGATGTTATTTTATGCTTTCTATATTGCGATACTGTGGATTATGGGGATAATGGAATGCAATAATGAGATTGAGATAATCTGGTAAGCAACGTAGTCGGGTTCAGAATGTTAGTAATAATGTGATGCAATAATGAAATAATGTCTATAGTATGAGGTATAACGATTGGTAATGTTAGATGACATGGTATTGATTAAGTTAGTTGGATATCAGTTTCTCTCAGTGCAAGTATGTCAGTGTCAGGGATCGATCATGAGCACATCTGCCTGGGATGTGAGCATTATATATGGTACTCGTAAGAGTTCTTAAAAGAATAATTACAGTGAACAAGAGTACTAATTCGTATTGATTATGAATGGATGATACTCATGAGTGTTCTTAAAAGCAGTGAACAGTAAGAGTTCTTAAAATCGGTGAACTGGAGTATTGGTGTGTCCATAGACTTGCGATTATATTAAAGCAATGTATGGTGCTCGCAAGATGTGTCCATAGACCCGTAGTGTATCCATAGACCAGCGGTGAACAAGAGCACTCATATGTCAAAATGATAGAATCGCATCATCTCAGTCAATCGGGGTTGTGTGGACACACGGAATCGGTCGTCCACTCTTTCAATTTATTTGAAATTGTTTTGGAACAAAGAAAAGAAAAGAAAAAGAAGGTCTATTGAAAACAAATATAGAGTCGCCACTTGGTTTTTAAGGATTCAAGAAACCTAATTTGACTCACCCAAACAGATAAAGGGAACCGACCTTTCATAACCAAAGAACTTGGCTTGGGGTTTTGGTACGAGATAGGAAGGAGCCTTTGTCACGACTAAAACACCCTCAACTCACCTGTCTTTCAACGAGCCTCAATTAGCATCCAAATAATCATCTTATACTATGTTTGGTTCGACAATTAATACTATGATAGTACATTACATTTCATAAGAATATTAAAATGGAAGATCAAAAGATAAGATATCATTCATAAGATCTAAGCCAAATACCACACAATACAAAGGTGAAGGATCACACAAAAAAACCTAGGAAAAATTGTCTAATCACATATCAAGTAATCAAGTTTTTCTAGTCAAGAGGAGACATGAATTGTTCTTGAAACAAATAATCAAAGAAATCAAAATATGCTTAGCAAGCTAGAATGATGCATGTTAACCTTTGAGAAAAGAAGACCTCTCAATCCTCGGGACGGATGAGAAAGGAGATTAGATCGAGGGGAAGATGAACGTAATCTTCTTAGATTAAGAGTCACAAAAACTCCAAATCTTGCATGGATGCAATGTATGATCCTAGAATGTGCAAAGGTTATAGTGTGTTTGTGTACCTGGACTTTCTAAAGTGACTTAGAAGTCTAAAATATGCATGAATGCATGAAGGAAAACATCAAGAAATATTTAAAAATGTAGTATGGACTACTTCCGAAGATATGAACTAATTTGGAGTGCATATAAGCATCAAATCAAATGATGGAAGTAAAAGTATATTTGCAGTGAATAGCGGACAGAACAGTGAGTTAATCTTGTGAAAATGGAATAGTGGGGCTAGAAATGTTTTTAGTTCATGATTTTTTATGGAGATCATCTTTATTGTGTCTAGAACACATATCAAAAGGCCAATCTTCAATAAATATTACACATTGAGAGAAATCATATAAACAATAGAGGTTACTCAGAAATAGAGTCCGTACTATCGACTGAAATGTTAAAAAACCTTAGAAAATGAAAACAAATCATCTAGAGGCCCATATTATATAGAAAGTTCCCTAAGACACTGAAGTTCAGAGGAAAAATGAGTTGGGACCACTCCTTTTGGAAAAGGTTTCTGAAAGACAAGTTGAATGTCAACCTAGCTGTTGTGACAGCAAAAGCATAATGTATGGAAGGAATGTTTGGGTCAAAATGGAACCATTCCAAGTGTTTCCAAGACAAACCAAAAATCATGGGTGTTCTCCAACAAGTAAGGAAGACTTTCCAAGTGGTCTTGTATTCATATTTTGAGTATTGAACTCAGATAATTCTTTGAAGTTAAGTAGCTCACTGTTTTGAATATTTTTGAGAAAACAAAGTTTATTCCTCGGAATCCAAATATTGGGGGTTTTAGAAGGGCTTTGAAATAGGGGTTTTGAAAGTATATTTTCAACACTTAAAGAGGATTTAAACCACTTGTAATATCAACCTCTAATTCATTTAGAGAACCTTCAAGATTATTTGAAAGCTTTGTTTTATTATGGAAATAACCTCAAGAATACATAGGAATGCATTGGGGTTATAATCATTATCTATCAAACATGTTTTTGAGGTCAAGAGCTACTATCCATTAGTATTCACTCACCTCAAACTTCATGTCATCATCTAGATGATGATGAACTAGTAAGTAAATAAGAAAGAACAAAAGAAATGGGATAAGAGGAAATAAACAAATATATGAACAAGCAAGTAGATAGCAATCAATAGATGATATTCATGATGATTTTAGACTTGTAGCTTGATGTCTCACTCATATATGGTGACTTTGGACATGGAAGAAGCTTCCTATCTTATAAATTCTCACAAAAATGGTGGGTGGGTGGATGTATTGAATGTGAAGTAAATGGAAGTAATGAAGTAAAAAAAACAAATTTTGGAACTCACTTTCTAGTTGAAAATCAAAGAATGAAGCTTCTTTTCTCTCTATTCTAACCTTATCTCTGCAACTTTCTCTCTAAAACATTTCTAAGCTTTCATTTGTCATCCCTAAATGAGAAGTCAAGGGAGGTTTATATAGGCCGATTTGGAGTGGTTTTGGGATTTAAAAAGTGCTCCCATTGGCTCCAAATGTTTGTGAACAAGGAAATACGTCATTTTGGTTTTCAATTAATAAAAATAGACCTCCAAAATAAATTACAAAAATGGACATTTCTAGGGAAGAGTGCCACGGAGGCACTGGGCCAGTGCCGCAGTGGCAATGGGTCAGTGCCCCAATAGGACTGCTCCTCCAACGTCCGGATAATGCCGTTTATAGCCCGCCTAAGGTTTCGGTATCGCGAAAAGGTCCTATTTCGTCCAAAATTCACAAAAAATACGTATGAATTCCAAATTGAGCTTGTGATATACCGTTAGAAAGGTAATGGAATCTACCTTACATAAAAAAAAGTTTGAAGCCAGGTCATTTTGAAAAGTTTTGCAGTATTCACAATAAAAGCTAATTTGATCGTCTCTTTCACCTTCGGAAATTTATAGTAAATTCGTTTTAAATCCAGAAATTAAGTGCGATATATTGTTGGAAAGATATTGACCTCTAGTATCCATGAAAAATATTTGAAAAATGATACGGCACTCCGGTTTCAAAGTCAACTTTTAGGTTAAATCAGTCAAACTTGGGATATTCAAGAAGTTCTGGGAACCTCTGGGAGCTCCCAGGAGCTGACATTTTAGTCTGATTTTCTTTTAAAACTCATTTTAATACTTTTCACATGATCTAGTATGATCTCAGAACTTTCTGGAGAATTTTGATGATTTTGGTCAAACCCTAGTCAAACTTGGGTCAAACCGGTCAACGGGGACTTTTCGGGAACTTCCGAAACTTCCAGGGATCTCTGGGAGCTGATGATTTTACCCAATTTTGCTTTGAAACTTATTTTATTGCTTTTCTTATAATGTAGTATGTTTCTAGAACTTTTAGTCCAAATCTGGGAGTGCTTGGGCTTTCAGGAGTATTTTGGTCATTCTGAGCATTTCGAGAGATAGAACCAACTTCTAGGAGTCCTTTTTGAGTCTTTTTCGATCATTGTGAACCACCAAGCTATGGGTCTCCTAAATCTGATAGGCAACAAAATGGGGTGTCTATAGTTTGCCCCTTTTTGACATGAACTTGTGAGGCAACGTATGTCGCAAGCGAGTGCCAAAGCTTCGAAGAGACAGGTCTTTTGGAGGCTATTGATTTAGGATAAAAGCATTGCAAAAGATGGAATGATAGAAATAAGAATGCTGAGACTGGTGCTGGTCGTGCTCTGCGTGAGCTGCCTATGTATCCCTGGGGTAATTAGATCGGGACGTAGTTCGAGGCACAAAGGAACAAATCACCTATGCACAATAAGACAGGCAGACGCTATGCTGTGAGGATGATATGTAGTGTATGGACGTGATATAAATTGTGTCACGAGTCCTATCATGTCTAGTGTTCTAATCTTCGTATGAGCTGGTTTTGTGTGGTGTGCCACTCCGAGTGGGCTTGTATTATGTTAGTGTTCACTCTAATGCAGTGGTTGATCCTGATAAGGAAACTAGGGTGTTGAAGACTCTGAGTCTCGAGGGCAAACTACTTGAATTTCAGGACGTGCATTTTACGAATAGAATTGGATGTGAGGTCCTTGAGGTTGATAACTAAAGGTAATTGATGGACACAAAAGTCCTGGATACCAAGCGATGGATGAAAATGTTCAAGATAACCGATAGGAAAAGGTTTTCGCGATAACTGATAGCCGAGAAAGCTCTCGATAGTCGGTAAGTGAGGAAGCTTACGATGACTGATTTGGTGAGAAAGTTTTATGATAAGTGAGGAGACTTATGATGACTGATTTGATGAGAAAGTTTATGATAAATGAGGAGGCTCATAGTAAGTGAGGTAGCTCACAATAACTGACAGGTGAGATAACCAGATTGAGGAAGCTCACGATACGTGAGGAAGCTTATGATAACCAATGGGTGAGGAAGCTCACGGTAGCTGACAAGTGAGGAAGCTCACGGCAATTGATAGATGAAGAAGCTTATCAACGGACGCAGGGTCGTAAAAGTTGGTTCTAATTTTCCATTATCTTTTGCTAGCGATATTAGGAGATTCTTTCTAAGAACCCCTCTTAACTTCTGACCGAGAACCAGGATCCATCACTGAATCTCTCACGATTGATCAAATCTTGCAATGCTCAATCCAAGAGAGTCGGTTAGGGCCTCTGGGAGCTGATATGTTTCTAAATTTGTCCTCAGGGGATGGCGTAGGACTCTTTTTGAGAATCTCTCTTAATTTATGACCGAGAACCAAGATTCATAACTGAATCTCTCGCGGTTGATCAAATCTTGTAATATTCAATCCGAGAGAGCCGGTAGGGCCTCCGGGATCTGATATATTTTAAAATTTTCCCTCAGGGGATGGTGTAGGACTCTTTAAGAGAATTTCTCTTAACTATTTTCCTTTATATTTTGACCGAGAACCAGGATCCGTTAGTGAAACTTTCATAGTTGATCAAATTTTGCGACGGTTGATCCGAAAAGACTAATCTGGACTCTCGAGAGCCAATTTCTTCCAATCTTTGCTAGCTAGGGATAGCCCTTACAACTTTTGGATTTTTAAGGGTAGAACCTTGTAAATCTTGACTAAAACAGGCCACTGGGGCTAATCGGGGCCAGAAATGGGCTGAAAAAGGCCAAAATGGGCTGAAACAAAGTAAAACAGAGTGAAGCAGGGCCCACAGGGAGCAGTGCTGTGGTGGCACTAGGCCACTGCCACTACGATAGTTGGCCAGTGCTACGGCGGCACTAGGTGGCCGGACTCTATGTTTGTATATTTTGGGTTTTTTAAGCTCTAAATACTTATTTTTGGCCATTTTAAGGTGTTTTTGGAGCCAAAATTCGTCAAAACGCAGCTTGTGCACACTCAGATGAGTAATCTTTCCCCATGATTGGAATTTCAATTGGTGTTTTAGCTTCCTCTAATTTTCAAGAAGAAGGTTCAGCTTTAACTTCCATTTTCCTTATAGATCTATGGCTTCAAGCTCAGGGAGGCTTTCTAAGAAGGCCAAGGAATGGGTAAGGGTCAAGAGCCAACCCCCAGAGTTGATTTTGCATGACCCTCAACATCAGCTTTCGGCCGCGACTCTAGCGAGTCAAGTATGTGAATCTTTCGGTAGTTCAAGACTATTTGTGTGCATTGTGCTAGTTTTGTAAACTGTAGTGTGCTCCTAGATGTCATTGGAAGTTTGTTTTGTGCTTATTTGTTGATTTTGTGAAGTTAGACTTTGGGTCGTGAATAGTGACTTTGTGCCTGGTTTTGTTGTCCTTGATGTGTGTAGGTGCCTGAGGTGACCTTGAAGGGCCACAGTAGTCTCGCCCATGCTTTTCTATGGTATACCTAGCTTTCGCCTATCGTACAGTAGATGGTAGATGATGCCAGGTTTGGTGGCTTTGTCCGACTGATTTCAAAAAGTACCAATAACTTGACCCACTTCTACGCTCTAGTAGAGATATGGTGGGATATGACAAATACTTTCCATCTGCTGTTCGGTGAAATGACGATGACGCCCTTTGACTTTTCCATGATTACCAGTTTGAGAGTTGGCGGGAAGCGCCTGACCCTGGATTATTTTTATAAGATCGATCCTGAAGCTGTTAAGATGCTAATTGGGGATATTCCTCCTAATCTGGAGGGGCATCGGTTCCCTTGCGACTAGCTTTATCGGGCTTATGGTAGGGGAGGACACACTCTCAATGGCCGACAGCTATTATAGGCCTTCCTTTTTTATGTTCTTGGCTGCTCAATTTTTGCGACACGAAATGACCAAGTGAGCCGGAGGCTTTTCACCTGCTTGGCGACTATTGACGAGATTCCTTCTTATGACTAGGGCATTGCTGCCCTGGCCCATCTTTATAAGCACATAGGTGAGATTTCTCACGGCAGTATCAAATCCACTAGAGGGTTCTGGCGAGCTTGGGAGGTATGTTCTGTGACTTTTCCTTTTCTTTTGGCCCCTTTTTGTTCCTGTTTTTTGACTTTTCCTTTCTGTACAGCTCTGGAGCTTTGAGTGCCTGAAAATGTTGGCTCCTACCCCTGTCGACGAGTCAGGTGAAGATGAGGATGGCATGGCTCCTGTGTCTCTATTCCCTCGGGGCTTGAGATGGAGGAGGGATATTATTGGGGTCAAAAGCGGGGCCCATCGAATTATCCTCTTGAGAAATTTCTGATCCTAGCTGACGGTCACCAGTGTTGATTAGACACCTTGGGAGCATGTTTCCTATGCTGGCCCAGAGGAGATACAGGCAGTCATGCCTCTTGGTTCTTGCCAACTTCTGATGGAGAGTACCGAATGTAGGCAGTGGTATCTTGGCGACCGATGTGTCGGTAGGTAATTGGCGGTCCAAGGTACCGCACTCCTCATACTCCTCCCGTAATGGATCCTGAAGACCTTTCTGGTGCTAGTTTGCTGGTGGCTTTGGCCGGTACTGATGCTTGGAACGATTTTTGTTCTGAGACTGGCTATGAGATCTACCGTGGCCGATTCCTGATGCCCAACATCTCACTTCTGGATGTGAGTTTCTTTTATGTTTTTGTCTCCATTCGTCACTTATGTTTTTGGACTCATCTTTTCCTAACTTGTCTTGTGCCTGCAGCTTCATGAGATGTGTAGGAGACAGGCTCCCCCAGCTTCTGATCCTATCCCTCCTTGGGATTGGACCGTCAATGTTTTGGGTGCCGATGGCTCTCCGCTGGTCATGGAGGTGCCACGAGTCACGTGCGGGTACGCCTAAGCCACCAGCAGGCGTCCTTAACATGGTCATGCCTTGGCAGCTAGCCTACGGTCTTTGGTTCTCACGCGAGACCACCGGGTACATCTCTAATTTTTGTGCTCCTTAAGGTTATAAAGCTCTAAACCTATATTTTACCCTTGACAAATGATGGTATGTGGCAGTTCGCCACCAGTCAGATGGCATCCTTGGTAAGTTTCTGAATCCACTCTATTTTTTTGTACTTTTACTGCTTCCAGACCGATTGACATTATTCTACGTGTGTAGTGTCACAGAGGTGGTGCTGGCTCGTCGAGGACTAGGCCAAGGTGCAGGGGTGGCGGGAGGAGGCCATCGCCTACGTACACTTCGAGTGGCCCGACAGAGGACGAAGAAGAGGACTAAGGCCTCCTAAGCGGGGACTTTTGTTTTGTCTCCATTTCATGTTTTCGATTGGGTTGTACTAGTGAATGATGGTCAATGTGTAGAATGATGTGTAAGATGATGTGTAGGATGATTTGTCACCTTTGACAGAGTATTATGATGTTTTGTCTTTTAGGCCGGATATCTTCTAGTTTGAAGGCGTGATTGTGTGCTTGTTTTAGTTGGTGATCATGTGACGTTATATGTGCATTATGATTCTGTGATTATTGATGCTACTGCGATGAGCAGTCTTATGATAGTGAGTGTGTTTGCCTTGCATGTGGGATAGTCCGTGAAATGGGGAGGTGCTGCCAAAATTTTGAATTTTTGCTCGAGTTGCAGCAGAAAATATGGCATTGTATGATCCTACTCAACTCACAGCTTGGCTGAACATCACAGATGGCGTGGAACGGATCAACCTTTTCAGTTACAGCTTAACCAAACTTTTCTCCCTTCGCTAGATGGCCTTGAATGCCGAGTTCATGCGTGCTGCTATTGCCCACTGGGACCCGGTATATCATGTCTTCAATTTCAACGACCTAGAGATATGCCCCCTGTTTGAGGAGTTCTGTGCTATCCTTGGTTTCAATCCGGATTCTGACTTGATCCTTCATTCTGCTGATACTCCCAGTCCCACGTGAGGCTTGGCTGAATACCTGAACTATTTCACTGTTATCTCCCGTCGACTAATTCATGGAGAGGTTCTCAACATTGCTTCCATCATTGCCCGGTATGCTAGTCCTAGAAATCCCAGCATATATGATGCTACCCGTGGGGCTGCTCTGATATTGTGCTTGACTTTGCACTTCCTGTTCTCAAGTACTTCTAGTGACTTAGTACATGTGTGCCTTGGGCTGAAATTGAGTAAGGACCCCATGGGCATTGTTCTAGCTGAAACCCTAGATGGTTTGGATAATGCTTTCAACCAAGGAACTCTTCTTCTTTCTAGAGCGCCTTTGGTGCTACAGGCTTGGCTCTATGAGCGCCTTCAGTTATGGACAGGTAGTGTGCCTCTAGTTTACTTCTGCAGGGCCATGCTTTATCCCTACTATACTTTTGCCTAGTGGGTTAGCCTGATGGGTGCTCTTTCTGAGGTAGAAATTCGCTGGATTGTGGGGCGTTGGGGCCTTCACGCTATTACCACAAGCCTTGGGGATCACCCAAGAGTGTGGTTGATGGGTCTGAGAGAGACTTCTTTTTTATCATCCTTGCCGATTGGCCAGGCAGTATGGACAAGTTCAAGAGGTCCCCCGGGGATTTACTGAGAGGGTCTTTGCTTCCAGAGTCAGGGCTGCCACTATTGCTGCTTTTATCAGTGGCTGGGCCTACTGAGTAAAAGCCAATTTCTAAAGACCTTTGAAGAAATAAAGACACAAAATAAAACTAGACTCGACTGATTCTGCTTCTTCCTCCAAGTGTCTTTAATATTTGTGATTTCTTTCTGAAAGAACTTTAATGTTTTCATTTATTCCTGCTTATGTAATATTAGAAGTTTGTTTATTGGAGAACCTTGGTTACTTTTGAGAACCTTATTTGATGCATTTGGCTTTCTGAAAACATTTGTAGTATGATTTTAGTCAGATGTTTGCTTTTGGTACTTGCTTGGGCATGCTGGGGCGATTAGAGGAAAACGAGGCGGGTAGCCGAAGTTTGCCCCTAGTTTGGGACATGGGTGGTGGTAAGGCAAACGAGGTAGGTGACCGAAGTTTGCCCCTAGTTTAGAAGAGATTTAGGCAAACGAGGCGGGTGGCCGAAGTTTACCCCTAGTGTGAAGTGTGGATTCTGGGTTATGGTAGGGACTGCAACTTTATTCTCTCATATGCTCATAATTTTTGCCTGGGCTCTGATGGAGTAACCTAGCGAGCTATTTTCTCTCTTTTGTTATTGCTCACTTTGGATTTAGCTCTAATTTTTGCCTAGGGGTCCTTTCGAATTTTTGACCTAGCGAGCCACCCTCCTTTTCTTTTTCTAAAAAAGTCTGCCTACGTATCCCTGAGTGGAAATTAGGTCCAGTGTAGTTTGGGCCACGGTAAGAAAGAAGTGGGTCATTTTTAGGTAGGTGGAACGACCGAACCGATGCGATTGCCTACGTTCCCCGAGTGGGAATCAGGTCGATCGTAGTTCAAGTAAGGCTTGAAAGGAATTGGTAAAAAGGTCAAGCATTGTACTTTTTGAGGTGATCCATATTGATTGGTTCTTTGAATTCGACACCATTGAGGTCTATGAGATAGGTCGCTCCTTCAGAAAGGATAGTTTTGACGATGTAAGGGCCAACCCATTTAGGTTTAAACTTCCCACGAGGATCAAAGATCGGAGCTCGTAGTTCCTTCAGGACAAGGTCACCCTTGACAATATTCCTAGGACGAACTTTCTTTTTAAAAGCACGGGCTATCCTCTTTTGATAGATTCAGACGTGGTTGACTGTCGCTAGGTGCTTTTCATCTATGAGAGCCAATTCTTCGTACCTTTCCCTTAACCATTCAGATTCTGAAATTTCAGATTCCGCCATCACATGCAAGGATGGTAGTTCTATCTCGACTGGAAGTACTGCTTCCACGCCATATACTAGTGAATAAGGAGTTGCTCCTGTAGACGTCCTTATCGATATTCTGTATCCCCAAAGCGCAATGGTAGTTTCTCGTGCCAGTCTTTGTAACTATCGGCCGATTTTTGCAGTATGGCCTTGACATTCTTGTTTGCAGCTTCGATTGCCCCATTGGTTTGTGGCCTGTATGGTGACGACTTATGGTAAGTGATTTTGTATTCCTCAAACAGATTCCTGACCTCTGCTTGAAATGACTTCTGTTGTCTGAAATAATCTCATGGGAGACTCCATAGTGGCAAATGAGATTTCTCTTGATGAACTTGACCACTTCCTTGGCCCCCAACTTAGTGTAGGATTTAGCCTCTACCAACTTTGTGAAATAATCGATGGCCACCAAAATGTATCTATTCCCATTCGAGGCTTTTGGAACAATTTCGCTAATGATATCGATTCCCAAGTTGAGAATGGCCATAGGGAGGTCATACTATAGAGTAGAGATGGCGGTACATGCATCATGTTCGCATGGATCAGCCATTTGTGGCACCTTCTCATGTATTCACAACAGTTTTTTTCCAATGTTGTCCAATAGTACCCTTATCTTACGATCTTCTTGGCCAGCATGTGACCGTTCATCATCCTTCTGGCGCTCTTCTCGAACAATCAAGTCAGGTTGTGACCATTGTACCCTTTCTTTAACAATTTTCCTCCGCAGATGATGAACTGTGCAGCGAACCTTCGAATCACTCTTTTGTCCTTCTTAGAAGAATCTTGGGGATACACTCCTTTTTCTATAAAGTTCCAGACATCTTGATACCATGGTGTTTCATTCTCTTCTTCTTCGAATGCAACGATCATGCTAAATGACAGTTCGTATCTTTGCTCGATTACTAGAGGCATCATCTTGACTCCCACGGGGATTTTGATCATGGAGTCTAGGGTAGCCAATGAATCTACTAACTGGTTCTCTTCCTTGGGCAGGTAGAAGAATGTCACATTCTTGAACTATTTCTTGAGTCCATCGAGATGGTCATGATAGGGCTTCAACATTTCTTCTTACACCTTCCAGTCTCCTCTGGCTTGTGATACAATGAGCTTTGAATCTCCGAAGACATCCAATTTCTGAACTTTTAATTCTATGGCCACTTCCATCCCCAAAATGTACACCTCCTATTCAGCAGTGTTGTTGGTGGAGTTATAATTGAGCTTGACTGCCAGTGGGGTGTGGTCCCCATTTGGTGATACCAGAATCATTCCTACTCCATAGCCTTTCATGTTGGCTGCCCCCATCAAAGTACAACTACCACTGTTCTTCTTTGATTTCTATGATATTCTCGTCTGGGAACGGGAAATCTCCATTCTCTTCGGAATCAACAGCGTGTTTCGCAAGATGCTCAGCTATAGTTCTCCCTTTTACTGATTTGCTTATTACATATTTGATATCGAATTCAGATAGTAGAAGTAGCCAATGAGATATACAACCAATCAGGGCAGGTTTTTCGAGGAGGTATTTTAGAGGATCCATGCAGGATATGAGCACAATTGGAAAGGCTAGCATGTAGTGCCTTAATCGGCGGGTGCACCAGACTAAGGCCCAACATGTTTTTTTTAGGGCAGAGTAATTAAGCTCATACCCAGTCATCCTCTTGCTAAGGTAGTATATAGCTTTTTCAGAGTGGCTCTCTTCTCCTTCTTAGGCTAGCATACAACCCATGGCATTTTTTGGAGACAGATAGGTAAAGGAATAAGGGCTTGTGAGGAGTGGGTGGTGAAAGAACTGGCGGATTTTGAAGGTAGGCTTTTATTTTGTCGAATGCGGCTTGACATTGGTCATCCCATTGGAACTTCTATCCTTTCCTCAGCAATCGGAACAAAGGATCACATGTGGTCATGAGCTTCGAGATAAAGCGACTAATGAATTGAATCCTCCTGAGGAATCCTCTTACTTCTTTTTCATTCTGCAGTGCTGCCATTTCTAGAATTGCCCTAATTTTAGAAGGGTCGACCCCTATCCCCCTCTGTGTGCTGAGAAAACCTAAGAGCTTTCCAGAAGTTACACCAAAAGTGCATTTCTTTGAATTCAGCCTCATCTTGTACTTGCGCAATCTTTCGAAAAACTTCTCCAATGCCACTAAGTGTCCCTCTCTATCCTTGGATTTCACGATCATGTCATCCATGTATACCTCTACTTCCTTGTGAATCATGTTATGTAACAGAGTGGTGGCAGCCCTTTGGTAGATTGCTCCAGCGTTCTTGAGTCTAAAACTGATTACTCGATATCAGTAGGTCCCCCATGGTGTGGTGAATGTCGTATTCTCTTGATCTTCCAATGCCATTAGAATCTAATTGTACCCTGAGAAACCATCCATTAATGATAGTAGCTCATGTTCTATAATGTTATCTACCAAAACATCAATGTGGGGAAGCAGGAAGTCATCCTTTGGACTGGCTTTGTTTAGATCATGGAAGTTGACGCACATGCGAACTTTTTCATCCTTCTTGGGGATCGGCACAATGTTAGCAACCCATTCTGGATATCTGTAACAATGATGAACCCTGCCTTGAATTGTTTTTCTACTTATTCTTTGACCTTCAGTGCCCATTCCAGTCTTATGCGCCTCAGTTTTTGCTTGGCAAGTTTAGAATTGGGGAGGAGAGGAATATGATGTTGGACAATGTCGGGATCAACCCCAGGCATGTCCTCGTAAGACCGAGCAAAAACATCTTTGAATTCTTTTAGCAAGAGAGTCAATTGTTCTTTTTCTTCTTTATTAAGCGTTGAACCAATTTGCACAATTTGTGGATTATCTTTTTCACCTAGGTTAATCGATAAAGTATCTTCGATTATTTCACAAGCATGTGGTTTTTCAATTAGTTGCTTAAGTTCAATTGGGAGATCCTCGAAGGGATCTGTGCATTCACAAGTATTAGACACAGAGGAATAAGTAGAACTGTCTTTCATTTCATTCATAACAGGTGGAGTGATTACATCAGACAGTGGTGGGCTCACAGCAGCCGACTTTGGTACAGACTCGATAATTGGAAATACAGACTCCGGGGGAACAGGGGATAGGGAGACACAGACAGATGACTCTATAGTCTGGTTGCTTAGACCCTCCTCAGTCAGCGTGATCTGATCATCTTGGCTCTTGGCCCTCTTTCCTTCCTTCTCTTTAGCACATTCTTCCCACATTTCCTTAATAGCTTCAGTGTCCAGATACTTCAACCAATCTTCCTTTGGGGCTTTCACAATTTATTTTGGATATAACCGATCTTGATAGGGAGGCCTTTCACAATCAGCAAAGATTTCAAGTCCGGAGTGCCTTTTTCCGGTACTCTGATGAATTCAAGGTTCAGCGAACCCAAAATAGGGGAAGTCATCCCCTTCCTTGATGAACTAGCCATTTAACGTCTTGCGGTACGGTGGGAGACTCCTAACCCTCTTCTTCCAGGGCTTTTACAGCTCCAGATCTTTCTCAGTGGGGTTGTACCCTAATCCAAAAGTTCCTTTTTGTCCTTTGATTTGAGGGAACTTGTGGATCCCTTGTTGACGTCGGCCTAATCCTATTCCAGGGAAGTACTTTATTTTGTGTACGATATTGATGACCGCAGAGTGGATCTCAGGGAACCTATTTTCATCCTCGATCATGTGGACCTCTTCCATGAAGAATCCTCCAATTTCCCATTCTTCTAGTTCGGGTATTTGGATTTCGAAGACGGGAGCGTAGCTTGGGAAGGCTTCATTTCCCCAACTATTGTCGAAGATGATTTTCACCTTTTTCTTATGAATGTACTTGATCATTAGGTGCACAGTGGATGATAGCGCTTTGTTGACATGCAACCAGGGCCTCCCAATCAATAAATTGAATGAGGCAGGTATATCCATGACTTGGAAGAGTTGAGTGCAAACCAAAGACCCTAATTAGATTTGGAGATAAATAGTCCCCATCACAGTTCTCTTGGTGTTATCATAGGCCCTCACAGATTGCACGAATGGAGTAATGTCTAGGATGTTGACCCCCAAGGCAGTGGCAGTTCTTAGAGCACAAACATTTAAGGCGGAGCCCGTATCGACTAGACAGAATGGCACTTGCTGCCCCTTGCACCCAACAGTGATGTGCAAAGCTTTGTTATGTGCAGATCCTTTCGGTGTCAAATCCTTTCTCGACGGTGACAGGCTATGGAGGCTGATAATGATGGCCCAACCTAGTCAGATGATCAATCTCAGCAGGAGTATGTCCTTCTACAGTCCCATCTTCTTTGAACCAATCGCAATCCGTTCCCATAAATGGTTTCTCTGGCTCGTTCCAGATGGAGGCATCACTTTCTTTGTTGGGATCATACCATTTGAGGTCTACCTCCCCTAGGTCATGTTCTTCCAAAAAGAACATACTTTGTTCATCATCTAGTTGCTGCTGCCATTCATCATCCTCCCCTTCGATCAAGTGAATTCCCTTAAACTCCAAGATGTCAATGAGGGGTGAGGGGTGTCCTAAGGAGGTGATATAGGCGATGGAGTTGAAGGATACGGGGTCGGATTCGATGAGACTGTTATTTTGGTGATTTGGCAGGGGCTTTTGGGTGACATGGGTCTGTTTTGGTGGTGGCTCAATGATATTCTGGTCAATAAGGTCTTGGATGTCATGGCGGAAGAGCATGCAATCATCGGTATTGTGGCCAAGGGTTTGATGGCAGGTGCAATGTTTGGACATGTCACAGCTTGGTGGTGGCGGGGTATTTTGAGGTTGGAGCAATTGGAGGTGGCCCTTTTTGAGGAGACGGTCTAAGGCTGAGGACAGGAAGATCTCTAGCTTGGCGAAATTGCAAGGAGGCTTTTTCTAGAAAGGGCGATTGGGTGAGTTTGCTTGGTTAGAGGGTTGGTACGGCCTAGGAGGGTACGCCATATGTTGACTGCTAAGGGCATTGACATCCAAAGTGTTGCGGGAGTAATTGGGCCTTTTCAACTGACTTGGAGGCTCTTCATTCTTAATCTTTCCTTCCCTGATAGCATCTTCAATTCGAGTCCCAACTTCAAACAACTCCTCAAAGGTGGAGATGGATTGATAGAATAGTTTCTCATGGCAAAGTGGTTACAGATTTCGGATTAGCATTCTCACTTGTTCTTTCTCAACTGGCCGGTGGGTCATTTGGGCCACTTTATTCCTCCATCTGCTCAAGAAAGCAGCAAATGACTCATTGTTGTTCTGCCAGGTAGTTTCCAAATCCCTAATTGTGAGATCCAGCTCTTGATTGTTAGAATAGTGATCGACAAATACTCGAACGATATCTTCCCATGCCCGAGTTTTGGAAGCTTCCAAGGTAAGGAACCATGACAGTGCAGACGTTGCGAGGGTTTGTGGGAACATCATTGCAATGTGCTCATGAGTGCAGGCCATTGACTGGAAGATGCTCATACATAGCTTCACATGGCTTTTCGAATTCTTGGTTCCATCAAAACGATCAATGGCGGGCATCTTAAAGTTTTCTGGCAATTTTAGCTTAACAGGTTTGAAAAGCCCCTCTAGGTCTAGCATGTAGTCATCAACCCCCTTGCTCTTTCTCAATACACTTTCCATCTTGTCGACTTTATCCATTTTCTCTTGGAGCTTTTTCTCATATGCAAGCAGTGGGACCCCTTGGAACCAATCTTCTTCCCCATTATTCTCATGTATGCCGACGGAGGTGGAACAAACCCCTGTGGTGGTGGCATGAAACCTGGCGGTGGTGGAAAACTGGGTGGATACTGTGACTGTTGTTGTTTCAGTTCTTCTATGAACATTAAAACTTGGGCCAGGTTGTCGGACTGCTGGCTTATGGTTGCTTCTAACTCGGTAACCTTGTTTTCTAACTCATCATGGTTCATACTGAAATAGCTTGCTGGGCAGATCCTGACCAAACCATTACCTGAATTTCTGACCCAAGACGAGGATCCCAACTGCTAACTTTGGGAATCTATAGTAGACTACAGATTTGAGAGGATTGTATCAGATTCTGACAATGATGACTCTAAACAGACAATGACAGTGATGTTAATAGACGTGGACTGACTTGTGTACAGACTGACTGAAACAGTGCATGTGGACTAATAGGGAAGGTGCATGCATATGAGATAAGCATGCGGATGCAAGCCCTAATCTACATGATGCCCCTATTTCCAACAGATAGCAGTTAAACAAGTAAGGTCCTAGCCATACAGAGTGTGCTAACCTTACTTTCCAGTATGATCACCAAAGGATAACTGGGATTTTCATAATATTTTAAGAAATTTTGATACAATTTTTGAGGAAAACTGGCATCTTTGGTAAATCTAGGATATGTGGAGAGAGTTTCTGGGAGAAACAGGTTATATCTGGGATATCTGGACGGAGCTTTTGGGAAAAACATATTATATCTGGGATATCTAGATGGAGTTTCTGGGAGAAACAGGTTATATCTGGGATATCTGGATAGAATTTCTGGGAGAAACATGTTATATCTGGGTATCTGGACAGAGTTTCTAAGAGAAACAAGTTATATCTGGATAATATATGGACAGAGTTTTTTGGGAGAAACTGGTAAAATATGATGGTGATCATACTGTCTAGCAAGTTTTCATACTCCTATGTCTTAGGACCAACAAACAAGATTTATAGTGTATATCTTAGTGAACATGGAGCAGACATCCTTACCATGGTGCCTAGGCAGGTCAACTTAATGTGGTCACATGTGAGTGATTGCCTTGGGAATCATAAGAAAGAGGTTCTGTTCTATGCCACAAAAGCGTCTACACCGCGCAGGTAATCCCACCAGGGCATACAGCAGTTATATCACATTGTGCTATCTTGAAAAGATAAATTAACAGTCCTATGAAAGGTTCTATAGGAATCTATATGCAAAGGCTGGGTTTAGTCAAAGAGGGTCCATTGATGAGAGTTCCAATATACTGTCAGGGAGACAGTATGGAAGTTGTTACTCTTTTTGATATACCTTGGAAGGTACAGTATCAACGGTGACTTGTGCCCTAGCACAGTAAGACCTAAACAATGTCAGCGCCGTGTTTCAGACATAGTCGGAGGGGGAAATGCAAGAGTGCAATGCGGTGAACCAGACATAGCAAAAAGATGATTTTAAGGATGCTTCTTATGAGTAAAACCTCTGTATTATTTTGTTTTGAAAATAAAAAAAAGTCCCCAGCAGAGTCGCCAGATTGTGGACACGCGGAATCAGTCGTCCACTATTTCAGTTTGTTTGAAATTGTTTTGGATCAAAGAAAAGAAAAGAAAGGTCTGTTGAAAACAGATACAGAGTCGCCACTTGGTTTTCAAGGAACCAAGAAAACTAATTTGACTCACCCAAACGGATAAAGGGCACCGGCCTTTCATAACCAAAGAACTTGGCTCGTGGTTTTGGTACGAGAAAAGAAGGAGCCTTTGTCACGACTAAAACACCCTCAACTCGCACCGTCTTTCGACGAGCCTCAATTAGCATCCAAATAATCATCTTATACTATATTTGGTTCGACAAATAATACTATGATAGTATATTACATTTCATAAGAATATTGAAATGGAAGATCAAAAGATAAGATATCATTAATAAGATCTAAGCCAAATACCAAATACCACACAATGCAAAGGTGAAGGATCACACAAACAAACCTAGGAAAAATCGTCTAATCACACATCAAGTAATCAAGTTTTCCTAGTCTAGAGGGTACATGAATTGTTCTTGAAACAAATAATCAAAGAAATCAAAATATGCTTAGCAAGCTAGAATGATGCATGTTAATCTTTGAGAAAAGAAGACCTCTCAATCCCCGGGACGGATGAGAAAGGAAGATTAGATCGAGGGGAAGCATGAACATATGATCAAGTTCATTCCTTATAATCGTCTTAGATTAAGAGTCACAAAAACTCCAAATCTTGCATGGATGCAACATATGATCCTAGAATGTGCAAAGGTTTTAGTGTGTTTGTGTACATGGACTTTTTAAAGTGACTTAGAAGTCTAAAATATGCATAAATGCATGAAGGAAATCATCATGGAATATGTACATATGTAGTATGGACTACTTCCTAAGATATGAACTAATTTGGAGTGCATATAAGCATCAAATCAAAGTTTGGAAGTAAAAATATACTTCCTGTGAATAGTGGACAGAATAGTGAGTTGATGTTGTGAAAATGGAAAAGTGGGGCTAGAAATGTTTTTAGTTCATGATTTTTTATGGAGATCATCCTTATTGTGTCTAGAACACATATCTAAAAGCAAAGCTTCAATAACTATTACAGATTGAGAGAAATCATATAAACAATAGAGGTTACTCAGAAACAGAGTCTGTATAGTTGACTAAAATGTTAAAAAAACCTTAGAAAATGAAAAACAAAACATCTAGAGGTCCATATTATACATATAGTTCCCTAAGACACTGAAGTTCAAAGGAAAAATGAGTTAACACCACTCCTTTGGGAAAATTTTTCTGAAAGACAAGTTGAATGTCAACCTAGCTGCCGTGACAGTAAAAGCAGAATGTATGAAAGGAATGTTTGGGTCAAAATAGAACCCTTCCAAGTGTTTCCAAGTCAAACCAAAAATCATGGGTGTTCTCCAACAAGTTAGGAAGACTTTCCAAGTGGTCTTGTATTCATATATTAAGTATTGAACTCATAATAATTCTTTGAAGTTAAGTAGCTCACTATTTTGAAGATTTTTGAGAAAACAAAGTTTATTCCTAGGAATCCAAATATTGGGGGTTTTAGAAAGGCTTTGAAATATGGGTTTTGAAAGTATATTTTCATCACTTACAGAGGATTAAAAAAACTTGCAATATTAACCTCTAATTCATTTAGAGAACCTCCAAGATTATTGGAAAGGTTTGTTTTACTTTGGAAATAACCTCAAGAATACATAAGAGTGCATTGGGTTTATAATCATCATCTATGAAACATGTTTTTGAGGTCAAGAGCTACTGTCCATTAGGATTCACTCACCTCAAACTTTATGTCATCATCTAGATGATGATGAAGTAGTAAGTAAATAAAAAAGATAAAAAGAAATGGGGTAAGAGAAGATGAGCAAATATATGAACAAGCAAGTAGATAGCAATCAATAGATGATATTCATGATGATTTTGGACTTGTAGCTTGATGTCTCACTCATATATGGTGACTTTGGACATGTAAGAAGCTTCCTATCTCATAAATGCTCACAAAAATGGTGGGTGGATGTATTGAATGTGAAGTAAATGGAAGTAATGAAGTAAAAAAAAAATTTGGAGCTCACTTTCTAGTTGAAAATCAAAGAAGGCAACTTCTTTTTTCTCTATTCTAACCTTATCTCTACAACTTTCTCTCTAAAACTTTTCTAAGCTTTCAATTGCCACCCCTAAATGAGAAGTCAAGGGGGGTTTATATAGGCCAATTTGGGGTGATTTTGGGATTTAAAGAATGCTCCCATTGGCTCCAAATGTCTGTGAACAAGTAACTACGTCATTTTGGTGTTCAATTAATCAAAATGGAGCCCCAAAATAAATTACAAAAATGGACAGTTCTGGGGGAGAGTACTACGGCAGCACTGGGCCAGTGCCGCGGCAGCAGTGCTCGTCCAATGTCTGGATAATGCTGTTTAGCCCCCCTGAGGTTCTGATATTCGCAAAAAGGCCCTATTTCGTCCGAAATTCACGAAAAATGCATATGAATTCCAAATTGAGCTTATGATATACCGTTGGAAAGATAATAGAGTGTACCTTACATTAAAAAAAGTTTGAAGTTAGGTCACTTTGAAAATATTTGCGGTATTCGCGATAAAAGCCGATTTGATCATCTTTTTCACCTTCAGAAATTCATAGTAAATTCGTTTTAAATCCAAAAATTAAGTGCGATATACCGTTGGAAAGCTATTGACCTCTAGTATCTATGAAAAATATTTTAAAAATGATACGGCGCTCTGATTTCAAAGTCAAATTTTAGGTCAAATCAGTCAAACTTTGGATCTCCAAGAAGTTCTGGAAACCTCTAGCAGCTCCCAGGAGCTGTCGTTTTTGTCCGATTTTCTTTTAAAACTCATTTTAATACTTTTCACATGATCTAGTATGATCTCAAAACTTTCTGGAGAATTTGGATGATTTTGCTCAAATCCTGGTCAAACTTGGGTCAAACCGATCAACGGGGACTTTTCGGGAACTTTTGGGACTTCCAGGGGTCTCTGGGAGCTATTTTACCAAATTTTGCTTTGAAACTTATTCTATTGCTTTTCTTATGAGGTAGTATGTTTCCAGAACTTTTAGTCCAAATCTGGGAGTGTTTGGGCTTTCAGGGGTATTTTGGTCATTTTGAGCATTTCGAGAGATAAAACTAACTTCCAAGATTCCTTTTTGAGTCTTTTTCGGTCATTGTGAACCACCAAGCTATGGGTCTCCTAAATCTGATAGCCGACAAAATGGGGTGTCTACAGGTTGGTACAATCAGTCTTAGAGTTTGAGGGCAATAAGAGTCACACAATGATGGTTCTGAAAAAAAAAAAAAAAAGTTAAAAATAAAAAATTAAAAAAAATGATAATGAGTAACACTACTATATATTGTGCATAAATTATAATGAATTATACCTATGAGACTATGTTAGTTAGTTCTCACTCAGCTAAGTAAGCTGACGGCATTTATGCCTGGACATTACCCGTCAAGACTACCATGTCCCTATTGATACAGGTGATGAAGCTTAGGACGATGGCTACTACCCAGAGGGGGGGTATGTGGAGAGTGGCCCTACCGATGATGGTTATGCTGGGAAAGACTATTACGTTGACGATTATGTTTATGCCAGTTGAAGATCTGAAGATAGATATTAGCTTATGTTTCTACTTTACATTGCTATTGGACTTTGTAATAATGGGTACTTGGGGGTATGTTGCTTCCAGACCTGTTATGTTCTTGTAGTGCACTCTGATTATTGTACTCCCTCTATCCCGTTATGTGTCCCTCTTAGGGAATCTAATTATTTAAGGGGACAAAAAGAATCTAAACCTATTTTCCACAATTGTCGATAATCAATCCAACTATTTAAGGGGACCCAATAGAGGATCCAAAGGACCTCGAGGCCATAGAGATAGATATCCCAGTTGGAGAGGACATTACAGTAGTAGAGGGAGATGAGAATATGGAGATAACAGAGGAGGATGTCCTTGAGGAGGAGGAGGAGGAGGAGGTAGTTGTGCCAGAGATACCCATTATGCCTGAGTTACCAGCCAGACCTATATCTATATGGCAGCCATGGCCAATATGGTAGTAGGATGGGTAGTTGAGATGGCCAGTTAGCCAGTTGGATTTGTTATGGGAGAGGCTGCATTAACAGGGGCCATGGACATAGCTAATGGATTTGCTACAGTAGCCATTGACGTTGCAAATTAGGTGATGATGGCAAACATAGTAGAGGATGTTGATGCAAAGATGGTTATGGATTGGGATATCAGATTGGTAGTCAGAGATCTTGTCGCACTGGTTGAGGATGATCCACTTGAGGAGATGGATATTGTTTTAGAGGACGAGGCACCGCCACTAGGATCAGATGTTGATAATTTTTTAGTAAGGATCTGCAGGGTTAAGATTCTGTTAGTTTTATCAGGACATGTCGTCCACATGATTTTTGGGAGCTTAAGAGATAGCTATTGGACCATAGCTTTGTATAGAGGTTATCAGTAGTAGTAGCATTGTAAATAGTTGACCTTGGCATTGTATTAGCCTATGTCTCACGTGGTATATGGTTTGATTAATGTGTACTATGTGGTACATCTTTTGATATATATATATATACGAGTATCTCATGGAGTATTTGTGGTATTATTTGAGCATCAGTATTCTGCTTATGATATAGAACTGATAGTTCCTCTTGTTATCTTCCCATCTTAATTTCACATTCTTGCGAAGATTTTTAGCTAATCGATAGGTCTCTTATAGGTACACTTCACACGAGATCAGCATGGTTAGACCTAGAAGGAATCCACCATGACTTAGAGCACCTATTCCCGAGGGCATGGATCCGACAAGTAGCTTTAAGGCATTTATGCAGAGAATAAAGCATATAGGTGACACCTACAACCATGCTACCAATCAATGACATGTCCAACCCCCTGTTGCACCATTTCTACCGAGACAGACCGGGGATAAATTGTTAGAACACATTCGCAACTTGCGCCCAAAAAAGTTTGACGAGTTAACTGAACCATGGAAAGTTGAGCAGCGGATAAGGGAGATGGAGCTGATATTTAAAGCATTGGAGTATAACGAGCAGGATATTCACCGTCTTGCTATATTTAGCTTACCTATGCTGCCGCAGATTGGTGGGAAGCCGAACGAGCTACCATAGGAGTTGAAGCTGCAAGAAGAATGCCTTGGGGGACGTTTAAAGGAAGATTTCTGGAGAAGTATATTTTGGAAGATGATAAGGATCAACAAAAGAAGAACTTTCTTAGCCTGGTCCAAGGAAGTTGAACTGTGAGGGAATATACTACTCAGTTCGAGTGACTATCACGATTTGCTCAACACTTGATCAACACTTCGTAGAAGAAAGTAAAGAGATTTCATTAGGGATTGAACCCTCATCTTTGCCATATGATGATTAGCCATCTCAACCAGAATTTTAAAGGACTGGTGAGACTTGCTATAAGTCTAGAAAAAGATGCATATCCGGTACAGTAACGACAAGCCCCAGTCGTCGAGAAATTTTCAGCAGCGAAGTTTTTCGGAACCCGCCACCAAGGAATACCTAAGGGTGGAGATCTTAGGGTACCTTTTAAGGGAACAAGCGCACCTAGAACGGAGCCAGGAAGTCTCAGCAGAACTATTCTTGACCCCAACAATATCGTCAGCAGGGACCACAGCCTCAGGCATTACTTACTACCCCATAATCAAGTAACGGGGGATGTTTTAATTGTGGAATGTCAGGGCACATTACAAGGAACTGTACTGCTCCCATAGTAAATCATAGGACGAATATCATTTGCCAAAATTGCAATAAGTTGGGTCATGTGAATAGAGATTACCGCGTACCTTGCGGGGGATACTATGGGGCACCAATTCAGGGAATACAAGGACCCCTAGATTCTACTTAGGTAAATGCTATCATTCCCACAGAAGCGAGCTTTAATGCTGATGAGGAACAGCATTTGGAAGGTACACTTATACTTTTCGCAGTCAAGTTAAGGCTTTATTCGATACTGGTGCTACACGTTCATTTATTATTGTTAAAATTGTTCGTTAGTTGGGTTTAGAATCCCAGTCACTTGAGCCAACACTTAATGTTGTGTCACCATTGGGAGTGATTGTTAAGTTTGGTAAAGTGTGCAAGGATTTCCCACTAACCTTAGAAGATCAGAATCTTCAAGCATACTTGGTAGTTCTATAAATGTCAGATTTTGACATTATCTTAGGGATGGATTGGCTTACTAATTACGGTGCCAACTTGGATTGCCCTACCAGGAATATTGTGTTCCAATACCAGGAAGTCCGACGACCAGATTTCAGTGTCAGTCAACAAGCGATATGTTTTCGATGAGTGGTTTAGCTGTAATCGGGAGTACGAATACGGGACCAACGATGGATCAGATTCCTATCGTACAAGATTTTGAAGAGGTATTCTAGGATATTAAAGGACTTCCACCAAAGAGAAAAATAGACTTCTGCGTGGAACTAGTACCTGGGACATTGCCAATATCTAAGACTCTATATCGAATGACGCCAACTAAGATGTTGGAATTGATAAAGCAAGTTCAGGAACTTGAAGATTTAGGCTTTGTTCGCCCAAGTACGTGTCCTTGGGGAGCACCAGTTCTATCCATGAAGAAAAAGGATGGGATACTTCAACTCTGTATAAACTATAGAGAATTGAATAAGGTTACGATCAAAAATAGATATCCACTACCTCAGATAGATGATCTATTCGATCAGTTACAAGGATCAACGATCTTTTCGAAGATCGATCTACGTTGGGGATATCACCAGTTTCTAGTTCGGCCGGAGGATGTGTCGAAGACTGCGTTCTTTCTGGTGATGCCTTTCAGATTGAATAATGCTCCAACAATATTCATGGATTTGATGAATAGAATATTTAGACCTTATCTAGATCAGTTCATTATAGTATTCATCGATGACATATTGATCTACTCAAAGATAGGATCACAAGGAGCACTTACAAATTGCCTTACAGACCCTCAGAGATAGTAAGTTGCATGCGGAGTTCAGCAAATGTGGGTTTTTGCTACAAGAAGTTAAGTTTCTGGGACATATTATATCTCAAGATGGTCTTTCTGTGGACTCATCTAAGATTGATGTAGTCTTAAGCTGTAATAGACAGAAGTTAGAAGTTTTCTTGGTCTAGCAGGATATTATCAAAGATCTGTTGAGGGATTCTCCAAGATAGCGGGACCTTTGACGAATTTGATGATAAAGGAGACGAAATATGAATGGGCGAATAAGTATGAAAATGCATTCCACGAATTAAAGGAAAGACTGACTTCTGCACTGGTACTTGCAATACCTAGGAGTGGAGAAAGGTACGTAATCTACAATGATGCATCGCTCCAAGAAATTGGTTGTGTGCCTATGCAAGATGGCAATATGATTGCATATGGATCCAGACAGTTGAAAGTACATGAGAAAAAGTACCCTACACATGGTTTGGAATTAGTAGCTATAGGGTTTGCATTGATTTGGAGACACTATCTCTATGGAGAAAAGCTTGATCTGTTTTTCGATCTTAAGAGCTTGAAGTATCTGTTCTCTCAAAAAGAGTTGAACATGCGACAACGAAGGTGGATGGAGTTGCTCAAGGACTATGAATTTTCATTGCAATACCATCTGGGCAAAACAATTGCGGTAGCCGACGCTTTAAGCCGTCAACCTCAACTAGTGATCACAGCATTACTAATACAAAAATGGAAAGCATTGGAAGTTTTAGCTGAATTTGATCTTCAACTAGTGGAAGCAGCCGAAGGAAAACATCTTAGATATCTTATAGTACAACCAACTTTGATCAACCGTATCATAGAAGTTCAACAGATGACAAAGGACCTAAAGTTGTGGTTTACCAAGACGTTAGCATTGGAACCATAAGTTTGGAGTATTGGTACAGACGAAGCCTTATGATATAAAGGTAGACTCTGTATGCCTGACGAAGATAATCTCCAGAAAGACATATTAGATGAAGCACACAAGTTGCAAATGAATGTTCATCCTAGAGGTACGAAGATGTACAAGGATTTAAAGAGGAATTTCTGGTGGGAAGGAATGAAGAGGGAAGTAGTTGAGTATGTAGCTCAGTGTCTTACCTGTAAACAAGTAAAGGCAGAACATCAAGGACCATTGGGACTTCTACAGCCATTATTGATTCCTCAATGGAAGTGGGAGCACATAACCATGGAGTTCGTGGTAGGGTTGCCGAAGTCACAACAGAACTATGACGTTATTTGGGTGATAGTTAATCGACTCATGAAGACTGAACATTTGATCGCCTACAGCATGACGTATCCCG
Organism: Hydrangea macrophylla; assembly: GCA_033977485.1. Classification (NCBI taxonomy): domain Eukaryota; kingdom Viridiplantae; phylum Streptophyta; class Magnoliopsida; order Cornales; family Hydrangeaceae; genus Hydrangea; species Hydrangea macrophylla. The sequence continues at coordinate 35,434,776 of CM066992.1, forward strand.
TCGAACGTTTGAGCCGGATGTATCTATAGCAAGTTGTACGATTACACGATGTACCTATTTCTATCATGTTAGATCGAGATTCATGCTTTACTGCAGAGTTTTGGAAGATTCTTCAAACAGCAATGGGAACTACACTGAACTTAAGTTTAGCCTTTCATCCGCAAACCGACGGTCAAACTGAACTAGTCAATCAAGTGATGGAGGATATGCTACGTGCTTGCGTTATTGATTTTGAGAGATCACGAGAGACACACCTGATACTAATCGAGTTTGCCTACAACAACAGCTACCATACTAGCATAGGGATGGCATTGTTTGAGGCTTTATACTAAAGACCTTATCGATCATCACTATGTTGGGTTGAAGTCGGAGATACTCAACTTCTTAGGCCATAAATGGTACGAGAAACAAGCAAGAAGATCCAGATTGTACGTGAAAAGATGAGGACAGCTCAGACCCGACACAAGAGCTATGCTGACAAGCGACACAAAGACTTAGAGTTCGTCGTAGGAGATCACGTACTGCTTAAGGTTTCACCTGTTCGAGGGATTGTTCATTTTGGTCGGAAGAGAGGCAAGTTATCGCCGCAATTTATCGGACCGTTCAAGATTTTAGAGCTCATTGGAAAAGTTGCCTATCGACTCGCGCTGCCGCCAAAGAAGTCAGGAGTACACAACATTTTCCACATCAGTATGTTAAGGAAGTATGCCCACAACCTAGTGTCCGAGATCAAATTCGAAGAAATAAAAGTCAACGATAATGTGACGTTCAATGAAGCACCAATACGGATCCTAGATCATGAAATCAAGAAGCTCAGGAACAAGGAGAATCTGCTAGTAAAGATTCGGTGGAAGCATCATTACGAAGAAGAAGCGTCATGGGAGCTAGAGCCAGAGATGTGAGAGAATTTTTTGTTTATATTTAACTCTACTACTTCTAATTTCGAGGACGAAATCTTTTAATAAGTGCTAGATGATGTAATGTCATGTATTTTTGTAATGTATTAATCATCTATAAGATTTTATATGAATGCCTTGTCAATACTTGAAATTTCTGTTTCAAGCAAGTCTCAAGCGATCGAGAGTTTCATTCTTCAATCGATCAAGCCCTGTTCAAGCGATTAAACCCTGCTAACAAGAATTTATTACGTGTCCCCTTTTCAATCGATCAACTTGGTCTCAATCGATCGAACATGGATGATCTATTCTCAAGGGACCGAAGTCACTTTGATCGATCGAACGTGTCTGTAAACCTTATCCTAGTTTGTACACTAGAATGCCACCTGCCCTTCCTCCTCTTCCTATATATATGTTGTGATTTTGTATGTGAGTTTTGTTTGGCTTAGAAATTTTAAAGAGAGAGAGATTGTGTGTTTACATATATATATATATGTATATACACATCCATATACATATATATACACACCTATCTATATATATTCTAAGGAAAAGAAAAGGAGTTGAAGAAGATAAAGAGAGGATAGAGAGAGAGAGACCGAGACAGAGGAAAGAGAGAGAGGAGGCCATTGGAGAGAGAGCTCAAGCTTGACGTTTGCCAAACGCGGCCCTTACGATGTTTGGTGAGTTCCAAACTCACTCGGTAGCTTAGATATAATATTTTATGAGTTTTGGACGTAAAAGCATGACCCAAACACCCCCTAACACTTCTGGACATTCACTGTCCAAAATTGTTGAAGAAGAAGATTTTTGAGCGATCGAACATTCAATCGATCGAAAAGACTTCGATCGCTTAAAGCTCATTTTGCTCAATCGATTGAACTGGGTTCATTAAAGCGATAAACTGGAGTATTGGTGTGTCCATAGACCTGCGGTTATATTGGAGCGATGTATGGTGCTTACAAGAGTTCTTAAAAGCTTTAATGCGGTGAACAAGAACACTCGTATGTCGAAATGATAGAATCTCATCATCTCTGTCAGTTGGGATTAGTACAGTCAGTCTTAGAGTTTGAGGGCGATAAGAGTCGGATAATGATGGTTCTGAATAAAAGTAGAAAAGATATTATTAATAACACTACTATATATCGTGCATATCTGGTAATGATTTTATACATATGAGACTATGTTAGTTAATTCTCACTCAGCTACAGTAAGCTGATAGCGTTTATGCCTGGACATTCTCCGTCCAGACTACCATGTCCCTATAGATACACGTGATGAAACTTATGACGATGGCTACTACCCGGAGGGAGAGATGTGGAAAGTGGCCCCACCGATGAGTTATGCCAGGGAAGACTATTATGCTGATGACTATGTTTACGCCAACTAAAGATCTGAAGATAGATGTCAACATATGCTTCTACTTTACATTGCTGTTGGACTTTGTAATAATGGGTACTTAGGCATATGTTGCTTCCATACCTGTAATATTCCTGTAGTGCACTCTGATTATTGTAATAGCTAGACTTGTGTAATATTTATCCAGTTGGTTTATATTACTGTTCTTGTTGCTTCGAGATGACTAGTACTGTGTGGTGTGGACAATTTAGTGACATTCATCCGTCATTCCCTGTGGACCCAAAAAGGAAATTTATTTTTCTCTATTTTTGCTGCTCCGGGGTGTGACAAGCCCACTTCCACTACGTGGATGACTGAGCCGAAATGGCCGCAGTCAATTAAGGTCCAGCACTATGTATGCGAACAAAACTACAGGAAAGGTACACAATTTCTCCCTCTCTAAACTCCTTGCAAATTCTCTTCCCCAGTTGACTAACTTAGCTAACGGAGGAGGCTCAGGATTCACAACCCCCCTTGAGTCTTTTCTCTTGACTTGTGTGCAAGACGAGGCTCGGTGAAACCATCATCTACCACTCAGTTCAGCATCCACATCAGCTCTGCCTGAATTGGGCGACATCAAAGCTAGTTGGTTAGACCTTTAGAAGTAATCCTTAGAGATCTCGCTTTTGAGTCCCGTGATTTACCTGATGTGTGTGGGCAGTGGTGGTTTGCACACATCTTCTAAAAAAAAATTATGTATTAAAAAATGTTAACTAACTACATCTTAAAATTATAGACTTTTAAATGGGATAAAAGAGATCACACTATCTCATTGGAAATGAGAGATTAAAGTAACTTCACCAAAGACCTTGACTAAATTACTTTTGATCTTTATTATAATGAATTGTTAAAAGTTTTTATTATCTATTTAAAAATAAATACTGAGATAGCAAGTCCCTTGAAACTTGAAAGTAGTACAATAAGTATATAAGAAAGTGTTCTCACATTCTCTTCATACTTTAATAAAGAGTAATAATATGATTCTTAAATTTGAGATATCTCAAATGTAAAAAATGCTACACACATAATAAATTCGACAATAAATTCTATAACCAACAACCATGGCCTTTGATTCTAGTAGACTCTATTTGGATCTCACATAGTAGCCACCAAAATCAAGAGGTAGGATGTGTTGAATGTAAAACTCATTATAGAATTCATTCGGTGTGTAGCATTACTCCCCAAATATTATGGGGTATCATATGCAGGTTCTAGTTGTACTAAGAGTGTAAAATTGCATATTTGAAAATAGGCCCCCCTACAAAATATGTAAAACACGTCAGTCATAGAAGCCCCCGGCGCCCCCCACCCCCCCTCCCTTTGAAATTTTAGAAATACCCTTTGAAATTTAGATTTCACCAAATAGGCCCTGATTAAATTTCAAAACAGCACATTTTAGATTTTAAAATTATGTACTCTACCCCAAAATGGGGGTGTAAATCCTTTCAAAAGAAAATGGGGGTGTAAAAATAATTCTCTATAGATCATTTTTCCCTCCTTAATTATTTTTTCCTTAAAAACTCTAATTCTCTCTCTATGGTCTCCTGTATGGAGACCCGACTTCCTTTTTTTCTTGTAAAAAGTCAAATGAGCCATATGATTACATCTCTTCTTCTACTCTCTCTCTCTCTCTCTCTCTCTCTCTCTCTCTCTCCTTTAAGTTTATTATTATTATTAGGCTAATGCTAATGCCAAAGTATGAAGTGCTAATGCCAAAGCAATTCGTGAAAAATTTCTAACGCGTAAAGTCTAACCGTTAAAAATTTCTAACGATTTGCTTTAGCATTAGCATATATAGCTTTGGCATTAGTATTACCTTTACTATTACTCTCTCTGTCCCATTTTATGTCTCCCTCTTTGGGAATCCAAATTTTTAAGGGGACAAAAAGAATCTACACCTACTCATATCATTGTACTTTCTTTTTTTGTTTTATTTTGGTGTTGATTGCAAGGGAGGGTAGTTTGAAAAACTACGTAAATTTGCATACTAATTTAGAAAAATGGACAACAATGTTGGGACATCCTAAAAAGGAAAAGGGAACACATAAAATGAGACAGAGGGAGCATTATTTATTTTTTACTTGAACCTCCTTTTAATCTTTAACTTTATCTAAAAACTCTCTCCGTTGATCCCCTGTATCACAATTCACGGATCCCCTTTTTCTTTTTTTCGTTTTTTTGTTGAAACTATATTGCATATCACAAATCAAATGAAGTCCAAATCACATTTTATACTCGATTATTTGATATTTGATTTTATTTGATATCTAATTATGAATAATGTTGATATATATTTGTTACAGTTTGTAAATTTTTTTTCAACTGGTAGAACATTTTTCAGGTGTGATATAAACCAATAATATCAAAAATTGACTAAAAAAAATTATCTCAAGAGCGCTGTCCTATATGTACTCAAACCCCGACCAAATTTGCTAGTTCCGACCTGTGTGCAAATGTATAAGTAAACTCTTAAGATTAGTCTTTCATCAGTAAGCATTAGCAGATGATGAGGTGGTCTCACAAATGTCACATTTTTTTGGAACAAAAAAAATAAAAAATTTACAATTCCCCATTCGCTTCATTGCACCTCCAAGGCAGGCAAGACACTATTTTAATTCACTGGCCCACTAAGCCAAAGTTGGCTTCCCCAAATTAATTATAAGTAATTCAATTTTTGGATAATGTACGTGGACTACATTTATTCCTGCTCTACCTTCCAATCAGGATGAGATCGCCACGTAATCCCATTTGAACTTTTGCGGACAAATATTAAAGAGCAATGATAGATGCACAACAAAAACCCACAACCAATTGCACAACCTGCTTAAAATTGTTGGACTTTGTGCTGAAAAAGCTGTACACACAAAAAGACAAAAAAAAGGGATGTACAGCTTTTTCAGCACGAAGTCCAATAATTTTAAGCAGGTTGTGCAATTGGTTGTGGGTTTTTGTTGTGCATCTATCATTTTCCAATATTAAAATTCCCAATTTAAAAGTCAAATTTAAATAGGATGGTAAATACACTTGTATACCCATTTTACTTTATATTTATATATCTTTTTAAGAATTTGTATTATTTTATTATTTAAAAAATATTAAACAATAAAATATGAGTGTACATAGCAAAAGTGTAGGTGTATTTAGCCTCACCCTTAAAAGAATGATAAATTATGTCATAATATAAAGAACTTCCCTAAACACTTGGAATTACACTTACTTCTACGATGAAAAATCTTAATGGTACAGTGAGTCCATCCGAAAATCTCCGTAAGAATAAGGAGGGTTTCGGTCATAGCCCCTCAAATAAAACACTTTCAACTTAAAATTCATGCTACTTTTCTTTACCTCTATTTTTTTATGCTTAAACAAATTCAAATTGCTATGACTTTTGTTCTACAACTCCATTTTTCATAAATTTGATGTTTTGAAATCTACAAAATGAAATTTATCAACCAAGATCAACAATAACCATGAAATACTAGGAAACAAAAACTAAGCAAATATGAAAATTTGTAATTTTTTTCATAAATATAACAAAAATATGTTCATTTCATAAAATTGACATCATAGATACATAGATCTCGAAAAAAAAATTAGGGAATAAAAAAAATCACTCAAAAAGCTCAAAAATTGAGAAAGTTATCGTCATTAAACAGATAATATTATCTGTAGTCTGCAGACAGATAATATTATCTGTTAGATAGATAAAATCTCAAAACCAGGCTGCAAGCATCTTATTTTGTAAATTTTTCATGCCCATTGCGTTGATCTCGAAGAAATACATAAAAAAAATATATATATATATATATATAAAAAAAAAAAAAAACACCATCCCAAAATGACAAAAAAAATAAGAAAATTGTGATTGTTTAACTTAATATTGTCTGTTTTGACAAGTAAAAAAAATATGAGGCTCCAAATTACTTTCTTTTGTACAATTTTTGTTAGGAAACTGTTCTCAGAATCCGTTGACAGTGCGTATAAGTTGGTACTGCACAAATTTACGTGAAAGCTACAATAACCCTACAAGGGCGGAACTAGGGTTACCTTGAACTGCAAAAACGGATTGTTGTAGTAGACGAATCGAGAATACGGGCTCGATAACAGCTCACAATCTTCTACCGTATTACTCTGCTACCAGAATATCGAACTGAGTGTGGACTCTATCAAAATCCTTTTAGTTTTCTGCTCTCCCTTTTTACGCTCTTATTTCTATTTCGAGTTATAATACTCAATATGGAAAAACACAAACTGAGAGGAGAGTCAAAGCAGCATATATATAGGTTACGATAAGGACCATAAGAAGTCAATAAGGAATATGTTTCCTTGTGAAATTAGGAAACCCCAATTCGAACTGAATCAAATTCCTATTTCCATAAATTATAATTCATACCACTAAAGAATTATAATTGCACTCCTACCCTTATCTCAAAAATATATTTCGAGCTCCATGTTATTAAATGCTTATTATATCCCCACGTTAAGATCACAAATATCCATTAATTAAATATAATTACTGACAATCATATTTAATTAATCTCTTAAAATCCCTTGAGATTCTCTACTTAACTTATTTGATATGTCGGATACAAAATCCACCTGCAGGGTTTGACATAATCAAAACTTATAAGCTTTCTTAAGGGGATATCATCAATCCCAAAAATTGAGACATGGATTACATCATAAATTTATATCAATCACACAACCAATATTGTTACCAATTCAATGAGATATTGACCCATTTAAAAATCTCACTCTTTTAGTGATCAAAGTGTAAATATCAAATGTATGTGTTTATAAATTAACTTAAGGTTTAGAGTATAAGCACCCATAATAGCCATGAGGTATCAATTATCTTATAAGTCAGTATAAAGATAATTACCTCAAGTCGGTCCTGTTTCATACACAAAGTGTACCAGCATAGTGAGTTGAAACTATATCGTTTCCTGTAGTTAAGACAAACCTACTACAACACCATGCTGCAGTCCTACCGATGGTGTGTCCAAACACATCTAAGACTGTAAACCAAAATCTTACATTCTACAAGATCTGATGGTCTGATCTTCCGTGTGTAAGCCAAACTCTACACACCAAACCACCTACTATGTAGAATGAGAGACACAAATGCATTATATTAAATAAATAATACAATGCAAACATTGCCTACACAGATTCTCATAAAAATGGAATAACTGATTTTTATTAAATGAATAATAATCAACTACATAAAGCATGACTTTTAGTATATATCCCTAACATTTTTAACTCCATTACTAATGACAGGCATGTCATTCAACAACCATAGTAATTGAGAATAGCCATATAATCTTTCTTGTTTCTTACTTTAAAAAAAAATGTGGGGGTTCCTTTAGTTTACACGAGTAAAGAAAGTTATGTCATGTTGACTCTAATTGTCTGAGATTTGAATTATATCTTACAATGAAGTTTTATGTTCTAGTTTATGGTGTGTTACTTTACTTGTTAAAATATGAGAGATACATATGTGTAAATGCACTTCAATGAAATATAATCTGGTGATTTTAAACTAAATGTAATTAATTTATCATCACTTGATGTTGTGTTCCCAGAATTTCTATTTGGTGTCAATATCTGTTTATTAAGAACTTATACGGGCTGTCTTTTATTGGAAGGAGTATAGTGCTGTGGATCACATTTATATCTGACATGTAGTTTCATGAATGTCATAATATTGCATTATTATTTGAATTTCTTGCAAGTGAGCAATGGAAGCCGTATATCGTATGTTGGGTGTATATCTCTTCTTATAATGATATCATGATGCTGAAGCTTATACATGGAGGCATACAGATTGTGATGAGGTTATGTATATTTCTCGGATATCTTTTGCTTTATGTTTTTGGAGTTTATTATTGGAGAGCGCAGGAATAAATTTATTATTATTACTGGCTATTATTGGATTTCTAATTCTGGAGCAACGAAAATATTATCTACATATATATTTTGCTTATGTTGGACTAATTCTAAAGCAGCAGAGAAATTGTGGGGGTTTATTATTATGACGCTAATGACTATCTTCATATATCTAATTTATTTGTGGAATGATGATCTGCCCGTTGAGGGGTATGATCATTTGATAAAAGCTCTATTAGGACTAGCGATGAGGCTAGATCCAATTTTAAGGAAATCAAATAAAGTAAAGGACTAGCACCGAGGCTAGCTCCATATATATCGATAAGGATGATCTTAGTACGCAAGGGAGTCACCTAGGGAAGCAACCCAACCTCTATGATTGGGAACCCCATGAAGAAGGTTCAATGTTGTAAATACAATCCATACTGCGTGACTTGTATTCCAGCACTTTATATGAGGAGATAATGATCCAAAATTCTCCTGCCCATCCCTAAGGCATTGTGATGTATGTTGTGGTGACGTTTAGGAAGGGATTACCCTGAATGAGCCCAAGGCAGGAATTTTCCTGCAAGTATAGGTTACATATACCTTGGAGGACTCACCTAAGTGGGAACCATCGTGAGGCCGCGACCTTGGGGATTGGGCTATCCTCTAAAATTCCCATGAGAATCAAGATTGTGCATACCCAAACCGTGGGGATTGTCCATAAATAGCGCAAACCCAAACCGTGAGTCTTACATCGATACTATGTGTGTAAATTGTTGAAATCTGGCTCAAAAGGTCTAGTTCAAGGTGTAGTCCACTATGATCCTTTCAGATCGAGACATTTAACACTAAGTGAGGTTCAAGTCCGAAAGACACCTACACCCATTGCATAGTAATATGTCACCCATAATTTTTATATACTTATATTTTGTTTCTACCCAATTATTCCGTATTTTATTTTTATCAAAAGTGGGGGATTGTTAGAAATTTGAATAAAAATAAAATAACTATTACTAGCTAGTAAGTGTATGGTTATTGGCTCTTAACTCGTCCTTTATGAACTTCTTGTTAAAAGTTATAAAAGACTATTATTAGTCCATTATATACTTGTAAGTTACAAGATGACACAATAATTTACCTAATGGCTACTTGATTTTGGCTATCTCTATATATATACAGATATACTCACTCGCACACAAGGATATATAGAGATTAGTTCCATGGAGAATATATATGAAAATAAGGAGGGTCATGAGATTTGGCGTAATTCCTTATAGTATTTCACAATACTACAATGTTTTACATATCATATCTTCTATACTTTTAGGCAACTCGATACAAGACTCCGATCCCGCCTTCTAAGGACGTGCCCTACGGATAGTATCAGCTGTGAGCTTTATGGGTTGTATCTTAGAGTCGTCAATGACTGATTGTACCCACACGTGGGGAGGCACTACGGCTTTAGGTCGGCACCTATGCGTGCCTCTCATAAACTCACAGCTAAGTTTTCCTATATATGTTTTATATTGATTTTCTATTAGTTGGTTAATTATACTAAGTCGATTCATAATATTGTTATTGTGGATTGTATTTTACATCATGAATTAAATAAATTACTTTGTGAAAACCAATATACTTTCCAACAAGAAGTACATGAAATCAAAAAAAAAAAAAAACATCATTTAAAATGGATAAAAAATGAGTGAGTTATGGTGGTTTAAAGTTGATAGATAATATCATCTGTTTTGACATATAAAATAAAAAAAAAATGAGGTTCCAAATTTCTTTCTTTTGTACAATTTTTAACTCCATTGCGTAGATCTCGAAGAAATACATGAAAAAAAAAACATCACTTAAAAAGGCTAAAAAATGAGTGAGTTATGGTGATTTAAAGTCAACAGATTATATATTTGTCAAAATAGATAATATCATCTGTTTTGACAGAGAAAAAAAAAGGGTTCAAAATTACTTTTTTTTGTACAATTTTTAACTCCATTGCGAAGATCTCAAAGAAATACATGAAAAAAAAAAATTATCACTCAAAAAGGCAAAAAAAGAACAAGTGAATTATGGTGGTTTAAAGTTGACAGATAATATTGTCTTAGCCATTTTTCTGTTCCAGAAGTGACTTTTCACCAAATTCAAAAAATAGCGAGGGACTTTATAAAAAAAGTGCCCAAATCAAGTAGATTTTTGGTTGTAACACTTAATTTTAAGAGATCTATCACCAAATATCTGAAGAATAAGAACTTTATTTATTAAAACAATCAAAGAGTTTGATTTCCATCAAAATATGGATGAGTCTTTATATATACTAAAAGGTTAATGGCAGAACAGTCACATTCTTACTTTTTATCAATGAAAGATTTTCCATAAAAGATTTTGTACATAATTGTTTAGCTTTTTTTTTTTTTTTTTTAATCACTGGGCTTTAAAGTTTTGTCTTACTGTATGAATTATATTTTTCATCTTTTTAAAACAAATAAAATTTGTTGTTTTAAATTAATCTAATTTTTAAAGCTTTTTAAATTTATTTTTTCTGAAAAATCAAGTTAGTTGTCAAATAGCATACTTATTAGTCTCAAATTCTCTCACATAATTAATTGTCAAACATGCACTAAATGACAACGCAAGAGTACCGTTATACCTCTAATTACGAATGATGTAGGGAAGAGATTTTTCCAGAAAAGAATAGTTGTTTAGCAAATTTGTTTTTTTTTTTTTTCACTCGACTTTGTGCTTTGTCTTACTAATATGAATTATCTTTTTTTAGCTTTGAAAACAAAATTAATTAATTGTCTTAAATTAATCCATTTTTTAAAAAATTTTTTTTCTTCTAAACCACTGTAACAAATTGGTTACCAAATGGACTCGACATACTTATTAGTCTCAAATACTCTCACATAATTGATTGTCATACATGCACTAAATGACAACGCAAGAGTACTGTTATACTTCTAATTATAGTGTATATTTTTAACTAAAAAATGTCTACACAGTTAAAATTAGTGACTAAAATAAAATGCGTTTTAAATTTAAATACTGAGGAAAAAAAAAAAGAAAAAAACCGTCAGTTGTATAACCTTATCATTATCTAAATAGAAGTTGTCAAGTCATGTAATAGTGGCCACTGGACACTCAACGTTGGAATAAACGGGGGAATATTTATATGAGTGGAGGTAACTATAATTATAATATCCCTTGGGTGGTGTAATTTATCTGAAATCAATTGTCAGAAGTCTCGTCGATTTGTTCAAAAGGGGAAATTCTAGGTGTTGGATTAAAAGGAGCACCAAAATTGTGACACTGGGCAAAACCTTTTGAATTTCAAAACCACTCGTGTGTGAAGCTCCAAATAGTTTTATACGAAAATCAAGCTTTTGAGGTCCAAATTAGGGTGATACGAGTAGAGCTATTCAATAAGGTTTTTAATTCGGCTCGATAAAAGTTAGGTTCAATTCGATTATTTGAGTTTGTGAATACAATTGATTAAGATTTGTAAGTAAACTCGTAAAAAAACTCGTTAATAGGTTAGATAATGAGCTTGTATAGTGACATATATATATAGGCCTAATTGCACTTTATACTCTCGAACTATACTCGTATTTTCAATTGAATACATAGACTATTTTTTTTTTTACAATTGGCTACATAAACTATCAATATCGTTGCAATTGACTCCAAAAGATGATGCCATCCATTAAAACTAACGGAAACCTCATGTGCCACGCACGTGAGCTCATCTTCTTTTATAACTGAGAGTGTTATCGAGGCACTAGGTTAATGGCGCAAAAATAAGGGTGCGCTGGTCTTCTTTTGGCGCCAATTGTTGTGTAAAATACTAATTCCAAGTGACAGATTAACCCTACCATGAAAGAAGGGACCACATCGATTTGCAGACTCCAGGTATGACTTAGTACGATGATTCAACCCTACCAATTGTGGTTTCCGTTAGTTTTAATGGACGACGCTATCGTTTGGAGCCAACTGCAACGATATTGATAGTTCATGTACTCAATTGCAAAAGAAAAAAATAGTTCATGTATCCAATTGAATACACGAGTATAGTTCGAGGATGTAAAGTGCAATTAAGCCATATATTTATTATAAAACTATATACTTGTAGAGGAAATATGACAAACCTCATAAATAGACTTAATAAATGACTGATTTATCATTAAACTATCGACTTGGCTCGTGTCCATACATAGGTCCAAATTAATCATGTCAAGGTACAAATTTTAGAAAGTATAAAATTTTCTTCAAATTTCTATGTGAAGGTGGTCTGAATCTTTGCTGTGAAAGTCCAAATAGTTTTGTGCGAATGTTCAAATCTTTGATATGAAGGTACAAATGCATAGTATGAAAGCAGGGGGCAAACTCAGGATTTTTGGTCAGGGGAACCTAGACTTGCCCCCGAGGCGAATTTTTTAGGGTCTACTTATACATAATTATGTGTAAAACTATTGAATTGTGTGTAGAATTAGTTTAACACCCTTAATTTGAAGTAATCGTGTAATTTTAGGAGGCCTATTTCTAAAACTTGCCAAAATCTTACATATAAATCTAGAATTTTCAAAAGTCCACAAGGTAGATGTCTAAAACCTCTAAAAAAATTACATATAAATCCATAATTTTCAAAATTCAAAGGAGATTTGTGTGAATTTTAAGAGGACATATTTCTAAAATATATAAAATCTTACTTATAATTTTGCAATTATCAAAAGTTTAGAAAAGGCCTGTTTCATCCCTTACTAACACATGGATCCGCCAGTGTATGAAAGTCCAAACCAATCCTCCGAATGTGCAAATGCAATAATGCATCATGTGAAAATTTGAACGTCCTACTACTACTAGTTTTGTGTGCAGGTACAAATATTTGTTGTGATGGTGCGAATGAATCGTGCGAAAGTCCAACTCAATCTTCTGAAAGTAGAAATGCATTATGTGAAAGTCTAATCCAATTTTATAAAAATACAAATACATAAAATAAAAAAAAATAATAATAAAAAAAAAAAAAATAACACGTGGCCAAACGATATGATAGACGTCAGGCCAAACCAAACCACTCCGGGCGTGTTCAAAGTCAGTCTCTTCGAAAACGTGTGCCCCTTCGCCTTCAACCCTCTGTTTTATCTCTCTAAAACACACTCTCTCTCTAGAATTTTCTTCTTTAACCGCCAAACTCTCCTATAAAACCTTTCCATTTTCTTCATTCAAACAGTTGTCTCATAAGTATTCTTCAGCAAAATAAAAAAAATAAAATAAAATGGAGATGAATTTCCAAGAAGAAGATCATCCTAATGATCAATTTGATCGTTTACCGGACGCTCTCGTCCGTCTGATCTTCAACCAAATAATTGACGCCAAATCACTCTGCCTATGCAAGTCCGTTTGCAAACGATTTTCGTCAATAATTCCCGAAATCAACACAATCTCTCTCAAAATTCCTCGCAAAAATTCAAATCCAATCGGCGACAACAAGAAGGAAGAACTGATTGATCAGAATTCGAAATCAAAAGGGGGTTTATCAAGAAATTTCTTGAAGAGTTTGATCAATAAAGTTATTACGAAGCCAGTTCAATTCATTCTACAGATCATCATCCCAAATTCATTTTCTAAGCACTCGAGAGACGATAACGACAGTGATTCGTATTATTCGCCTGATGAAGTTTTGAAAAGCTTCAACGAAGTTCAGTTTCTGCAAATCGAGCTTCCTGGCCATGGCGGCGAGATCAAATCGAACGGCGGCGATTCGCTGCTCAAGTGGAAGGCCGAGTTCGGGAGTGAGCTCGAGAGCTGCGTAGTCCTGGGTGCCACATCTTTCCAGAAAACCGCACAAAAGCATAGCGAAAATAACGATAACGAACAAATCAATAGATCTGAATCTGAATCTGGATCTGAATCTGAATCGTTCAGCGATGAAGACCTGAAGTTGCGGGTGATTTGGACGATTTCGTGTTTGATCGCTTCGTCCGCTCGCCATTACTTGTTGCAGCAAGTTGTTTCCGATCATTTAATGCTTCGGAGTGTGGAAATCACAGATCGGAGTAAACAGGGGAAGCTGTTGATGAGAGAGAAACAAATAGAGGAATTGAGAATGTCATTGAATTCTCCTGAGAAGTTGGATTCCCCATTGGAGAGGACTCGAGTGCCGAATCTGAGAATGAAGCTGTGGCACGTGCCGGTGCTGGAGTTGCCGGAATCGGGGTCCGTGATGAAGGGGGCGACGCTGGTAGTGATATCGCCGGTGGACACGCCGGCGGCGAGAGTGGGGTGTAAAGATGAGTTGTTGTTGGATGGTGCTTTTGATGGAGATGAGGAAGAGAAGGCACTTGGTGAAGCGGTTAGAGAGATGATGATGAAGAAGAAGATGTACACGCTTGAAATGAATTCATTTTGATCTTTTGTTGTGGTTCTTTGTTGCTTTGCTGTGGTGACAATTAGCTATGAGTGTAAATAAAATTTGTTTGAGCATTTTGTGAAGAAAAAATATACTGTAGATTAAAATAAAATCCTTGCTACTTTGGGAAATCTAATGGGATATCATGATTGAAGTTCACATGGGAATAATTGTCGGAGCCTTTTTTAACAAGTAGTTTGGTGTGCACGAGTACCACCTAGATGTTTGCACCTAAAAATTATAATTTTTAAATTATATTTGTTTAAGGCCGATTGTAATATTTTAATCGGACTCATGAGACCGATTGCAAAATTCATGACTGATTGGTTAAAAGTCAATTGGGCTTATCATTATATGATCGGGCATCAATGCCATCAGGCTTCCCTTGTATCAATGTCATCGGGCAGGCCATTTACATTTCCAACGGGCTTCCATCTAAGGCTGATAAGCATTTGGACAGCGAGCTTCAATTCCAGTCAAGTACTCCATCGGACATCACTCAATCGGGCTTCCATATATGCCATTGCAATTCCATCAATGGGCTCAATGGGCTGCCCTCTATGGCCCAATCTAGTTGCACAAGCCCACTGCCAATTTAATTCAAAGGATAAATTGGCATTCAGCAAAGTTATCCAATGCTCTGGTTTCATCGGACTGCCTTGATGCAACGTCACTACGGCCACTATGAAATATTTATATATATATATATATATATATGTATATACAGAGAGTCCATTATGGTAGGTTGCTAATTCTAAAAGGTTTCCTATTTTGATACTACTATCATATATATGATAAGGGTAATTTTCCATATATCCTTAAGAGAAGATTTTAAGATATGGAAACATTATCAGAATAGGCAAGATATATTATCATTTGGGAAGTATTCTTCTTGCTTGCAAGCTAAGGTAGCCGAATCAAGCAAACATGTGGACCAGATACGTGCAAGATATATACACCTGTATGTATATATATTTTCGAAGATAAGGCAACTTCTATCTGATATGGAAGAAATTATCAAGAGCAGTTTATGGAAATAAACTGGTATTTGTTACCAGATAATGATTCATCAGATTTCCTACCTTAACTAGAGGACCTCCATGGCCGCTATAAATACAGCAGGCAGGCCAAGCTGTAAAGGCACTCCGCGTCATTCTCGAAACAGCATTCATACAGCACATTCGAAGCATTCAAAGCATTCAAAGCACTCTTAAGTCTCTATGTTTTCAGCCTTCATAGCAAATAGGTCTACCTTTTTGTTATTTCTTTTTGTTCTTTTGGATAATCAGCCTGTTCTAGTTTGTTCTTTAGATCTGTTTTATTTTTTCCAAACACTTAATAAAATCTTCGTTTTATTAAACCGTTTGTGATTGTTTACCTGTTAAACTTTGACACTTTTTAGCTTGTGCGCTTCAGTACTGCTAGAGAATTTACAGTGAGGGTACTTTCCTACTCACTATACACAGTCACCTTGTTTAGAAGTCAGATTCATCAAAGCCTTGTGTATCACTCACACAATCGGATAGAAAATTAGTTTGCACGTATACACACACATCGAACCACTGCTGGTTCTGGCACGCCCGCGCAAATTACAGCAAACATTTTTGGCACGCCCGGTGGGACCAACAGTGTCAAATCATGCCTCCGAAGAAAGATAAGACGACGAAGAACGGCCAGGACGATTCCACCACGGACCCACCTGTGGAGGAGAGTACCGGCCATTCTCCCCAAGATGGCAGCGTCACTCTTGAGGCGATTTCAGAAGCCATGAGAGCCAACGTTGAGCCCATGTGGCAGGAGTATAACGCGCTCATAGGCTCAATGGGTAATCTTAAATCGGTCATGAACCAAACGGTCGATGTTCATAAGAGTCAGGCTAAATTGGTCCTAGAAACCAGGACCACCCATATAAAGTTGGACCGCCTGACGGAAGCAATCGGAAGGCTGGTTGAGACCTATAAGGCCGGAAGCAGCAAAGAACAAATCAACGAATCAGGTTCAGGCACCTCGCTTGAGTCCGATAAGCCGAAGGACACGCCCTATGTCTGTCCAAACCTTAGGGATGCTGCTGGCTCCGGTAAGTAATCTGAGTCACAGACCGGTATGGCTAGCGGTGTGGCAGTCACCGATCCCAACGGATCGGCGACGCCAGGTTTTGGCCGGTCTGCAGGCCATACTAAAAGTCCAGTCGGACAAACCCCAGGTCACGCACATGGGGGGCAAAGGAACAACGGTGGATTTTAGCCCCATCAGGCCAATAACAATCAACAGCAACTGCCACCGCCGTTGGTACCTCCAATGAGGAATGTTCAGCCTTTAGCTCCACCACCTATCAACAGGGAAGAGCTGGTGGCGGCCATACACGCAGAGTATGGCCCGTTTATGAGAAGAATAGAGAGGCCGACGTACAGACGGCCGTACCCTCCTGAAATTGACCAAGTCATATTTCCTCAGGGGTACAAAGCACCAAATTTCACTCTGTTCTCAGGAGAGAGTGAACAGTCCTCAGTTGAGCACTGTAATACCCTGAGTTTTTTTTATAGTTCTTAATGTTTAAATTGGTATTTTTATGATTTTATTTAAATTAATAATGTGGTTAGTATACAAATATTAGTGTGAGTGTTTTACACAATAGGATATACCATTGAATTTTAAAATTTGATACATCAACAGTGCACGTGTGTGTGTGTTTAATGTGGAGTGTGTGGTTAGGATATATATAATATAATATATAATATTGTGGGTGTACACTTATAGTTATATAACATTAGGTTAGGATATGTTTAAAAAAAAAAAAAAAGAAGCACTAGTTCCTCTACACTGCACAGCCGCCGAGAGAGAGAGAGAGAGAGAGAGAGAGAGAGAGAGAGAGAGAGAGAGAGAGAGAGAGAGAAAGAAGAGAAAGAAGAAGAAGAAAAGAGAAGAAGAAGGAGAAGGGTCTCGGGTGCGTAGGCGCGTGGGGAATCGCGGAGCGTATACACCGTGTTGCCAATTTTTTTTTAAACAAGGTGAGTTAAATTTTGTGTACCCAAGTATATATATATACACGTATGTATATATATATATATGGGAGTAAATTAAATTAGTACTTGTTTAATATAATTGTTAGGGTTACATCCTTGTAATGTATACACGTTATTGTAAAGTAATCTAGATTATTTTTTTTCTTTCCCTTCCTGTGACTTTGTGATTATGATAATAGGGTATTCGACAAGGGTTAGGTGAATAGTTAGTTTGATAAAATCCTATGTGAGATATTCATAGTAATCAAGAAATATATGTGAAAATTCGTTTTTTTATTTCACACAGTTGCAGAAACTTCAGAAAATTATTGTAAATTCGTGGGTTGGAATTTTAACATTCTGTCCGCGTGGCCTGTGTAAAACGCAATTCTGCACACTTTTTGTGTTTTGAGTTTTCTCTGATTCTGCACCGTTTGGGCTGTAGATTTAAATTTCAGTAGCAGTTTTTATATGATTAAAAACGTATTGGATATCTAAATTGATTTATGTGTCGGGATAAACTCGTGTTCGTTATTGTGATATAACGTGAAAATTTCGTTGAGATGTAAGCATTCTCATCTAATGTTGGGTTTCATAAATTTGTGAATGTGAGACCATTCATGTGAAGATTTTTAGAATTAATATTAGAAAATCCTTTAGTGTGTTCACCACTGCTCCTTATGAGTTTAGGCGGCGACTTCGTGGATGACCCGTCTTGTGTGATTAGACGGCGACTACGTGGATGACCCGTCTCTTCATTTTAAGCCTTATGCCCGGCTTGTTGGTCTATTTCATGTGTATTTAGACATTGTTTATTGACGTCAAAAACGTAAGTACTAGCCTTTCGGTGTAGATTCAAATCCCAGTGATACCCCATGGGAGTTGGGACCGGAGTGGGAGTTAGTATTACGTTGGGAGACACATGGGATATATGTGTAGGCTGAATCATGGATGGGTGGCCGAAGTGGTGAACATAAGATTTAATTAACTAAAACACATGTGGTGCTTAAATTGCGGCTATACGTTGTAATGTAGTTCGTTATATTTTGTTGTAGTCGAATCCTTGTCATATCAAACAACTTATGTGGGTATCCGTTAGTTTAAATATAGTATTGTATGTGTACCGTAAAATATTTGGGCACATTGTGAACTAATAATAAATAAGATCAGATTAGTAAATTAGATAATTTGGTCACTTAACTTCATAATTGAGGGTCGTTTCGCGTAACCTGAAGTAAAACGACAATCCGAGCGACTTTCGTGTTTTACATTTTTCCTAAAAACGTCATCTTGACACCGTTTTGATTTAATTTCAGAATCTGCTGAATATCGCGTGTCTATGAGCTGAAGTTTAATAATTAATTTCTGACTTACGTGTTTAGAATTAATGAACGGGGACGCGCGACTTCCCTTGGAAATTTAATTCTGAACATATTTCATGTTTTAAGTTTTGTCCAATTCCAACTCCTTCTTGAAGATATATTCATTTTTAAATACCATTTAAAGAAGGATTTTTGATTTTTTACTAACATCTATTTATGCAGGATGGTAGGCCCACTAATGTGTTTGCAGGTATTGGCCTACCATAGCTAAGAAGGGTAAGTATTTATCCAGTCTAGTTCGGGTAGGAACTATATTGCCTTCACATAAAAGGGAAACTACCCCTTGTCCCGTTATGTGAGCGGAACTACTTTCCTACCCGATCTTTTATTTATTATTGTTGTGTTGGTGTGAAGGATTATGAGCGATCCCTAAGATTTTGTGTGATTAGTTTTATTTAACTCATACCAGTCATGTGACTGACTCGTTGAGTTTTTCTCGCGGGTGCGTTCTTTTTGGAGCGTAGCCGATCGGAATTTGTAGGGATAGTGAGAAGTTCGTGGCATTTGATAATAGGAGACGTGTGAAGTCTTTATTAGCTTTTAAAATTTTATTTGAGAGTTTTAGTATTTTATATTTTGGCATTGTGGGCCATTTGATTTTATCAGATATTGTTTGAAATTTTTTTTAGAGATTAATTATGATTTTGGAACATTAGATTTTGATCCTTATTGATTGGATATTTTACTGGTATATTGCGTTTGGGAGTTAAGTTGTATCCTGTTCAGACTGTGTGTTTTTTTTCTTCTTTGCGATCACCTCTAATAATCGGACAACTGGATATTGGTTTAGGGATTTTCCCTTGACTAATATTTAATTGTCTGAAAATTTGGGGTGTGACAGTTTGGTATCAGAGCCTCAGGTTACCCTAGACTGGAGAGTGTCTAGGTGATCTTCGAAATGTGGTGAATGGGTTGTTAATTACAATGAATGAGTTTGTGTCAGATATTCATGTATGTGTGGTTGTCTTATGAAGGTTATGGCTGGAGGCTACAATACCCGTTATGGAGCTCATGCTGGAGGTGGTGAGAGTTTTGGAGGAGTTGGGGCAGGAAATCCCAACTTAGTTCAGGTTGACGTGGGGGCTATGATGAACCAGATTCTCCAAGCTGTGCAGAACAATCAGCAGGGAAACCAGGGTGACCCGTTCGCTAAAAGGAACAAAGATTTTATTTCTATTGGCGGGCGAACATTTGATGGGGATAAGGGTCCGTTGGCAGCACATGCTTGGGTCCGCAAGTGTGAATTTGTATTTGAGCGGATGCAGCTGACAGAGGTACAGAAGCAAGAGTTGGCATCTCAGCAGTTGGAGGGTGCGGCCTTGTCATGGTGGGAGTCTGTGCGGGCTCAATATGATGTGGCAGAAATGACATGGGAGCAGTTTAAGGTTGAATTTGAAGAGAGCTTTGTTCCTAGAGTAGTGCAGTCACAATTGGCTACAGAATTTCAAGATCTTACACAGGGTACCATGTCTGTGATGGAGTACGTGAGAAAATTTAATGAACTTTCTTACTATGCTCCATATTTCATTGATACCGAGGAGAAGAAGAATGAGAAATTCATTGATGGATTGGGACATTACCTCTCCAAGTCAGTGTTAGCGGCAGAGGGTGAGCCATTTAGTAAGATAGTGGATTTGGCCCTGAAATTTGAAAAGAAAGAGCAGAAGTTCCAGGCAGAGAAATCTGCAAGAGCTAAGGCAGCAGAGTCATCGAGAGATAACCGCTCCCAGTCTCAGCAGAAGGATGGGGAAAAGAGTGGAAATCGATACAAGCCTTACGACCAAGGGCAGAAGGGCCAACAGAACCAGAGGCATGGTAATAGAGGTCAGTACTTCCCGCAGAACCAAGGAAATTTCAGGAATCAGAACCGTCAGTGGAATGGGCAGGGAGGTCAAAATAATCAGGGCTTCCAGGGCTATCGTCAACAGGTCCCGCAGCTACAGATTGGGTTCCGTCCACTAGTGCCTCAGATTGGAGCACCACCAACGGGAAAGGAGATGGTTGCAACTTCTAAGCTGTGTTATAATTGTGGGATACCAGGGCATATTGCTAAGTATTGTCCAAATAAGCCCCAGAACAATCAGGCAGCTCCTGCTAGAGCATTTGCAGTGATGCCAGGCAATGAGAATGTGCAAGGTAGTCTCAAACTTTTTCATTCCAATGTTCGTGTTTTGTTTGATACGGGTGCATCTCATTCTTTTATTTCTCGTCAGTTTGTTTTAAGAGAGGGCATTCCTGTGACTCCTTTACTTGTGCCTATATGCGTAGAAACACCTTTAGGAGGGTCTGTTACCTTATATGAACAGTGTAAAGATTTTGTGATAGACTTTGTGGATAGGACATTTCTTGTTGATTTGATTGTGTTGGGTTTTAAGGGGTTCTCCATTATTTTGGGTATGGATTGGCTTAGGAAGAATCATGTCACCTTAGACTGTGCTAAAAGGACTATTCATATAGATACTCCGGGTTTGCCTCGTTTCTCTCATACTTATCCTGACAGCGCAGAGTTAGTGATGTCTAGTTTTCTGTATTCGGTGGAGATACCGAAGAAGGATATTAGTGATGTGGAGGTGGTATGCGACTTTGAAGATATATTTCAGGAGATTCCTGGACCACCGCTTAAGAGAGAGGTGGAGTTTCGGATTGATCTTTTACCTGGATCCTCACCTATTTCAAAATCAGCATATCGTATGGCACCCAAGGAATTAGGAGAGATGAAGAAGCAACTTGATGAGATGCTTCAGAAGGGGTACGTTGAATTCCTTTCTTTTGTTGATTATTCTATTATCCTTTGTTGTTTTCTTTCCTTAGCCATTAGAGTAATCCTTTTGAGGTGTGTATGACTCAGGTTCATACGACCCAGTAATTCTCCATGGGGAGCTCCAGCTATCTTTGTGTCGAAGAAGGATGGTTCTCTGCGTATGTGCATAGATTACAGAGAGTTGAATAAGGTGACGGTTAAGAACAAATATCCGTTGCCTAGGATTGACGATCTTCTTGACCAGTTGAAGGGGGCAGCAGTCTTTTCTCAGTTGGATTTGAGGACGGGATATCATCAAATGGGAGTGGAGGAGGAGAGTATTCCACGTACAGCTTTTCGTACCCGGTATGGATTGTATGAGTTTTCGGTGATGTCGTTTGGGTTGACCAATGCTCCAACATTCTTTATGGATTTGATGAATCGGGTGTTCAGGCCGTTTTTAGACCGATTTGTTGTTGTTTTCATCGATGACATATTGGTTTATTCTCGGACTCTTGAGGAGCATAGAGAACATTTGATGATTGTACTGCAGACGCTTCGAGAGCATAAGTTATATGCCAAGTTTAGTAAGTGCCATTTTTGGGAGTCGTCGGTGAGATTTCTAGGACATGTTATTTCAGCTAAGGGAATAGCAGTAGATCCTGAGAAAGTAGCAGCAGTTCAAGAGTGGGTGCAACCTACTAATCCTACAGAGGTGAAGAGTTTTTTGGGGTTAGCTGGGTATTATAGAAGGTTCATTGAAAAATTCTCAATCATAGCAGCACCGTTAACAAAGTTGACACGTAAGAATGTGAAGTTTTTGTGGACAGATGAGTGTGAGCAAGCATTCAAGGAGTTGAAGCAGCGGTTGACCACTGCACCCATTTTGACCATTCTGGTTGAAACTGGGAAACTTGTAGTGTTCACGGATGCCAGTGGGACCGGTTTGGGTTGTGTTTTGATGCAGGAAGGGAAGGTTATTTCGTATGCTTCTAGACAGTTGAGGCCACATGAGAGGAGGTATCCTACTCATGACTTGGAGTTGGCAGCGGTCGTGTTTGCATTAAAGGTGTGGAGGCACTACCTCTTTGGAGAGAGATTTGAGCTTTATACAGATCATAAGAGCCTCAAGTACTTATTCTCACAAAAGGAGCTGAACATGAGACAACAGAGATGGGTCGAGTTCATCAGTAATTACGACTTTGAGATTCTTTATCATCCAGGGAAGGGAAATGTAGTGGCTGATGCGCTTAGCCGGAAACATAGCGTGATGGCTTCTATGATGGTTCGGGAGTGGAAGTCTCTTGAGGTGTTAATCTCTCATGATATTCAACCAGTGCGAGAGAGTGAGAAGGCATACATTGGAAGTTTGTTGGTTCAGCCAACCCTAGTAAGTAAGATTCGACAGATGCAGTGTTCAGATAAAGTTTTGGTCAGTCATCTTAATGATTTGATTGTGGATTTGCTTGATGAATGTCCGACTGATTGGACTGTGGATTCAGAGGGGAGTCTATGTTTTCGAGGTAGGCTTTGTGTGCCTGATATTGCAGAATTGAAGAAGGAAGTTCTAAGTGAGGCACATCGATCTCGGTACACTATTCACCCTGGTGGGACTAAGATGTATCATGACTTGAAGCGTACCTTTTGGTGGGACGGTATGAAGAGAGATGTGGGAGAGTTTGTTTCTATGTACGTGGTGTGTCAGCAGGTGAAGGCGGAACATCAGAAGCCGTCTGGCTTGTTGAAACCCTTAGAAATACCTGTGTGGAAGTGGGAATGCATTTCCATGGATTTTGTGGATGGGTTACCGTGGTCCAAGAAGGGGAATGAATCGATTTGGGTCATTGTGGATCGACTCACTAAGTCTGCACATTTTATTCCTATTAGTATACATCGTACGGTAGACAAGTTGGCACAGTTGTACATTCGGGAGATAGTACGTTTGCATGGGACTCCGGTCTCGATTGTGTCTGATCGTGATCCATTGTTTGTGGCAGAGTTTTGGGAGAGTTTTCAATGCGCTATGGGGACCCAGTTAGATCTTAGTACTGCTTATCACCCTCAGACCGATGGGAAGACTGAGAGGGTTAACCAGATCCTTGAGGATATGCTAAGGGCTTGTATTCTCGATCTCGGTGGTAGTTGGGAAGAACATTTGCCATTGGTAGAGTTTGCTTACAATAACAGTTACCATTCTAGTATAGGAATGGCACCTTTCGAAGCGTTGTATGGGAGGCCGTGTAGATCTCCAGTGTGTTGGGCGGAAGTAGGTGATGTACCTATTTTGGGTCCGGAGATGGTTCGGGAGACTACTAAAAAGGTGAGTGTCATTCGAGAGAGGATTAAGACTGCTCAGAGTCGGCAAAAGAGTTATGCTGATAGGAAGCGCAAGGGTGTAGAATTTGAAGTTGGAGATTTTGTGTTCTTGAAGGTATCCCCAATGAGAGGTGTGATGCGTTTTGGTAAAAAGGGGAAGCTTGCCCCGAGGTTTGTAGGACCTTATGAGATTGTCGGAAAGGTTGGAGAGTTGTCCTATAGAGTATTGTTGCCACCGGCATTGGCGGCAATTCATAACGTGTTCCATGTATCCATGTTGAGGAAGTGTGTGAAAGATCCTGAACTTATTGTTCGTCCGACAGAGCTTGAGATTAATAATGATCTTACGTATGTTGTTCGACCTATCACTATTGTCGATCGAGATGTGAAGTATTTGCGGAGGAAAGTAGTGAATCTTGTGAAGGTGCAATGGAGTGAGAGAATTAACGACGTTACGTGGGAACTTGAGGAGAAGATTCGGAAGTCACATCCCGAGCTATTCGAGTAGTGATCGTGCGTGTTTCAAATCTCGGGACGAGATTTTCTTTGAGGTGTGTATAATGTAATACCCTGAGTTTTTTTTATAGTTCTTAATGTTTAAATTGGTAGTTTTATGATTTTATTTAAATTAATAATGTGGTTAGTATACAAATATTAGTGTGAGTGTTTTACACAATAGGATATACCATTAAATTTTAAAATTTGATACATCAACAGTGCACGTGTGTGTGTGTTTAATGTGGAGTGTGTGGTTAGGTTATATATAATATAATATATAATATTGTGGGTGTACACTTATAGTTATATAACATTAGGTTAGGATATGTTTTTTAAAAAAAAAAAGAAGCACTAGTTCCTCTACACTGCACAGCCGCCGAGAGAGAGAGAGAGAGAAAGAAGAGAAAGAAGAAGAAGAAAAGAGAAGAAGAAGGAGAAGGGTCTCGGGTGCGTAGGCGCGTGGGGAATCGCGGAGCGTATACACCGTGTTGCCAATTTTTTTTTAAACAAGGTGAGTTAAATTTTGTGTACCCAAGTATATATATATATACACGTATGTATATATATATATGGGAGTAAATTAAATTAGTACTTGTTTAATATAATTGTTAGGGTTACATCCTTGTAATGTATACACGTTATTGTAAAGTAATCTAGATTATTTTTTTTCTTTCCCTTCCTGTGACTTTGTGATTATGATAATAGGGTATTCGACAAGGGTTAGGTGAATAGTTAGTTTGATAAAATCCTATGTGAGATATTCATAGTAATCAAGAAATATATGTGAAAATTCGTTTTTTTATTTCACACAGTTGCAGAAACTTCAGAAAATTATTGTAAATTCGTGGGTTGGAATTTTAACATTCTGTCCGCGTGGCCTGTGTAAAACGCAATTCTGCACACTTTTCGTGTTTTGAGTTTTCTCTGATTCTGCACCGTTTGGGCTGTAGATTTAAATTTCAGTAGCAGTTTTTATATGATTAAAAACGTATTGGATATCTAAATTGATTTATGTGTCGGGATAAACTCGTGTTCGTTATTGTGATATAACGTGAAAATTTCGTTGAGATGTAAGCATTCTCATCTAATGTTGGGTTTCATAAATTTGTGAATGTGAGACCATTCATGTGAAGATTTTTAGAATTAATATTAGAAAATCCTTTAGTGTGTTCACCACTGCTCCTTATGAGTTTAGGCGGCGACTTCGTGGATGACCCGTCTTGTGTGATTAGACGGCGACTACGTGGATGACCCGTCTCTTCATTTTAAGCCTTATGCCCGGCTTGTTGGTCTATTTCATGTGTATTTAGACATTGTTTATTGACGTCAAAAACGTAAGTACTAGCCTTTCGGTGTAGATTCAAATCCCAGTGATACCCCATGGGAGTTGGGACCGGAGTGGGAGTTAGTATTACGTTGGGAGACACATGGGATATATGTGTAGGCTGAACCATGGATGGGTGGCCGAAGTGGTGAACATAAGATTTAATTAACTAAAACACATGTGGTGCTTAAATTGCGGCTATACGTTGTAATGTAGTTCGTTATATTTTGTTGTAGTCGAATCCTTGTCATATCAAACAACTTATGTGGGTATCCGTTAGTTTAAATATAGTATTGTATGTGTACCGTAAAATATTTGGGCACATTGTGAACTAATAATAAATAAGATCAGATTAGTAAATTAGATAATTTGGTCACTTAACTTCATAATTGAGGGTCGTTTCGCGTAACCTGAAGTAAAACGACAATCCGAGCGACTTTCGTGTTTTACATTTTTCCTAAAAACGTCATCTTGACACCGTTTTGATTTAATTTCAGAATCTGCTGAATATCGCATGTCTATGAGCTGAAGTTTAATAATTAATTTCTGACTTACGTGTTTAGAATTAATGAACGGGAACGCGTGGCTTCCCTTGGAAATTTAATTCTGAACATATTTCATGTTTTAAGTTTTGTCCAATTCCAACTCCTTCTTGAAGATATATTCATTTTTTAAATACCATTTAAAGAAGGATTTTTGATTTTTTACTAACATCTATTTATGCAGGATGGTATGCCCACTAATGTGTTTGCAGGTATTGGCCTACCATAGCTAAGAAGGGTAAGTATTTATCCAGTCTAGTTCGGGTAGGAACTATATTGCCGTCACATAAAAGGGAAACTACCCCTTATCCCGTTATGTGAGCGGAACTACTTTCCTACCCGATCTTTTATTTATTATTGTTGTGTTGGTGTGAGGGATTATGAACGATCCCTAAGATTTTGTGTGATTAGTTTTATTTAACTCATACCAGTCATGTGATTGACCCGTTGAGTTTTTCTCGCGGGTGCGTTCTTTTTGGAGCGTAGTCGATCGGAATTTGCAGGGATAGTGAGAAGTTCGTGGCATTTGATAATAGGAGACGTGTGAAGTCTTTATTAGCTTTTAAAATTTTATTTGAGAGTTTTAGTATTTTATATTTTGGCATTGTGGGCCATTTGATTTTATCAGATATTGTTTGAATTTTTTTTTAGAGATTAATTATGATTTTGGAACATTAGATTTTGATCCTTATTGATTGGATATTTTACTGGTATATTGCGTTTGGGAGTTAAGTTGTATCCTGTTCAGACTGTGTGTTTTTTTTCTTCTTTGCGATCACTTCTAATAATCGGACAACTGGATATTGGTTTAGGGATTTTCCCTTGACTAATATTTAATTGTCTGAAAATTTGGGGTGTGACAAGCACATTGGCCATTTTATTGTTCAATGCGGCCATGTAGGTCGCAGTGACCCATTAAAGCTAAGATTATTCCCAAACTCGCTAACGGGCATGGTATTTTTGTGGTATGTTAACCTCCCAGCCAATTCTGTGTTAACTTGGCAAGGGATGGAAGAACTATTTCATGGCCAGTTCTATAGGACTGAGCCCGAAATATCGCTGGCTGATTTGTCCAGGATGATGCAGTTAGTAGGAGAGACCGTGGAAACCTACATAGCCGTTTTCGAAAGGCAAAATATCGGTGTAAGACAGTTTTGCCTGAGGAGGAGTATGCAAAGATGGCCATGGGGGGCATGTCCTTTGAACTTCGCAAGAGGTTTGAGGGAACTGATTTCCGTGACTTATTCGAGCTTGCTACACGGGCCGGTCGTTACGAGCGTATTCTCTTGGATGAGCAGGAGAAGAAGAACTCCTCCAAAGGAACATACTACAAGGATCCTAATTACGAGGTCCACTTGGCAGAATGTGACCTTGAAGTAGAAAGAGATATGGCCGAGCTGATCTGCAAACGGCCAGTCGTATGTAACGCCTTGAATAAGCCTGTAAATAATAACGCCGCTGAAAAGAAAATGGCGTTCGAGGCGGGAAAAAACTACACTTTTGATATAACCATGGCATATCAAATATTCGATGCCTTGTTGGCCGATAAAGTGATCAAGCTAAGTGAAGGTCATCGGATCCCTAAGGCCGATGACATGAAAAATAAAGAATACTGTAAATGACACAATTCTTGGAAACACTCTACTAACAATTGTGTTGTTTTTCGCAATTTTATACAGGAAAACGTGGAGAAGGGAGTGTCACGCCCCGGAGCAGCATAAATAGAGAAAAATTAATTTCCTTTATGGGTCCATAGGGAATGACAAGTGAAAGTCACTGATATCCACACCACACAGTACTAGTCCAAACAGGAACAAACAGGAATAGTAAACCACTGAAATATAAACACGATTCTATCTATCACAAACATCAGAGTATGGTCCACAGGATCACAACAGGTCTGGAGACAACATATGCCCAAGTACCCGTTAAACTACAAAGTACAACAGTAAAAGGAAAGTAGTAATATAAACTACTATCTATCTTCAGGTCTTTAGCTGGCGTAGGGGTAGTTGTCAGCATAACCGGCATCAGTAGGGCCATCCTCTACGTAACTCCCTTCAGGGTAATCGTTATTGCCATAAGTTCCGTCATCTGCATTGTAAAGGATAGGATAGTCTGGACGGGGAATGTCCAGGCAATAAAGGCCGTCAGCTTGTTGAAAGCTGAGTGAGCACTAACTAACGCAGTCTCATAGAAATAACGTATTTACAGTTATGAACAATAGATGACAGTGATACGAAATATATCTCTTCCTCTTTTATTCAGACATATCATTAATCGATTCTTATCATTTCCCACTCTAAGACTGATCTCAAATTCCCAACTGACTCTCTCTCGAATTGATTATATCAGCACAACATACCAGTGCTCTTGTTCACTGCTTTTAAGAACTCTTACTGTTCACCGCTTGTAAGAACTCTTGCGAGCACCCATACATTGTTCTCATATAATGACTAGTCCATGGATGTACCCATACTCTTGGTCACCGCTTTTAAGAACTCTTACTGTTCACTGCTTTTAAGAACGCTTGCGAGTACTGTACATACATAGCTCTGGTAATTCAAATCATGGGCGTGCCACATCTACTCTTGTTCACCGCTTTTAAGAACTCTTACTGTTCACCGCTTTTAAGAACTCTTGCGAGTACTGTGCTCTCACGGTCCTGATCAAATCCTTGACATACACTTATTGGATTCAACCTGAGCGAATCATCGCTCGACTCACATAACCTTGAACATACCAATCATCTTACTGACTTAACTCCCAATTATCCAATACTACCCAGTGTTATCATCTCAAACTTATCTCGTTGTCGCGTCGTACTATTACTAACGTTCCGAACCCGACTACGTTACTCACTATGTTATCTCAATCTCATTAGCGTATCCCATTACCTCCGTAATCCATAATATCGCATAATAGGAACATGAATCAACAATTATACAACTACGCACTATGCATTATAAACTGAAAGGAATACATTCATGTTCTGCTAGGTTCGATCGATTGAGATCATCTCGATCGCTCGAAGAAAGTGATGTTCGATCGATTGAAGTCTTCTCGATCGATCTAAGTGAAGGCGGTCTCGATCGATTGAAGTATTCTTGATCGATCTACGTGAAGGTGGTCTCGATCGATTAAAGTATTCTCGATCGATTGAGACTCAGGGTGTTCGATCGATTGAACTCAGTTTGATCGGTCGAACTTCGTCTTCCACAGATTCTGCCAGTGAACGTGCAGAATGTTCTAGGGCTGTTTGGGCTATAATTAATACATCCAGAACTCGTAAAACATCATAACTAAGTTACCGAGTGAGTTTGGAACTCACCGAAAGTCGTTAAGGGCATGTTTGGCTTGCTTGAAAGCTTCCAAGCTTCTCCAATGGCCTCTCCTTCTCTCTCTCTCTGCCTCTGTCTCTTCTGTCTCTCCCTGTCTCCTTCTCTCTTTCTCTCCTTCTTCTTGTTCTTCTTCTTCTTGTCCAGTTATGAGTATATATATATATATATCTATAGGTGTGTGTATATATGTAGAGAGAGATATATGGATGTGTGTTATATATATAAACACAAGACTCACAACTCTCTCAACTCTCTCAAACTTCAGCAAACACCCAACATACACGAGTGCAATGTATATATAGAGGGGAGAGGGGTGCAGGTGGCTGTTTCTACGAGAAACCTGGAATTCAAATGATTACAGGTTCGATCAATCGTAGGTAGTTCGATCGCTCGAACTCAGTTCGGTCAGGTTAGATCGATTGAAGAAGGCTTTGATCGATTGAAGTAGGGACCACGTATTAACTTCTGGTCGGTAGGGTTTTCGATCGCTCGAACAAGGTTCGATCGCTCGAACTCTAAAACTCTCGATCGCTCGAACGAGCTCCGATCGATCGAAGATGAATTTTCCATGAAGGACCAAAGGAAATATATAGAATCTCTCTACATTAAATATTTATTGAAAATACAGGGTATTACATCATCCCCCATTCAACAAAAGATTTTGTCCTCAAAATCAAAACATACAAGGTCTAAAACAAAAATGGAAACTTCTCACGCATTTCTGACTCTAGCTCCCATGAAGCTTCTCCTTCATCATGATGCTTCCACTGGATCTTGACTAACGAAATTTCTTTGTTTCTGAGCTTCTTGATCCCACGATCTAAAATACGAACAGGTCCTTCGTTGAATGTAACGTTGTCATTGACTTCAATATCTTTGAAGTTGATCTCGTGTGCTGGATTGTGAACACATTTCCTCAACATACTGATGTGGAAAATGTTGTGCACTCCTAACATCTTTGGCGGCAATACAAGTCGATAAGCAACTTTCCCAACACGTTCTAGAATCTTGAATGGTCCGATGAATCGCGGCGATAACTTGCCTCTCTTCTGACTGAATCTGACGATTCCTCGAACTGGTGAAATTTTGAGTAGCACGTGATCTCCAACGGCAAACTCTAAATCTTTGTGTCGCTTGTCAGCATAACTCTTGTGTCTAGTCTGGGCTGTCTTTATCTTCTCACGTACAATCTGAATCTTCTCATTGGTTTCTCGTACCATCTCTGGCCCAAGAAGTTGAGTATCTCCGACTTCAGTCCAACACAACGGCGATCGGCAAGGTCTTCCGTACAAAGCTTCGAACGGCGCCATTCCTATGCTCGAATGATAACTGTTGTTGTAAGTGAACTCTATCAAAGGTAAGTGCGTCTCCCAAGAATTCTCAAAATCAATGACACAAGCACGTAACATATCCTTCATTACTTGGTTAACTCGTTCAGTTTGCCCATCAGTCTGTGGATGAAAAGCTGAACTCAAGTTACTTGGTTAACTGTTCCCATCGCTATTTGGAGACTCTTTCAAAACTCTGCAGTAAAGCGTGAATCTCGATCTGACACAATAGATACAGGTACCCCGTGTAACCGTATCACGTGCTGTAGATACATCCGGTTTAAACGTTCTACTGGATACGTCATACTATAGGCAATAAAATATGCCGTCTTCGTAAGTCGATCCACGATTACCCAAATAGCGTCGTGGTTTTGCTGTGACTTCAGCAATCCTACCACAAAATCCATGGTGATATGTTCCCATTTCCATTGAGGAATTGGTAGTGGCTGTAGAAGTCTAGGTGGTTTCTGATGTTCTGCCTTTACTTGTTTACAAGTAAGACACTGAGAAACATACTCAGCCACTTCTCGCTTCATTCCTTCCCACCAAAAATTTCTCTTCAAGTCTTTGTACATCTTTGTACCTCCAGGATGAATAGTCATTCGTGACTTATGAGCTTCATCCAATATTTCTTTCCGGAGATTTTCTTTATTAGGTACACAGAGTCTACCTTTACATCGTAAGGCTCCGTCTGTACTAATACTCCAGACTTCAGGTTCCTTTGTTGACATCTTGGCGAACCATAACTTCAAATCCTCTATTGTCTGCTGAGCTTCTATGATACGGCTAATCAAAGTCGGCTGTACCGTAAGACATCCAAAGTGTTGCCCTTCCATTGGTTCCATTGACTGAATGTCGAATTCAGCTAGAACTTCTAATGCTTCCCATTCTCGAATTACTAGTGTAGCAATTACTAGTCGAGGTTTACGGCTCAAAGCATCCGCTACGACATTTGCTTTACCTGGATGGTATTGCAATGAAAAGTCATAGTCCTTGGGTAACTCCATCCATCTTCGTTGTCGCATGTTCAACTCCTTCTGAGAGAACAAATACTTCAAGCTCTTATGATCGGAAAACAGATCAAACTTTTCTCCGTAGAGATAGTGTCTCCAAATCTTTAATGCAAACACTATTGCTGCTAGTTCCAAATCATGCGTAGGATAATTCTTCTCATGTACCTTCAGTTGTCTTGATCCATATGCAATCACATTCCCGGTTTGCATAAGCACACAACCAAGTCCTTGGTGTGATGCATCACTGTAGATCACATACCTTTTTCCACTCTTAGGTATTGCGAGTACTGGTGCAGAAGTCAATCTCTCTTTTAACTCCTGAAATGCACCCTCATGCTTGTCTGTCCATTCGTACTTCATCTCCTTCCTTGTCAAATCTGTTAAAGGTCCTGCTATCTTGGAAAATCCTTCAACGAATCTTCTGTAGTATCCTGCTAAACCCAAAAAAACTTCTAACCTCTGTTGCATTGGTTGGTTGGTTCCAGTTTAAGACTGCATCGATCTTAGATGACTCCACAGAGATACCATCCTGAGATATAACATGTCCCAAGAATTTGACCTCTTGTAGCCAAAATTCATACTTGCTGAACTTTGCATATAACTTACTATCTCGAAGTGTCTGTAAAGTAATCTGTAAATGTTCCTTGTGATCTTCTTCCGTCTTTGAGTAGATCAAGATGTCATCGATGAACACTATAATGAATTGATCCAGATATAGTCTGAATACTCTATTCATCAAGTCCATGAATACTGCTGGCGCATTCGTTAATCCAAAAGGCATAACTAGAAACTCATAATGCCCGTATCTTGTCCTGAATGCAGTCTTCGAAACATCCTCTGGTCGAACTAACAACTGATGATATCCAGAACGCAGATCGATTTTTAAAAAGATCCTGGATCCTTGTAACTGGTCGAATAGGTCATCTATTCGAGGAAGTGGATATCTATTCTTGATCGTAACCTTGTTCAACTCCCTATAGTCTATACAGAGTCGAAGTGTTCCGTCTTTCTTCTTCATAAACAGAACTGGTGCTCCCCAAGGTGACGTACTTGGGCGAATAAATCCTAAATCTTCAAGTTCCTGAACTTGCTTCTTCAGTTCCAACATCTCAGTTGGCGCCATCCTATATGGAGTCTTAGATATCGGTAACGTACCAGGTACTAATTCCACACAAAAGTCTATTTCTCTTTTTGGTGGAAGTCCTTTAATATCCTGAAATACATCCTGAAAATCTTGCACAGTAGGAATCTGATCCATCGTGAGTTCTGTATTCGTACTGCCGATTGTAGCCAAACTACTCATAAGGAACATGTCGCTCGTTGACTGACACTGAAATCTGATCGTCGGTTTTCCTTGTATCGGAAATACAATCATCCTAGTAGGGCAATCTAGATTGGCACTATACTTAGTCAACCAATCCATTCCTAGGATAATGTCGAACTCGGACATTGACAGAACTACCAAGTCTGCTGGAAGATTCCTATCTCCCAAAGTCAATGGGCAATCTTTACACACTTTACCCAGCTTGACAGTCGCTCCCAATGGTGACACAGCATTAAGTGATGGCTCAAGTGTCTGGGGTTCTAAACCCAATTGACGCACAATCTTAACAGCAATAAATGAGTGTGCAGCTCCAGTATCAAATAAAGCTTTAACTGGACTATGAAAGAGTACCAGCGTACCTTCCAAATGTTGCTGCTCGTCAGCATTAAAGCCTACTTCTCCTGGGATGATAGCATTCATCCTTGTCGGATCTGGTGGTCCTTGAATTCCTTGAGCTGGTGCTCCATAATACCCTCCTCGAGGTGCACGACAATCTTTACTTAGATGTCCCGGCTTGTTGCAATTCCGGCAGACAACATCCATTCTGCGGTTAGTTTTAGCGGCTGTACAGAATCTGGCGACGTGCCCTGGCTTCCCGCAATTAAAAATCCTCCGCTATTGCTTGGCGGGGCTGTTAGCAGTGCCTGAGGCTGTGGTCCCTGCTGGTGATATTGCTGGTGTCGAGTATAGCCCTGTTGTGGCTTTCTGGTTCCTTCCCAGGTTCTCTTGTTCCTTTGGAAATTACTCTGTGGTCTCCAACCTTGGGTATTTCTTGGCAGCTGGTTTTGGAAATTCCTCTGTTGAAACCCTCTTGACGGCTGGGGTCAATTCATCTGTGGTTGTTGTGCTGGATAAACATCCTTTTCCAATCCTGCAGCAAATCTGACGATCCCTTCGAATGATTGATTCAGATGACCAACCATCATATGTCTGAGATGGGGGTTCAATCCTTGGTGAAATCTCTTCACCTTCTTCTGTGGAGTGTCTATCATATGTTGAGCAAATCTGGATAGACGCTCAAACTGTGTTGTGTATTCTCGTACAGTCCATCCTCTTTGAACTAGATTGAGAAAATTCTTCTCTTGTTGATCTCTCTCATCTTCGGGAAAATACTTCTCCAAAAACCCGCCTTTGAATGTCTCCCACGACATAGCTCTAGCAGCATCGGTCCCGATAGTGGCTCGTTCAGCTTCCCACCAATCTGCGGCGGCATAAGTGAGCTGGAATGTAGCAAGACGGCGCTTCTCTTGTTCACTGCATTCCAAAGCTTCAAATATTAACTCCATTTCTCTTATCCATTGCTCTGCTTTCCATGGTTCTGTTAGTCCATCGAACTTCTCTGGACGTAACCCACGAAAGTTTGCTAACAACTTATCTCCAGTCTGTCTCGGTGGCAGTGGTGCAATAGTTCTCTGGTGATAGGAGTGATTGTACGTGTCTCCCACATGCTCCATCCTTTGCATAAAGGCTTCGAAAATTCCTGTTAGATCCATTCCTTCCGGAATAGGTGCTCTAATTCGCGCTTGGTGATTCCTCAAGGGTCTTACCATAATGATAAAATGAGTTGCTCACCTACAAGAGACCTAATGATTAGCTGAAAGTCTTCTCAAGATAGGATAAGAAGCAACAAGAACTAACAGTTCTATCAACAACACATGACAATCTAAACATACAACCACATATCAAAAGTACCGCTCATATATACCAAAAGATGTACCGCATAGTACACACTAGTCAAACTGTGTACCACGTGGGACATAAGCAACAACAGTGCTAAGGTCAACTATATAATACCATGACTACTGCTAATATCTATACAATGCTATGGTCAATAGCTATCTCTCAAGCTCCCAAAAATTTGGTGGACAACATGTCCTGGTAAAAACTAACAAAAGCTAAGTCCTGCAGGTCCTGACTCAAAAATTGTCAGCGTCTGATCCTGCTGGTGGTGCCTTGTCCTCTGAATCAAGATCCATCTCCTCGAGTGGATCGTCCTCAACTGGTGCAACAAGATCTCCGACCACCACTCCTATATCCCAATCCTCTATCACCTCTGCATCATCGTCCTCCATCACGTCTACTATCGCCTGGTTAGCGACATCGACTGCTACTGCGGCGAATCCATCGGCTATATCAAGAGCTCCAGCCATCGCGGCCTCTCCTATAACAAAACCTACTGGCTGAGCGATCATCTCTGCTATCCATCCTACTACCATATCGGCCATGACTGCCATATGCATAATGGGTCCGGTTGGTATCTGAAGCACGAAGGGTACCTCTGGCACAACTACCTCCTCATCGGGCACATCCTCGTCTACGACCATGTCTGCCTCAATAGCCTCCGGGTCTTGTACTGGATCCTCTGGCTCAAACTCTGGCTCCTCGGGGTCATCCTCTGGCTCATCATCTATAGGCTCGTCCTCTCCATCTCCGTCCATGTCCTCATCGGGATGCTCATCCTCTGGGTCTGGGTCCTCATCTCCCTGAATTGGCTCTGGCTCAGGCTCTAGAACTGGTACGTCGAGTACTGGTGATGGTGGTGCTGCTGGTACTGGTACAACTACAGGCTCTGGTGGACCGGCTACAATAGCTCTCAACTCGATCTCATCCATCTCTGGCTGACTCCGAACCAACCGTAACATCTCCTGACAAATGTCTCTACCAACTCTCGCAGAATGGTAAGCATCCATACGCATCTGCGTCGGGTGAGTCCTCCCAGTCACATAAAGCGCTCTCCATATATCCTCCTCTAAATGTCGACTAGCTATCTGGCACACGTGATCACGATAAAACTCTGGGTCAGCTGGCTCCACGGTATCCCCATGGATCACGTGTCCTCCATAAGCATCGGTAACAAACTGATGGAACTCTGGATCCATGCTATCCTGCAAAGGAAACTATCTATTGTCAGACAGACGAACTTATCTTAAACTCATATCTCATCTCAGGAATCTCAACACTAGGACTAGATGGTGTGGAATCCATCAGTGAACGACAGTATCACAACCTAAAGCTCTGATACCAAAAAACCCTGTCATGCCCCGGAGCAGCATAAATAGAGAAAAATAAATTTCCTTTATGGGTCCATAGGGAATGACAAGTGAAAGTCACTGATATCCACACCACACAGTACTAGTCCAAACAGGAACAAACAGGAATAGTAAACCACTGAAATATAAATACGATTCTATCTATTACAAACATTAGAGTATGGTCTACAGGATCACAACAGGTCTGGAGACAACATATGCCCAAGTACCCGTTAAACTACAAAGTACAACAGTAAAAGGAAAGTAGTAATATAAACTACTATCTATCTTCAGGTCTTTAGCTGGCGTAGGGGTAGTTGTCAGCATAACCGGCATCAGTAGGGCCATCCTCTACGTAACTCCCTTCAGGGTAATCGTTATTGCCATAAGTTCCGTCATCTGCATTGTAAAGGACAGGATAGTCTGGACGGGGAATGTCCAGGCAATAAAGGCCGTCAGCTTGTTGAAAGCTGAGTGAGCACTAACTAACGCAGTCTCATAGAAATATTGTATTTACAGTTATGAACAATAGATGACAGTGATACAAAATATATCTCTTCCTCTTTTATTCAGACATAT
Organism: Hydrangea macrophylla; assembly: GCA_033977485.1. Lineage (NCBI taxonomy): Eukaryota > Viridiplantae > Streptophyta > Magnoliopsida > Cornales > Hydrangeaceae > Hydrangea > Hydrangea macrophylla. Next base: position 35,471,768 of record CM066992.1, read on the forward strand.
CATTAATCGATTCTTATCAATTCCCACTCTAAGACTGATCTCAAATTCCCAACTGACTCTCTCTCGAACTGATTATATCAGCACAACATACCAGTGCTCTTGTTCACCGCTTTTAAGAACTCTTACTGTTCACCACTTTTAAGAACTCTTGTGAGCACCCATACATTGTTCTCATATAATGACTGGTCCATGGATGTACCCATACTCTTGTTCACCACTTTTAAGAACTCTTACTGTTCACCGCTTTTAAGAACGCTTGCGAGTACTGTACATACATAGCTCTGGTAATTCAAATCATGGGTGTGCCACATCTACTCTTGTTCACCGCTTTTAAGAACTCTTACTATTCACCGCTTTTAAGAACTCTTGCGAGTACTGTGCACCCATAATTCTCACAGTCCTGATCAAATCCTTGACATACACTTATTGGATTCAACCTGAGCGAATCATCGCTCGACTCACACAACCTTGAACATACCAATCATCTTACTGACTTAACTCCCAGTTATCCAATACTACCCAGTGTTATCATCTCAAACTTATCTCGTTGTCGCATCGTACTATTACTAACGTTTCGAACCCGACTACGTTACTCACTATGTTATCTCAATCTCATTATCGTATCCCATTACCTCCGTAATCCATAATATCGCATAATAGGAACATGAATCAACAATTAAACAACTACGCACTATGCATTATAAACTGAAAGGAATACATTCATGTTCTGCTAGGTTCGATCGATTGAGATCATCTCGATCGCTCGAAGAAAGTGATGTTCGATCGATTGAAGTCTTCTCGATCGATCTAAGTGAAGGCGGTCTCGATCGATTGAAGTATTCTCGATCGATCTACGTGAAGGTGGTCTCGATCGATTGAAATATTCTCGATCGATTGAACTCAGTTCGATCGGTCGAACTTCGTCTTCCACAGATTCTGCCAGTGAACGTGCAGAATGTGCTAGGGCTATTTGGGCTATAATTAATACATCCAGAACTCGTAAAACATCATAACTAAGTTACCGAGTGAGTTTGGAACTCACCGAAAGTCGTTAAGGGCGTGTTTGGCTTGCTTGAAAGCTTCCAAGCTTCTCCAATGGCCTCTCCTTCTCTCTCCCCCCCTCTGTCTCTTCTGTCTCTCCCTGTCTCCTTCTCTCTTTCTCTCCTTCTTCTTGTTCTTCTTCTTCTTGTCCAGTTATGAGTATATATATATATCTATAGGTGTGTGTATATATGTAGAGAGAGATATATGGATGTGTGTTATATATATAAACACAAGACTCACAACTCTCTCAACTCTCTCAAACTTCAGCAAAGACCCAACATACACGAGTGCAGTGTATATATAGAGGAGAGAGGGGTGCAGGTTGTTGTTTCTGCGAGAAACCTGGAATTCAAATGATTACAGGTTCGATCGATCGAAGGTAGTTCGATCGCTCGAACTCAGTTCGGTCAGGTTAGATCGATTGAAGAAGGCTTTGATCGATTGAAGTAGGGACCACGTATTAACTTCAGGTCGGTAGGGTTTTTGATCGCTCGAACAAGGTTCGATCGCTCGAACTCTGAAACTCTCGATCGCTCGAACGAGCTCCGATCGATCGAAGATGAATTTTCCATGAAGGACCAAAGGAAATATATAGAATCTCTCTGCATTAAATATTTATTGAAAATACACGGTATTACAGGGAGTCTTCAAATTCTCGGACAAAGCTATGGGGATTGATTCAAATCCTTTTCCACAAATTACTGGTACTAACATGGTTATGCCCGACCTAACCAAGCTTTCAAGGCCGAGACCCAAGATAGACTTGTCCAACGGAGAGCTTGTGCCAAATCAACGGGAGGGAAAACAAATCGCTATTTCGGCCACTGAAGGGCCGAAGGTGACGATACATGAACTCCAGAGGAGCTATCTGGAGCGAAACAAGGAAAACCACAAGGCCGAGGAAGAAACGGCCAAATCTAGTACGGACAATTTGATAGCTGATCTACGGAGACAACTGGAAATCATCGAACAAGGCCTATGCCCGAGGTGTAAGGCTGACGTCAGGAAGGAAGTTTCGAGCCCGAGCAAGAGACCGAGAAGCTATGAACATCGGGAATCAAGCCCGAGAAAGTCTGTATACGAGAGATTGTCAATACCATGGCAAGGTCAGGCCAAGCCCGAGTGGCGGGCAAAACATCAGTTGGTGCAGCGAGTCGGCCAAGGCGAATCCGGCCGACTGGGGGCAAGGAGTTCCCAGACAGTCCCAGGGCCTCAAATGCAAGCAACAACCTCTGGCAGGAGCCCGAGGATGGTGCTACCACCTCGGGTAGAAGATCAAAAGTGGCACAGAGCTGAACACTCTAAATTTCCAGCACGGCCACAATATAGTAAGTCCCAAAAAAGGAGGTATCAGAGAATGAGACAGGCCGAGCGAGAGCGTCAGTTCTTAAAGAATCAGGCTGGAAACCCTCCTGCTCCCACAGAGCTCAAGGTGTCCAATAACCAAGGATTCTCCATGAGGGCGATGCGCATTGCCACTGAGCACCCAAGGGAAAGAGTCCGACATGAAAGATCGCAGGAAGAAGGTAGAGTTACCTCGGACAAGATGCTTGAGTCCGATGGAGATCTGTCGGACTCAAGTTTTTTGCCAATACAATTCGGGACTATCCCATTAGGCTTGTTATCCAACATGGTGTTTACGGTACCCATGTCCTTCATGGCCAAGCTGGACCAGCCATCGGCCATGGAGGGGGATGTAGTAGAAGGCCTAGCTAAGGACTAGGCCGTGATGGAAGAAATCTTTTGGATCGGGGGAGAGACCGTTAAGCCTAAAGTGGTGGAAGCTACGAGCAAAAATGTAGACACCACCGATTCGCAGACCGATCGGCCTAAAATCACCATCTTAAGGCCGAAAGGGGAGCAGACTGAGGAGGACGAAGACCCTCTTGGTGGTGGAGAAGATGGAGATGAAGGACTCGGGGGGCAAGCTTCACCGAGACCGATTGAAATTAAATCGGTCCATGAAGCTTTTGAAAATATTTCTTTGAGGAAACTCAGCCTCAAGGAATTGTTCAATTTTTTCGGTCTCATCATTGTGACCGATTATTTTTTATATTTTAAGCCAATTAATTATTTGGCTTGGGTTGATTTACATCCACGTTGGCTGTGTGGATGTCACCAAAAGCTAAATGTTATTTGGTGGATGTCTTTGCAATAATGGTATTATCAAGAGACTGAAGAAAAAAATTATTAAGACCGAATGTTAAATAAATTCGGTCAAAACAGCGCTATTCGGACTCAAAAGACCGAAAGCAAGAGAAAATAATAATAATAAATAAAATAATGCTAGAAGGATGCTTGGGATGCTGAATCGGACATAGAGGCCAATGGTGTAGTGTCATAAGTGTGTGTAACAGTCAAGTGGTGGAGCCCGATTATACGAGGCAAAGTAATTACATGTCTTAGTCAAGCTACAACGTGAGGTGTCAAACGGTCTCTTGGCCAAGCCTGATGTTAGTCCAAAGATCATCGGTATACATGATGAGCCCGATGTCAGTCTAAAGGTAATCGGTCTCTAGATAAAACATGGCCATTCAAAATTTCACTTGCTTTTATTTTAAACGGCCAGGGGGGCAATTGTTTGCACCTTAAAATTACATTTTTTTAAATTATAGTTGCTTAAGGCCGATTGTAATATTTTAATCGGACTCATGAGACCGATTGCAAAATTCATGACTGATTGGTTAAAAGTCAATCGGGCTGATCATTATATGATCGGGCATCAATGCCATCAGGCTTCCCTTGTATCAATGTCATCGGACAGGCCATTTATATTTCCAACGGGCTTCCATCTAAGGCTGATAAGCATTTGGACAGCGAGCTTCAATTCCAGTCAAGTACTCCATCGGACATCACTCAATCGGGCTTCCATATATGCCATTGCAATTCCATCAATGGGCTCAATGGGCTGCCCTCTATGGCCCAATCTAGTTGCACAAGCCCACTGCCAATTTAATTCAAAGGATAAATTGGCATTCAGCAAAGTTATCCAATGCTCTGGTCTCATCGGACTGCCTTGATGCAACGTCAATACGGCCACTATGAAATATATATAAATATGTATATACAGAGAGTCCATTATGGTAGGTTGCTAATTCTAAAAGGTTTCCTATTTTGATACTACTATCATATATATGATAAGGGTAAGTTTCCATATATCCTTAAGAGAAGATTTTAAGATATGGAAACATTATCAGAATAGGCAAGATATATTATCATTTGGGAAGTATTCTTCTTGCTTGCAAGCTAAGGCAGCCGAATCTAGAAAACATGTGGACCAGATACGTCCAAGATATATACACCTGTATGTATATATATTTTCGAAGATAAGGCAGCTTCTATCTGATATGGAAGAAATTATCAAGAGGAGTTTATGGAAATAAACTGGTATTTGTTACCAGATAATGATTCATCAGATTTCCTACCTTATCTAGAAGACCTCCATGGCCGCTATAAATACAGCAGGCAGGCCAAGCTGTAAAGGCACTCCGCGTCATTCTCGAAACAGCATTCATACAGCACATTCGAAGCATTCAAAGCATTCAAAGCACTCTTAAGTCTTTATGTTTTTCAGCCTTCATAGCAAATAGGTCTACCTTTTTGTTATTTCTTTTTGTTCTTTTGGATAATCAGCCTGTTCTGGTTTGTTCTTTAGATCTGTTTTATTTTTTCCAAACACTTAATAAAATCTTCATTTTATTAAACCGTTTGTGATTGTTTACCTGTTAAACTTTGACACTTTTTAGCTTGTGCGCTTCAGTACTGCTAGAGAATTTACAGTGAGGGTACTTTCCTACTCACTATACACAGTCACCTTGTTTAGAAGTCAGATTCATCAAAGCCTTGTGTATCACTCACACAAGCGGATAGGAAATTAGTTTGCACGTACACACACACATCGAACCACTGCTGGTTCTGGCACGCCCGCGCAAATTACAGCAAACACTAGGCTAGGTGGAACTGAGTTTAAAGAGGGGGTGTATGAGAAAGTGTTAGGCAAATATCTTAAATAATAATCACATCCTATGTTTGTATTCTGTGTTGTTTGAATTTTTCACATTTTTTTGTACACCACAGAGAACATATATTTAAAATAAAGATGTGATTTAGAATGTGATTTAGAGTGTATACCTAACATTATTGGGGGGTGTATACCCACTTCGAAACTGCATATAAATAAAAATGGTTGTGGTTAGAGTTATTGGTCTCTTTAAAGAGGCTATGAATTTGAAAAACCTCCAAGTACCGTGTAAGATATGCAGGGATGGATTTCAAGATAGACTTTAAATAATGTTCAGTTTTATGTGCGTTCAGATCCCACTGTTAACTTGACTTCCTGATTTACCTGGTGCGCGTGTTGTTAGGGTCAGCACACGTGCTTAGGGTTTCCTCCTTGTTCTACTCCGATAAAACTTACAATAGATATCAATCCCAAAGTCGCGGAGGACATGTAGGGGATTTGTCCTCATATTACCCCCCAAAAAAGTAGTTTGATGTGTTAATTGATGAGTAATGCTAGGTACAGCTACACGAGACACCTAAATAATATAGAGGGTTTCGGCCATATCCCCTAAAAAAAAACTCTTTCAAACTAAAACTCATGCTACTTTTATTTAACTCATTAGTTCATTTTTTTATTCCTAAACAATTTTAAATTGCTACTCCCTTCGTTCCATAGTAGGAGTCTCTTTTGGGAATTTCAACTTATTAAGGGGACAACCTTGATTTTGGTGAGAATTTCAACTTTCTAATGTTGTCCTTTTTGAAATTCAAAATTATAGTAACATAAAAAAAAAAAAAAAAAAAAGAGGGAAGAGTTGGATATAATAAAGGGTAAATTTAGAAAGTGTGTATTAAAGTACTTTAACTTTTCAAAGAGGACTCTTAAAATGGGACATCAAAAAATGGCATCAACGACTCTTAATATGGGATAGAGAGAGTATGACTTTTGTCCTACAAGTCTGTTTTTAGTAAAATTTGATATTTTAGAATCAGCAAAATGATATCTATCAACCGAGATCAACATGGATTATGAAATACTGGAAAAAAAAACTAAAAACTAAACAAATATGAAAAACTATGTTTTTTTTTTGCTTAATATATAACAAAAAAAACATATTCCTTTCATAAAATTAGCACCATAGGTGTATAGATCTCGAAAAAAAAAATACAGGGAATAATTTATAACTCAAAAAAGCTGAAAAATGAGTGAGTCATGGTGGTTTAAAGTTACAGATAATATCATCTGTTTTGACAAATAAAATCATAAAATAAGGTCCCAAATTACTTTCTTTTGTACAATTTTCAAATCCTTTATGTAGATTTTGAAGAAATACATGAAGTCAAAAAACAAATCACTCAAAAAGGCTAAAAAAATGAGTGAGTTATAGTGGTTTAGAGTTGACATATTATATTAATATTATCTGTCAAAACAGATATTGTAATATTTTCTGTCATTATATATACAGATTAATTTTTTTTAAAAAAAATGAGGTTCCAAATGACATTCTTTTATACAATTTTGAACTCCATTGTGTAGATCTCGAAGAAATACATAAAAAAAAGTCATTAAAAAATACTAAAAAAGAGTAAGTTATGGTGGTTTAAAGTTGACAGATAATATCAATATTATATGTCAAAACAGATAATATTATCTGTCATTATATATACAAATAAAAAAAAATGAGGTTCCAAATTACTTTCTTTTGTACAATTTTCAACTACATTGCATAGATCTCGAAGAAATGCACGATATGTAAATAAATAAAAAGTTATCACTCAAAAGGCTAAAAAACGAGTGAGTTATGGTGGTTTAAAGTTGACAGATTATATTTATATTATCTGTTTTGACAGATAATATTCTGTCAAAACATATATAGATAAAAAAAAAAAGGTTTCAAATCACTTTCTTTCGTACAATTTTCAACTCCATTGCATAGATCTAGAATAAATACATGAAATCAAAAGAAAAAAATATCACTCAAAAGGCAAAAAAAAAAAAAACTAGTGAGTTATGGTGGTTTAAAGTTGACAAATAATGTTGCCTTAACTATTTTTTTTGTTCCAGCAAAAAGCTTTTCATTAAATTCAAAAAGTAGTGAGGGGCTGGAAATGCTCAAATCATGTAGGTTTTTGACTAATATACTTAATTTTAAGGGATTTATGACCGAACATCCAAATATTATACCTGCTAATATGGATTTCCAAAATTATTCATCAGTTAGCAAACAAAGTTTGAATTAATTTCAAAACAGCAACAAAACATCGGCGGGTGGATAGTTTAGATTCACATAACTGGTGCACTTAGCATTTTCCGTTAACTCATTAGCGGCTAAAAATAGAAAGAGGAAAACATAAAATAGAACCATGAGAATATTTTTTTTTATATTGTCGTACATTTAATGGTTTGGTGATAAAATTTTCCGACTAATTCTGGTACTAAAATGTTGTAATTTGGTGCAAGAATTTTGTACCATTTGAAATTTTGGTTTTCATATTTAAGGTGATTTTTTCATAAAACAAAATTAATTTTAAACTTACAATTATTTGGGACATTTTGACACCAAAGAGGTGTTAAGATATTATAGAGTAATGTTGTACTTCCCAAAAAAAATTTTCCTTTCTAAAAGTGCTTTTCAAATACTGTGGCAGTGGGGTCAGGTAAACAACTTTCAATTAAAATTCAACGTGTGTCACCGTATTAGACTTGACCCCACTGTCACATCATTTGAGAAGTACTTTTGAGATAGAAATTTGGGAATGATAGCATTACTCGATATTATGAGGGTTACTAAAAGGCTATAAGGGTATTCCTTTGCTTAACCCATGTTGTTGGGCTTTGTTATGAGCTATTGTGGGGCTTTGGGTTTGAGATGGGGTGGAATGTGTGTGTGTGTGTGTGTGTGCGTGTGTGTGAAGTGAAAGAAAACCGTATGTAACCCTTAAAGCTTCGCGCAGCTGAAAACAAAAATTTTAACGGTTTTCTAAACCCATGATCAAGCCTATGATGTATACAAAATACATAAGTATCCATAGGGGTTAATCGAATAGTTACTCTTGTAGTGTGCTTTACAAAACGTTTAGATCCTTATTTACTCAGCCTTCTTTTGGTACCCTCAGCTCGTACAAGGTTCACTTAAATTGTCTAAGTATCCAACCTCTAAGTGTATCCACACGAACAAATCACGAATTAAAAGAAAGACTTGAATATTCTCCAACTACCGAAGAAGATGAGGGTCACCATTGGTAACCGTACGGCCTTTTTGGTCTATGGGGTTTGGGTTGAAAAGGTTTGATGTGCTAGCATCAAATTAAATCATTCTGTTACCTTATCTTTTATAATAAAACTATAAGCATTTTTCTAATCCAATTAGGAAATAATATTGACAAAAAGACATTCTTAAATCAAATATATACTTACAATATTATTTTATTACTTTTATATTAACAACTTAATATTTAAGTAGGCCCTCATTACTTCTTCTAATTATACATTGCCCTTTTGTGTGTGACTCCTTAGGTTCATAGTAATCTAGTAATAGAAACTAATACTTATAAAGTATTCCAATTAGAACCCCTTCTAATTATTTTTGAATTAGAACACTTTCTAATTCTGTCTTATAGGAAATAATTAATATTACTATTTATTATTTCCCAGCTTCTACTAGTCATGAGTCACATCTAGCAACATATCATGATGCACCCAGACAATCTAAAAATAGTGAACCTTTCCGTTAATAATTACTGTACAATTCAATCATTTTATCACACAATGTCCCAATTAAATCTTTTGGGTAATGAACATATTTATCAACCTTTGTCTGGTGAAATTAGAAAACTTTTTTCTAATTGTCACCTTGCCTTAACCAATGAACTTAACTTGAGTTATATCTTAGAAAATCACATAGGACATTCTCTCTCTTACTTGAGAGTGACAGATTCCTTATGGTACATTCATATGCCTCTATTTGCAACTCATCACACCCAATAATACATGAATATACCTCTGGTTAAAACATAAACACCACGCACTGTTAACTTGTGACATCCTACACATAAGGCAACCATGATATCTCAGGTCTAAGGTTCACTTGTACTAACATAACTAAGAATAACCACTTGATAGATAAGCAAAATTCCATTTTAATGTTCTTAACAGTTGATCACGTTCAGTGAGCTTGTTCTCTAAAAAGCACCCACATGTCTGTTCCAGTGTCCCCACACTGATGACCTAAGACTAGTCATATTTTATTTTATTAAATAAAATAAGCATGGCACATGTTAGTCTATTAAATGCTCAATTTAATAATCCTATGACGAAGAACATTTTAAGAATAAAGTCATCGAGAAGTACAAGGTCTTATTTCTTAACTATTTAAGTATATATCTTCTCAGTTTTAATTCTTCGAACTTATCATGAAGATTAAACAACAATAATTATCATGATAAATAATAAACATGACCTTTGATAATTAATAAGGCTGTTAATGAATGTAATATTCCTAAAACACTCTTCCAACAATTGGCTTTTAGGGCATATTACTAACAATCTCCCACATGCACTAAAGCTAATGGATTTGTATCTTATACCCATCTACAAAAGATGGCAATCCAAATGCTGTTGTAACAAGGCATTAGTGAGTGAACTGTTCAGTATCTATTAATGCTATTTTCTGATTGACACATCGCCTCTCCCACTGATTACTCTTAATTACATGGAGATAAGACCTGAACCTAATTGGATCTCTGATGAGACATTGATTCCTTCGCTAGAGCTATTGCCCCATTGCTATCACAGTATAGAGATACTTGTGATCCAATGGTAGGAATCACTCCTAATTCTTAAAAGAACTTTTGATCCAAACAATCATTCTTTCTATTGTCCAAGCAGCAAGGCCTACAACCTTAGTGTTGGAGCCTGTTATAGTGTCCTGCATATAACAGTTTTCCAACTAGGCAACTGTTACCTTGAAGTGAATTGTCTAACATTCACATCAAATTGAAAATCTTAAAACCAAAACTCTAGTTCTCCTACTCCACTAGAGGAATAATCTCTTAGTACTTCTTAAGTACTCAATGATGTTCTTTATTAAGATCTAGTGCTCTCTGTCTGGATCTGACTAATATCTCCTTGTAACTCTTTACAACATTGCTAATATCATGTCTTGTACATAACATTGCATAAAGCTCCCACTGTGAAGGCATAGGATATCCAACTTATGCAATCTCTCTTTGGTGTCTTAGAACTCTTGTCCTATACAGAGATGAATTCTATACTTGAAGGTCAACATCATTTCCTTTGGAATCCTACATGTTGAACCCCTTCAACACTTTGTCTATGTACACAGAATGGGATAAACCAAGCAACCTTTTAGATCTATCTTTATAGATCTTTATATCCAATATATTGGGCAGTTCTTCTAAATCTATCATGGATAGGATTTGTGAATTAGAGTTAGACCGGTAATGATCATTCCTACATCATTCATAATGAGTATAATATTATTAATAGAAAATAAGAATGTGACTACTCTCCCACTAACCTTTTAGTACACAAAAGGTTCACCCATATTTTGATGGAAATCAAACTCTTTGATTGTCTCATCAAACTAGATGTTCCAACTTTGAGATGCCTGCTTTAGTCCATAAATGGATCTCTACAGCTTGCACACTTTGTGGCCTTCACCACGAGATGTAAATCCTTCTGGCTTCTTTATACCATTGTCCTCCACAACCATTGAGGAAAACAGTCTTTACATCTATTTGGCATATCTTTATAGTCATAGCACATAACTATAGTAAGAAAAATCCTTATGGATTTTAGCATAGCCATTGGAAAAAGGTTTTCTCATAGTCAACTCCTTGTCTTTGTTTGCCACCTTTTTGCCATTACCCTAGCTTTGTAGTTCTCCACCTTTCCATCCGAGTCTTTTTTCCTTTTAGCTAATGTTTGCACCCAAAAACCGTCAATGGGTTTTGAGTCCGATTTATGTTAGAGGATAGGCCGGGCTAAGGAGTGAATGACTTATCGGGCTCAAGTACAGACATAAGACCAATGATTGGGTTAAGGCCGGTTGGTGTAACAAGTAGAGCCCGATGGGATATGGGATTGTGGTAAGGTTTATCGGGCTTTGGGGAGACATAACCTGGCATATTGGAAGCCCGATGGTGGAAAGCAGCAGCAGGATAGCCAATCGAACACCGCGTAATGAAGATGAGAGGTAAAGTCAGAATCTATGTCCGATTGGATATGGGCTGTTGAAGAAAGATGATCGGGCATGGAAGCTGATTGAGCCCGGTTTATCCAGGAGGAGCAATGATGAGGCCGATTAATGAAAAGAGGGCGGTGCTGTTCACAGCTGGCAGGATGGCATCACTTTCAAGAGTTTTAGAAACAAGAATCCGTTTAGGACAGAATATGAGCATGGCCAGCTGGATTGATGCGTCTGATCCCTAAATTAAAGGGATTGATGCAATCAAGTTCTTGATAAGGTAGGAATCATTGATATAAAAGGACTTCTTCAATTAACCAATCAATTAACAGCTTAGGGCGTAAGATAAGGAGTCATAGTCCAAGTAGAAATCAGCCTTGGCCGCTATAAATATTGAGGCAGGCCCTCCAAGCAAAGGACTCCGCGTCTCTTTCGAAAACAGCATACACAGCACATAGCATTCAGCATTCAGAGCACTTTCTTCAAGTCTTTGTTTTTTCTCAGCTTTAGTAGCAATTAGGTCTGTCCTTTTGTTATTATTTTTCTTCTTTTGTTCGTTTGAATATCCAACCTTTTCTGGTGTGTTCCTAAGATCTGTTTTAATCTTTCCAAGCATTTAATAAAAATATGTTTTTATTAAACCTTTTGTGATTTTGTTTACCTGTTAAACTTGATGCTTTTTAGCTTGTGCGCTTCAGTACTGCTAAAGGACCTTTAGTGAGGGTACTTTCCTACTCACTACACACAATCACCCTGTTTAGAAGTTAGATTCACCAAGCCTTGAGTATCACTCACTCGAGCAATATAGGAAATTAGTTTGCACATACACACACACCGAACCACCATTGGTTCTGGCACGCCCGCGCAAATTACAAACAAACATTTTGGCACGCCCAGTGGGACCAACAGTGTCAAATCATGCCACCAAAGAGAGATAAGATGACGAAGAACGACCAGGACGATCAGCCCACAGATCCACATGTGGAGGAAAGCACCGGCCATTCTCCCCAAGATGGCAGCGTCACTCTTGAGGCAATTTCAGAAGCCATGAGAGCCAACGTAGAGCCCATGTGGCAGGAGTACAACGCCCTCATAGGCTCTATGGGCAATCTTAAATCGGTCATGAACCAAACGGCCGACGTTCATAAGAGTCAGGCTGAATTGGTCCTAGAAACCAGGACCACCCATATAAAGTTGGACCGCCTGACGGAAGCAATCGGAAGGCTGGTTGAAACCTATAAGGCCGAAAGCAACAAAGAACAGGTCAACGGATCAGGCTCGGGCACTTTGCTTGAGTCTGATAAGCCGAAGGACCCGCCGTATGTCTGTCCGAACCTAAGAGAGGGTAATGGCTCAGGCAGGCAGTCGGAGTCACAGGCCGATATAGCAAGCGGTTCAGCAGTTACCGATCCCAACAGATCGGCGACTCCAGGTTTTGGTAGGTCAACAGGCCACACTGACAGTTCAGTCGGCCACTCACTGCCCCTAGGCCACGGCCATGGGGGGCAAAGGAACAACGGTGGGTTTTGGACTCATCAGGCCAACAACCAACAGCACGGACCACCACCATTGGTAACCCCGATAAGGAATGTTCAGTCCGTAGCCCAACCCATAAATAGGGAAGAACTGGTAGCGGCCATACACGAGGAGTATGGCCCGTTTATGCGAAGGCTAGAAAGGCCGACGTACAGACGGCCGTACCCCCCTGAAATTGACCAAGTCATATTTCCTCAGGGGTACAAAGTACCAAATTTCACTCTGTTTTCAGGAGAGAGTGAACAATCCTCAGTTGAGCACATTGGCCGTTTTATCGTTCAATGCGGCCATGTGGGTCACAATGACCCATTAAAGCTAAGACTATTCCCAAACTCGCTAACGGGCATGGCGTTTTTTGTGGTACGTAAATCTCCCAGCCAATTCTGTGTTAACTTGGCAAGGGATGGAAGAATTATTTCACGGCCAGTTCTACAGGACTGAGCCCGAGACGTCATTGGCAGATTTGTCCAGGATGATGCAGCTAGTAGGAGAGACCGTGGAAACTTACATAGCCCATTTCCGAAAGGCAAAATATCGGTGTAAGACAGTTTTGCCTGAGGAAGAGTATGCAAAGATGGCCATGGGGGGCATGTCTTTCGAACTTCGCAAGAGGTTTGAGGGAACTGACTTCCGTGACCTATTCGAGCTTGCCAGACGGGCCGGTCGCTATGAGCGCATTCTTTTGGACGAGCAGGAGAAGAAGAACTCCTCCAAGGGAACATATTATAAGGACCCCAATTACGAGGTCCATTTGGCAGAATGTGACCTCGAAGTAGAAAGCGATATGGCCGAGTTAATCTGCAAACGACTAGTCGTATGTAACGCCTTGAATAAGCCAGTAAACAACAACACCGCTGCAAAGAAAATGGCGTTTGAGGCAGGAAAAAACTACACTTTTGATATAACTATGGCGGATCAAATATTCGATGCCTTGTTGGCCGATAAAGTGATCAAGCTAAGTGAGGGTCATCGGATCCCTAAGGCCGATGACATAAAAAATAAAGAATATTGTAAATGGCACAATTCTTGGAAGCATTCTACTAACAATTGTGTTGTTTTTCGCAATTTCATACAGGAAAACGTAGAGAAGGGAGTCTTCAAATTCTCGGACAAAGCTATGGGGATCGATTCAAATCCTTTTCCTCAGATTACGGGCACTAACATGGTGATGCCCGATTTAACCAAGCTTTCAAGGTCGAGACCGAAGATAGACTTGTCTGACGGAGACGTTCCAAAACAAAGAGAGGGTAAGCAAATTGCTGTTTCGGCTACTGATGGGCCGAAGGTGACAATTCATGACCTCCAAAAGAGCTATCAAGAACGCAAGGCAGAAGCCCGAAAGGCCGAGGAAGAAACGGCCAAATCCAATACGGACAATTTGATAGCGGATCTACGGAGACAGCTGGAAATCATAGAACAAGGCTTATGCCCGAGGTGTAAAGCTGACGTCAAGAAGGAAGTCTCGAGCCCGAGCAAGAGGCCGAGAAGCTATGAACACCAGGAATCAAGCCCGAGACGGTCTGTACATGAGAGATTGTCAATACCATGGCAAGGTCAGGCCAAGCCCGAGTGGCGGGCAAAACATCAGTTGGTGCAGCGAGTCGGCCAAAGCGGATATGGCCAACTGGGGGCAAGAAGTTCCCAGACGGTCCCAGGGCCTCAGATGCAAGCAACAACCTCTGGCAGGAGCCCGAGGATGGTGCTACCACCTCGGGTACAAGATCAAAAGTGGCACAGAGCTGAACACTCTAAATTTCCAGCACGGCCACAATATAGTAAGTCTCAAAAAAGGAGGTATCAGAGGATGAGACAGGCCGAACGAGAGCGTCAGTTCTTGAATCAGGCTGGAAATCATCCTGCTCCCACAGAGCTGAAGGTGTCCGATAACCAAGGACTCACCACGAGGGCGATGCACGTTGTCACTGAGCATCCAAAGGAGGTCCGACAGGAAAGACCACAGGAAGAAGGTGGAGTTACCTTGGACAAGATGATTGAGTCCGATGAGGACGTGTCGGACTCAAGTTTTTCGCCAATACAATTTGGGACGATTCCACTAGGTTTGTCATCCAACATGGTATTCACCCTACCTATGTCCTTCATGGCCAAGCCGGACCAGCCATCGGCCATGGAAGGGGATGTAGTAGAAGGCCTAGCTAAGGACTCGGCCGTGATGGAAGAAATCTGTTGGAATAGGGGAGAGACCGTTTAGCCTAGAGTGGTGGAAGCCACGAGTAAAAATGTAGACGCCACTGACAATCAGACCGATCGGCCTAAGATCACCATCTTGAGGCCGAAAGGACATCAGACTGAGGATGGATTGAAGACTGGACCGGTTAAAGTGGTGTTTGAAAAGCCCATACACCAGATGTCCCAGCATCTGAAGCCTTTGTATGTGAAAGGGCATATCAAAGGCATCACAATAAATAGGATTCTTGTTGATGGGGGGTCTACCATTAACATCATGCCCCAAATTATGTTAAGGATCCTGCAAAAGTCTGAGTCAGAGTTAATTCCGACCGAAATGAATGTTCAGAACATCATGCCCCAAATTATTGGCCTGGTATGTTGAAAGATTGTATCAGTTATGCCAAGGGTTGTCAACCTTGTCAGAAGCATGGTCCGATCCAGCATGTGCCGGCCAAAAAATTGCAACCCATAATCAAACCGTGGCCGTTTAGGGGATGGGCGATGGATTTAATTGGAAAGGTCCTTCCGCCATCATCAGGCCAGCATTGTTTCATAATAGTGGCAACGGACTACTTCACCAAGTGGGCCGAGGCCATACCTTGTAGAACGATGACACAAGCCACTGTCATAAAATTCATTGAAGAACATATTATCCATAGGTTCGGCCTTCCGGAAACAATTACGGCCGATCAAGGATCTGTGTTTACGGGGACGGAGACATCGGCCTTTGCCGAAAGTAGGGGAATCAAAATTCTTAATTCTACGCCCTATTATGCACAGGCTAATGGTCAGGCCGAGTCTACTAACAAGATCCTTAAGGGGATCATTGAAAAGATGATAGTGGAGAATCCTAGGGAATGGGACAAACTCTTGTCCGAAGCACTATGGGCCTATCAGACGTCTAAAAGATCAAGTACTGGGGTTACACCGTTCATGCTGACCTACGGGCATGACGCGATGTTACCTATGGAAGTAACAGTCCGGTCGGCTAGAAGAGCTTTACAGAATCAGCTTGAGCCCGCTGAGTATACGGAGGCTATGATAGCTGAGTTGGAAGGGCTTGATGAAATGAGGCTAACGGCCTTGGATTCATTAAAAGTGCAAAAGCAGCGGGCCGCCCGAGCTTATAACAAGAGGGTGAAGAAGAAATCTTTTTGCACTGAAGATCTGGTATGGAAGGCCGTGTTACCAATTGGGGACAAGGATAATCGTTATGGTAAATGGTCGGTCAATTGGGAAGGCCCGTTTATCGTCCACCAAGTCAAAAGAGGTGGTGCTTATAGGCTGTGTGATTTAGATGGAACTGTTCATGTCCGATTAATCAATGGTCAGTATTTAAAGTCTTATTATCCAACGTTATGGGAGACCATTGATCTGGATTATAAACCTAATCCAGGGTTGGAGTATGATCAGTTGATAAATTATGAGCCTGAGCCCGAATGATGTAGATAAACAGTGTTTTTGTATTGATAGGCTGAGCACAGCTTACTTACAAAATGAAAAAAAAAAAGAAAGAAAATTCTTTACAAAGAGGAGTCGGCCTCTAGGCCGACCCAAAATTCCTAAGCTTAGCCTTCAAGTCCTCCCAGGTTTTGACGGCTCCAGACCGGTCCCTCTTAGCCTTTTCTAGTTTTTGGGCCCAAGCCCGGGATATGGGGACGCTGGCTTGCAGTTGATCGCTGCACTTCTGGGCATCACCGCCTAGTGAAGAAAGGACCTCATCAATTTTTCCAAGGGCGGCGCTGTTAGTAATGACATCGGCCTCACATTGGGCAAGCTGAGCCTTTAGTACAGCAATACAGTTCCGCAGCCAGGAGTCCCTTGCTAGAACCTGAGCCCGAGAGGCCTTCCCTACTTCAAATTTGGCTTTGGCCCCTTCCAAGAAATCTAATGCCTTCTGCCGGGAGCCCAAGTGAAGTTCCGCATCAGCTTGAATTTTCAAGGCCGATCTATCCATAAGACGGGCACTGGGGAGTCTCTCTTTTATCTCCAGGAGTAATGATAGCTGCCCGTCTGAGAGAGAGGGATCGGCCATGAGAGTGTTCAAGGCTGTGTCAATATCAGCGGCAGCAGGAAGATTGGAAAATTCCTGGTTAGCCAGTCCGAGGAGTAGGTCCTTGGCTTGTTGTAGGAGGGAAGGAGAAACCGCTTCAGGCTCCAAGGGGCCAAGGTCAAAAGCTCTCAGGTCCAGGCCCGAGAAGAAGTCATTGAAGGGTATAATTGGCACTGGACCTGAGGGATCGGCCTGTTCAAGAGGATGCAGTCAGGCAGGGTTTTTAGAGAATTATACGAATTAACATAAAGCAACACTGCGATACCTGGGTGTGAGGACTAAGGGAGACCGAGATCGCTTCGCGAATATCGGCCTCACTTGATTGAGAAGGTGTTGGTTGTGAAGAATAAGGGTGGCCGGTCTCCATCTCTGGGCTCGTCGAAGCTACCGTTGTTTGCAGGACTTCAGTTCCTGGGACTGAGCCTGAATTATCATCACCGGCTTCTGTGGCAGATGCTTCAGGAGGACTGACCTCGGCCACTACTGATCCTGCTATTGTGTGAACAGGAGGACCCATGGCCGCGGTGGGCTCCCCTTGCCCGGTTTCAATTTCAGATGGGACGGTTTGGTCTACCTAGTCCCCAGCAGCTTCGACGGTAACTCCAGCATCGGCCAAGTCCTCAGTACTAGAAGAGAGGACGACTTGCTCCGGAGCTTGGATGGAGGCAGCAAGGTCCTCGTCTCCGCTTGAAGGAGTTAGAGGAGGCACGATGTGAAGTGGCATCACCTGTACGGCCACTCGCTCTAGAAAGGCCGCTGTAGAGGCCGGTGATGTAGGGAGAGTTGGAGGAAGAGTCTGAGCGAGATTTGGAAGTGGATCCTCTCCTGAGTCTTCGTCAGCAAGCTGCAAAGATAGAACAAAATGATTAATACTGAATGAAAGGAATTCGGGCTCAATCACTAAACAAAGGGGGAAGAGCAAACCTGAATAGAGGCCGGTGTTGTTTTTTGTTTCTTTTGAGAAGCACCCTTGCCCGGAGCTGGTTTGCGAGCCGGTCTCTTGGCAGTTTGCTTATGCCAGGTTAGAGCTGCTGTTGGTGCAGGGACATCGGCCTCGATGGCTGATGAAGCAGTAAAAGGCACAAGGGCCTCAGCAGCGGTGCTTGAAAATATGTTTCGAGCCCGTTCACCCCACCACTGGGTGAATTCCTCTGATACTATTGGCCGGGCAGAGAAGGGTGTAAAGTTAAACGCGGCTTTGAGCCGGTCCGACCTCTCTTTTATCTTTTTCACCTGCCCGTCATTAACAATGAGGCCACATTCAACCCAGTCAACATTGACGGTAATGCCAGGGGGAACGGGCACGAGTTGTGTAAGCCCGAATTGGCGGGCATAAAGAGGAGCAAAGTAGTATTCGGCCCCGCATTTATTGTTGGCTGATGGGATGCTCGAGCTAAAAATAATATCTCTAGCCACTAAGTAGCTAGAGAAGATTTCGTTGTAAGTAGACTGGGTGCCCGAACCCCAGTTGGAAGGATTATTGGAGAGCTGAAGGAATGAGGAAAATTGAAGAGAAAAGAATGGGGTATAGAGATTGACAGCCCGAGGGGAGCAACCTTGGTAAAAGAAAGTGAAACACTCTTCAAAAGAGTGTGAAGAAGGAGCTACGTCCATAAACTGAACGGCGGAGATAGGAACATCGGCCAATTGGCTGATGGTGGGTTGGAATTCGGGAAAGTAGGAATGAAGCCACAATTGGAGCACCCACATAGGGCTCCCACCAGCTCCGAAGCCCGAGTGAACAAAATCTGTTATGCCTCTGACCAAGTGTGCCCAAACCAGCGTAGCCATGGCTAATGGTTTCCCCGATGCAAGGGCCAAGGCTAAGGTTGTATATTCTTTGGTAATGGCTTGGGAGGCCGAACAGAAGAGATATTTTTTGAGCCAATAGATGAGGAAGGCAGTGTGTTCTGCATCAGACACCTCCGTATCATCGGCCCCGATGCAGGCAGCAAGGAAGCCTCCGAAGGCTGTGATCGGCCTATGAGAAACAACCCCGTCCCTGACAATTTCCTGTTGTGGATAGGCAAAGCTGGTTGTTCCAACGTCAAGCCCGAGAATGATCTCTGGGCCGTGGGGATGAAGGCCGAGCAGGTAGCTGATATCTTTGACTGTGGGAGACATTGGTCTGCAACGGAAAGAAAGCCGTTGCAAGACGAGGACCAGAATAGTAAAGCAGACAGAAGAAGATGTCGGTCTATCTCTATTCGAGACCGCTGAGCATTATTGCATCGTAGATGCCCGTTTGTTTCCAGACACCGGCCTTGGAGGCCGAAACCCTGGTAACCCATTTGTCCCAGTCAGCGGCAGGGGTCGGCCATCCTCGAATTGGTTGGTTAGCACTTTGGACCTTGTGCCAGTGAGCAGGGACTTGTAGGAATTCTTCGTTTTCTACGGGAGAGAAGAAAGGAAGAAAAGCCAGCGGAGGGTGGCCAAGAAACGCTGCGCCCAAGCCTGGTGCAGCGGGAGAACCATCGGAGGAGCTGTAGGGGGTAAGGTACTCTGTGGAGATGTCAGCGGCGTGAGCTTTGGCCAAAGCCCTAACCTCTCTGCATCGATTTTATGGTGGTGGAGCGTCTGCAAAGGATTTCTTGCTTTTAGTGGTGGCCGGAGCAGTCTTAGGAGCCATCTGTAGAAAGAAATAGGTCGCCGGAAAAGATGGAGGTTCTAGAGAGAGAAGCTCTGTGTTCTGCCTGAAGTGTAGAAAGAGAGTGAGAATGCCAATAGGTTGTAGGGAGTTTCGAAAGTTGGGCGATATTTAAATATCACAACGCCATAATCATGGCGCATTAAATGTGGAGTGACTGGTGGGATTCTCCATAATCTGACAAGTTGCTGCATGCTAGACGCATGGCCAGTTTAAAATTCAAAACGTCACATCAATCAAGGCGGGATGTTTGATATAACCTTATGGGGGGCAATTGTTTGCACCCAAAAACCGTCAATGGGTTTTGAGTCTGATTTATGTTAGAGGATAGGTCGGGCTAAGGAGTGAATGACTTATCGGGCTCAAGTACAGACATAAGACCAATGATTGGGTTAAGGCCGGTTGGTGTGACAAGTAGAGCCCGATGGGATATGGGATTGTGGTAAGGTTTATCGGGCTTTGGGGAGACATAACCTGGCATATTGGAAGCCCGATGGTGGAAAGCAGCAACAGGATAGCCAATCGGACACCGCGTAATGAAGATGAGAGGTAAAGTCAGAATCTATGTCTGATTGGATATGGGCGGTTGAAGAAAGATGATCGGGCATGGAAGCTAATTGAGCCCGGTTTATCCAGGAGGAGCAATGATGAGGCCGATTGATGAAAAGAGGGCGGTGCTGTTCACAGCTGGCAGGATGACATCACTTTCAAGAGTTTTAGAAACAAGAATCCGTTTAGGACAGAATATGAGCATGGCCAGCTGGATTGATGCATCTGATCCCTAAATTAAAGGGATTGATGCAATCAAGTTCTTGATAAGGTAGGAATCATTGATATAAAAGGACTTCTTCAATTAACCAATCAATTAACAGCTTGGGGCGTAAGATAAGGAGTCATAGTCCAAGTAGAAATCAGCCTTGGCCGCTATAAATATTGAGGCAGGCCCTCCAAGCAAAGGACTCCGTGTCTCTTTCGAAAACAGCATACACAGCACATAGCATTCAACATTCAGCACATTCGAAGCATTCAGAGCACTTTCTTCAAGTCTTTGTTTTTTCTCAGCTTTAGTAGCAATTAGGTCTGTCCTTTTGTTATTATTTTTCTTCTTTTGTTCTTTTGAATATCCAACCTTTTCTGGTGTGTTCCTAAGATCTGTTTTAATCTTTCCAAGCATTTAATAAAAATCTGTTTTTATTAAACCGTTTGTGATTTTGTTTACCTGTTAAACTTGATGCTTTTTAGCTTGTGCGCTTCAGTACTGCTAAAGGACCTTTAGTGAGGGTACTTTCCTACTCACTACACACAATCACCCTGTTTAGAAGTTAGATTCACCAAGCCTTGAGTATCACTCACTCGAGCAATATAGGAAATTAGTTTGCACATACGCACACACCGAACCACCATTGGTTCTGGCACGCCAGCGCAAATTACAAGCAAACAGCTAATTAGGTACAATACCTTAAGGCGAGTCCACCAAAGTCCAGATTGGTAGGAGTACATATAATCCATCTCTGAATCATGAATTTTTGCCACCTACTTGAATCGATGTCTAACATTTACCTCTTCGTAGTTAATAGAATCACTCTTATCATCATTGTCTGCACAATGAAAGAGTTCCTAGTCACCTTCATAAAGATCCAAATATCTTCTATTAGGTACAAGAGTCCTACAGGGTCAAGGAGGTTGTGTAGTATAAGGTTCTTCTTGTAATAAGGTCTGGGACATTTCCTCTGGTTAGTCAATGTTGATTTGTGGTTACGAGGACACTTCCTCCTTTTCCCAATGCCCTTATCTTGATCAAAATCTACTTCAAGATATTTGGCAAACTTGCTAACAAACACATTTGTTTGCTTCGGGAATAATCATAACCCAGAGACTGTCTTAGGTAACCATCAAATCGACATTTTACCGACATTGATTCCAATTTGTCCACATAGTACATCTTCACATAAGTTGGACAACCCGAAATCTTAACGTACTTAAGACTGGGTCTCTTCCTATACCATATCTCATGTGGTGTTTTAGGAATAGATTTGGACGATACCTTATTTAGTACATATGTTGCAATTCGTAGGGTATATATCCAAAAGGATATAAGTAAATCTGTGGAACTCACAGGCACCATATCTAATAAAGTACGATTTCTCCTTTTCGACACCCCATCTTCTTGTAGTGTTCTAGGAGGAGTCTACTACGATAAAATACCATTTACTTGAGATGATCTTTGAATTTATTGCTGAAGTATTTACCTCATCGATCTTATCATAGGACCTTAATACTTTTACCCGTCTACTTTTGTTTTTTAGTTTTGAATTCCTTGAACCTTTAAAAAGACTCAGATTATGTATATTTCAACAAATATACATACCCTAACCATGAGTGATCATCGGTGAAGATTATGAAGTCGCAAAAACCATCTCCAACAATTAAAGTCAAAGTTCCACACTTGCCAGTGTGAATTAATACTAATATATCGGCAACTCTTTTCCTATGTCCAACAAAGGATGATTTAGTCATCTTTCCCATGAGATGGGATTCACAAGTTGGATGAACTTCATAAGCAAGTGGGCCAAAATGTCCATCTGTAGCCAACTCGTTAATCTTTTCATCACTAATATGACCTATTCTTAGATGCCACATATACGCAGGATTAAATTAATCTCTTGGTTTCTTTGGTCTTGTATCTTAATCTGCTCAATATAATAAAAAACCACCATCCTAGTTTACGAAATAAAGATCGTTCAAGTTTATGCTCATACCAATCAAATCACTATTTGAAAAATAAGAAATTAATGTTTTTTAAAACACCTTTTTAAAAATTTTCTTTTCACTACAAGATTTCGGTATAACTTGACAATTTATTAAGTCCAAATTATTCCAAACAGTAAGACCAATTATGGGCCCTAATAGTTAATGTAGCAACTCTTGATTCATTTCCCACTTGATGGGTAACCTTTTATTTTACTTGATCTTCTACTTCTTTTAGTTCTTGCATCATTAATGCAGTTGTGTGAACTAGAATTAGTATCCAATACTAAAATAGAAGTAGAACTAACAAACAAGTTAGTTTTTCAAAGAGACCATATTAGACATCCCTTCTAAAGGTTTGTCTCTTAAAGAACAGTTCTTTTTCTAATACCATATTTAAATCGCAACAAAAACATTTTCATTTTACTTGTGAGTGGGTGAGCTTGCCTTTTCTTGATTCCACATTATGTCTTCATTTAGGCTTCTTCCCCTTCTCATTCATTTCATAACGTTTATGTTTAGACTTGGAAATAGAAGTCTTTTGACTGACATGGGTGGAATTATTTGTCTTCCCTATTGTCTATTTGACTATACAGCTCCAAGTTCCTTACAACTTTTGTAGGTGAATTAGAATTGCATATAAGCTTCCGATCTAATCGAATTGCTTCTAAAGCTCCTTTGCTCATAGATACCAACATATGGTTTTGCCAAATAGACTGCATATGGCCATTTTTTTTTCTCAAAATAGTCTTCTCTTCCTTAGAAGTAATTTTAGTACCCTTTCTGAAATTTATACTATATAAAACATAGGCAGTCATTTCCCTTTCGAGAAACATTCTCAAAATTTCTTAGCCAATCATTAAAATTTGGCCCGATCAAAGATTTTTCAAGATTTTTGAATAAAGGGTTATATTATATACAGAAAATAAATACCAGACAATAAATAACAGACAATAAATAAATTAACTATTAATTTTAACCACTATATATTTAGGTCTTTAAATCATAATGGTGCTCCGACTATTCTTTTCAAATTCCTCATCCCTTAAAAGGAATTCGTGAATCTCTATATGGAAGATTCCTAGCGGGGATTGGGGTCCTACCAAAACTAGCACAATCTCATATAATAGTTTCTTGGCTATACTATTTTTGATAAGAAGACAACTCTTACCTGTTGCTTCTCAAGCAAATTCCGGCTATCCTTTAGCCTCTAAAATTATAAACCTCACATAACAGTTTCTTGGTCCATATATTTTAGTTAGGTTAAACCCGCTATTCATACAAGTATGAGTTACTAATGAGACCCTCACAAAATAGCTTCTTGGATTCCACCAGCCCTTCACCTCATAATATCATATATTTAAATAGGATGAGTGAATTTTCTTAGAATGATCAACCCCCATATATCTGTAGCTAACCAACCCAAATAAGAAAATTCAATCACCTATAATGGCGGAAGGTTGAGATAAGACATTCATAATGTCTCTTCGTTTACAACTTAATATCATTACAAGAAGGGAATTTTATGGTCTCATCAATTGACATGCATTACATACATGAAATAAATATTTCACCATATATAGTTTAATTAACATGTCCATTTGATACTCTCACTAATTAAATTTGAAAATAATTTTAAATTTAAGTCAAAACGATTATCCACATAATCCATTAATCGGAAAATAATTTAAAACAATTTTAAATATGGACATATAAACTAACCATGGAAAAACCGCCCCTAACAACTATCACATAAAAAGGGACTTGGATGATTATGGACTTTTAAAGTGATTCAACTTGAGCCTTTAAGTTGAATCTAGGTCTATGGGGTTGTAATCATTATTCAACATCGCATGCATTCAAGCTCTAAGTTTGAACAATAATAACAAGAAGTTTTCATACTTTCCATGGACACTTTGTCTTCTCTAAGTAGGTTCCATCTTCTTTTTCCTTGTAGTCTTCTCATCTTTTTCTCTAAACCTAATTTACATGGCTTTAAAAGAAAACTCTTGAATCATAATCAAGGGGGAAGTACATAAGAGGGAGATAGAAATTGCATCGAGAAGAAGGGAGGAAGTCGTCCAAGCCCCATTTAAAAAGTACAAACCCAAAATAATAAAACATTCAATCACATTGAATTAATAAACCAATCACATAGCTCAATTATTTGGTCTATTCCATAATTAATCATCCTTTTCATCCATTCACATCATATGTAAATAAAAGAAAATATAATAAAAATAATAGTTCTAGTTGTAGCATGAATCTTGAGTTCAATTTTAATCCAATTAGAATTTGTTTTAATTTTAAAACCATCTTGTTATACATTAAAATGCATATTAGAGGGTCCAAACGCCCGAATTTGGCCAAAAACCACCAAGGCACTTACCCAAAATGGTATGATTCTTGCTCAGAATGCCGTTTCCAATTGAATATGGGTGTCCTGACGTAAAATTTTGAAATTCAGATCTGACTCGTCTTTGCTAGCGAACTGTGAACTGTTTCGCTTAACCGATCATGACCAAGTTTCAACATGTCACAAAAATATTTATAACTTTTATAAATATTAAAATAAGTATATACATGTTTATATCTTATGTAAATACTATATACCAATATAGAGAAGATCAAACCCTTTGTTCATCATATGAACAAAAACCCTAGTATCTTCAAATAAAGAAATTCCCAAAATTCAAATTTATTCAAAATAAATTTATACTACATCAATAATTACAATATTTTGTAATAATCATAGACTAAGGCTCTAATACCATTGAAAGAAAACCGTATGGAACCCTTAAAGGTTCGCACAACGGAAAACAAAAATTTAAACGATTTCCTAAACCCATGATGAAGCCGATGATGTATACAAAATACATAAAACATCCATAGGGGGTTAATCGAATAGTTACCCTTGTAGCGTGCTTTACAAAACCTTTAGATCCTTATTCGCTTCGCCTCCTTTTGGTACCCCTCGTACAAGGTTCACTTAAATCGTCAAATTGTTTGATCTCTAAGTGTATCCATACGCGCAAATCAAGAACTATAAGAAGACTTGAATATTCTCCAACTATTGAAGAAGATGAAGGTCACCATTGGTGACTGTTTAGCCTTTTTGGTCTATGGGGCTTAGGTTGAAAAGGTTTGATGTGCTAGCATCAAATTAAATCATTCTGTTACCTTTTCTTTTATAATAAAACTATAAGCACTTTCCTAATCCAAATAGGAAACAATATTGATAAGACGATATTCTTAAGTCAAATATATACTTGTAATATTATTATACTACTTTTATATTAACAACTTAATATTTAAGTAGGCCCTCATTACTTCTTCTAATTATACATTGCCTCTATGTGTGTGACCCTTTAGGTTCAGACTAATCTGGTAGTAAGGACTAATAGTTATAAAGTATTCCAATTAGAACCCCTTCTAATTATTTTTGAATTAGAACACGTTCTAATTCGCTCTTAAAGGAAATAATTAATGTTAGCATTTATTATTTCCCAGCTTCTACTAGTCATGAGTGACACCTAGCAGCATATCAAGATGCACCCCATACAGTCATAAAATAGTGAACCTTTCCGTTAATAGTTACTGTACAATTCAATACTTCTATCACATAATGTCCCAGATAAATCTTTTGGGCAATGAACATATTTATCAAACCCTGATTTAATTATGAGTTCTTAATCTAATTGATATACTTTGTCTGGTGAAATTAGAAAACTCTTTTCTAATTATCACCCTGCCTTGGCCAAGGGACTTAACTTAAGTTATATCTTAGAAGATCACATAGGACATTCTCTCTCTTACTTGAGAGTGACAAATTCCTTGTTGTATATTCATATGCCTCTATGTGCAACTCATCACACCCAACAATACATGAATATGCCTCTGGTGAAAACATAAACACCGCGCACTGTTAACGTGTGACAACCTAAACATAAGGCAACCATGATGTCTCAGGTGTAAGGATCACTTGTACTATTGTAACTAAGAACAACCACTTGATAGATAAGCAAAACTCCACTTTGATATTCTTAATAATTGATCACATTCAGTTAACTTGTTCTCTAAAAAGCACCCACATGTCTGTTCCAGTGTCCCCACACTGATGACCTAAGACTAGTCATACTTTATTTTATTAAATAAATAAAATGGCACATGTTAGTCTATTAAATGCCCAATTTAATAATCCTACGACTAAGAATATTTTACGAATAAAGTTACCGAGAAGTATAAGGTCTTATTTCTTAACTATTTAAGTACATATCTTCTCAACTTTAATTCTACGAACTTATCATGAAGATTAAACAACAATAATTATCATGATAAAAAAGTATGCATGTGTATGTGTGTGTGTGAAGTGTGTGTATATGTACAGCCATAATACAGGTAAGTATAAAAAAGAATAAAATTCAAACCCTAATTAGTTTGTATTGAAACTTCTCGATTGATTATTCATATATAATGTATGATTTTTGATTTTTTTTTGGTCAATAACAAATTATGGAGGGCTCAATAAATAGTGAAACCTACAGAATTCAAACCCTGTATTATTGGAGACACTTGACTCTTGAGAATCTAATAATTTACATTTCTTTAGCTACACTACAACGTAAATTTTTCTCATGAAATTTGGAAAAATATTCCAGCGAAACACAGTATTGATATATTGTTATGTGTCGTTTGTCGCAAAACATTCGAATGAAGTAAGGACCTGTATCAAAAGTTTGTAAATGATGTTGCCTTATTCAGGCTGAGCTGAAGTATGTGCTAAGTTGAGCTATAGCGGATGATTCCTCTAAGTTATGACCTACACATAATGCAAAAGAAATATTCAAGAGGGGTTATTCTCCTTGAATCTCATCCGATGGCTAAATCTATCAATTGGGAGAAAGAACTTGCAGGAGATTGAGAGGGGGAGCAATCGCATACCTTTTCTATAGGTTCTACTAGAATATATATAGCGTTGGGCCTCAACTAACTGCACCCATCTCGGCACACACTCCCACTTAGTAGAAGTTGGTTAGACATATGTCTTTCCCATTAGAATGAGCCCTCTAGCATACACCATGTGTTTCCACTTCTTTGTTAGTGGGCTGCGTGCTCCGAGTTATCAGGAAGACGTGGGTAGTTAAGTCGCTTTAGAGGAAGGACTCTTTTGTTTTTAAAAGTATTTAGAGGAGGGAATTCATTGGTAATGAATGTGGTCCACAATTTTTTTTCAAAGTTTTCCTCAGTTTAAAAGCTACATGGTATAATGTACCATTTTGTTGGTTAAATGGGTCTTAAGAGAATTTCTATTATGCAATTTGCTAGGTGCAAATTTATGGTAACACTATTATACTCCTACCATTTTGTTGTAGTTTGGTACTGTTGTTTTTAGTAATTTTTTGGGTGTCATATGGTGAAAACAACATTTTAGACACCCTATTTTGTCGGCTTTTAGGAGACCCGTTGCTTGGTGGTTCACAATGATTGAAAAGACTCGAAAAGGACTCCTGAAAGTTAGATCTATCTCTCAAAATGCTCAAAAAATGGTACAAATAACCAAAATGCCCTTGAAAGCCCAAACACTCCCATATTTGGACCAAAAGTTCTAAAACACGTTACATTGTAAGAAAACTGAAAAAAAAAGTTTTAAAGCAAAATCGGATCAAATCGTCAGTTCCCAGAGGTCCCAGAAGTCCTGGAAGTTCCCCGTTGACCGGTTTGACAAGATTTGACCAAGGTTTGATTGAAATCACCCGAATTTGCCTGAAAGTTCCAAGATCACCATGGATCATGTGAAAAGTAATAAAATAAGTTTTTAAATAAAATTGGATGAAAACATCAGCTCCTGGGAGCTCCCAGAGGTTCCCAGAACTTCCTGGAGGTCCTTAGTTTGACTGGTTTGACCTAAAAGTTGACTCAGAAACCGAAGCACCGTATTATTTTTCAAATATTTTCCATGAATACTATAGGTCAATAGCTTTCTAATGGCAGATCGCACATAATTTCTGGATTTAAAATGGATTTATTACAAATTTTTGAAGGTGAAATAGGTGATCAAATTGACTTTTATTGCGAATACCGCAAAACTTTTCAAAGTGACCTATCTCTGAACAATTTTTTTTAATATAAAGTAGACTCCATTACCTTTCCAATGGTATATCACAAGCTTAATTTGGAGTTCGTACGCATTTTTTGTGAATTTCGGACGAAATAGGATCTTTTCACGCTACCGAAAACTCTGGGGGCCTAAATGGAATTTTTGGATCATCCGAGGAGCAGTGCCGCCACAGTACAAGCCCAGTGCCATCGTGGCACTCTCCCCCAGAAGTTCCATTTTTGTAATTATTATTTGGGGGTCCAAATTGAATAATTGAAAGCCAAAATGGTGTAGTTTCTTGTTCACAGATGTTTAGGACCAATGACGTAGTTTCATGTTCTCAAACTCCCCCCAACTTGGCCTATGTAAACCCCCCATTGACTCCTCATTTTTGGGGTGGCAAATACAAGAGTTTAGAGAAGTTGTAGAGAGAAAGAGATAGAGATAAGGTTAGAAGAGAGAACGTGAGCTTCCTCCTAGTGATTTTCTACAAGAAAGTGAGTTCTCAACTTGTTTTCTTTCACTATTCCTCTTTATACTTCACAGTCAATACTCCCAACCACCATTTTTGAGTATTTATTGAGATAGGAAGCTACTTCCATGTCCAAATGTCACTATATATGAGTGAAATACCAAGCTACAAGTCCAATGTCTCAATGATTATCATACTTTGATTGCTATTGCTTGCTTGTTTACTTTAATGTTCATTTCTTCTTACCTCATTTCTTTTTGATTTTCTTTGTACACTTACTTGTTCATCATCATCTAAGTGATGATATGGTGTTTGAGGAGGGTGAATTCCTATGGATAGTAACTCTTGACCTCAAAAACATGTTTGATAGATGATGATTCTAACTTCAATACTTCCCAAGTATTCTTGAAGTTATGTTTAAAATAAAACAAATTCTTGCAAATGATTTTGGAAGCTCTTGAGATGAGTTTGATGTTGATATTATAAGTGGTTTTACTCTCCATTTAGTGCTGGAAATATACTCTCAAAACCCCCATATCAAAACCCCTCTTAAAACCCTCATTATGATTTCAAGAAATAAAACATTTATTTTCTCAAAATCTTCAAAGCAGTGAATTATTCAACTTATAAATGCCATTTTGAGTTCAATACTCAATGAATGATTTCATTACAACTTGGAAAGTCTTCTTAATTAATTAAGGAATGTCCATGATTTTTGGAAGAATTTTAAAACACTTGGAAGGGTTCCATTTTGACCCAAACATTCTTTCCAAACATCTTGTTTTTCTTTCACAGCAACTTTAGTTGACTTTCAACTAATTTTCCAAAAACTATTTCCAAAACAAGTGGTCCCCTCTCATTTTTCACTTAAACTTCAATGTCTTAGGGAATGTTCTGTATAATATGGGCCTTCACATGGTTTGTTTTCATTTTCAAAGATATTTCTACATTTTGGTCGACAATACAGATTCTATTTTTGAGTAACCTCTCTTGTTTATATGATTTCTCTATATCTACAACTTCAATGTTGATTTGGCTTTTTGGTTTGTGTTCTAGACACAGAAGGTATGATCTCCATAAAACTTCATGAATTAAAAACATTCCTAGCCTCACTTCTCCATTTTTACAAAATGAGTTCACTTGTTCTATCCACTATTCACATCAAGCATGATTTACTTTTACCTTTGATTGGATGTTCATATGCATCCCAAATTAGCCATCTTTTAGGAAGTAGTTCGTACCACAGTTGTACATATCCTACAATAACATTCTTCATGCATTTATGCATATTCTAGACATCTAAGTCACTTTAGAAAATCCATGAACACAAGCACACTACTACTTTGCACATTCTAGGATCATACATTGCATCCATGCAAGATTTGGGGTTTTTTTTTACTCCTAATCTAAGAAGATTATAAGGAATGAAGTTGATCATACGTTCATGCTTCCCCTCGATCGAATCTTCCTTTATCATCCGTCCCGGGGATTGAGAGGTCTTCTTTTTCTCAAGAATCAACATGCATACATTCTGGCTTGCTAAGGATATTTTGATTTCTTTGATTATTTGTTGAAGAACAATTCATGCCCCCTTAGATTAGGAAAACTTGATTACTTGATATGTAATTAGATGATTTTTCCTAAGTTTTTTTTGTGTGATCTTTCACTTTGCATTGTGTGATATTTGGCTTAGATCGTATGAATGATTTCTTATCTTTTGATCTTCCATTTGAAATTTCTTATGTGATGTAATATACTTATCATTATATTAACTGTCAAACCAAACATAGTATAAGATGATTATTTGGATGCTAATTGAGGTCTGTCGAGAGACGGGACGAGTTGAGGGTGCTTTAGTCGTGACAAAGTCTCCTTCTTCTCTTGTACCAAAAGCTCGAGCTTCTTTGGTTATGTAGGGTTGGTGCCCTTTATCCGTTTGGGTGAGTCAAATTGGGTTTCTTGGTTTCATAAAAACTAAGTGGCAACTCTGTCTCTGTTTTCACAGACCTTTTTTTTAAATCCATTTCAAAACAAGAAATCCTTTTTGAAGCTAGAAGAGTAGACTGACCCCCAAGTCCACGTGTCCACAATTTGGCGACTATGCTGGGGAATTTTATTTCATAAAATAATACAGTGGTTTGACTCAAAGAAGCCTCCTTAAAATCATCCTTTTACTGTGTCTGGTTCACTGCATTGCACTCCTGCATTTTCCCCTCTGACTGTGTCTGAAACGCAGAGCTAACATTGTTCAGGTCTTGCTGTGCCTGGCACAAGTCACCGTGGATACTATACCTTCTAAGGTTTATCAAAAAGAGTAAAAACTTCCGTACTGCCTCTATGATGGTATATTGGAACTCTCGTCAATGGATCCTCTTTGACTAAACCCACCCTCTGCATATAGACTCCTGTAGAACCTTTCATAAGGATGTTAATTTATCTTTTCAGATAGGACAATGTGATATAACTGTTGTATGCCATGACTGGATTAGTTGCGCGATGTAGATGCTTATGTGGCATTGAACAGAACTTCTTTCTTATGATTCCCAAGGCAATCACTCACAACTGATTACATTGAGTTGACCTGCCTAGGCACCATGATAAGGATGTATGCTCTGTGTTCACAAAGATATACACCGTAAACCTTGTTCGTCGGTCCGGAGACATAGGAGTGTGAAAATTTTCTAAACAGTATGATCACCATCATCACCTACTCTGTTCAAATCTCCCAAATTTCTAAAAAAATACTTGTTTCTTCCAGGAACTCTACCCAAGTTTCCCAGAAATACTAGTTTCTCCCAGGAACTCTCCTAGAAAAGCCCAGATATACCAGTTTCTCATAGAAACTCTATCCAAATGTCCTAGAAATGCTTAAGGATCCCTGATTCATCAAAAAACTTCCTTTAACCATCCGAATGTCCTAAAAAAATCTACCCCATTTACCTAGAATTCCTTTAAATCTTTGTTTCTCTAGGAAATTTTGTCCAACTCATCCGAAAATCCCTGTTTCTCCCAGGAACTCTGTGTCCCTAAAGAGATCCTGATATCCCATGGTGATCACACTGGAAAGAAAAGTTAGAACACTCTGTATGGCTAGGACCTTACTTGCTTAACTACTATCTGTTAGAAGTAGGAGCACCGTATAGATCAGGGCTCGCATCCACATGCTTGTCTCATCAGTCTGCATACACTGTCTCAGTTAGTCTGTACATGAGTTAGTCCACACTTGTCAATATCATTGTTATCGTCTGTCCAATTATCACTATCAGAATCTGATACACTTCCTCTCTCACACCTATAGGTCAGTATAGATTCTCAAAATCAGTATCTGGGATCCTTGTCTTGGGTCAAAAGTTCAATAGTCATTTGGTCAGAATTAGTCCACCGAGAAAATTCAACCTGAATCAAGAAGAATTGGGAACTAGAGTCACTGAATTAGGAGTAACCTTGCCAACTGTCTGATCGCCTGGCCCAAGTTTTGAGTTACATTGAAGAACTAAACCAGTAGCAACCGCAGTACCCCCTAGGGTTCCCACCACCACCACTTGAATTGATGCTACCACTACTGCCAAAGTTTGCACTATCTCCCGTCGCTGTACATGATAATAACGTGGAAGAAGAATGGTTTCATGGGGTCCTACCACCTGTATATGAAAAAAACTTTCCAAAAAAGATGAACAAAGTAGACAAGCTAGAAAGTGTGTTGAGGAAGAGCAAAGGGATCGATGACTACATGTTAGACCTAGTGGGCCTCTTTGAGCCCATCAAGCTAAAACTGCCAGAGAATTTCAAAATGCCTACCATTGACCGTTTTGACATAACCGAAAATCCCAAAAGCCATGTGAAGCTGTGTATAAGCATCCTTTAATCAATGGACTGTACCCATAAGCACATTGCAATGCTATTTCCACAAACCTTCACAAAATCTGCACTGTTGTGGTTCCTAACCTTTGAAGCCTCTAAACTTAGGCATGGGAGGACATCATCTGGGTGTTTATTGATTAATATTCTTATAATCAAGTGCTGGATGTCACAAATAGGGACTTGGAGACTACTTGCCAAAACAATAATGAATCCTTTGCTGTATTTCTGAGCAGATGGAGGAGTAAGGTAGCCCAAATGACTCACTGGCCGGTTGAGAAGGAACAAATAAGAATGCTAATCCAAAACTTGCAGCCACTCTACTATGAGAAGCTGTTCTATCAGTCCATCTATACCTTTAAAAAGCTATTTGAAATTGGCACCAGAATAGAGGATGCCATCAGAGAAGGAAAATTCAAGAATGATGAACACCAACACTAGTCCAAGAGACCCAACTACTCCCTGAACTCCCTAGATATCAATGTGCTTAGCAACCAACCAATGGCCTACCCTCTCCGTCCATACCAATCTATTCTGCCAAATCGCTCTAAAGGCCCTCGTAAATTCTCCAAACTTGATATTCCCCTTTCCATAGCTTTGGACCACCTACTCATAAAGGGCTACCTGCAACTCCTCCCTCACAAACAGGATCCCATACCCTTCTATTATAACTTGAGCCTTCGCTGTGCTTACCACCAAAATCTAGGCCATGCCACCGATTAATGCATCCACCTTTGCCATGACCTTTAGAACCTCATAGAAGATGTACCCCATCCTAATCCTATCCACTCTCTTGGCTTGGACCAATCACTCGAATGATCCCTTTTGCTGATGCTAATGAATGTTGATGCTACGCGGTAAAATGATGGTTTTTGGAACTTCTGCTAAAAAATAAAAAAAAAAGGGAATAAACGATTCATCGTGACACTCCATTTGAGACCAAGTCAAGTCAAATCAATTTTGTTCTATGTTTCGAGTCTGTTTCGAGTTTAATCTTATGGTTGAGTCTGTCTTTTTTTAAGTTCAGTTGAATTTGTACCAAGAAATGTAATCCTTCACTTTTGATGGAATGAAATTTCATTTTGCTTAACCTAATGTGCCTAATCATAAATGCATAAATCACTAAACTGAAAATATCACTTTTCAAATTACCCTGGATGTTACTTTGCTAATAATTTTTTGCATAAAAAAGAATCCTGAAAGGTCAAAGTTTATTTCGCACTGACACAAAAAAAGAGCCAAGAATTGAATAGTCTTACTCTAATAATTTAAAATTGATTTTGCTCAAATCTCGAAAAGACATACTTGGAACTAACTTGGGGCTTGCCCAACACCCTTTTCCACCATTTCAAAGCCTTGAACCTAATCCAATTGAGAGCCATACAAATTTTTCTGATTGAAAGTAATGCAGACGTATTCCTTGATGGTAACCAAACATTTTCAATGAGTTTCTTCTCCCCTTCCAAAAAAAAAAAAAGAGAAGAAACGAAAAGCTCGCTAGGTCGAAAACCCAAAAGGGGCACCTAGGCAAAAGTTAGAGCTAAAAAGGTGTTGATTTCCAAAATCTAACCCTAGCCAGGAAAAATGATGAAAAAGAATGAAAGACAGAGAAAGAAAATTTTGATGAGACAAATAAGAGAATTGTACACTTCAAGGTACATCATGAGAACATGTCTAGACCATATTTCAAAAGGCTCATAATTATCACAAACAAATTTTGAGAGCTGACATACACATTACGAAATTATGAAATTGAGATCTCTAAAGATCTCACACGAATCAACTACATGAAAAGACTGGCAAAATACTGCCCAGAATTTTAATATCAGATCGATCCGGCCTCAAAGGGCGGATCGATCTGCGATCCTGGACAGGCATTCTACGAGCAAATAAGAAAATCAGATTACCTCTCGTTTTTTATGGATCGATCTGCCTCTGCAGTTTTTTTCCTTTTTTTGTTTTACAAGTTTGCCATTGAGTGTGGGTTGTATAAATAGGAAGAGATAGATTTTTGTTAGGGTAGCTTTTATTTTTCTTAGGATTTTAGTTGTAGTTTTTCTCTCTTCCTTCTTCTTCTCATTCTCTTCCATTTTGCTCTCCATTGTTATAAACTTGAAGATTCTATTGAAGATTTAATGGCTTAGTATATTTTATCTCTCTTCTCCTTTGATATTATTGCTATATTTTCCATTATTAGTTAGATTTACTTAGGTTGTAGATCATGAACTCTTGGATTTAATGTCGTAGCATTTCTAGGGTTCATTTGTGTAGGATTCAAAACTAAGGGCTTCATCTTATTTGTCTTGCATCTTTGATTGTCAAAACTTAGACTTTGAATCCTACCTTATGTATTTCATATGGAATATCATGTAACATAGTGTTTTGCACTCCATGTGTTTGATAAATGTTGTGTGTGAGATTTAAAACTTGGATTCTTCATCTTTGATGTCAAGCATCTTTGATTGTTCAAACTCTTGGGTTTTAAATACTACTTTTTGAAGGCTTCTTAGATGATTTGTCCACCAAGTAGATCAGTTAGTGTAGGGTGAACAAATCATTCAAATTAGAAGCCATGGAGGCTTTATCTTGTATACCATGCATCGTTGATAGTAAAACGTTAGCTTCAAATCTGTTTCTATGGAAATCCCAAAGCTCCTTTCATCTAACTTATAGATGCACTCCTTGTGTTTGATAATATGCCACAATGAGATTTTACCTTAGAGTGTGCTTGAAATATTAGCGAGGATTGCTTTAAACTCAAAATTGCTATAAAGAAACTCATCGAGCAGGGTCATCTAGCCAAGTTTGTCACCATAGACAGATGATCAAGACAAGATGCCCGGGCCCATGAGTAGCACCAACCCCTCGACCATAACAACGCGGTCTCCAGAGGAACATTAGGCAGAGGAGACTCATAGTGGGCAAGGAAGAGGCATGCCCGGGCATCCCGAGCGGATGTCGTACAAGTCCAACTGCCCACTGACTGATACCCTGACCTTCTCATCTAGTGATATTCGAGATCTGCACAACCCCATGATGATCCACTAGTGGTAATGCTTTCTATAGCCAATAACGTGGTCAAGAGGGTATTCATGGACACAGGAAGCTCCTCTGACATACTCTTCACTTCAGCATTTGATCAGCTTGGAATAGCAAGGGACCGGCTCTGACCAGTGGCTACTCCCTTGGTAGGATTCAACAAATCTAGCACACAATCGCTCGGGATGATCGAGCTGCCAATTTTAATGGGGACCTACCCACAGCAGGCCTCTATGCTCGCAAACTTCATTGTGGCAGAGCCCCATCCGCTTATAAAGTCATTCTTGGGAGACCAACACTCAACAAGGCCAGAGTAGTTGTGTCAACTTACAGCCTGATCATTAAGTTCCCGACCTCGCAGGGATCGGGAAGCTTGAGGGGAGATCAAGCCACTGCTCGAAGCTGTTATGCCAGTTCCTTGCATAAAGGCACGATGTCAGAAGCACTGAACATTGAAGAGATGGACCCAAGGGACGTCAGGGACGGATTCAGCCCAGTTGAAGAACTCAGTCAAATAACATTGGACCCCAGGTTTCCTGATCGGCCCGTCGATATTGGCACTCTCTTGGAACCAGACCTCAAAGAAAAGCTAGGCCAGTTCCTGAGACAGAATCAAGACATCTTTGCATGGGGCCACGAGGACATGCTTGGAATCGATCCCCGGGTTACATCCCACTAACTCAATATTGATCCGAGCTTCTGCCTGGTTAAGCAAAAGAGAAGGGGGATGGCCCCTGAAAGACAAGTTGCAGCACACGAGGAGGTCAAAAAGCTCCTCAAAGCCAAGTCAGTCTATGAAGTTCAGTATCCCGACTGGTTGGCAAATGTTGTCCTGGTCAAGAAGAACATTAAATGGAGGCTTTGCGTCAATTTTACTGATTTGAATTAAGCCTGTCCCAAGGATTGCTACCCATTGCCATAGATAGATCTCCTGGTGGACACAATAGCGGGCCATTCACTACTCTCATTTATCGATGCTTACTCCGGGTATAATCAAATCTACATGTACCCCTGGTGATGAAGAGAAGACCTCCTTCATTACTGACCGACCTTCAGCCTCAAGAACGCCAGAGTAACTTATCAGCAGTTGGTTAACCATATGTTTAAAGGCTTAATCGGGAAGATAATGCAGGTATACGTTGTCGACCTCCTGGTCAAGAGCCAGGTGAGACCAATCATCTCAAGCACTTGATCGGGGCCTTTAGCATCCTAAGAAAATTCTAGATGATGTTGAACCAGGCTAAGTGCGCATTCGAAGTATCATCTGGGAAGTTCTTGGGATACCTGGTCAGCAGGCGGGGAATTAAGGTGAGCCCAGAGAAAACCCAAGCTATCATCAAAATGCAGTCACCCAGATCAACCAAGGAGGTTCAAAGCCTGGTAGGGCGGGTGGCAGGTATTAGAGTGGGAAAAAGTGTTCAGAGAAGGACACCATATAGAAAAGTCCCCAGTGAGGTGGGACAAGTATTGGAGTAGGACCCAGTGAAGGGCCCAGATAAAATGAAATTGCATTTTATATGTTAAATGCATTTATGTGATTATATGAATATTTGCTTAAATGCTTTCATATTATATGATGATTTATGTGTTCGCATTTGGTACCAAATAAGGGTATAGCTGAAAATGACTTATAATTGGTAGGTGCGATAACAACTTCACAAAATATTTGGGACCCTGTTGGGACCCAAACGGGACTTAGACAAACACTCATTAGATAATTGGGTAGTTAATGGAATGTTTGGGGATTTCATAATAGGAACTTAAGAAAAACTGGGGGTACAAATGAAAAAGGGAAAAAATAAGGCATTGACACATCATGCTTCTTGCATGTGTGTGTGTCAATAGGAGAGAAAGCTTTCCATTCTACGAAAATTCAAAGAAAAGAAAGAGAGAGCTCGGGAGAGAACACGAACACGAGACACCGACGTCGTCTTTTCACCATTCCGTAGCCGCCGT
Organism: Hydrangea macrophylla; assembly: GCA_033977485.1. Lineage (NCBI taxonomy): Eukaryota > Viridiplantae > Streptophyta > Magnoliopsida > Cornales > Hydrangeaceae > Hydrangea > Hydrangea macrophylla. Next base: position 35,509,616 of record CM066992.1, read on the forward strand.
TCGTCCAATTCGCGAATTGAAGCCATTTTTGGACTCATGGAGGTGAGACGATCGTTCCTACACCTTTAATTTACATTTTGAATGTCGTAATTTTGGTAGCTCACTCTAAATGGTGATAAGCAGCTTGCTAAAAATGTGTAGGAACTACTTTGGAGTAAGATTTGGGCTAGGATTTGGTAAATTCAACATCTTCTTGGTTTAATTTGGGTAGGTTTTGCTAAGGTGAGTGACTCTAATCCATGGGCTGAATGTATAATTGTGTTTAATGTTACAAGTTATGATGTATAATGTTGATTATGATGTTCGTAAGTTGAATTATGTTGGTTAAAGCATGATAGTATAAATTGGAAGCTTAACATGCTTAATTTTGCAAGAATTGTCATACTTGAAATGATTATGTGGTTACGTGTTATGTGGGTTGAAGAAAGCCTTATGTTGATTCACCGTGGATTTACTCCATAATTAGGAGACGTGGAAAAACCCATTTGTTTAAGGGTACTCACCACACTAACTGTGTAAAGGTGTGTGGGTGGCGACCCAGCTGTGGAAGGGTATGTGAGATGGTGTGAATTAGAGGTGCTATATGCACATAAGGTCAAAAGGCAAGACCGACGTCATGGTGAATTGATATTTGGTCTTTTGGAAACTAAATGATATATTGACTGTTGAATTGTACATTGGATATGACATACACTCATACATGTGATTAGCATTACTCACTAAGTGAAAGCTTAAACAAATATAATTTTCTGTTGTGGTTATTGAATAACCACTGCAGGTACGAAACATGAACAGGAGAGAAAGTAACGTGCTCAAGAACGGGGGAGAGATTTGGGACTTGTAGTTATGTTTTTAACTTATAATATGGTGTAACTTGTGGCTTGGGATCCTTAACTTGTGGCTTAAAGCCTTGACTTGTGGTTGTAGAGTTAGAGAGATTGGGAATTTTGTTGGGATTCTATGACTCATGTGTTTAATGTAAATTTGAAAAAACTTATGTACTATCCTATGCTAATGTTTTGGACAAGTTCCTTGCATAATCTTGATGTTGGTTGTAGTTTGAGCCCAAAAACTACAAGTATTTGTAAAATACTAGTTGATAAGTGTTTGAATGTCAAAAAGTTGTTTTAATTCAAAAAGGTTGTGTTTTGTGATGTGAGTTGCACTTGCAAGTCACAAGTCATGTATGTTGGAAGGGACTTTAGGAGTTAAGTAACTCTTGATGTAAATTAACTTGGTTTCTCTTGTTTGGGTGTTTATGCACATGTTGTAGTGGAAATAGGGATTAGATGTATGCTTGAACTCCTAGTTGGAGCATTATAAGTTTTATGTATGTGAATAGGTAATCAAATGGTTTAAAATGTTTTGAAAACTCTTTTGATGTTTGGTAATACTTGGGAGTGTTTTTCAAATGGTTTTGGATGTTTTCTATATGGGTTGAATTAATGAAAGTAAGGGTGTTTTGATGGTTGTATCACACTTGAGTGTGTTTTGAAATGGTTTAAAAGTTTCCATGAAGTTTAATCTGGAGTTGGAATTAATCCATGTGACTTGGGAATGTTTTTAACTTACAAACTAGAGTGTTTTAGCAGCAAGTTTTGTTTTAGCAGCAGCAAAATATAATCTGCAGAAAGTTGGACTGAGCAAACTCTTCCCTGGGTTGAGCAAACTCTGGGCAGAATGGTTTCTGCAGAAGTTGGACTAGGCGAACTCTGCAGTGGGTTAAGCGAACTCTGGGCAGAATGGTTTCTGCAGAAAGTTGGATTGAGCAAACTCTGCTCTGGGTTGAGCGAACTCTTGGCTACCTTTTGAGATGAAAACTCAACAAAAGTTTAAAATGACCATTTTACCCTTGGGGTTAGTTACATGTAAATGAGTTTTATAAGTGGTCTAAAGGAGAGTTTAAACTTGATTTATGATATATCCATTAGGGACGTGCCTTGATGGCATTGTTACACGTGTCCTAATCCATCCGAGGCGGGTTGGGGTGTGACAATTTTTAGTATCAGAGCATTAGGCTAAAGCCTTCGTGGACGAGAGACGAGAACGACGACTAACAATAATGCATGATATGAGGTGTAAAAAAAGAATTATGCATGTATATGATGATTGTGACACGTAGCTGCATGTAGAGGCATATATGTTTACAGCACGTGATTTTAATGTTGTTAAGCATGCATATCATGTTGCATGAATTTTTCATATCATAATATGTAGAGGGATGATTACAAGCTTCATTGTGATCAAATTGGGTATAACGGGAAATGTTTTCTCATATGATGGAATTGATTGAGTTGGAAGGAGAAAGTGATAATTGGTAAATTTTCTGATTTTGAGAATATCAGTGGTGGATTTCTATTAAAAATTTGGGTTATGATATTAAGAGTTTAGCCAGCTATTTGAAACAATATGATCGGTATTAAATTATCAAGGGTACTAATTCGATGAAGGGTTTGAGTACTGGATATGGATTTCTTTTCGAGTGTTATTGGGTATTGATATTGGTAAAGATCCTTTATTATTTTCTATTGAGAACTTGGGAATCTGGATTTCTATGCGTACTGTGGGTTTTCTATTATTCATGGCTTCTTGCATGCGGATATTATAGTTATGGGGATTCTGGACTTCTTGTAATTTATTCTAAGTATTCTGAGCGGATACTATTAATTCTCTAGAGTCTTTTCCACGATCTTTGGGTATTTATTGAGCTTATTATCTCTTCTTGAGATTGGGGAGATGTATTAGGTCTATTGAGATGACGAGATGTTTGGGGCATTTAATCATTTGTGTTATCCGGGGTTATTGAGGAATCTCTCAACTCTATTTGGGGTTATATTGGTTGTTGAGGAATCTCTCAACTTAACCTATTAATCTTCATCATTAGAATGCTTATCTTATAATGGGATGGAATTGATTCTCTACAACGAAGTAGTATGAATAGTAGATTGGGGTTTACCAAAAGGTGGTATAGGAATTTTCTGTTGTGATATGATGATTGGGTATCGCCATGGTTGATTGTGAAGTCAGCATATTTGGTATTATAAGATGAAGACTGAGTAGTTGTGTTGTGTGCATAACTAGTTGGATTGATTGGTTAGACCGGGTATTGGAATTCTCTATAAGAGATCTGAATTTGGAAACGACTTTGCAAGTGTAATAATTAAGGAGTTCCTTGGCTTCGATCTATTCAATCACCACGTGTAACAGATAAGATTACTCTTATTAGATTCTATAATTTATTGAGATTATACTAGATTCATATTGAATATGGAAATATTTAAAAAAAAAATGTCTTGGAAATTATCTTTTGTTAAAAGAAAAAGAGTGAAATTTTGAAAGAATAACTATTAGCGGGACTAAGAAGCTTAATGCACACATTGTTTCCAACTTTGGTTTTAAGTTAAAATATTATATTTTGAAATGAATTCAAGATGAAGTCTGAAAGTATTTGTGATCTATGTATTATTCTACGTACTGTGTCACAAGATATTGAAAAGGGTAAGTGTCAATGAATATTTAAGATGGAGATCAATGAGTGACATTGTTTACATACAAGTGACGCCTTCAAAAGGCATTGCATGCTTGGGTAAACAATGGAAAAACTGAGTTTGGGGATTATTGGGAGGAATTTGATTCGAGTCGCAGGAAAATCAGCTACTTCTTGGTTGGAAATGCTACAAATATGACAAATGGGTGTAAGGATTCCATATATTGGTGCCTAAACAGTGACATGCAAGTTCTATAATCTACATGGTTTGGGATTTGAAAAGTGTTGCCTTATGTTGAGTATCTGATAGAAATGTGTAAAAGAAACATAAAATGTGTTTTGAGGAAGGAATTTAGAATTTTTACGAAAGGAGAAAGATTGGTCTTCACTTTACAGAAGAACGTGTTGAAACCTAAAAGTCAAGTATGTGATTTGAATTGTATAAAAGCTCTGAATCTGGCAAGAGGCGATGGAAAGGAAACTGAATCATGGGAGAACATCTTACTACAAGGGTCAGGAGTCGGATTTGAATCGAGTTGTTATCCGTGAACTGTTAAAAGTTCGAGAATGAATATTTATGTTCATCTGGTATAATCAGATGAGGAAAGTATCGTCTTCGGAAGGCATCGCATGGTTTAGTGAGCGAAGTTAGCTCAGTCCGAGGTATATTGGATCTTATCTAAGTTTGAATTGAGTTGGCCACTAGCTTATCGCTTGGAATTGTCACCAGAGCTGGTGATAGTCATAATGTGTTCCACGTATCAATCCTTCGGTGTTGTGTATCAGATTCGGGGCATGTCATCATTCTAGAACCGCTAGAGATTCGAGAAGATATGACTTATGTGGAGCATCCAGTACAAATCCTTGATAGAAAGGATCAAATATTGAGAACTAAGGTGATTCCTCGGGTGATGGTTCAATGGCGTAACCATTCTTTTGAGGAAGCTACTTGGGAACGAGAGGATGAGATTCGAGCAAAGTATTGTATCTCTTTGAGTCCTGAGGTAAGAATAAGTTTGGGGACCAAACTTCCTTTTAGGGAGGGAGAAATGTAACACCTGTACCTGGAGAAAGGGTTAATTATCATTTTTATATGCATTAATTAATATAATTAGTGTATAATATGGATTAAGGGGAGGCTTGGACTCACCCGTGGAAAAAGTGTTCAGAGAAGGACACCATATGGAAAAGTCCCTAGTGAGGTGGGACAGTTATTGGAGTGGGACCTAGTGAAGGGCCCGGATAAAATGAAATTGTATTTTATATGTTAAATGCATTCATATGATTACATGAATATTTGACTAAATGCTTTCATATTATATGATGATTTATGTGTTCGCATTTGGTACCAAATAAGGGTATAACTGAAAATGACTTATATTTGGTAGGTGCGATAACAACTTCACAAAATATTTGAGACCCCATTGGGACCCATACGGGACTTAGACAAACACTCATTAGATAATTGGGTAGTTAATGGAATGTTTGTGGATTTTATAATAGGAACTTTAGAAAAACTGGTGGGGTGCAAATGAAAAAGGGGAAAAATAAGGCATTGACACATCATGCTTCTTGCATGTGTGTGTGTCAATAGGAGAGAAAGCTCTCCATTCTACAGAAATTCAAAGAAAAGAAAGAGAGAGCTCGGGAGAGAACACGAACACGAGACGCCGACGTCGTCTTTTCGCCATTCCGTTGCCGCCGTTCATCCAATTCGCGAATCGAAGCCATTTTTGGACACATGGAGGTGAGACGAATGTTCCTACACCTTTAATTTACGTTTTGAATGTCGTAATTTTAGTAGCTCACTCTAAACGGTGACAAGCCACTTGCCGAAAAAGTTTAGGAACTACTTTGGAGTAAGATTTGGGCTAGGATTTGGTAAATTCAACATCTTCTTGGTTTAATTTGGGTAGATTTCGCTAAGGTGAGTGATTCTAATCCATGGGCTGAATGTATAATTGTGTTTAATGTTACAAGTTATGATGTATAATGTTGATTATGATGTTCGTATGTTGAATTATGTTAGTTAAAGCATGATAGTATAAATTGGAAGCTTAATATGCTTAATTTTGCAAGAATTGTCATACTTGAAATGATTATGTGGTTATGTGTTATGTGGGTTGAAGAACGCCTTATGTTGATTCACCGTGGATTTACTCCATAATTAGGAGACGTGGAAAAACCCATTTGTTTAAGGGTACTTACCACACCGTGTAAAGGTGTGTGGGTGGCGACCCAGCTGTGGAAGGGTATGTGAGATGGTGTGAATTAAAGGTGCAATATGCACATAAGGGAAAAAGGAAAGACCGACGTCACGGTGAATTGATATTTGGTCTTTTGGAAACTAAATGATATGTTGATTGTTGAATTGTGCATTGGATATGACATACACTCATACATGTGATTAGAATTACTCACTAAGCGAAAGCTTAAACAAATATTATTTTCTGTTGTGGTTATTGAATAACCACCGCAGGTACGGAACGGAATCATGAGAGAAAGTAACGTGCTCGAGAACGGGGGTGAATTTGGGACTTGTAGTTATGTTTTTAACTTATAATATGGTGTAACATGTGGCTTGGGATCCTTAACTTGTGGCTTGAAGCCTTGACTTGTGGTTGTAGAGTTAGAGAGATTGGGAATTTGGTTGGGATTTTATGACTCATGTGTTTAATGTAAATTTGAAGAAACTTATGTACTATCCTATGCTAATGTTTTGGACAAGTTCCTTGCATAATCTTAATGTTGGTTGTAGTTTGAGCCCAAAAACTACAAGTTTTTGTAAAATACTAGTTGATAAGTGTTTGAATGTCAAAAGGTTGTTTTAATTCAAAAAGGTTGTGTTTTGTGATGTGAGTTGCACTTACAAGTCACAAGTCATGTATGTTGGACGGGACTTTGGGAGTTAAGTAACTCTTGATGTAAATTAAACTTGGTTTCTCTTGTTTGGGTGTTTATGCACATGTTGGGGTGGAAATGGGGATTAGATGTATGCTTGAGCTCCTAGTTCGAGCATTTTAAGTTTTATGTATGTGAATAACTAATCAAATGGTTTAAAATGTTTTGGAAACTCTTTTGATGTTTGGTAATACTTGGGAGTGTTTTTCAAATGGTTTTGGATATTTTCATATGGGTTGAATTAATGGAAAGTAAGGGTGTTTTGATGGTTGTATCACACTTGAGTGTGTTTTGAAATGGTTTAAAAGTTTCCATGAAGTTTAATCTGGAGTTGGAATTAATCCATGTGACTTGGGAATATTTTTAACTTACAAATTTGCTTTAGCAGCAGCAAAATATAATCTGCAGAAAGTTGGACTGAGCAAACTCTTCCCTGGGTTGAGCAAACTCTGGGCAGAATGGTTTTTACAGAAGTTGGACTAGGCGAACTCTGCACTGGGTTGAGCGAACTCTGGGCAAAATGGTTTCTGCAGAAAGTTGGATTGAGCAAACTCTGCTCTGGGTGGAGCGAACTCTTGGCAGAATGACCAATTACTTGAGTGTTAGACAATCCAAGATTAAAATGAACATAACTTGGTCTAGGAAGTTCTTATTCTCGCGTCGTTTTCAACGTTGAGTTTCTTATTTGGAAAGCTACCTTTTGAGATAAAAACTCGACAAACGTTTAAAATGACCATTTTACCCTTGGGGTTAGTTAGATGTAAATGAGTTTTATAAGTGGTCTAAAGGAGAGTTTAAACTTGATTTATGCTATATCCATTGGGGACGTGCCTTGATGGCATTGTTACATGTGTCCTAATCCGCCCGAGGCGGGTTGGGTGTGACACCCTGAAACCACCAATGTTTTGGGTCGGCTACCTACAATCATTACCTCTATAAGCACCCGCCTTAGCAAAAGCTAGGGGGCAGGTATAATGAGCTAAACATGAAGTCACACTAGGCATTTACAGGAATTGGAACTAACTAAGTGTAAACCCTTAAACATTCCGGAGTGCCTATAATGCTCATATCACACCAGTCAGGTACCCCGTCTGGGACCTATGGGCTTGGAATCTCCTAGTCATCAACGTCTCGAGAAATTTAAAAGCCTTTACAGGTCCCCATAAGACCGAGTGTTCCATACCAGTCACAGTTTTAGAACCTTCTACTAAGTAAGTGATAACAAAGCTGGACAATTGGTCGGGCACGGGCAAACACAAATAGGAAAAAAAATATACAAAGTACAAACATTCACAGTATGTAAAAAAAAGCAACCTCAAGGGGCCTGCCATTACTAGTTTGGAAAAAGTACATTGCTTGGGGGACAATTATAGCAACGTCCACACAAAAAAAGGAAAGAGAAAATTCAAATACACAGGGCAGGAAATAGGCCGGGAGCAATTGGGCGAAGTGGTCCAGAAGTGGTCGGGCAAGTTCCTTACTGAGGATCATCTACAATGACTACCTTATCCTCGGTATTCCCGACCTCCCTGACAGGAGCTTCCTTAGTAGAGGAGGGCCCCATGTCCCAGAAGTCAGAATCGACCCTGGAGTAAGCAGCAAGATCCCACTTGGGATGGTCCACGACCACCCTCCTCTTCAGGTTTACATAACCTTAAAAGAAGCCAACATCAAACCCTTTGTCCATTGCCTCCCTGGTATCTACAGTCTCATCCTAAGCAGCTGCAACATCCTCCAAAGCCTTCTTCTCGGCCTCAATAGACGATAGGCTCGCCAAAGAGACCCCGAGCTCCTAAGGTATCCGATTGGTCTGAGCCTCGATTTACCAAGATGACCGGTCAGGCCCCGAGTAGTTTTTTGAGCTGTATCTTGGACGGTTATCCAAGCCATACAGATTTCCAACCCTTATTTGTTGAAGCATCACATTAGCCTTGGACATGGGGGGCAACTGATATGTCTAAAAATGTTCAGTGAAAATGAAATCTAGAAACTACGCGTCATCTCCAAACTCCTCCTGAGCGGTAGAAAAGGAATTCCGAGGCCCGACCAACAGGTCGGGATTGCAATGCTGGCCCGGTCCACCATGGATACAGTCGGCCCAACCCTAGGACATGACCCAGAATGTTCTAGATAGTTTCCTATACAAGTTAGCAGACTAATGGAAAGTGTAAATTGTTTCCTAATTTAATTAGGAAACTCCCACAATTTATGCTAACCAATCCCAATTGGATTATATTGCCTAATCAATTTACTTGCCATGTATGAGGAGGCTTTTTAAACTATAAAAGAAACCCCTCACCCCCATAGAAGGGGATCGAAACTTTACTATATATGCACACATACACTGCCCGGCCAGTCTCTGGTAGTTCCATCCCTTTGTTGGTTCACTAAAGGCTCTCGGTAATTTGATATCATAGTGAAAATGCTCCAACACACACGTAGACATAGGTCTCGTCATTAACATGGCCCAAACCACATACAATTTATCTTTTCTACTTCTTCTTATCTCTAACCCAAATTTTGACATTATCAAGGCTCAAGAAGATTGATGGTGAAAATTACCCTAAAGTAATCTTAGTCCTCTGAACTTGATTGCTATAAAGTGCTCAAGCTTTTCCAGGTATATTAATTTGGAATATCAACCTGATTTGGTGCCCTCAGTAATTGTCAGACACTCCACCAAATGTTTATCCTTAAACGTCAATGTAGGTACCGATTTTAGGCTACTGTGGAATACTATAAATAGATTTTTAGATCATAGAACCACCACCAAAATTCATGTATGTTAGTATTTCATCCTTGTATTTGTTATTGGTTGGATGTTTGGGGATAGTGACAGTGTGTGGGTGTGGTGCTAAGGTTTAATTATGTTAGGTACCCCCTATGTATTTGTTTTTATGTCCTGTTTGATATTTTGAGTGGGAGTTTTGTGCTTGATCTTGGCAAGTTTTTGGGGTTGGTGGGCATATTTTAGGGGACTATTTGGCTTACCTGATGATTCCCCTTTCTTATGTAATCCTTTGATCTTTAATGATTATATAGCATATGTATTTGGGAACATATTTGTGATACAAAGTTTGGGAAGCATAGCACTACTCTTATTTTCCTCAATGATAGAAATAAATAGTTTTGGCCATAGTTGCAAGTGGCAACCACATTAGATGACTGAATAAGATGCATTAGTTGCAATTCAAATGATTATAAGATCTTTAGTGCTGGTAGACTGATAAAAGGACATCTTGGGTTCAAGTTTCATGGTAAACAGTTTGATTTTACAAAGTAAACGAAAAATAGTTTTGAGAAATTGATCAAAATAGTTTGGTATTTAAAAAAATAGGCAGAAAATAGTTTTTCTGTTGGGAGCAAAAATAACAATTCCTAAAAAAATGAATTATTTTTTAAAAAATATTTTTCTAGTGCCATCTTCATTTTGTTGCAACAAAACTGCTCCCCAATACAAATCAGAAGCATCTGTTTGTAGTATACGTTTTCCTGTGGAAGGGATATGTAATGGGGGAAGAGTCTTTGCAACTTGTTTGAGTGCTTTGATGGCTTCAGTGCTTTGGAAAGTCCAAGAAGGTGCATTCTTTTTGGGCAGTGAAGAAAGTGTCTATCCATGCTTAGCAAGATGCAGGATGAAATCGTCCATACAGTTGACTATCCCAAGGAATTGTTGAATCTATTTAACCGATAAATTAGAATCTGGAAAATGTTAGAGTTTCCTGATTTTGGGAAGAACCAGATGACTCTCCATGTTCAAAAGCTCCAATGAGTGGGAAAAAAGGAGTGGTGATGGGATTTATTTCCTTTTTAAGTCTGGAAAGGAAATCAGAGAGAGTATTGTCTTTCCCTTTGTTATGTATTGCATCAAAGCTCAATTGTGAAAACCAATTTGCCCATCTAAGCAATTGAGTCTGAGGGAGGGCCTTTTGTTTAAACTTGAGCATTTGAGGGAAATTCATTAGGTCTGTTTCAATGAGGAAGTGGTGGCCAATGAGATGGAACTTGAATTTTTCAATGGCTGGCCGATTACATCCCGCATCTTGTGTTGCGAATATGACCTGTAACACACACAATGCAAACGCACACAGAAAACAATAAACAGACAAATCACGACACAAGATATACCCTGTGGTTCGGCCAAATTGCCTACGTCCACAGCCTCTCACACCAGTTCACTATAATCAAGAAATAGGGTTACAGATTTTTTCTCAAAGAACGCAGCTCTCAACCTACTGCGGATGCACATAGAAGGGATAATATATCCCACTAGGGTTACACTGAAAATTACACTGCTCGTCCAACTCGGGGGGCCCGCCCCCCGAACCCCCGGTATCAGAATGGATCAGACTTCACAAACCCAACATCTTGCTAGGCATAGACAAACAATTTCTTCACTGCTCAAAAAGAATGCACGTCCTTGGACTTCCCAGAGCATTGAAGCCATCAAAGCACTCAAACAAGTCGCAAAGACTCTTCCCCCATTACATAACCCTTCCACAGGAAAATGTATACTACAAACAAATGCTTCTAATTTATATTGGGGAGCAGTTTTGTTGCAACAAAATGAAGATGGCAGTAGAAAAATATTTTTAAAAAACAATTCATATGAAGCATAAGCTTACATGGAATCAAAAAATAAAAATTGGCATTCTTCAAACTTTGGATACCAAAATTGGCATTCTTCTGACTGGATGTTGATATCAGAAATTTCTTTACCAATATCATCATATGAAAAGTGACCACTATCTATCTTTGAAATCCATGGATCTTTTCTTGGATTGCATGACTGGATTACTATTCTTTTGGTTCTACCCAAAGTACACCAATTTCTGTTAGAAAGTTTCATTCGGATAGTGTTGAGAGCTTTGGCTCTTCTTTTACAATGATCAAGGAATGAATTACTTGCTAGTATTGGCTGACTAAACTGAGTTTCAAGATAAGGTATGTTAATAAGAGTACAATTCCAAGCATTGGCTCCAAATATTCTTACTAAATGGACTGAAGGGTAAAGATCATAAAAAGGAGGGACCCATTCAGGATTGGCGGAAGTGATGCCAAGAATTGCTATGTAACCAAATCTTCTATTATCAACCTGTTTAGTATAATCTTTTACTGTATTATGAATTATCATAGGAAGTAACTGGAGTTGTTTAAAAGAGATGACTACTAAAATTTTTAGGAATCCTTTTTCAAAGATTTCAAAAATAACTTGTGGATTTTGAGACTCAAGGCGAACAGCTCTGTAGATTTCTCCACAACTGAATTTTTTAGAGCAGATAAATCCATTTGGGATATTAGGAATCTGAGGGAAAGTTGACTGGTGGAGTAACTGGTAAAAATCTAACCATGATTTGTAATCAGCAGATAAGGAGGGTTCAAATTGACTCATTAGATCAGTATTATGGGAAAATAACTGACTGAATTTGTGTCTTAGAAGAATTTTGACTATGTTTGAAAAAGATATGGCTTGAAGATTAAAATGATAATCCTGCTGGATTATGCTTTCAGGCCATAAATTACATTAACTGGCCAAATGCATTTGTAATTTAAAAAATATTTGAGTATTGGGAGGTGATGATTCCTCACCCCCAAGGAAAGCAAAACATTCTTTGATAAACAAAGAATCCTTTCTTTGGGTTTTACTGGGATTGATCCTCTTTTGGAGTTCAAGAGCCCTTAACTGAAATTCTATTGCCATCATTGATTTCTCAAATAGGCATTGGTGACTCTTTTTAAATGATGAATATAAATTATCAAGGATGACCACGAATGTTTTAGTTAAATCACATGTCATACCTGGATATCTATTCATTGGGATTAGGATTGATTGCAAAATAACTAGGGATGTCTGACCATCAGACTGACTATGAATGGGAGTAAAGGTGAAATCTTTCCTTGGATATTCATCCATAGCAATAACTTTCTCTTTTTCCTTGCATAGAGACATTGCTGGAACATCAAAGATGATGTTAGTAAATTGAGGAAAGGAATAGGAATGAAACTCTTGATTGGAGTATTAATATTAGTACGTGAAAGGAGCAAATTGTATGAATATGTCTTGAGGACATAACCATCATAACTTTTTGAAAATTTGCAAAAAAGGGTTAAAGACAATGACCAAGTGAATAATTACTTGGTAGAATTTGGACTTAATGAGAATGGGTCTAATAATAGGTCTAACTTGGTAAAAATCTCTAATATAAGGAAGGGTGACTATATGCCAAATTTCTAATATTAAATTTTATAATAGATCGCTTTTGGTTAACATATTAATTGTCTTATTTTTACAACACTCATCTTGACATCCTAATATTATATCAGGAAAATCAGATTGTTCTTTATTAGACTCATAAGGAGATGAACTAAATTCATTATCTGACTGTTCAGAATCAGTATTTCTCAACTCTAAAATTTTATAAATATTTTCTGTGACTTCATCAGATAATCCTAAAGATTTAATCTGGGGTTTAACTTTACAATCTTTAGCAGGACCA